>JACWTT010000001.1:2522986-3110969 GCA_014851275.1 Cryphonectria japonica | reverse complement strand
CCCCCCCCCCCCCCCCCCCCCCCCCCCCCCCCCCCCCCCCCCCCCCCCCCCCCCCCCCCCCGGCCCCCCGGAGAAGAGAAAGAAGAAGAAGAAGAAGAAGCAAAAGGTTGCTGAGTGAGTGGGCGTGAGAGGCTGGCAAAGAGGGTTTCCGAGTGGACGTGTGGGCGCTTAATTACGTGCCGCCTCTCGTGATCGATCAGATATAATAAAGTTGCATCGGAGATCTTGATATAGGCGGCGCCAGCACGCCTCATTTCTTTCGCTAGGTAGAGGGCACGGGCACCGAAATGTGACGGGATATCCTCATCACATCGGCTTGTCACGAAATGTTCCCTCTTCTTGTTCCTCGCGTGCCTGCCCTCGAGAAGGCGCCGGGGGTGGGGGGGGGGGAGGAGGCGGTCTAGTTGGGTACGCACGGCAAACGAGGCGAAAGTGCAAAAAGAACAAAAAGGCAAAAAAAAAAAAAAATATAGGAGAAAAAAAACAATAAACATGGTGGAAATCCGAAGAATGCAGGCTAATTAGTCCGACAAAAATAACGAAAAAGACGAGGCGGGACAACTGGTAGGCATTTTACGAGATGGTCCGTCTGTCTGTCTGTCTTGATTTGTTGTTCGAGGGAGGGGGCTTGCGTCATGCCGTTGCTTCTGGCACGGGATGTAAGATGGTGGCTTGCTTCCGCTCGCGAGGGAACTTGCCTGCGATCTCGCATGCTCAGCCAGCCATTATCATCGGATTGATGCTGTGGGGGGAAAAAGACTGTATGTATCATCCTGGTCTTTGGGCGGGGGAATCAAATTCCACAAACATGGGAATGGGGCGTGAGCAGGCGAGCGCGAGAGGTGGAGGAAACGTGTGGTTTCAACAGCCTACTCTCCACCAAGGAGAAAAGTAAAGGGCTGAGATGAAGAGGGGGGGGGAGAGAAAATATCGCATCGAGGTATTTATTATCTTGAAGCATGTAATTGTTGTGGGCTCTGACGTGTCGAGAGCCGCCGAGACAGGACCGAGCCGCAATCAGAAGGCCATCAAACCGATAGGTCCAGCAAGAAGGCGGGACGGAACGGTGTTTTCCCCGGCTGCTCGATTTCGTTCAGAGCATTCCTGTCGTCACAACGTTGATCAACGTTGCCGGCTGGATGCCGCTGGCTGAAAGATAATACACTGACGAGGCTGTCGTGGTTGATAAATCATAACCGGAGGAAGGCTGTGATGTAATGCAGTGTATCATATCTGCTAGAGTGGCAGCCTCCCTTGGGTGGATACTCGACAAAATATGACACAAGATTCGAAATAACAATGAATTATATTCATATCTCTGGCAACTTGCAAGGGTATCTGAGGTTCAAAGGTTCCATTTCCGCTATTCTCATCTTGTTGCTCATGATCCCACAACGTCAATGGCTAGATCTACGCGTCAACGACTGCTAATTAAAGTATGGGCAACTCGCTTGCTATGAAATTCACAGCTTTTGACATTGTCTGAAATGTTCAAGGAGGAGAGGGGTAAACAGGTCATCAAGTAGCGAAATCAAGATGAGGGTCGGTCACTCCGAACGATTTGCTGTATTGTTTGATCTGAAGACCTCGGGATGTAATATAACCTCATTGGCCCAGGTTGTCCGTACTCTCTTGACAACGAATTCATACATCTCATGCATTCCAAGGTGTGTCACAAATAAACTCTGTCAAATTATAGTGGTGAGAACATATACATTGTGCATTGGGCTGTCGACGTCAGACTCTTGAGGTCTTAGTTGAAGCCCAAAGAATGCCAGCCAAATCGCCAATCCAAGGGTGCGAAATATCCGAGTGCATCTTTGTGCACATTCTTTGAGGCAGAAGGCTGCAAGCCTACCAATAAGATTCCGGAACCATAGCGTGAGGGATCCTTTTGCCCAGCACTTTCCCAAGCCTACATGGTAGGAGTGTGTTGGAGCACTAGGTGAAGTAACAGCAGACTGCTCTCAAGTTGAATAATTGTCTGGCCTTGCTGTCCAGATGCGGGACGGAGCTATCCAAATATTCGTGTAAGAAGCGGGCTTTTTTTGATGTGGAAAGAATAAATGGAAAATTGGCATCGTGATTTCAACTTTTGTTGTGAAGTAACTACGGGCTCTCAGCCTCAGCTGCAATTAACAACCCAGGAGCGTTCTGGAAGCTGTTTCTACATTTGTTCTGGCAGCTTTGCTTCTTATGATCATCTAGGCTTCCTTCCAAGTTGTGAATCAACTTGGAAAAAGCAGGGCTACCCAGGAAGAGAAAGCCTTCT
This sequence comes from Cryphonectria japonica, assembly GCA_014851275.1. Classification (NCBI taxonomy): domain Eukaryota; kingdom Fungi; phylum Ascomycota; class Sordariomycetes; order Diaporthales; family Cryphonectriaceae; genus Cryphonectria; species Cryphonectria japonica. Next base: position 3,108,697 of record JACWTT010000001.1, on the reverse strand, counting down.
AAGATGGTAGCTGCATCCTCGTTACGCGGCCGTCACAGCCTCACAGAAGCAGACGTTCTTATGCCAACGACAAACGGTCACAAGAGTACCAACAACCTCCAATACATTCTTTCATCCTATATTATGATAACACTCAGGATCACCCCACCACCTACTTCCTACAACACGATAGCCAGCTCTCCTCTATCGATCCCTTCTTCTGTCAAGTTCGGATAATAAGGGACCATCGCGTCCGCTTGCATGACATACGCATCATTATACATTCGCCAGAATGGCTGTCTGACCTTTCTCGCCGGGTGGAACAGACCAGCCCAGACGTAATTCATCACCAGCCCTGGTCCGATAGCCACGCGGATGGCCTCGATGGCCTCGATGACCCGGTCGATCACGTGCGGAGACTGCTCGTACGCATTGGGGAGGATCAGGTTCAGGCAGTGGAGCATGGCATCTTCAAGCCCGAGACCAACGACGCCCAGAGCAATGTGCTTGACCACGGAGGCGGCGGTCTGTCTGTGCACTTGGTCCCTGTCGATCAGGGCGTCTTCGAGCAGCGGCACCACGGCATAGACATAGTCCTTGGCCATCTCGCCGATATATTCGAAAAGGAAGGAGAGCGACTTCAGTACACCGGTGCGCACGTTGAGCTCGGCGACAGAGGCGTATTCGTTCATGATGGCAGGGAGAACTGTGAATGGGGCACAAGTTTCCGCCACGATACCGATAGCCTGTAGACACGTTAGCATTTGAAGCAGACATGACCGAATTACGTGTGTCCAGTTCAGAAAGGGATATGTGCAGGACGAAAAGAAGGTGTTCGCGAAGAGATTGCACTTTACTCACCACAGCGGTATTGACACGACTCTGGCGCTCTTGCACCCTCAAGTTCGACAGTAACGTTGCCAGCACATCCTGCGGACCAATAGCCTTGGCGATAAAACCAAATGTATTGTTGGCAGCTCTCCGAATGCCCTTCTTGTGCGCTTTGAGCATGTCGAGCAGCTCGAAGCAAATACGCATCCACTCTCTCGCGTTGACGGACTCGGGTCCTCTGTCTGCAATTCGTCCGACGAGATCGACAACGTTCTCCTGCACTCGCTCGTGACGATTTCGCAAGATGGGAGTCAAGCGCGGCAGCAGGTCCTTGATGGGCGGCTGCATCTGATTGATACCGACGACGGTCACGATGGACCGCAGGGCGCCAAGGATAGCGCCGAGGACTTCGGGGTACTCTTCACCCAGATATTCGTACAGCACGATGCCGAGTTTGCCTAGCAGTGCGTCCTCCCCGCACTGCGCCATAACCATTGCAATGCGTGAGATGAGGTCTGCAGCCTGCTGACGAGTCTGCGCGGTCTTGTTATTGAGTCGCCAGAGAATCGTGCTGACAATCTGGGGGAGGTATGGCTTGGTGCGAGTGCCAAGTGCGTTGACGCACGAGCCAAACGCGTTAAGAACGACGACATCCTCCACAGACTGTTCTTGAAAGGAATGCAAGATTCCGTCAATGAGCCGTTCCTCCAGACGCTCACCAATGTCAGCGGCGCCCAATGAGGCTACCAGCTTCTCGATTGTTTCCACGGTCATCTTGCGATACGCTTCACTCTCGTCTTTCAGATTGCCCACGATTCTTTCCAGGATTTCGCTGACGCCAACTTTCTGTCCAAGATCACACGTCGTCTCCACGACCGATCGGTAGTTCCGCTTGTCGAGAGCAACTCTCCGAACCCAGAAGTTGGAGAAGAAGTCGTCAAGCACGTGAGACTTGAGATAGCCAGCCGTCACACCCTCTGTCTGTGACATCTTGGACAGAACAGTCAGAACGACCCGCCTCATTTCATCATCAGGGCTCTGGAACTCCCGTAAAACGACGTCCATGATCTGCGAAGTGTAGTAATTTGCATATTCTTCGTCCATCAGGGGGATGATGAATCCAACAGCCTTGAGGAATGCTGCCAGATTCTTTCCCCTCTGCCGCTTGGTGCCCGTCCACAGAGGGTTGAGGATGCTGTCGAAACTTTCAATACCGTATGGGTTGGCGGCTTCTGCCAATGCTGCTGTTGCAAGAGCGGTAACGGTGCGCACCTTGGTCTGCTCGTCGTTGAGGTTCGGCCGGATGCACTCCACCAGGTCAGTAAGATGAGGCAGGACAGAGCAACCCATGAGGATAGCAATCTGCTGTACAATCTTGACACCCGTGTGCCTTGCCTGCCAACTCTTTTTGGTCCTAGTAACGGCCCTCAGGAAGGGGATCAGGGCAGGTATGCCGAGCGCCGAAGCAACGACAGCAAAGGCCCGCGCCGTGGTGTTTCGCACGTACTCGTCGACATGGTCAATATCCGGCCGCATGGTGCTGATCATGGTCGACAGCCCAGCGGCTTTCGCCAGGTTGGAGATGATCTCACGGCCTTCAACCCGGGCATAGTAGTCTTGGTCGATGAGAAGGGGCTCGATGACCACCAGGATTTTGTGCGTATAGGGTCGCACCAGCTCGTCAAGCTTGTACAGGACTCTGTCGATGACCTTGACAAGCAAGTGGCGCTCCTGGTCCTCGAGGGTGCGCTCCATGAGCAGGGGGAGGATTTGGTTGAACAGCGGGCCGGCACCGAAGCTTCGTGCATTGTCGGTCAGCTGTCGCAGCGCAGTCTTTCGCATGGGCGGTGTACCGTTCTTGATCTTGAGCAACAGCCTCATGATCTTTCTCTCCTTCAGCTCCTCCACGCTCAGGTGGTCCTCGTCGACGCTCTCCGTCAGCTTGGAGAAGTATTGCATGTCCTCGGGCTTGAAGAACTGTAGGTCACCCACACCGGGAATCTCCTTCGGGAGCTGGTGTGCTGCCATTCGAGAAGAGTTGGGATCTTGCATCATGAACCCGCCTGCTGGAGCAGGCGTCTGCGTCAGCTTGTGTGCCGGAGCACGCACCGGTGCGTATCCTGGAGGTGGCTCAAGGACCTTGTACCCCTCCGCCTCGCCTGGCAAAATGGCGTCGAGCTCTTCGTCGCTGATCGGCGCGTTGCGTGCCGAGACCTCGGCCCCAAGAGGCGGCACAGGCACCACTGGCGTTTGAGACGGGTGCATTGGTGTCGCTAGTCCTGCATTGCCAACGGGCGTAGCAGCCGGGGCCTGGTCCCAACGAGAGCGCTTCTTGGGAGCCTCTGCTGCCCCAGGCATGGGAACCGAGGGGGCCTCGTCCCATCTCGATCTCCTCTTTGTCTCGGGCGCTGGCGTCGGCTCCTCAGTCGTCGCCACATCCCACCTCTTCTTTCGCTTCCGCCCAGCAGCAGCCTCCGTAGAGCCGGCCTCCTGGTTCTCCTTGTCGCCATCGGTCAGTGTCGGCTTGTGTTCCGTTTCCTCGCTCTTCACCTCGTCGCCGTTTTTCATCTTTTCCTCGATCGCCCGCCTGACCCGCGCCTCCTCGCGCTCCAAGTCCGCTTTCTCCATAATGTCCCTGTACGTCTCGCCCTCTCCATCTGCCGCGCCTGCCTGCCTGTTTGCAGCAAAGGGGTCGGCGCGCGTGGGCGTCAGCACGCGGTTGAACCTCCTCTTTTGGTAGTCCGTCTCGCGGTCCGTGATGCGGTTGCTGCGCTCGCCGCGCCCAGCGAGGACATCGTCCTCCTCGACGCCATCGCCGTGTGCAAACTCATCGATCTGCGCACGCGTCGCCGTGTACTGGCCGATCAGGCGACGGGAGCCGTCATCGCCGCCGTCGACGTCCATGTCATCATCGTCCGCAGCGGGAATCGAGGTGTGGTAACCGGCAAACTTGTCAGAGGGGCGATCGTATAGTTCGGTGTCGAAGGCCTCGGTCAGGCTTGCCTTGGTGGAGGATTCGCGCTGGGACGAGGGGTCGCGTGCGCTGCCTTTCTTGGCTGCTGCAGCGGCGTTGCGCTCCGCCTGCAGCTTGCGGATCTGGTCGAATTCAGAGTCCGACATGGCGACAGTTGAGTTGACTACATGTATCGTGTCGTTGAAAGGAGGCAAGAAAGGGGGAGGACTCGGTTCGGGAGACGGATGGGATGATGTTGTGCTGGCTGTGGCGATGTCGCGAGAGAGAAAAGAGGTGTCGTTGAATTTGGCACAAGGCTGGAGTGGATCACTTGTACTGCTGCTGCTGCCGCTAATGCTGCGCTTCCAGAGGCCAGTCCTGCTTAGTCAGTCGCTGTGCTCTAGGTTCTAATTTTCACTACCTCAGAATGGGCAAGGATGATTTGACCTTTGCTGACGCCATGAAAACAGGAACACAGGAGAAGATGGGCTTTTACGTTCCCATTTTCTGAAAGTGCTGTATCCAATTCACGAGATCAGATTGTTGGTCGTCCTCAGAAATAAGAAGAAAACAAAATATGATTTGGCACTTTTCACAATGTGAAGGGTATCTCGATGTCCCCACCCAAAACTCCAAGCCAAATGCAGCTGTGAGAAAGCTCTCTCTCTCTCGCGTCCATCTTCGTCTATGACCCAAACCATGTCCTTCAATATGTGTGGCTCTAACAGTGAATAGCCACATTGCTTTTCTTCTCTCTTCTTGTCCAATAAACTTACAACCTCATTTATGCAACCATCGTGCAATAAATTTCCAGGTGTCCTGGTGCATACGGCCTGGGTGTAAAGATGCGAAGATGTCGCCAATAGAATGTCCTGAAGACCTACCGGCTATGAGCACGCAGGGTATGTGAAGATAAAAATATCAATCGATCACCCTCAGGAAATGCACCTGGATTTGGACATTTCTTGCGGCCCCTAGTTAGCCTTGACAAGACTCTCAGCGCTGTAGTCGGTCAAGAAGTGCCACTGTCCAGACTCCCTGCTCAGGGTCGAATATTTTGGTCTTTTCGTCAAGGGGCAGGTAGTTGTTGCTCTCCTGCAACACGCCACGGATTTCCACGATGATGTCGTCAGGTAGGTCCATCTCGTCCTCCTCCATGGCCTTGCCTTGAAAGAGCAGCTTCATGGCAGGTACCTTCTGCTTCTGCGGGCAAGAGAATTTGATGTATGGATTTAGGACCCAGACTGTGATTGCCTCTTTGTCACCCTGCAGGACTACCTTGGCTGAGCCAGTGCGGGCCTGCATTTCCAAAAGTGCGGCAGCCAGGCAGTGTGACAGGTTGGGTAGGTTGGCGAGCTGCTGTGAGTCGAGGGAGGTGTCGGCGAGCTTGACCTTCCACTTGAACAGCGAGATTGCGTTCTTACGATGTTCGGAATGGCCCAAGTGGGTACTGCAACCGGGGCAAAAGACTGGCGCGTTGACAGGATTCTGCGAGACTTGCATAAGAGGGCCGGCTCCGTTCGCAGGTCCATTTGATCGCACCTGTAGTCACGTTAGCACACGTGTGGTTGTGGGTGTGAGAACGCCACTTTATGTAACTCGGCACAATCCAAAGCTATCCACGACTTTGGATGTTTTTGCGAAAGGTCGAGTCGTCCCAGCTCTCTGCCCTGGAGCAGACGAACCGCATCGCCAAGACGAGGGTTCGTAAGCACCCGGGCAGCTCGCTTTAGGCAAGGCGAGCCGGATCAGTTCTCTCTTGGGCACTTGTATCGATGCACTGAGACATGGAGGAAGATCACGGGGATCTTCCAGTCCAGCGACCTTCTTTGTGCCCGGTCTAGGTTTCCGTGTGTTGGAAACGAGGTCAGGAGGACTGGACTTAAGAGTACTGCATACCGTGAGAGCCCGACAGTGATCCTCGTAGAACCACATCCTCATCAAGTCCACAAAACCCACGCCTTCCTGCGCAATGATGGCAGAGTTTGCACCATAGCCGCGCGAGGCGAGTGCACTCTCCGAAGCCTTCTTCTCATCCTCGTCGTCCTGACCGCTCGCTTCGTCCGTATCGCCATGAGCGTGAGTAGTCGGCTTATGGCAATGCCAAAACTCCATCATCTCTGCCCAGTTTTCGCTGGGAAGGTCTTTCCACTGCCTCAGGTCGCCCTTGGACACAATGAGAACCGCACATTCACGGCAGACAACGTCCACGTTGGGGTCGAGATTGGCTGCGGACCAGGGCGCAATGTTCTCCACGGCATTGCCAGCGAGCTCATCCTGTCGGGGTACCAATCGCCAGCTCATCTTATCCAGACCGGGGGGTATCACCTGAGGAAGGTGCTCGCCTGCCAGGCGTGACTTGACGGGAAGAACCAGCTCGGTGGTGACACGCTCGTGGTAGACCAAGAGCCGCGATGCGTCGGCAGAAACAAGAACTTTTGTGCAGTGGGTGGACGGAGTAGGGAGATGAACGACGACCGACATACGACCAAGTTTCGGCAGAAACTCTGCGTATATCGAGGGCGGAGACGGCTGTGTTGACAGGTGAGCAACAGCTGGAGGATCAGGTGGGCGGGAAGGAGGGGTAGCCATGATGACCTCGATCAATGTGATCACAGCTGGTATGTACCGAGGAGAATATGGGAGAATAATTCACGTTGAGAAGGCAGCAATCGATACTCAGATGCTGTAACAAAGTCCTGATGTGATGTCGGATGTCCAAGTCGGGAAGGAGTTTGGGCAACAAGGGACAGTGGAGCTAAAATTACAGCGCCATTTGAGCTTTTCAGGGTAGGTGTTGGGGGGCCTATGCTAAGTAGGTAGCCACGAATCGACAGGGATATCAAGCCAATCACATTCCCCCTCCTGTTTCTAGGCATAAGAGAGGCTGGATGTTTCTTCCTGTGGGGCAGCTTATTTGAGGCAGGCTTGTCACCCGCCGAGCCACCCCGTTTTGTCACTTCGCTACACAGACTCCCAGATAATTGCTACTTTGTTCAACGTCACAATCGCTGGCAGAGCGGCGCCCAGAAATATCAATCACGTTGGTCTGGAATGCAAAGAGTTGATCGTTGCCGAAAAGAAAAAGGGGAGAGAAAGGACAGCAATGAGCTGTTTGCTTAGCGTCCTAGCAACGAAACACGCTACGTCGAAGTCCCTGATTCCCTCTTGCTTCGCTTGTGAACCTGCGCCCTGACACTTATCATCTTTAAGAAGCAGTTATATATCTGAAGCGTCGAAGAAACCTTCATCCTCATCGTTGAATTCTGCCATATCGCCTTCACCGTCTGTATTCGTCCTTCCGGACGGGTCTTGATTCAGGTATTCTGTGCTTTCCAAAGCCGCATACTGGTTGATGATCAATATGCTACGATCAGTCTTGTGAGTTGCGTTTTGTAAGACGCGAGAAAAGAGTTTTACCGCAAGCTCTCGTGCCGCTCCCTCATTAGGGCTACATCTTGCAAGTGGGGAATTGAATATGTCGACGGCCGTGTGCCCATGCGCGCATGGCATTGGTCACTGTAGTGTCGATAAACCCGAGGTCACGCTCCGCCATAATTCTAAGAGTCTTTAAATCACCGAAGCGGGCGATATGATGTAGTATAGTCTCACCACTCGCATTTTGCATGTCCGTCTTCACACCATGATCCAGGAGGACTGGCAATACCAGATGGCTGGCCCAGTGGATAGCGTTGAGAAGAATCGATCGCTTTGACCCAGCCTCGATAGCTTCCACGTTGGCACCATGGCTGAGGAGCAGTTTTGTGTGTTGCAAAATGTTCATACGAGTCGCGTTATTCAAGGGCGTGTGGTTTTTGTCGTCGCCGGCCTCGATCAGGCTCCTCTCCCTCTGCGGCGGCCTTGCACTCTCTAGCTTGTCAATAGCGTCCAATATCATGCTGATCGATTCAGGGGCCCCACTGCCTGCAGCATAGTGTAGAGACGTCTTATCGCGATGGTCAGGTATCTCGACGGATGCATGATGATCAAGCAGTATCCTCACTGAACTTGGGTGTATTCTCGAGGCTGCCCAAGCAAGTGGCGTTTTCCCTGTGAAGTCTTGTGCATTGATTTCCGAGTCGTTGATTCTTAAGTAGTGTTCGAGGTCAACGGAACCGCCAAGGCCGAGAACGATTCGGTGGATGGGGGAGAAACCTTGAGTTTCAAGACTCGAAGTGTCGCCTGGGGACAGACCGGCGGCTTCGAGTAAGTATCCGCGCCTTTCAGGTTTCCGGAGATATAACTCCCAGATAATATTGTTGGGCGTCCTGCCAGCCCCAGTGCAGATCGTCAGTTTGACCTCGTGGCATGATTATTGACTTAACTATGTTTATACACGTAAACTCACAAGTGACCTTGATCTTCAACATCGGTGTCGACCGACAATCCTCCACCTCGGACTCCGACAGAATGCCTCAGCTCTCTACTGGATGCAGTGGATCAATCGATGCACTCAGCGAACGAAATGCGCCAAAGGACCACACTCAGGCTGGTTCAGCAAAGAGGCGAAGAACTGAGGCTCCAATGTACCATGGACATTCAGTCCATGTGCTCATTCCTTGCTTCCGCGATGGATGTTTTCGGAAGTGCCAATACAGACGATTTGTATAACTTAGCGGCTGAGTTGCTGAAAGAATTGGAGTCCCACGGACCCGGCGGTCCTCCTCCAACTCGACTGCTTGACAACATCTACGGCCGTGTTTGGGAAACTACCCTCAACGCAGCACTTGTTGACGAGATGCCACCCAAGGTCATTGCAGCAGGGAATGCTGTTCGGGAAGAAATAGCTGATCTGGTCGAACAGCTTCCACGCTCACTCCGAAGGCAATTTCTTGGGGAGTTCTCGACGAAGATAAGGGCGGGCTTGCCTGGACAGTGGTCCAGCGTGGACAAACGCCAACTGGTGTATTCACGTCTGCCTCAGCCCACATGGAAGGATTTTAGAGAACTTGTTCGTCGACCCAGCGGAATAGGTCAAGAGGTTGTCGGCGACTACTTTGTCGGCTGCATACTGTTCGACACACTTAAGAGTGTGGAGCCCAATCAGTTCTCCTGGATGCGCGAGGCTAGAACCAGATACCACAACGACATTGTTCCGCTTAAAGGCAGACAGCAAGCGATTAGGGGCCCCAAGATTCATCAGCCTGTGGGTGGCATTACTCTAAGTCACCATCCTCCAGCCTGCTCGGGTCATCCGGCAGACCGCTCACTGTTGAGGGTCCTATGGGATCTCGACCTTGATCGCGACGCTCCAGGCGATTCGCTCAATATGCTTTCAGTCAAGCGAGGAGTACCCTTTGAGACAGGCATCTTAGGATATGTGCACCTTTTCACTTCTTTTCTCTTAGAAATCGAAGACCGGAAACGTTTCGACCTTGCCCATAGCATATTAGGTCTTTTGATTTATCTGAATTATCATGGTGGACATTCTTGGAATGAAGGGCTGCAGACACTGAACTATTTGGAAGTCAAGCTACATTCTGGAATTCTTCCTCAAGTCTCGCCTGTGCATTCCTTTGCAGCGGATTACTCTACGTTCATGTCAATTTTCGACAGCGATGATACAGGGAGTTACCTCAAGAAAGCCACATAGCGGGCACACCGATCGACAATACTATACCGGAGAAGACAAATCAAGTAACAACATATTTATTGGGAATTCACTGCAGCTGGAATCACTGAACACATCAGGCGGTCCCCTTGTATACGAAAGAGCTACATATGGAGGGCTCTGATTGAGTTCGAACATTTTCATAACGCATTGAAGAAGGCTCGCCGCCGATGTGCTCGATTCACGCCTGCCAATACACCGTCCAGAAAATGGGCCTCATTGAAGTTGGTATTTGCTCGTAACATGTCTCCAAGAATGCCATGTCAGGCTCAACGGGTGAAAGTGATGGGAAACAGTCAGCAATCAACAGTCTCCCCAGAAGCGATCAACGATAAGCAGTGAGTCTCCCCGTTTTGGGGAGAACGGCTGGCCGGCGTTGCTGCCGTGTCAGTCGTGTAGGCCCATTTGAACATTGTGATTCCTATCACCAAAATACTGGTCACTCAGGAATAGCATATCTTTCCTTGACTTGGATTCTACCTCTTTAATACTTAAGTAAGTATGGCTGATTGTCATAGTCTCCTCACCTCTCAACGATCTTGTTCCGTTGCATTCACCACAGGCCGCCCTCATCTTGCTCAGGTTTCTTTCGGAATATCACGAAGAAAGAAGGATAATAGAGTTTACTGTTAAATAATACTATAGATATTCACTCTTCTTCTTTCAATTGAGCCATGTCTTGGAAGAACCTAGCGGTTATCATCATGTTTCCTTGAGTGGCTTGATATGCGACAGCTAAAAGGAGTAGCCACTCCCAGCTGACTGGAAATGGCTGTGATCTATATAGCTGCGTAGAACGATCGGACTCGCGCATCTTCTCTAACATACTCAACCCCTTTGACAAATGCAGGGCTGCCTCCCGTATAAAGGCCCGAGACTATAAGGGTGCTGACCGCATCCGTTGACCTTGATAGTAAGACAACATCATCCTGGAGCGTAATTATCACAGATTTTTAATATTCAGTAGATTATCTCCCTCCATCGTGTCATTAAACCTCAAAGGCTTTTGGAAAATGCAACAAAGAATCTTTAACGCTCTGCTTCAATGATATCCTCAATTCAGCCCAGTGTGACGTCGTCGACCGATATTAGAAGTCAGTTCAGGCTCTCGATTGCAAATGGAGTATAATTAAGGGATCGAAAATAATGATTTTTGGGGGCTTTGCCCACAATTCTAAACCGTCCAGGCTGACTCGGCTTGCGACACTTATATAATATGTCCAGCTAGTACTCCTGGTAATAATAGTCTTGGTTGACTTGGGAATTCACAAGGCATCTACTTCGCATGCATGTGCATGGCCTCCATCCCACAAGCCTCCGATGGACAAGGTTCACATTGGCATGAGGACAAAGGGAGGGGGGAAAGAAGAACAAACAAGAATGACTGGGCAGCGTCGAATGGCCAAGTACTACATACATGAATACAATTTTCAGCGGCAGATTATTGCTACTAATAAATCAATAAACTAAAGAACCCGCGTTGGCAGCTCGGCAGGTCTGCGTTCCGTTGACATCTCAAGCACCCTCACATCGTTTGCTTTGAAACGTGCCTCCATCGGAATAGTCGCATCAGGCGCCGACTCCGATCCCAAATACCTTCTCTGGCTGAGCCGGGCAGCTTCTCGGCGGCGCAAGACAGCAAAGCCTAGCCCCGCCACCAGGAGGCCCATTCCTATCGCTGCCGCTATTGCGACGCCAGCCACTGCTCCATTACTCAAGCCGCTGCTGCCCTTTGATTGGCTGTCGTCAGGCGACGTGTGGTCTGCCCCCATCGCACCCGTGGAAGAGACGCCCGTGACTATGGCCGTGCCGGCGTCCGATGCCGTAGCGTTCGCTGTTACAGGCGCCAGGGTCACGGTCGTCGCCGTCGAGCTTGACCCGCTTGTCTTAGCGGCCAAGGCTATGTATATGTTGATATACCCGTACGCACCGCATGCGACCTGTGTATTTCCAGGACACCCCGCGCTGCACGCCTTATCGGGGACACTGAACATGCTCATTGTCGCGACGGGTATGGTGTTGTCGCAGAAACACTGGTACGCATCCTCGATGCCAAAGGCGCCCGTGTAGCCCTCTAGTTGCGCGCACGAGTACTGACAGTCCCACGGGGTGTTTCCGGCCTGAGTAGGGAAGGTCTTGCCCTCGAGAAGCCGGTGCTTACCCTGGTCGAAGAAGCAACCGACGTAGCTGTAGCTGGTCACAGCGCCTATTGTGGGATTAGAGCGGCGGAGAAGTTCCATGTTTCTGGCATGCCAGGCTTGTGTTGGGGCTGGAGGCCTGGCAGTGTTGTCATGAGCATCATGTCCGATTGCTGATACAGACGTTGAGCGAGGTGTGAAGGTTTGCGCGCTGGCGGCGAATATTTGGAAGGAAGATGAAATCAAGGCAATGATGATGAGATCTTGATGAAAGCGATGAGACAACGTGGTCTGCATGTTTCGATAACCTTGGTTGGTGAATTAGGAGCTTGATGACAACGAGAGAGATTTTCGAGAGCCGCAGAACCGTGATCATTTCTCACTCCAGGGTCTTGACTTTTAAGAGGTCTGACCGCTTCAATCACTGCCCAGAACTTACTTCCAGGCCGCGCGCCGCAGGGGAACACAAGACTACAGTATGAAACTTCAGCTCATTTGGGGCGGATTGTGAAGGTTTCCCGACTGCTACGTTGTCATCGCTCTGAATCCTAGGGACCCCACGACGCCACTACTGCACCAGTGTTGCTGCAGCTAACATTGATATCTAATTGTTATTGGACGTTCATACCGAGGGGGCCTATATGCAGTTTCAGTTCCATCAACAGTAGAAGGCGTCAGTTGGTCAAGCTTTTCTGTTTCTGCCCTAGGTTTTACTTATATCTACAAGTACTTAAATACTTCATTACCTCAGTACCCAGAGGCAGAGCGGCCAGAGCTACGCAGTGCTGCGCCCACAAGTCACCCAAAACAACTTGTCCCCATAAGAAAGTATCGCAGACTGCACCTTCTGACTCCTATATTGGATTCTTTTCACACTCTAATTCAGGGCCCTTGTTTATCAGAGATTCATCCCCAACCACGGTTGCCGCAACAGGTCTATGGTCGACAGGCGCTCCTGTGGATCAATTTTCATGAGCGCACGGAGAAACGAAACGAAATTCTTCCGGTTCTCCTCATCCAGGTCATCCATATAATCATCAGATTCCAGACTGGGCAGCTCGAGGGGAGGGAGTCCCTTGACGTAGCCAGCTTCATCAAAATAAGTTTGCACCAGACCAGTGTCCCCCTTTTCGAGAAGGTTTTTGGGGAATGGTCCGAAGTAGGTGACAATCTCATGGAGATGCATCCTCAGGTCGTAGTGACCATCGGGCGGGCCCCGGCCGTCAAACATGCGCACACAGCGGAATACTTCCAGGAGGACGGCTCCTAGGTTCCACAAGTCTGTAGTGGCGTCCCAAGGTGCTTGGATGAGCACCTCGGGCGCGCGGAGGGTGACGGGCTGGATGAGCTCGCTAAGGTGGTTGTCGGCCCACGAGGAAACGCCCCAGTCTCCGAGGGCCACTTCAAAGTCCAGAAGAGACTGGTCAGGTCTGAAGTAGAACATCCTGAGAGACTGTGATGGCACCGGTGAATATGTGTCAGCAAGCCTGTCCTGCACCACAGATGGCAACTGCTTCAGATATTCCGATTCGATGAGCGACGTGTCCCTGAACTTGACGAAGATGTTGTCAGGCTTGATGTCTGGATCAATCACAGGCGTTAGTAAATGTCTTCAAGCAGTGAAATGGAGCTTTTGATGGTAAGTGTTACCAGTATGGATGACGTTGCTATCATGGGCGTAGTTGAGACCGGCAAGAAGGTAAATGGTGAATCGTCTCATGATTGGATTCGGCACCATCGTCTTGTTGAAAAGCGTCCCGAAAGTCGTTAGTGTCTCGCCCATAAGCTCCAGAACTAAGCATATATGGGTTCCATTGGGCCCAGAATGCTCAAAGTCGTCTACTAGATGACAGATGTATGCGTAGCCGATGTGGCTCCTGTTGGCGTCGCGAAGGTGCCGCAGGATTTCTCGTTCGAAGATGTCCTTTTCGGAGCCGTAGCAGTCGGCGCTCAGCACCTTCAGAGCATGATATTTGCCCTCTTCCCTGCCGTGCGAGTAGAAAGTAAGTATTAACTCAGTTCAATGTGATGATTGAAGGTGAATATGTGGAGAACTTACGTTGCAGCCGTGTCGTCCCTCACGAGCCACACTGTGGAATACAGGCCGTACCCCAGCTTGCTCAAGACGGTGTATTTTCCGTTGTAGGTATCCCCGATGTAGACAGGATGGAAACCGCCAGGCTTGTACACATCATAGCCTTCCTCTATACCCTGTTCTTTCTCCATGGATGACTCCGAGAGGGCTGGCACAGCATCTTGCACATTTGCTTCTGGCTGTTGCTGCTCTTCTTGTACAACGGGCACGCTCTCTGGGTCTTGACCTCCTGGCACAGGATGTGCAGGATCATTGAATGTCGACTTATCGAAATCAGACATGTTGTCCAGGGTGGATCGTTAAGCTGAAACCTACAACGTGCTGCTGTGTAGACGACTTGGCCTCCGTCTGGTTGGGCGAGGTGCTCCGTTGGGTTTGAACAATCCCGGTCGACCCCGCCGCTGTCCATTCACGTTTTCAATCCATGACAAGAAAGTTTACCGATTGAGCCCCATGTTGCAACGACAACTTTTCCTTTTTCCCTACCAATATTTGAATAGCCTCACAGTCAAGAGTAATATCACACTTAACATACGAGATTCATAGTGACTAAGTACTCAGTCAAGAGTGATTCTACCTTGGACTGTAGTAACTGCTCCTAATATTACTCCCAGCAGACATCCCCATGACCTCCTCTTCCCATCTGGAGCAGCCTACTCGGTACAAGCCCCTTCACTAAGCGAATACAGTCTTCAATACTGTGACTTGACGATATGAACCACCCGGACCCTGAAATCTCGCTGGAGGTAGATAAGTTCTTGGCGCAATTCCTCGGCGGCCATCTGGAGGATCTGGTCAAAGGCATGTGTCTCAGTATCCTCCTGCGCGACCCACTCCTCCTCATCACTTTTCCAAAGTAGCCCAGGGCCTTGCGCCTCGTCGATCTCGCATCGCAACAGTACACTTTCATCGCCACTTGGAGCCAGCATGTTGGGCTGCGGGCCGGCAACGATGTACAAGGCCTCCACACATGACCAGGATATGAACAATTCGCTCAGGCATCTCCAATCAGCTTCTTTCTGTCGGAACAAATCCTCAGGCACGGCAAGGCGAGTGACTGCGCAGTGCGAGCCGTACATCCGTTCTAAGCGGTCCCAGCCCAAGTCATATGGTAACTCTGATTCCTCGCGATGGAAGGCATCCCAATCGTTCATTGCTACGTACATGGCGTCGGACTCTGGCTTGAAGGGGCGTACGAGCATTATCAAGCTGTCCTTCTCCACTATGCGCGTGTCTGGGGCCTGCTTCGTAGCCCAAGCGAGAGCAACGTCACGAGCTTCATTATTGACGAATAGCGAGGCGATATTGAGTCGAGAGTCACCCAGGAGGGCATAGCAGAACTCTAGCACCCAGTTGTCATTCTCATTGCCGTTTGGGGTATACCCGTAATCAGACTCCGTCAAGCGACGAGGCCTCCAGCAACCCCACTTGTACATGTACAGAGCTGGTCCGATATTACCAGGCAGTGCATTTTGCCAGATCTGGATGCGCAGCTCAGCCGGGAGGCTTGGAAAGAGTGGAAAGCCAGCAGGAGAAGTGTTTGCTCTTGACACCGCACAAAAGGCGCTGGACTCCTCCGGCGGCACTGCCCGTGCCTTGTTCGTTGACATCTGGGGCTGCCCGTCTGTCGAAGGCTCTGCCGCACGTGTGGGCCAAGATTTATGAAAGAAAAGGGAGGGGGTTCCTTATTGATATAGCGAATACGTCGACAAAGATGTCAGAGTTGTAGTGGCATTAACGTCGTTTTTTGAGAACACAAGGAACGAAACGATACCCTTTTATATATCTTGTGTGTGAAAATGTACGGCAGCTCACCGCCACCGTAGCGGGGGCTGTGCTAGCCCAGCCGCTGGGAGGACCCCATACTTAAGTAAGCGAAGATGGTGCAATACTTGTATAAGTGTAAGGCTGCAGGATTTCGTTCTATCTCCAATGTAGAAGGTGGTCGGATGCTGCAGAAAGTTGAGAACGAACTTCAGCTTGTGCACGCGGCTGAAATCTTATCCAAACTATAAACTTCGCCTGTCCCCAACAATAGCTGCAGAGCTGCATCAGACACCGCATCCTCATATCTGGCTGCCAAAGGCATCTTCTCGGTATCTTGGAAACTGGAACTGGGGGAACCATTCTTTTACTGAAGGACTTGGTCGCTCCTGCCTCCATGATCGCCAACCCTCACCCAACGAGCCATTTCTCCTGCCTCCATGGCCATCCACGTCCCCCTCATGCCTGCACCTGCTCCTGCCCACATTGGCGACCAGAGTCGGGCTTATAATGCGAATATTGGCGACTGAACCCTAACAACTAACCTCGCCTGGCTCAAGGGTAAGATATCGGAGTGTCAAATCATGATTGGAAGAAGGGACATGCAGTCGTGATGGGAAAAAAGAGCCAAAAGAAGTCAGGAAAAAAAAGTTCCCCGGCCCAGGATCCGAACCCGGATTCTCGACAGCCCCGAAGGGCACACTTCCGCACATTCTCTACACTTCCATGTGTGTCAGTGCCGCGTGTTACCGTTACACCAACCGGGGCACTTGTCATTGTTGAGTTTCAGGTTCGCGCGCGCATTTATGACCCAAACACCGTACTAATAATCATCGACTTGGGCCACCCCTCTGTAAGCAATCCCGGACTACTAGCATAGCGGACTGCTACCACTGTATCTTTGTTTAGCTATTATGAGTCACTGTATTCATAGCTACAGGTTTTCTCTGCACATCGGCACAGTCAGTACTGCATGTATACGTCAGGAACCCCCTTTCATCATTTTGTGTTCGCCCAGACATTGACCCAGAACTCGGGCGCGCCATCGCGTGAGGAACGAACATTTGAGCAATGGCCAAAGTGCCTTCACAACCCAAGCGTGCCTGTGGAGAAAGCACGACTGCAAGCGAAGCCCACGAGGGGTGTTAGCCCAGGATGAAAAGCCTGCTTTAGTTAGACCCTTCCAAGGGGCTCAAGATCAAGAAGAAAGAAGAGAGACGTCTTGGTATACTCATCTCTCTGCAAATCGAAAGGTGATGGTACTTTTATATTTGCATGTCAAGACTAGGGACCCATTTCATTCCATATCCAGATGTGATAGGCTTGGCCTTGATAAAGTTGGCTAGAGAATTGATAATAGTCAATTATTACGTACCCTTGGCTCGTATAACTCCGTCATTCAAGGTAGCCAGTGCATCTGGCTGAGGGCCACAGATGCTAGCCAGTCGTGCCCCTGTGTCTCAGAATGTAATACAGCAGAGCCCTGTCTACTAGGAAGCATGAACAGATATGACATAGTACCCAGGTAGCATCGGATGTCCAAGTGCCCGAATCACTTAATCTTGCGAGCAATAGCCGTCAAAAAGCGAGCCACCTAAGTATATACACATGCTGAGTCTGCGTTGAAAAAAATTATCCATCTGAGCCCTGGAGCTCTGGAGGCTGTCTATGATCGAAGGAGCAAACTTCCTACAATCAATAATTTATTGGCATCGGCTATGCGTAGTGGCTTGTTGCAGATGACCTCATTCAAACAGGTGCAGAAGACGTGAGTAATGAAGATTGATGCTAGGTGAACAGTGAAATTAGACAACCCTGACAGTCTGATCTTCTGCTGTATCGAAAAGCTGTATAGCCTCCTCTTTGACGGATTTCATCAAGCCTAACCGACAGAATGATCCAGGGTCCGACCTAGACGGGCCCAGAATCATGGCGTAATGTATGCGACCCTTTGACTCGACATATTTGGACCCAAGATAAAGACAATTTGCCACTGTCGAGAGCCCTGAAAAGGAAGACACCGCAGGAGCACGAAATAATGCCCCATTGGAGTCCTCAAGTAGTGTGTCAGGCCAAACCGCCCAACCATTGAGACGAATGACTGGAAAATTATTGTCAGGTACCAATACAATGCGCATTTCCGCAACTTTTCCTTTCATGACAATGTAGCCAGAGGACACCCTTCCAAAAGGATTTGGGCCCGAGACCTCACAACCGATGTCCAACACCTTGACAATGGGTTTCAGTGTCTCGAAAGCAATCGAGCCGTACGTAACGCCCTCACCGATGGAAGCCCATGACCATGACGGAGCTATGTACTCCGTGGTCGTACAGCCGCGTAGATGATTGCTTAAGGGGGCCAACCTGTTCCAGAGCAAGTTGTACGGGAGCTGATTCCCCCACAGCCCTGCGAAGTAGCGCCCCTGTATGAGCTCATGGGATTCGGCTGCTATGCCACTGAGCGCAGGCAACTTGTCGTTCTCGAATGTCAAACGACGACGTGAATACGAGGATACCACGAGCTTCCAACGATGCCAACATCGGGACCTCCGGTTTCTATCCCATACATTGGGCTCTCCCAGCGTGTGCTTTTCTTGTTGTAGGTGCCCCGCGACACAGTCCAAGTGCATGCAATTTTCATGGCCATTCTCATTTTCTGATGAAGTGCCCGAGGTACACCCCCATATCATTCCGTGGGGGGTAAAATGAATCGTCCGTCTAGAAAGGGCAACCTCCTGAAACGTCCAGGCGCGATCGAAAACGGTCCCCCATTCCGTTGGGTCGATGAAAAGTGGTATACGCCTGGCTGTGACGTTGTGTAAAGTCTTGTTCGGAGTACTGAGATCGAAGGAGACCGGTACCCAAAGCGCACCTCTGGATTTCAGAAGGGAGTCATCGGGGCTGGACGAAGACGCTGCGGATATGGTCAAAGATGACGAACCATAATACTGCGCCATCTTTGCAGACTCCAATTCCCAGTCCTCTTTGCTGTCTTGAATAATGCAGAGGCTATCGATCCATATATATTCGATGCCTACCATCCGCAACAACGTAATTGCGTCCCGGAATAGAATCGGAAGATGGCACTCGGGGATTTGGTGAACCATATTCGAGTAATTCTCCTCTGCCAATTTTAATGTCGAAGAGCTGCCCCAGCAATAGGTCAATGTAGCGTAACGTCGGCGCTCTGTAGGATTGACTATGAGCTTGATCGGTGAACCTGTGTTGCCAATGCTGATGATCCTCTTTGGCATGACGACCTCGCTTTCTACTTCGGCACATGGTTGCTGTTGATGCTCTGCGTAGCAAAGTTCAGCATGGCTGTGAATGAAGTTTGCAGCATCTTCCATGCTGATCTCCTTTTTGAAAGGGGGAAGCAATTTCAATGAACGTAGGCCAACAGAAGGCTATTATGACGGCCGTGAGTAGCCATCCACCGCCCAAAGATTCGCTGCTGGGTATTGGGCTTACTGTTGTTTCTGAATACATAATGTATTCAAACACCCCCGTTCTTCTGGAGTTTTGGTATGCACCATAAATACTTAAGCTGGCTCGGACACGTAGTGTCTTATGCACGGATATGAAGAGTATCAATTCTGAGATTTCGTAGCGTGTAGGAGCCTGTTCGGTGCGTTGGCACTCTTGGCCCGCAAAGTAGGTGCTCGTCGATTTTAGCAAGTGGCATAATTCACACTTCGGACTGAGGTCGTCAAATCGAATTTTTATCTTGGCATCTTCCGTGGCATCCAGATTGTTGCATATCCCGCATTTTCGAAAGGGCGCCTCTGGCCCAAGCACCGAAGCCATGGACGAATCAGAGCGGCAGCCAACGGGTGTGATGATTGACGCCCGACTAATTCGACGTCTGTCATCGGGAAATGCGATCTCGAGATTATCGTGGATGCAGTCGTGTTTGTATGTTGTGATGTGGAATGCAGATCATGTAGTGACGGAGATGTAGGTGAGCAAAAGAGAAGACGGCGACGGCACGTGGAACAAACAACAGAACAACATGATGTGTGTCTAGCTGACGGTTCCCCAGCTTGAATGAATGAGTGAGTACTCCGCCCTCAGCGGGCTGCCTGTGCTGTTACACAACAGGTGCTGCCCCTTTGGACGGACGTCATTGGCTGCTGCTGCTGCACAGCCTACCTGCTAGCCACAGCGTGTGGGCGCATTCAGCTCCCTTCCTTCCTACCCATGCTGCACACCAGCTGGGGCTATGCGCAGGCCTAGAACGGACGAGCACCGGTCAACTGGAAAAACTTCTACTTGTCTCCTTCAGATTTAGGTAGTGGGTTGCGTTGTGTTGCAACCGACCGGGGCAGGCACCAAGAGCACACCCTAGACGCAGCTCCAGGGAAAAGGCATCTGTGCTCAGCTGGGGACAATGGAAACCTGACTATCATGTTCCTCTTTGAAGATGAACCCTCTTCAGCATCTAGTATCGATATAACGTTTCGGCTTTTCATCAAATGGTTGATTGTCCAAATCAAAACTGAGGTGCCTGGGCGCTTGAAGTAGGGGTAAGGTCAAAGGAGTAAGGACAATATTTGATATCTAACACCAACTCGTAGGCAACCAGGCATACACACACACACACAAGACAGAGTGTAAAGCTTACTCCGGTCCATTTTCTTTTTGTCTATGGTCTACTCCCACGATTTTCAATCCAACGTCTTACTCTTCCTCCTCTTCAACTGCCTCGACCTGGGCCTCATCTTCATCCTCGTCCAGGCCACCAGCGGGCACCTCGTACAGGCGCAGGATGCTCTTGTTGGGGTCCTTGACGAGAACGTACTTGGAGTCGGCGCCCCCGGTCTTCAGGATGAAGTCACAGATGGTGCGCACAATACCCCAGCCGTTGGAGAGGGACAGGTTCATCTGGTTAGCAAAGTCCCGGGGCTTCCAGCCTATGACGCCTAGGATGACATGCTTGTCGTTGGCCTTGGGGTTGGCTCGAGAGACGAAACTAGAGAAAGGGATTAGTCGGGTGGTTGCATTTGGGTATGGTTATCAAGGGACGTTGTGAAGCAGAAAGGAAGAGAATGATATGGTGTTGGTGTGAGGGAGAAAAGAACACTCAAAGACTCACCCAATCTTCATAGCATCCGCCTTGGCCAGGATGCTCTGCACCGTCCACCGCGCAAGCTTGCACGAGTTGTTCTTCATCTCGGTCGCAACAACCGCGCCGCGCTGCGAGACCAGCTTGCTGCGCCAGTCAAGAGCGCCGCCGCTTCCCTGCGCCTTGTTGTCAAACTCGTTGAGCGCGTGCACGGTAAGGAACTGGTCCTCGCCATTGATGGCGTTCTTCTGCACGGCATCGATCTCCGCGCGGACCACCAGGTACACGGGAGCCTCGTCGTTGGTCGACAGGTCGAACTTGCGGTACTTGTACACCTTGGAGGCGGGCGGCTCTGTCTCGTGGGCGGCATCGTAGAAGGGGTTGCCGTGGGCCATCTCCACCTTGTTGGACTGGTTCTCGAGCACCACCTGGTTGGCGAAGTTGTGGTTGATGTAGGTGGCCTCCTCGGCCAGCGCCGCGGGCTGGTTGATGCTCTCCTTGGAGCCCTCAGATGCCTCAAGCGGGGCGTCGTAGGCGTTCTCGTTGACCGTCACCATGTCCAGCGCGGCATTATCGCGCTTGTCGAGGAAGACCTTGTTGCCCTGCTTGACGATGACAATGTCCCACGGGTAGACAGACCGCGGCGCGCACATGAGCATGGACAGCACACTGTCGGTCGCGAAAATGGTCGCCTCATCCTTGTCAGCCAGCTCCTGGATGACAGGGTCTGACGAGGTGGTGACGTTGTAGGCGGCGCGGTCGAGCAGGTTGAGCTTCTTCTCGGCGGTCTTGACAGGCTGCTTGTCGTAGCTGCGGTCGTAGTAGTAGACAAAGCCGTAGCTGTCGACATCCTCGCCCTCGTCGGCGTCAAGGTTCAGCTTGCCCAGGCGGTTGAAGTCAATCTCCTCCAGCAGCTTCCAGTCAGGGCGAATGTTGATCGAAGCATCACGGTTCCGCTGAGGCTTGTCATAGTCCTTCCACCCAAAGCGGCGGCCACCACGACCACCTCCCTGGTTGTTGCGTCCACCACGGCCACCGTCATAGCCGCCCCGCCCCGTGCGGCTCTGCTGTTGCCGTCCTCCACCGCGTCCGTCCTGGCGAGCACCACCTCGCTGGCCACGGGTGCCACGTGTAAAGACGGCGCCGCGGCCGAACCGAGTCTTGGGGGCGTCGCGGGTATTGGAGACGACAGAGAAGGAGGCTTCGTCCTGCTCGACGGCGGGGGCGGCAAAGATGGAGGCAGAGTTGAAGCCATAGGTCTGTTGGTCTGTGGACGACGGATTCAAGTCAGCATAAAGAAATGTTGTCTCCCCCGGAAAGAGTCGCGCCGCAGTATGGTCGACGATGAGAGCAGCGCACCTCGGTAATTCCTATTGTACTGATTCCGTCCACCCCGTCCGTCACGTCCGTCCTTTCCGTCGGCAGTCCAGTCAGCCATACGGCCCAGCTTGTCGCCCTTGGAAAAAGGTGCGTACGGCACACCGTCGAGGGTGGTCTCGGTGGTGATGGTAGGTCCCCATCCGTCGCCGTCAGGCAGCGCCGAGATGAGGTCGGCGATCGAGGAAGTCATATTTGCCCGTATTCGTGACCGTAATGGAAAGGTCGTACTTCGATTTCGGGTGTCGGGAGGGGAAGTCTGCGTGGGTTGTGATCGAGCCACAAATGGTCGAAGTACGGTGGCTTGTTTGGTTCCGATTGTTCTCCCAGTTGGTTTGGGAAATTCGAGCCAAAATCGAACTTTTGGTGGGGTTAGCAGCTGGTGGGGCGGAATGAAAAAGCTTGGACCACCTGCTGAAAGAGGGTAGGGTTAGGGGTCTGAGAATGATCACGGCGTAGCCAACAAGATGCATGGATCACCTCCACCGCAGAAAATATCAAAGAGGTTTGCAAAACGAGCCAACACTGTCTTCACTACAGCCTAGTTGCATGACTTCTATTTGCACGACTCTCTTTTGGGTGTGACTAGTACATTGCCCAGAAACCTTTAAAAGTAGAATTGGTAGGATTGGTTTGGTTTTAAGAAGAGGAAATTTTCATTACACAACACGTTGGTCCTTTTTTTTATATCATTAAAGCGTATTACATATATTCAAACAAAAATCTGTGCAGTCATGTCTCTAGCATAAGCTGCGGGTATGAGGGGTACAATGTGCTTTTTCATAAGCTGTGAGTGTGCATCGAGAAGAATAACAAAGTATCGCGCCGCTGTCTATCCGGTCAAGAGAAAAGTAATCAAAAGCGAAAGCAGAACTGACTTCCTCATACCCTTCTTTTCTGATCTGATGGACGTCGCTCCCTTATCTCTCATCTATGCAGTAGGCTTCTCCTCAGTCTTCTCGTCAGGGCCGTTGCTGTCATCCGCACTCTCCGCCCTCAGCTTCTCGCCGCCCAGCACGCCGCCCGACGCCGTGTTAGAGCTCGTGCGCTGGAAGTAGTCGTGCGCCTCCTGGCTGAAGTCGTTGTCCATGATCGCGGGCTCACCCTTGACCTCCTTCTCACGCCTCTCTGCCTCCTGCAACTCCCAGTCCTTGCGCAGGTCCGTGACCTTCTGCTGGAGGTCAAGCTCCGGGTTGTAATGTTTACCCACGCCACGCATGCGCTCCCACAAACTCAAATGCTTAGGATGCACCGCGATGCCATGGTACTGGTCCTCCTTCCCGGCCAGAATGTACTGCCACCGGCGCTCTTGCTCCTTGAGGTCGAGACCGGTCGTGTCGGGGAGCCACAGCCAGGTGACCAGCATGCCCGCCAGACCAAACCAGGGCACGACGTAGAAGCGCATCTGAGTGTCGATGTAGTTGTAGAGGATGGCAGCCAGCAGAGCACCGGCCTTGCCGACACAGGCAGAGAACCCGTGAGCAGAGGCGCGGACCGGCGTCGGGAAGACCTCGCCAGCGACGAGGAAAGTAACGGCGTTGGGGCCGAACTGGTTGAAGAAGGACGACAGGTAGTACATGGCCTGGAACGAGTGGATGCCTTCGGTAGACGAGTAGTACTTATACTTGAAGGCGGGGATGACGAAGCATAGGAAGCAAGCCAGGAAGCCGACTTGCTGCATGGTCTTGCGGCCATACAGCTTGTTGTCAATCAGCAGCGAGGCCAGGTAGTAGCCCGCTAGCGCCACGATGATGTTGTACAGGTTCCACACCCAGGTGGTCATGATGGAGCTCGAGTTGTCGGTCACGACCTCGATGAAGGAGGACTGGAACAGCTTGTTGCCGTAGAAAAAGACATCGTTGCAGAACCAGGCGCCGGCAGTGGCGATGATGCGCCCGCCAAAGTACTTGAACGTCAGGCGCAGCGAGTTGATGTCGTAACCCGTCACGTTGGCCTTCTTTTTGGCGATCTGCAGCTGGCGGGAGGCATAAGGCATCTTGTAGGCACGATAGTATGCAAGCCACAGAGTGCCAACGGCGGGAATGGCGAACGACAGGCGGAAAACGACCTGGGTGCTCTGCGTGCCGTATGGTGGGCTGCCGTCACCGTGGTGGAAGATGAGCAGCAGGACAATCAGCAGCGCCTGGTTGGCAAGCTGGCCCCAGCCCTGCATCAGGAAGGCAGAGGTGACCTTGCGGCCGCGGTGCAGGCGATCCTCGCGGGTCGAGACCTTGCCAGCTCCCACCGCGTTCTCCATGGACGACGTGGCGGTCATAGGATATTCACCGCCGACGCCGAAGGAGTAGATGAATAGCGACCAGGCGTAGCATATAACCCAGCCCTCAAGGCTGGTGCCCCAAGACGCAGTCAGCATGATAAGACCGAGCACCATGATGAGAGCATCCTGGATCAGACCCCATCGACGACCAACCCAGTCACCAATAAGCTATAACGTAAGGAAACCAAAAGTCAGCAAATGTCTCTATTGGCTTTTTGTGTTGTGTCTTGTCCGCACAAAATTGTGGTGGCAATGAGTTCACTTACACCAACAGCGACCTGACCGCACATGATACCGATGATCTCCAGGTATGTGACGGCAGCAATCCAGTTGATGTTGCACTCTCCATCGACGGTCTTGGAGCCCCAGCATTGCTTCCAGTTGTCCGTCTTGGCAAAATATGAGCTCAGATTTCCGATGGAGAACAGGACGTAGCCCTCAAGACCGAGACCAGCACCAGGCAGGATCGCATTGTGCCAGTACCAGCTGAGAGGGCTCAGGGGGTCCTTCTTAAACATGCGGCCAATTGAGGTCAGCTCCTTCTTAGCCTCCGCGCTATCGACCTTGTGGACGAAAGACATGCGCTGCTTCCACGGCAAGTCGGCCCAGTAGACACCCTCGGGAGTATAGGAGTCATCTGGGTGGGTGAGGTAACCGAAGATCTCGCGCTCCTCCTGGGAAGTCAGGCCATGGTGTGTTGGGAACTGGTACGTCTCGTCGCCGGTCGCCGGCCCGTGAGGCACGGGGATCTGACCGACCGACGGCGGGTGGTGCCGCTCGTGCTCGAGATACTGCGACATCTCTGCGATGGGTGAAGGAAGATATGGTATATAGAGAATTTGGGGGGGGGGGTGGGGGGTGTGCTTGTGTGCGTGCGGTTTGTGTGTGTGAAGGGCTTACTGAAAAGCCTCACAGAGTGCGGGAGAAGGAGGGCGATGGAAGCCGCACAGAAGTGTTGTGTTTCCTTGCAGAGCTCGAGGAAAGAGAGGCAAGGTGATGTGAGATGGAGGAGGAGGAGGAGACAGCTTTTTAAGAGAGACTGGGCTGGTAGGTGGTATGGCATAAAAATGCAGGGAAAACTAGTCGAGGAACCTTGCGGATGCAGCTTCCACAGTTCGATGATCCTGGAGGGTGTGCGTGGGCCTGTCGAGCCCTGCTAGTCCTGCGAGGTTTAAAGATCACAGCACAGGGGGTGGGGGTCCCACCTGCGGTGGGCGGGACAAGACGACTAAAAAAAAATCGACAATTATGGAGACACCGCCGGTCGGAGAGCTGGCTAGATCGAGAGTGCGCCACGAAGGCGAGACCAGAAGTGTGGAGACCTTGTGACTTGGAACACGATGCGTATGTAGAAGAAGGCGTTGGTCAGGTGGGAAAGTCTGAAAAGATCTCTCGGTCAGCCAGGCTGATCGAGCAGAGGGAAAGGGGAAAAAATGAATCGGGGTGGCATTGAAGGGCCTCTCACAGAAGAAGAGAAGGGGGGTGGGGAAGGAAAGCTAAGATGGAATCCAGAAACAGAGTTCGGAAGGCCGGAGAGGGACAAGTGGACGACAAGTGATGTCGATTTGAGCCTAAGCACGAGCACAGCCAGACCGAAGGAGATGTGGGAGGGAAGGACGAAAGAAGGAGAAAAAATCATGGAAACAAGTCTCGAAAAAAAATTCCAACCAACGGCCGTGTCCGAAGCGTGCCTACCATGAGACGGAAACAAGAGAAATGTGCTAAAACGTCTTCAGCATAGCACATAGTTTTACCGCATGTAGCTGTTGCTAGGAGCGACATAGTGGCTGGTACTCATAACCACCAAGCTCTGCCGAGAGAGGTTAAGCTTTTTAGTAAGACGATCACAGGTAATGTACATAACATTCATGCTGTCACCATAGTAGTGCGTGCATACGCATGGCAGTGCTATGCATCATAGGCCATCGTCGGTGTCCCTTTCTAGGAGCCGTGGCGCCTGGTGCAGGTGGAGGTGGATGGATCAAGGCTGATGTTGAAGCTTATCTTCTCAGCTGGTCTGGAATGCTTTGGCCAGCTTGATCATGTAACAGGTTCTTCCTTTCTCAGTTGCCATATGCAATATATCCTGTCAATGTGGCACGCTGCCGAGAAACGTGCTCTCAATGGACAGTTGCTCTGGCACAATGGTCTTCAATGGGGTCTAAAGCGGCCCGAAGGATCACCGAGTGCCCCCCACCCACCAGGTTTTAATAGTCCTGCTAACACTGCGTACATACTATGAGGAGGATGGTCCGATGGCCAGCACTGCACTATGTACAGACAGGCAGATCTTGGACGTCAAAACGTTCACCCTCCTTCAGAACGAGTTCGGTTGGTTTCAGCCAGCCCCAACCTCTTGGTAAGACCGTAGCATCCGATGCCCACTAGCACCTAAGTGCGAGGTAGTAGCCTGCTCGAGACACTGTTTGTTGGCTGCATCACGATCCAACCTCCACCTGCCTTCGAGGGTTGGTTGGTGGAAGTGGCTTGTTTTGACCACCTCAATGACTGCCCGCCATGGCCTGCCTGGGCAGCATGGAAAGAGAGGAGCGTTATCTCATACCGCAGTACCAAGCTTGCTGAGGCACCAGAATGTGGAATGATTGTTCTTCTCGACGGCTTGACGTAAAGCCCCCGCACGTGGAGGGTTTGACGGCGTTGACTTCGCTGATCTCTCGTATAAATTTGGTGAATGTATGTGTCGATAGCATGGAAAACAAGAAGACAAGTGTGGGTACTGGCCACTGACGGATCAAAACCTGCGAATCTGGAGGTACCCGCGTCCTATGTCCCTCTGCCTACTCAGTACTTTTTTCCAACGAGGGGCCCCCCCTGGACCCTTTCCTGCGCCTCCCGCATGCCCCGTCTGCAATTCTTGCCTCTTCTGGCTGCGGCTAAAGGAGGTGCGCAGCCCTGGTGGGTCTCTAAGAGGAAGGACCTCGGGAGTGGGGACCCTGACAGGGGTGGGCCACAGTTTCCCCCATATTCAGGAAGCCAATTAAAGCTCGCGACATCCCACACGTGCGACAACGACAGGACGTCCGCTCTTCTCCACTCTTGACTTCATGCCTGCTCTCTACCGCCTCACCTCTTTGTCTATTGATGCTCACGCATCAGCACCACACACATGCGCGCACACGCACACAGTGGTACTACTTCCCGTATGAACTATAGTACGGGTACGGTACATGCGGATGCACCTCTTCATTTCAGCTACTCCGAGGACCGAGGAGGGGATGGGAAGAGAAGATGTTTGCCCAGGCGCCAAGCTCGACTTCCCGCGAAAACGCACGCCGGATATCAGACCGATCACATCTTCACAGCTCTGCCAAGGGGCCACAAAGCTTGACGATGAGCCGCAACAAACCCAATTCGATCTAGGTCGAGGGCATTGTGCAAGTCCACGACTTCCGCGGACCGCTTTCAGCGATGTTTTCTCGTTCCCAACCGTCTCAAAACCCCCATCTCTGCTCGCCGCGGAATTTTTGTCGGCTGTGATGTCAACCACCTAAGGGCCCGTCGTCTCCCCGTGCCCTATCATCTCTGGAGCAATCCTTGCCTCGCTGGATATTGCAACAAGATACCGACGCATCAGGTGCCTCGCCGAGCCCACGTTCTTCGGCGTAACTACGCTCTGAGACACGGCCGCCAGACTATGCCCCAATGGCCTCGACTATTTTATATCCACCGCGCGCGTCTTACCAGATGACAGTGGCCAAAAATGGACCGAGCTCGGTTAGGTCACCGAACACTCGGGTCTCGTGGAACATATGAACTCCCCTAGAGAAGGGGTCCCTGTCATATTTTACTGTCTGGTCAGGGACTACTGCAACAGCAGGCATCGGATAACGGACGCAACGTGGGCGTCGAGTCCTGCATTGGCTTATTTCCCGCACTGGGATGGGTATTGTCATGCGCCATCCCTTCTGGTTCTCGTCGGCCTTCCATTTATTCTCTGGAGAAAGGAAAACGCGAAGGCACAGTCGCCCAGCGGTCCTGGAACCCTCGCACTGGTCTCATGGGCACGCGCAAGGTCAGAGCTAAAGCCTCTCATGCCTCCTTTCCTGCATTCCTTTGGACCACCGCAGTATTTGATTTCCTCCGCCAACACCTGAGCTTTCGACCCGGGCCTGGACGAGTTATCTGTTTGTGCGGCCTCCAGTTGTCTTGGTTGTAGTTCTGGACCAACAGAACATTACACGGCAGCGCTCTCACGGCCCAACACTTGCATCTTTCATCTGCATTAGTGTGTACCAGGAGCCACACACCCTGGCGCACAGGATGTGCCATGCGACATCCTCCTACTCCATTCCCAATTTCACTTCCTTTGGGGCCGCCATCTTACTGGATGAATGAATCTAGCAGATCCATCTCGGCCTGTCCGAGGGCAAATCAGGTCTCCATCCTGACGAAGATGTTTAGTCCAGGTGAGTTCGCGGTCGACTATTGGGAAGCGTGGTACCACATCTATGCTTGAGTGGACCTTTGATCGAGCCTCAATCTCGTGATTCACCCGGTAGCGACGGCCAGATCGGGACTGCCCAGCGGGGGCTCTTCTGTCGTCGGGGCACTTCTGTTTATGCAAACATGTTTTCCATGATTTTAACATACTATTTGTATGGCCACGCCCCCTCGTAGTCACGTTAGTATTCCATCTCCCAGAGGCAGGCCAGGAAGGCAGGCCAATATGCTAAAATTCGTAAACGAAAAAGCTCAAACGGTACCGACGAGTTGTCTAATTCTCTCGTAGCACCACACCCACACAGCCTTCAGCCATGTATACTATGCATACCTTGCTACAAAACGCCAGCACTGCACCTTGTGACAATATCGTCGTCAGGCCTGCTTTGATCAGCCGGCCTCGGGGCATAAATACGGGGGGGAATCTGAAGAACATATCAAGGTGGCTTTCAGCCAGCCTTTCTTTTACTCCACTGCGGCGGATGGTTCGAAGTTTGGAAGGTCTTTCAGACCACTCTCTTTTAGTGAGGCCATGACCTCACTGTCCAGTGAAACGTGGTGTTTCACTTCAGCACTCATGAAGAGCACCCACCCCCCGGGGGGCGGGGTCGCCTGCCCCGTTGGTCTTGCAGAACAACTGTGCATTCCCGCACATAATCTTCCTAGGTAAGATGATGTAAGGGTTCTGCCGGTACTTGTCATGAAAAAAGCAGTTCTGGAAACGAAGCCCTGCCCGTATTATGGCGAGGGCGTGTTGTCTGTTCGGCGGAGGGGTATCTGTTTCCTCCTCTTCTTTTTGTTTCTTTCTTTCTTTCTCCTATCAATCGATAGGCTGAACGCAACCTGGAAAGCTTAGTCCTGCGCGCTGGCCCGTGGCTGGAGGTTGCCTGGTGGGGAATGAGCAGGATACCTGCAGCCAGCTCAGAATTGTTCAGAGAAATCCACCCTGCTCTATACTGCATGCTGTCTTTCCACCTGATGTGTCCTCCAAGGAAAAGAGTCTGCCCCGCCATTTGTCGTGGTGGATGTGAACGGACCAAACAATCTTCATCTCTCCTCTCCTTGGTTGTGTTTCGGGGGCGGGGGGCCAGGAGCTTCTGACTTGGACACGAAACCAGTCCCTCAAAATTCAATGTCAAACTTGGCTAGAGGTTCAACAGCTTCGGGAGTAACCGGTCGATTCAAGGCAGGCCGCGAGAAACCATTAGCCAAGGAGCTGTTCCGCCGATGTATCAACGCTTAATCACTGTGGTTCCCATCATCTAGAGCCTCGTCCTCTTCCGGCCTATCCTCGCGCTCCTCGAGCTCATCCGGGTCCCCCTCGGCCTCGCCGTTATCCTGATCCTCTTCATCCTCGTCCTCTTCTACCTCTTCCTCCTGCCCTTCTGCCTCATCTTCGTCCTCGTCGGGCACAGATTCGGGGTCAGAGGCGTCGTTGAGTTCGTCGTCGACATCCATTGTCGCTCCGCCCTCGCCGCTGCCGTCCGTCCTGGCTTTCTTCGCACGGTGCTGGCCTCCTGCCGCCGAGTCTGCGACGGAGTTCACCGTCGCATCGGCGCCGGCCATCGTAGTGTCGCCATCCGTCCCTGCCATCGATACATCGGCGCCGGCCTCATCCGAGCCTTTGGTCCCCTTCTTGGAGGCGGCTACCTTCTTGCGGTAGGCAGAACGCTTGGTCGTCTGTGTCTCATTGAACTCTACATGGCAGGTCAGTCAAGCTGGTCAGTCCCGGGTATACGTCTGTAAAGGCTAGCGAGATGTAGGAGACGAGGCTACGAGAGGAAGGTCAAGGAGAGAGGTTTGGCGCACTGTTGAACTCAGCCTCTACGCGCTCGCGCATGAATCCGTACTCTATATCGTCGAGCGCTCGGAATACGTCAGCGGGCATGATAGTCTTCTTGCTCTGGAGCGCCGTGACTTCGTTGGCTCTATATATGTGTGTCCGATACGTCAGCTTTCGGCCCCTCGCACGCACGAAGACCTTTAAAATAGCATATATAATACAGGCGACGGGACGTACGCGTTTGCAAGGTGATTTATAAAGACTGTCGCGCTCTTGGTCATGGCGAGGATTGCGTTTGCTTGTATCTGGGTGTTGGGCGGGAGGACGCCCTTGGCGAGGCGGGTGATGATGGATCTTGGTAGCTGTAGTTCCTGGAGGCAGAGAGAGACAGACAGAGAAGGCATCGTGTTAGCAGGCGCGCATTAGTCGAAAGGGTTTTCTGCATTCGGGCATACCTCGATTGGAACGGTGACGGCCTCCTTCGGGTGACCACCGGGCCCGCCACTCTTGTCATCCCTCTCCTTGCCCTTATCCGACGACGGCGTCGTCCGAGCAGCAGCGCCGCTGATAGTATTCACTGATGCTGAAGCCAATTCGGACCTAGGGTGGAAACCCACGGCGTCTGCGCTATGGGCGGACCCGGGCGGAGGCAGGCTCGGAGGCGGCATCGAGGTGTCCATGGCTGGGAGTGCGAGCGCAGACGAGGGCGCTGGCTTGGGCGCTGGCGTGGAGATGGGCACTGGGGGAGAAAGGTCGTCTTCTAAGGGCCTGAATCTTGCGCTCGAGGAGGCTGGCGCTGGTGCTAGTGGTGCTGGAGCTGCTTCTTCAGCCCTGCGGGTCACGTCGCTCTTGCGCGGCGGCATAGTGTCCGTTGTTCGGCCAGCAATGGTCTTTCGATATGGTGATGAAGGGCGTCGGTGGTGGTCGTCGGCTTCGCAAACAGGCAGGCCAAGTGTGCGCGGAGGAGGAGATGGAGGGGGAGGGGCGAGGTGCCAAGGCGAGTTCAGGGTTTCTTGCACTGTCCGCACGATGAAGACGAGCTGGTATAGTTGTCTATAGTTGGTGATGTAAAGGGTGGTCTGCAGGCTAGAGTAGCCAATTGTTGAAAATCGAACGTAGTCAGCACAGGCTATTGGTGTGAAGATGTGGGCACAGTTGTTGTCAAGGTGATTGAGGTTATGGAGAATAAACCTACAGTTGACTGCCCGCTGCAGTGCGGAAAATTTACAGGAGCTGCTGGGTATAGCAGCGCGACGCGCCTCGGAGGATGTGTAGGTGGCGGGCAGGGTAGGGCAGTGGGCCAACGCGTAGAGAGGTGCCTCCAAGTTACCCTGGACGCCATACTGTAGTAAGGTATGCTACACGGTAAAAAGCTGCTGAGGTCAGCAAGTGCCCTGTAGCCCCGCGATAGTCCTCACTCTGCACAGCTCCCTGAGCTGTTGATCGGTTTGCTAACATACGAAAAAGAACGAAAAAAAATCAGACTTGCTTGTATTTCCTATCTCGGTAACCCGAAACCTGAGAAAAGATGAGATGTAACTCGAAAGTTGAGCATGCCGATCAGAAGGCACGAGAGAGGGTATGAATAGATGACGTATGACTGCTTGCGCCGGATGAAAATGGGGGCAGTTCACTTGCTGTTAGGCTTCAGTGCTGATGACCGACTCTTGAGATCTGTAGTGAGAGGAGCCATCAACCTAGGGAATATCTGGCAGACACAACTAGTCACAATTAAGATAGATAGAAGCCAAGGAGAACCTCGTTGAGCCGTCCTCACGTCGAAACTTTAGCGGCTTATGTTAATCTCAATGACATGTTTTTTTGCTAGTTGACATTCTATATGCTTTGTTTCTGAAAAGTACGTAGTTAGGCAGTCTATTCAGGCCGGCCTACCTTTGAACATATCGATCGGAGACAAGCACGAGATATCTCACCTCCCTAAGTAAGGAGGACAGAGGAACCAAAGTCACCTTTGTTGCGGCAGGTTCGGTGTGATTCCAGGTATCGCTTCTCGAGCAGGAGCGAACCACATTCTCTACCTAGGTATGTGCATCAAGGGAGATGAGCTTACTATATTCTCTTATACATGTGAGACCTGAGTTTCGTATACATATATTGCTGCCTGATCCGACTATACATATAGATATACAGAGCGAGCAGATCCTACTTCCAGCTGCGGCAAGCTGTCGTGAGCTTTTTCTCCTCCAAACCCTGTGCAAGTGTGGTCCTGCCTACAGACATCATCTTCAGATGCTGGTGATGCACGCGGGTAGGAGGCAGGAGCGCAGCCGGAGTACCGAGAACAAAACAACAGATAAGACTCGCAAACGCGGCGCACATTGCAAGCTGGGAGCATTTTGTCCGCACGCACAAACTTGTGGGGGAAAGAAATCAGACATGCCACCCGCCCGCCATTGATCCCACCCTGCAAGTATTGGGTATATCCGTCACACTTGGTCTCCCTCTCGTGGCTTCATGAACACATAAGAAATAAAAAGAAGGCAAAAGTTTGAGTCCAGTGTTGATCTTGTTTGGAAAGTTTTCGCAGAGCGTGCTTCGCCGTCCCACCTGGAGATGGCCTTGGGGTGAGGGTGATGTGTGTGAGGGGGTCAAATAGTGAGATGAGAGACACATAGGATCCAGGCTGTCGTTTCTTGGCACAGTAACAACAGACGGCTGTGTTGCACTGCGCGTTGTGGCACGGTACAGACACAAGAAGAAAAAAGTGAGACGTGGCGGTGGCAAATCCCTCGTGTTCGAGCTCTTTCTCTCTCTCCGTAAGGTCTAGCATAGTTCAACTGCCAGGACGACGAGGATTTGAGTGCTGACGATTGACCACTGAAAAGCGATCCTGGTTCTCTCATCTCAAATGTGCGAAGCTTCTTGAGCAAGTGTCGACGTCACTGCAGGAACAACGCTTCTCGATTTGGCTTGGGAGGATTGAGACCCCTGGATTTCGATGCGAATATCCAGCCGTCCGAACTTGACATCTCGTATAAATCAGATTGAGCGATAATTATGCACGGTGAGACCGGCTCAATTGAAAGGACCCATATCGTCACGGACCATGTTTGATGCTGTCGCCGCCTTTCCGGGTTGTTTGGCGTCCCATGTGACCGATTCGAATGTTCGGGTTTCAGCCGATGGCACGCCCGATCTCGTCTGGTCGGACAAGGGGCCGTGGGGACAGACCTCCGTTACCATCAGGCCAGTCCCTCGAGAGCGAGAGCCGCGGCGGTGGCGGCGATGAGATAGAGCAGCCCCTGGAGCGGTTCTGGTAGCCCTCATGTGAGTATCTGTACTCATCCACATCCGAGTAGCGGACGCTATCCCCAAGTCGGTGCAGGCTGGAGCTCGACCTCGAGCTCTTGTTCCGCGTGTGTGCATGTGGCAGGGCGCGTGGCGGCTTATAGAGCCGCGAGCCCTGGCGCTTGGGGCTCTGGACGAAAGGGATGTCGCCGGGAATAGCCTCGTCCGTCAGGCCCTCTCTGGCATTCGGAGCCCTCGCCTGAATGGGGGTGAAGGGTAGTTCCTTGTCGAAGCTCGTCTTGCCGCCGTCCCAGCTACTTTGGCCGTAGTGGCCGGGCGTCGACGGTGACCTCGCCCACTGCTCCTCTGACCTGCGGGCGTACACGATCACGCTGGGCGGCTTCTTTGTCGAGCTGGTCGACTCCTGCTTCTGGTGGCCCCTGCCGTTCGGCTCGGAGGACGAGGAGGGCTGCGCAACATGACGCTGAGTGCCGTCCCCGAGCTCTTTCTCGTTGCGATGGCCCTTCCAGGTCTCGATTTCGTCGTCTCCAATGGGCGTGATGCCGCGACCAAAAAGCCTCGAGCGTCTCCGCCGGTATCGCAGGCAAGCCCAAATTCCTCCAGCGAGCATAATCAGGCCGATGGTCGACAAGACCGTGCTGAGAATGATGACAGTCGACCGATTCCCGTCGCTGGACCCGCCTTGGCTGTCCCCTATGCTTGTGGTCGCTGACGCTGCCGCTGCAGTGCTACTACCACTCGTAGATGTAAAGCCGCTGCTTGAGGCAGAGCTGAGTGTAGATGTGTAGGAGGTCTGAGCAGCGACCATAGTAGACGGTGTTGCCGTGGCAGATGTCACAGCCGTTGTGCTCAAGGCCGAGAGTGTTGCTACTGCAGGAGCGGAGGATGGCACATCGTGTGGGCTTACTGTCGAGTCACTCCCAATCTGGGAGGAGGTCGGATCTTGAAGACTCATTAGAGGGCCGTGGACCTGCTCTATAGCATAGAGTCAGGTGAAGATCGCCTGCCTCGAGCCTTGGATCTCTGAAGTCGTGGTCCAGTTCTGATCGAGGCTGCTGCACCAAGCATCCACTCTATTGTGTGGCCATCGGACATCAGACTAATATATCGTCTTGTCAACATCTTGAGCTCTGCCAATGTGCAGGCGTTGCGTAGTAACTCAGAGCGGCCTGCAACGACACCCAAAGTAACCAAAATCTCATGACAACATGTGGACTATGTTGGCCCGGCACAGCATTATCGTATAGACAAGCAGTGACACCGTGCACAACCCCCAAAGAGCCAAGTGGGCATCATGTGGACCGTCAACAGCTCATCAGGCCGGCTGCCTTCGGAGGATGAGGGTTCTTTTTGAGAGTAACTCGCAAAATGACCCCTTGTGTATCTGGCCTGCCAGCCTCCTCAGATCATCAGGAGAAGGGGAAGGATGATGCAGCCAATAACTCATACGCAAACAAGCACGACGGAGGGAAGGACGAGCAGACACGGGGTATGAAAGGGAGTAGTAAGACTAACCAGCTGAGCCAGCAATGGTCCTCGGAACTGTGTTTGATCCCTTCACAAGATGAAGGAGGAACAGATAATGTTGTGGTGTGAGGGAGAATAAACGAGCGAAAGACCTGGGGGCGGCTGCGCTCAGATCAAACAAGAAGAAGAAAAAGGATCGTGTCGTGAAGAGTGTCAATCCAGGGCCTGGCACAGCAAAAGATATCCAGGGCAGGGCAAGGAACCTCTATTAGACCTTTTCAACCATCTGAAGTGGCGAGGCAAGCGATGTATAATCAATCACCTGCGCAAGCTATAAGTGTCATATGAGACTAGGTACGAGTAGAAAAGGTCCTGACAGGGTCGACCCGGGCACCGAAGTGGTGTTAAGAAGGAGGAGGAGGGGAAATTTAGTATCCCACACACTTCCCTGCCTGCCACAGCACGCACGGTAATATGAAGCCGGGCAAGTCGGTGTGTATCTCGGGGAGGGGGGCATTGGCTCTGAGCAGTATCAAGTATCTTGCGTGAGGACGAGAGAGGGGAGGAGGGGCAAGCACCATCAGCCAAGTCCTCTGGCTGTTTCAATAGAGGGGGAAGCTGTCGAGGTGGTGCGTCGGTGGGGACCTTTGTGGGACGAGCCCCATGTATCGTACTTGCAATGTACTGGGTGCGTATCGTACCTACTGCCATCGGGCTACGACGGTACGTAGTGAGTACAACAGCACTACTATAGCGTTAAAGTAACGCCGCTAGAGGTGTAGAATTCTCCTTGTGGTCTAGCGGCAGGGCCAGGGAATGAGATATCTCTCAAGTCTCTTGCTGTCAAACCAGATCCGACCGGCTTTTGGTTCTTGCTATCGGTATCCAATGAGGCTTGAGATGCTCCGGTGGGTGGCAGCTCTCGCCATATCCACCAGTCTGGTTTCTTGGTTGGGCAGAGATTTGATGATTTCCTCACCTCTAAAGCAGTATCACTGGTCGGCCTCCTCCATAGGACGTTAAGCAATGCAGAAGTACACAGGAGTATGATGGTCTGTAGAGAGGTAGTGACGATGGAGCCGTTTATCCTAAGGCGGCACAGACCCTCTCTGACGCGAGAAGGATTGACAGATAGCAAGGATAGACCCAGATCCTTGTGATGGGCCCCCCTGGCGATCCGATCAAGAGAGGAGTAAGTCCCTCTTCTCACAGATGGCATGCGGTCGGTTCCACAACCCCTTCAGGGCCCCAGATGCGAGACTTACACCGAACAAATCCTCGAACCGACTTGTCGAGACCATCTTTTACAATTCCCCCTTGGGCATCACCTGCCTGTCCTCTTGCCCGCCATCACAGTTCCTAAGAATGTTCCATTTTGAGCCTGTGGCTTAATCAATCGAGGTTGTTCAGAGGAGCCAATGTCTGCCTCTCCTCGAGGTATTTGGAGCATGCAGGTTAGTGACAAGGCTCATGGGCTTGCTGCTTCGGTCAGGGGCGGCCGAGGATGCCAGGTATAGGTGGTGCCAGGTGGCATCCCGCGCCGTGTGCCAGCAGCAGCTAGACCAGCTGGCAGGTGGAAGTGCCTGCAGGTGAGGCCGCATATGTAATTTTATTTCCATGGCCAATGGCAGACTCTAGCGACAACTGAAGCCTTGGTCTTTTCATTTTGCTTTCTTGTTTTGTTCCTTCTTCCTTCAGCCAAGCCCACTGTGTACCATGCTGGTCACAACTCACAAGCCAGATTGGGAACACCGATGCGAAGGGCCTGGGCAGCAGCAACAGCAGTATCGGAGCGTAATATCAGTAAGAAAAAAAATAATAGCAGCCGTCGAGATGGTGGAGTAGCGGACCTCTCAGTGTGACTCTTTTGCAGCCTCGACCTAGAGGGTGTGCGCCAGAAGCGAGAAGCCCTCTTGGTGCCTGATCGAATGTTGCTGTTGGTGGATGGATACTGACGAGCCTGAGGATTCAGCCTGCATGTGCGGAGCAGTTGCACAGAGAGAGAATGTGTGTGTGTGTGTGTGTGTGTGTGTGTGTGTGTGTGTGTGTGTGTGTGTGTGCGTGTGCGTGTGAAAAGCCCCATTGCAAGTACGCCAGCCACGCACGCCGCCTCACCAGCCGACAGCCTCATTCACCGACTACCCACCTCCAAGATTTGTGCCTTGTAATTCATGTCAGCTCACACATCACGCCGTGGCCCGAGCGGCTGCGAAGCAGACCCAGCTTGGCTGTCATCTATGCCTCAGACATCAGCTGCATCTGGTTTGACGGCAAGAAGACCACCGCTCTTTTTCAAAAAAGGGGGCAGCCATACATCATCAAGGCGGCTGGCTTAATGCTGCTGTTGGGACAAGGTGCTTCCTCTTCTTCAGTAGAAAACGGGAAAACCCAGGTGTGCGCGCTTATGGACAATGGCGGTGACCAGTTAAGCGAGATGGACTAAGACCATGGTCTGGCCTTGAATATACCATAATACTGTTCCATATGCTTTCTTTTCTGTTGATGCCAGACGAGGCAAGGAACAGCCTTCTGTTCGTACTCGGACGGGTGACCTGGGCAGGGAGAGGCTCGGATCGGCCTCTGCCGTTCCAAGGGTACCAAAGAGTCCCGATGATAACCCCCTCTTCACGGGATGTGGATAAGAAGGTGGTCCACACGGCCGATTTCTCCGCACACAACTCCGTAGTAGCGTGTTTTACGAGGAGGAGTACTGCTGCATGTTGGGCTCACGGTGTCTGGGGCTCTCTTCAAGAGGGCTGACTGACTCAGGAGGGGGGATCCTTTACGCGCAGCCGAGCCCAAGGTTGGAAAGGAGGGGGGGCTTTCCTGACTCTGAATACCGAGAGAGCCGACCTGCATTCGTGAATGGCAGCTATTGGACACGACCGTTTGGTTTTTTTTTCTCGTATCCAGATCTGTGTGTGTCTTCCATGTGGTAAATGATGTGTCGATCCCCTGAGTAAAAGACGAGCTGCTGCTACTGCAAGGTACGGTATGTATAGCAAGGCAGAGCTCGGTCTAGAAAGTCCTCTCTTCAGAACCAAAGGTTGGTCGATGCTGACCATTATCGTCCGAAGATAGGGCCTCCAAGTCCCGCATTCCCAAGATAGGTTCGTCGCCATGGTGGTGGTGTTAACGATTGTGTTGATGATCCAGGAACCAAAAGTACCGGGGGCCACTGAGATGTGGGCCATGCCTTGATCTGGCTCCGGAGCTACTCTGGACAGAGTAGACAGGGCCGAGGGTGGTCGCAGTATAAGGTGCCAAGATGAGCGGCGCGTGCATCTGCACGGATTGTGGCAGCCATCACATGAGGGACTAAATGTAACGCTGGTCTGGTCTGCGAGGTGATACTTGACCGAAAAGAAGAAGGAAAGAAGAGAGAGATGGGAAAGATAGTCTCGTCAAGCTGTACAACATCAACAGCATGCGACGGGGCAGCCCTTCAGTCAGTCAGCCGTCGCCACCGGTACAAAAATATGATCGTCATGGATATCCGTTGATGCGACCTATCGTCGCAATAAGTATTTGTTTTTCTCGTGTGCTCTGGTAGCCTCGTACGCTCCATCGGCTACTAGACTTCACTTCGATAGTCTCCCGAACCTACACGACGGTGTTGGTGTAGTTAGAGGCTGTGATGGCCGTGGTGGAAGGGGCAACTATCTCCAAAGTAGGAACTCTACGGTGGTGATGTGCTAGAGCCTGAAAGACCCACTGTGTTCCTGAGCACAGGCCACAACACAAAGCCCAGCAGTAGCAGATGGCAGGGACAAGGATGTGTAGAAACAGGCGGATGAAGCAGGCACGGCAGGGACAGGGTGTTATGGAACTTCCCGCCATCAAAAGACCCTGGACCTTGGTTCTACCTCTCGTCCAACTCCGCATAACCACGAAGCCACGAGTCCCATGGTCGTGAATACACATTTCCCAACTTACGCCCTTGACCAGACGGCAGACATATCCATCGCACCATTCAATGCCGTCCCAACCTGTGCCGTGCCGTGCTGTCAATCTCCGCGTGTCTGGACAAGATCAGATCGTGCATGGCATAGCCGTGGTGACACACAGGCGGCACGCAGATGAGCTTGGGACTTGGGTGTGTGGATGATTGTCTTTCTTTTCTTTTCTTTGGCTAGGTTTGTTGCTTTAATTTTCTGCCGACGCAACGGTTTTTAGATGAGACGACCACGCCATATTTTTTTTTTTTTTTTGGTTTCTGCTCATGTTCGTCTCTGGGACGTACGGTGTGTCTCGTCTTGACTTTGGGAGATGAAATGAGATCACAAGTTCCCTTTTTCCCCTCCCAATTGTTATTGACTCCGCCGCGTTGAAACGATCTTACGTTTGCAGGCCGCGTTTCGGCGAGCGGGGGTTTAGATCGCAACATACGGCATTTATACAACCGAGGACGACCAGGGTCACGATAACGAGGTGAACAGCACAGCAGCACACCATTTTCCTCTTTAAAGGCATGTCGACCCGAGGGTCCATGGATGGGGATCAAGTTTGTCCCACACTGGGCTGGTCCTTCATCAATCTGTGACACATCGCAGACCTTTCTTGCTCCGGCTGATGGAATTCTTATCAGACTTGACCTACTTGTCAGGCTCCTTACCGGATGTCCTGATACTATAGCGTTTCTCTTAGGATAGCTGGCAAAGTTGGATAATAATAATAAAAAGTCTTACAAGGTACAGAGCGGACTCCCACGCAACCCGTCCGTCGTCTTGACCCGCTTGCGGTATGCACCCGCTGTCTGTGCGAGCGGTCCACTGTTCACGATCCCCAGGGTAGAGCCCATGTGCCCAGGCTGGGCATGCAAGATACACTTTCGCCAGATGTTTCCGTTTAGTACCACGGTTTACTTTCGACGGGCTTCTTGACCCAGGCACTAGAAAGAGCAAGTAAACCCGCCTGGGCTCTGCAACCCTTCCATCGCGCGATGGGGGCGTGAGCACTGCTAAACACTACCGTATAATTCCCCAGCCATGCTGACGCAACAACCATTTCATGGGGAAGATGCTACACAGTACATAGTATATAGCCAGAATCCTTCGCTTTGGAGGTGCGACGCCTTCGATTGACAAGTCGATTCCGAGCGCCTCTCACGAGCATTTTAAAAATAAAAATACCACTAATGGGCCAACCAAACCAGACTCACTTCGCACAACCATGATAATATGAGTCTGCATACAATCTCCCAACTATCACACAGCACGATGTGATACCGCACCGGAGTGCGCTGTACAAGAGGGCATGTGGCGGCCCCACATTCTGCATAAGCACCAATGCAGGCCCGAAACAGGCGCTGAAGGGCCGGTGCCAGATACGCTACAGGCAGTATCGCTGCTGAAGAACTCGCTCTAAAGCTTGTGACTGCAACGGATCTGTGGTCTACTTAGTCATGACCACCACTCTTTCCAAGGGCCCGGGGTTTCGCAATTCCTCCAGTTTACCAATCGTCACTACTGCTTCATACTACTCGCAAGAAACTCTCACATGTTCACCGCTCTTTCCTTGGTTCCCCCCTGCACCAAAATCAATTTCCATCAAACGTTCTAGACACTTGATCTATTTACTTCTTTTCATCTCCTTTTGAGGAGACGGACATATGACAGGGCAAACAGGGAGAAATCGACACGGCATCCGGTGTTTCGAGATCTTCCCAGGCAGATGACACGATCTGATTCGACCAGCCCCAAGGCAGCTGGCGGACTACTCCATGTCACCGTCAGGTTCGCCCCTCTGCAGCCAATGATGATCATGATGTGGTGCACTGGTGGTGGCACACTTTCAAGCCTGATGGTGGTGGCGTCCTCGCAGGCTTCGAATCAGAGACAACGCCACACTTCATGCCATCACGTGCTGGGCGGGGCATGAGGGTAAGCCTACCCTCAGCTTCCGCCAAGGCACCACCTGCAGAAGTTAGCGTCTGACTTGCTTCCCAAGACTATGCAAGGTACGGATTTGGGAGGAGACCAACTCTCTTTCTCTCAGCTCGCGATGGTCGCCCATTGGGGGCCCGTCTTGCCCCCCCTCTTTTCCTGGGCTTTCACACACAGACACACACCCACACACGTGTTTTGCGGGGGGTGGGGGACCTGATGTGCCCTCCAGTTTGGTTCCGAATCTCAGGGATTTCCGGAATAGGTACCAAAGAAGCAATACCACGTCGTGGCCAAATCTGTCAATGCCGGTTCTATCGCCTTGCCTAATGAACGGCCTAAGGGCAAAACCATGCAAGGTTAAGGTTAACGAGGCGGCGTTCCAGCACACCGAGAGAAGCCTCGTTGGGGCGAAAGGGAACAGAGAGGAAGCCCAACCCGTTAGTTTGGTTCGCAGGAGTCGTCCTTGATCTAGCCCATCATGCTGCTGTAAGCAAGAGGCGACGACACCATCACCACCATGTCGAAAAGGTGGCACACCATCTCCTTGTCCCTCACTCAGCACTACAGAGGGCCCTTGCAGAGACCACGGATGTCACGAGTTCATACCCCTGGTCCGAAAACAACGGGCAGGCAGAACCCGAAGTAAGTACGCCTCCTGAGAGTTTTCTCGAGCGAGAAACGGAAGGACGTTGGCCTTTTGGTGTCATGTCATCGTGACCCTCATAGCCAGGAACCGCAGGTCTGAAAGCATCGCTCCTACCCCATACTGTCGGGTCGAGACGCCCATCTCATCTGTATGAGGCCAGATCGGGAAGGAGCCTTTGCCTTCTACACGCCACAGGCGCTTGCCCTCTCCCACCCTCCCCCTTCCCCGTCCAGACCTCAATAGAATCTGCTGCAGAGTAAAGTGCTTGACCAGGGCAGAATTCGCCAACGGACACACCTCTTTCCGAGCCTTGATGCATCCGTCCGGGGAGCAGGCAAGCGCATAAAGAAGGCTGGCTGGATCGCTTGGGAATGACTCGACCAGTCGGCGCGGAAATTCCTCGGCCAACCGTCACGTCGGTGCTCTTTCCCATCCAGCCCCTCGGAAAACTCTGTGTCATGTGGTGGGCGACGACCTGGTTTCTTCGGTGCCCGAACCCGGACGAAACAAGGCTGCGACGCCCGCCAACACGCCATCAGGTTGGCTCTCTAGATCATCGTGTCTCTCATATTGTGCACGGAGGATCGGTGTGTGTGTTCACCGAAGGGTGTTGTCCCCTACTGTTGGAGGGTCAAGAGCTGAGAGTTCTCGGCTTGCCACGAGACTTCTGATCGGGCAGCGTCGGCTGGGGAGGAGGTGAAGTTCTTCGTGATCTCAACAGGTGGGGAGAAAGGGGGGGGACACGAAGCATAGGGGGGGGGCCTCATTTGGCCAAACAACCTATCACGATGCCTCTTGGGCTCGCGATCGAGTTGACAGCCAGCCTCGGCTGCAAGTTTCTCCTCTGTCTCTCCGTACGTTCCCCGAAAAAGAAAAAAAAAAACTGTCAAGTGCGGTAAACCGGCAGCTCCTAGTCTCTCTTTCTATCTCACTCGCTCTTTGGCGGTGGTGGAGGCTACTGTGATCTGCGTTTGTCATCTCCTGGAGGCGGGTGACGATCTTAGCGGGCTCAGCTGTTCTTTGCATCTCGTCGCTTCTTCTTCAAGGTCCGACACGCGGATGCTACTCGCAACCAACGCCCCCTCGAGAGCAAGCAGCAGTGTCTTGCTTGACGCCTTTCCCAACCATCTGGAAAGTCTTGGGCTTGGTGGTGATGAATGCTAAGTCATAAGATTCAATACTTTTAAACTATTACCATCGCAAGAAGATCACCCCAACCATCTCCCAAAACAGGTCATAATAAGTCTATTCCCAGCCTGCCCCCCCCCCCCCCAACAAAACTCCCTACCCAGATCCCTATGTCTTCATCGTTAAAGTTTCAGCCGCTCAAA
This sequence comes from Cryphonectria japonica, assembly GCA_014851275.1. NCBI lineage: Eukaryota > Fungi > Ascomycota > Sordariomycetes > Diaporthales > Cryphonectriaceae > Cryphonectria > Cryphonectria japonica. The sequence goes on along the minus strand of JACWTT010000001.1, from coordinate 3,065,760 downwards.
CACCGCCTAGCCGCGCCGCCCAGGTGATGTCCTCCACCAGGCCGTGCGCGTGCACCGTCAGTCCATCCTCAAACTCTGTGCGGGCAGGCGCGGCAGCGGATGAGCAGGGCGGGGATGGGTTTTGAGCCCGTCTTTTCTGAACTGGGAGCATGGACCTTGAGAACGAGACGAAGAAAACATGTGGCGACACTATCGCCTTGACCACAGGACTAGGTTCATGATAGACATGGACGACCATAACATGTTCTTGACTGGTTTTCAAACTTGAGAAAGTGGTGGTGTGGAAGGGGGAAGAAAAGGGGGAGGGAGGGGGGCAGGGAGGGAAATCAAGGTAGACCAGCCAGCCAGCCAACCAGCTACGTTCATTGTGAGCAGCAACGTCTTGCGCTGAACTGGAGTGAATGCCACGGCTGAACGGAAGGCAGAAAGAAGGAGGGGGATGGGGAGGGAGTTGGTAAGCGGATGCCGTCTCAAAACAATCAGTCGTCATGGATCTGATCGGAGCTGTCTGGGTGCAATGAGAGGGAGGTGTCAAGTCGCCTCCGTCTACGCTCGTTCATGCCACCCACTATGGCATCTTGATCGGGCCGCGAGACTTTCAGCTGCAATCTACTAAAAGTTATCCGTTCTTGGACGTTTTCTGCGGACAATATGCATCAAGTTACGCTACTCATGCGAACATAGCAGTCTCCAAATTTGTGGCTGTTTTAGCTCGTGGCAGAAAAGTCGCTTTGATTAGTTGTAACAGAAGTCGCTGGTCAGTTCAGGTGAGTAGATGCTGTTACAAGATCCGAAGAAGCATTATTACAATCATCATTGTGTTTTGTCTTTATTCCGTGTTACTTTAAGATGAATCCCCGAGGCGCGTATTGGCTGCGCCTTGGACTGTGCCCGCAATCTATAGAATGGGACCAAGACCACCAACAACCTACTTTGTTACTGGCAGTTTTCTTTGAGGCAGCTTTGCAGATACAGTTAGAGGCCAAATCGGATGCCCCAACCGCATCGGCGATGAACCCAAAACAGCAGAAGAAAGACAGTTCCCAAAGGCAAAATGGAGAGCCCACAAGCATCCAGATGTCAAGCCATGCTCAGACCAGTCAATTGTCCAGCTCAAATTGGAGCTGGACAAAATGAGGATTACGATCCCAATACAAGTTTGCTACTATCTGAACGGCGCAGGCCAAGACACCATTGACGTAAAAGGGTCCAAGAATGATGTCCCATGTAACAGAAGAAATGCAGCCAATGTGTGCTCTCACGAACTCAGCAGGTCTCGTACGCTCATCCCCCTTGCCGAATTACCAGAGTTCGGCTCGCCGCTCCGGCCGGACACTGTTCCCCTGCGGTCAGTGTTTAGCATCAACAGCGCGGCAGTAGCCTCCTGGTCCAGGTCACGCTCCTCCCGCAGTGGTCCCAGCGCGGGGCTCGTGAGCGCCGAGCCCACAGCGGACTGGTTGCTCGGCGCGCAGCTCGGCATCCCCCAACCGGGCCCAACAGCGGGTGATGTCGTTGCGCTATGGAAGCTGTAGTGCCTGTGGTGTTCGTACGACGGCACACCGGTCGAGATGAAGGCATAAGAGTTGTGCCGGCGGCAGTGAGCGGCTGGCGACATGTCGTCCTGCTGGTCTGCCAGTGCAGACGACATGGTTGTGCGGTTGGATACGGCAGAGGGCAACGATGGCGGGCATGCGGTGGACGTAGGTGAGGGAGCGAGATCAGAGCCTGCCATCTCGACATCTGGCGGTTGCTCATCCTCCGTGTTGGCATCTTGCTGCTGTTGGTCTGGCTGATCAGGGCTGTATGAATCCCGCTCCGAGCTGCCGGCTATCCCTGCCATCTCAAAGGGTGTCTGGGGTTCTCTCTGCACCTTCAGCTTCTCGATACAATCTTGCAAATATCGGACATATTCTATCGACGCCTACGAAGGTTAGCCACAAGGTTTGCGATGAAGCGTTGGTCAGGGGCTTCCCTAGACTTACCTGAAGTATAGCCAATTTATGCATCTCCCCCTCACACGCCGGTATCATACCCTTCAACACGGCGAATTCCTCGTTCATCTTAGACCTCCGTCTCCTCTCGATCAAGCTGTGCGCCGTCTTCCTTGCAATCTTCCGTCCGGCGGCGCTCGTCGCGGACGGCTGCTTCTTTTTCGACGTCCCAGTCTCGCTCGCCTTTGGGACTGAAGCAGCGGTGGCAGCGGCGGCGGCGGGTTTCCGGCCTGGGCCCTTGCCGGCAGCTGCCGTCGTTCCAGGCTCGGGCTGTTGCTTCTTGTTCTTCTCCTCCAGTGCGCGGGGTTTCATCTGAATGATCTTGCGAGATCTCGCAGGAGGAGGAGGCAACGCGAATGAGGAGGCAGTAGCTGTGGCGGCGGATGACCGCCTCCTTGCCTTGACGGCCTCGCTAGGCTGTATGGGGTAAGACTTCTTAGGGGAAGTCAGGGACACGGGCGAGTCTGGGCTGTTCATCTGGCTGCCACGCATGTCATCGTCCTCAGGACCAGCTGTCCGGCCCGCCTCGCTCATCATAGCCGCCGGCGGCAGCTCAAAGGCCATCTGCAGGGAGGACAGCTGTTTGGTCCCATCCTTGCCATGGATGTCTGTTGACGAGGCTGGAGTTGGAGGCAAAGCCGCTCGGGGCATGTCTTGCTGCTCCTGTGGGTAATGTGTGGTGATGATCTTCTGTCGACTAAGTAGAGCCGATTTCACCAACAAGTCTTTATGACGTTGGCGTTGACGCCGTGAGTGTCGGGGCAAGATGCTGACGTTGTGCTGGGTCGTCAATCTCGGGTGAGGATCATATGCAGGATCGGGATGGGATACGTGGAGACCAGAGGCCGGGAGAGGAGTAGAGACGGCTGAACGGGTCTCCGGGGTGGCCTTTACGTTGCGTTGTGTTGTGAGGCTATGCAAAAACAAAAGCGTCGCGAGGGCCAAGTTCACGATACGGTAGCGTCTGACGTAGGAGAAGGCACGTTTATCTCGCGAAGGGGAGGGGTGAGTAAGGCTTGAGAAGGAGAGGGAGGGAGAAGAAGAAGAGAAACCTAGACTGAATGGACTTGGCGATGATTAGAAAGACAGTAGCGAGAAACAATCACCCATGTGACTTCCTTTACTATCTTGAAGGGAAGAGGGAGAAGAAGTCAAAAAAGAAAACGGCACGAGCAACACACAGCTCAACTGTGAAATCGCGACCCTGCCCTCCCAATGGGCTCCCACTCCAAAAACTTTTGGCCTATCATCTTTGTTCCTTTCCCTTCTTGTCCCAAACCTTTTCTGCTGGTTGCCCTTGGCCCTGTCATTACCCTCGTGGTGAGAGTTCTTGGGTGAGAGAGGAGGGAGAGAGAAGGGAGAGAGAAGGAAGGTGGTCGTTCCCGGCAAGTGCTCGTGTGAGCACCAGCGAATAGGCGTCGAGAATGGCGCCTCGTGCTGTTGACGCTGCGTTGAGAATGGAGCCGCCCTGATCCCTGCCGCACGAGGCCAAACGTCTCCTACTACTGCGCATAGCACTATACAGTACATCTTACGCAAGCTTAGGTGCGCTACTACGCTCTAGTACAGCAGAAGATATGCTATGACCACAGTGGTTTTTCACCTTGCCTACTCAATTCTAGCCGCTATCACTCGGTGCTACCATGGTACTTTATATAGAAATTCGTTAAGATGAGGGACGTGGGGAGAATCTCGAATGAAGTGGGGGTTTCCTTCCTTCTTTCTTCTCCCCCCCCCCCTCAGCAGCCCTTTCACTCACCCCTTCAATCAAGGAAGACTATATGAGGCCCACGAAACTGGCTCACATGCCCTGTAATATATGTGTGTTCGAGCGACAGAGGTTGGGGATTTTCTTCCATCCCACCTTCACTATGCACAAGTGGCACATATGACCATCAGCACTCTTCTGACACTCTCCACACAGGCTTCTTACATCATCATGCAATTCGGGTTCTGACAGAAGGGCACACATATACCACTACGTAGTAGCAGTCAGCACTTAAGGCATGATGCGTATCAAGATGAACATTGGCTGGCTAGTGATTTCAGACAGGACCACTTTTCCAAGCTTCCTGGCCTGAGAGGTGCCCACGTGCTCACCTGTAGAGGAGCAAAACCCCGAGTCCTTCCACGCTCGTGACACTGCTCACGTGCTGCGACCTTCATCCTAGAACGGAGCAGCATCATGCTCTTGTGCTGCTACGCTGCAAGAGGAAACCCGGGACATCTAGACCGCTTTTGGCTGTCACATGCCGATCGTAAGCTTAGACTGCAAACCATCCCCAAAATGATCGATGAACGAGCTCGTGTAATCGTCGGTGTAGCTTCCCCCGAGTTGATCGTACGCTCAGACCTCATTGCTCGGATACTCGACCTTGGTGGTCGCCCCAAACTCTTCCTTCATGGTCCTCATGCTGACGAACCGACCCATGATCGCCGCGCTTCCCGCCTTGTCATTGGTGCCGGAGGCCCTTGCTCCTCCGAACGGCTGCTGTCCCACCACCGCGCCGGTGCTCTTGCAGTTGATGTAGAAGTTGCCGGCCGCATTGCGCAGCGCATCCTCTGCAACCCTTACAACTGCGCGGTCGGCCGCAAACACCGAGCCCGTCAGGCCGTACTCGGACGTTGAGTCCACCAGCTCGCACGCCTTGACGAACCCGTCGGGCAGGCTGTCGTCGTACACGTACGCCGTGAGGATCGGTCCGAAGAACTCGCTCTTCAGGTAAGAATGCGCCGGGTTCGTGGTCTGATAGATGGTGGGATGCACATAGTAGCCCTTAGAGTTGTCGTACTGGCCACCGGTGACTAGCTCGAGCTCCTTGTCGTCCTTGGCAGCATCGATGGCCCCGCTGAGCTTCTTGAAGGAGGCCTCGTGGATGACGGGACCTACAAAGTTCTGGGCCTCCCATGGCACACCAACCTTGAGTTTCTCCGTCTCCGCGACCAGCTTCTCCTTGAGCGCCGGCCAGACGCTCTTGGCAACATACAGGCGCGAAGTAGCGCTGCACTTTTGGCCTTGGAATTCGAAGGCCCCGCGCACCGTCTGCTTGGCCGCGTTGTCGAGATCCGCGGTTGGGTGGATGATGTGGAAGTTCTTGCCGCCTGTCTCGCCCACGATGCGAGGGTAGCCGATGTACCGGCCCTGGGCGATGCCCTCGCCAATCTGGCCGTACAGTTTGCGGAACACAGCGGTGCTGCCGGTGTAGTGAAGGGCGGCGAACTGCTTGTGGCCTAAGACGACCTTGGTGATCTCCTCGGGCTCGCCAGGGACGAACTGGATCACGTCCTTGGGCAGTCCAGCCTCGAGGAAGATGTTGTAAAGCAGCCAGTTGGAGGCAATGGCGTAGTCAGATGGCTTCCAGACAACGACATTGCCCAGGAGGGCAGGGAGGCCAGGTAGGTTGCCGGCGATGGCGGTGAAGTTGAAAGGCGTAATGGCGTAGACAAAGCCCTCGAGGGGCCGGTACTCGATCCTGCTCCACACGCCGGGGGCGTTGTGGGCAGGCTGCTGTGCATAGAGCTCCTCGGCGTACTGGACATTGAACCGCAGGAAATCACAAAGCTCAGCGGCAGCGTCGATTTCGGCCTGCCACGCGTTCTTGCCCTGGCCCAACATTGTGGCGGCCATGATGTCGTACCTATACTTAGTAGCGATCAGATCTGCCGCCTTGAGAAAAACCGCTGCTCGGTCTGCGAAGGGCAGAGATGCCCATGCCTCCTTAGCGGCCAGTGCAGAGCTGATGGCTTCCTCGATATGCTCAGGGCTAGCCTTGGAGTATGTTGCCACAACTTCCGAGTGATTGGACGGATTGAGCTGCCTGCCGGTAGAAGATGTCCTGACCTGTGGGGAGAAGGGCGTTTGTGAGCTATGCTGAGAGACGGAGACAAGAGATAATCCGGGTAGCTTTCCGTACGGACCTCTTTACCCCCAACGACTATCGGCACCTCCACCGTGCCTTTGCCCTTCATCTCCTGGACCACAGAAAGCAGCCCATCCCGCTGGGCAGAACCCTTTGCATAATGGTGCTATAAACAGCAATCAGAACCTCGCGCCATACGATGACGAAGATGAAGGATGGTCTCCTTTGTGGTGACTCACGTTTGGTTCATTCAAAACCTTTGGTGTCTTGAAGGTCGCCAGCACAGATGCCCTGGGTGCACTTGTGGCAAAGCCACGTGGTGATGGCCTCCTTGTAAGCCTGGACGACGGAAGGGGAGAGCTGCAACGGGCACCAGACCTCGCATTGAGGGACAGGAGACTAACCCTGCGGGAAGCCATGACGGTCGTCGAAGAGCAAGGAGCAGTCCTTATCTGTGAAGGTGAGGGAAGGAGGAGGAGACGAGGACGACCAGGAAACCGAAAGTTACCACTGCTTTTGGAGGCTGTTGACCGTAAGTGATGGGAGGAGCTGATTGTCAGAATACGACAGAGAATAGTAAACACGTCCGATTCGGTGCTTTCCTTTGTTCTTATTCTTCAGCCTCTATGAAGGGCAGTAGCTATCGGGAGCTACATAGTCGACATTGCCTGCTCGGCTGCCAGCGGTTCAACATGTCGTCCGGCCGGCCTGAGGAGAAGCTAGACCCCGCAGTTGTGGTACGATTGGCCAATGGGGTGTTGTGCTTTCAATCCTGGCCCCCGATAGCGGCCCACTGCTCTGGGCCTCTCTAGCGGACTCATACGGGATGCTGGACCGATACGGAGCCGAGCTCTTCTTTGCTTGCTGCCATGGACAGATTCAATTTGATAATAAGACGTGGAGGAAGATGTCACGACGGCTAAATACGGAGTGAAAGACTGACATTTTATTAGAGTACTATGTAAGGTATGGAATGTACGGAAAACAGTTGCAATTGGAAAACTCTAATTCAGTTGAGAAGCAAAAATATCAGCCGGCAGTCTATCTCAGTAGCACTAGCGGAGGTTCTACTACCTGGGTATGGGTACTCTCCGCCAAGAAAAGAGAGAAAGAATGAAGAGAAAGAAGGAGAAACAGAGATATCAACCGACAGAGAGGGAGAGAGCTGAAAGAGAGTGTGTGTATATGCTTGACTACCTAGTATAGTTACCTCTATTCCACTATACTGACTGACGCAGGGGTGCCTTCTGGTTGACTGAGTACATTAGCTGGCCGACATGTAACATTAAAGGACATGCATATTAAGTCTGGCTCCTTGAGCAATTTTAGCAGCTATGTTGAAAGATATACCAATGAAGAACCCAGAGGAGTGAAATTAAAATTGTCGTTTGAATTGATGTAATTGTAGTATCGAAGTAGCCATAATTTGAATCCAGGTTTGCAGCAACTCACCGAATAATAGAGAAACAACATTGCCCAAGGGTCCTTGACAAACAGCGAAGTCCTTAACATCGGTTCCTGGGTCAGCAAAAGACCGCATACAGTACAGAACAGCGTTATAAAGACTTCAAGAAAGATTGCGCCTCTCCAGTACGATCCAATGCTTGAGTGTATGCAGATCCGTTGCCTCATTAGGTACAGATCATGGTTCAAGGTCCTCAGGCCGCCGTGCTTTCTCAACTCTGTTGTTGAAGGGCCCACCTGGGGGGAGCTCCGCCAGAAGAACAAGACCCACACTGTTGTCATGGTACGGTGGCTCGACTGAGGAGAACATTGTGCTGCCATGGGATTGTTAGGAAATATTGAGAAGAAGTGGGGTTGAATAGATTTTTTGAAATGGCGATATTTTATATAACTGATTTACTTTATCTATGTATCGAATAGCATTCAGGTTATTTAGATGCTTATGCAACCTCAAGACTATCCGTTCCTTTCTCTATATAAGATAGGCGATGCATGGCAGGGAGCATCAAAGAATATTGAATAATGTGTCATCCGAAATTATTGGGTTGTTGCAACAAGTGGAAGGCCTTCATCAGGAGGACTCTTTCCCGCGGAAACGCCAGACAACTATGGATATGTGCCCACTAGGTACAGACCCATCCGCTCCGAGTCTGCGAGTCCAGGCAGCTCCATTCGGTCACGTTTTTCAACTCCCAGGCAACACCCGTGGACGGGAAAGCCGACTGCGAAGGGTGCTGCCCTTGTTTATGTCGAGGAAAAAGACGATCGCCAGTTTCTCGGAACCAACTATACCTTATATTACCCCCCCCCCCCAACACACACATTTTGTCGGCTACAGCCACAACAAAGCAGGAGCGTTGAAGTTGGGCAAATATCTAGGTAGGTCTGGGCTCAACGAAGTACCTATGCAAGTACCTAGGATTCTACTTGAAGATCATTTTAGTGATTAAAGACCTTGAAGGTGGGCTCATTCCCCAGAAAAAGATGAGAATAAATTGTTTGTTGATGAGAACGTTGTTGCCGAAAGCAAAGTGCTCCGGTACAAGCTGGCCCTGCAAACTTTCCATTGTAAAGTTCCAGGCGCTACAAACCCTGCGGACTGCTCTTCCCTGCCCGCATCAGCTCTCGAAACATTCCTTTGTATGTACTGTGATTCCTGATGATCGCTCCTTCTGGTGCTCTGCCCGCAAAGGCATATGAGGAAGTGACCATCCTGAGTTGTGTACGTCGTGGGCTGGACATGCCAGCCTAGATTCTGTGCGGTGCCTCACCCCACAGTGACTGGTTGAGAGGGTCATTCCAGGACCCTCGCAGCGGCAATGAAGTTCCCCAACAACTTCTTGTGCCCTTTGATCTTCCAAGTCTGGCTGACTTTCTGCATCAGTTGTCCAGACATATCGCGTAGGCCGAACATAGAGGAGCCAGCAAACTCAGGCTCGTTTGGTTCGCTTTCCGAAGCACACATACCCACCTGGGCCACGGGTTGCGTACGAAGGGAAGGCGGCACCCATAGATGACAGGCCAGGTCCTTATCGTTCAGCCGAGAAACAGTTTCTCACCTCAGTTATCATGCATCCTAACAGATTGCAAGCCTGGTACGGCAGGAAAAGACTGTATAAATTCCAGATCGAGTGCTGCGATTTCTGTTGGGTTGTCACAGATCTCCAAACTGGTTACTTCCAGACCTCAGGAGCATGCTCAAACGCTCCTGGGGTCTCGAGAAGCTTGGTGTTCGGACGGGGGAAAAGGTCGAGGTGACTTTCTCCAGCGGAGCCATCGCTTCATTAATCTCCTCCTTGTTGACTTTGAAAAAGATGGACACATGGGAGCGAATGGTCTCCCGTACTATGCTGCCGGTGGACCCGCATTGGTCCACAAGTAGGTCTGGTGTCGTACTTCGTTCGACTACATCAGCTGCAGAGGGAGGAGCGTCGGAAACTGAGTTGGAATCGGTTGATGAAGCTCTATTCTTATGGGAAGGCTCCTCCGGCCTCCAGCACGCTGCCTCTCTCTTCCTGATTCGACTTCCTATTCTTAAATATTCTCGTTCTTCGACACGTTGTCTTCTCCTTCCTGCCACAACTCCCTCTCGCGTGCTGGTCCGACGCCTTCTCATCTCTGTCTCGTCTCCTCCCATCCTCACTTCATCCGAGTATCTGCGCATCAGTCCTTTACCTTATCTCTATCTCGCCTCATCTTCGCTATCAATAAGTGTAGTCCCAACCCTCAGTCCATTCCCTCCTCACTAACACTTCAGGCATATAATGAAGGAGAGAATAGTTCTTGCCATATGAATATGCGGCGCAAGTAGGAAGGGAGACAATTTTCAAGAAAGTACAACCCTTATCGATAACTATCACCTCGAAAATACCTAGACAGGCATCGGAACTGGGTCGTATCGTATATAAGCCCGATCGCATATAATGAATTGATAATATCAATACATGTTCATTGCATGCAATAGTGGAGATAGCGCAACAGTGTTCATGTTCCTTCTTCCTCTCAACACCCTCTCAACGTACTCTCAACATACTCTCAACATACTCTCAACATACTCTCAATATTCTCTCAACACCCTCTCAACACCCTCTCAATATCATCTCAATGTCATATCAACACCCTCTCAACATCCTCTCCGCTTTGAGAATCTTTTTCATTCAAGTACTATTTCAGAGAACTTCTGTTTCTTTTTTCATTAACTATAGTATACATCAGATTATTCTGGTATTACTATGCTTACAATAGAAGGCAATCAGGAGCAAACCTTGTCTATATAGCAGCACTAATCTGAAAATGTCCAAATTGGTCTTGCGAGCAACTTGACTAAGCACAATAAGGCTCAGCAACTGCCTTCTATAGATAAGCAGGACCTCGGGAGCAGCAAGACAAAAGTTTGCATTCTATGTCCAAAAACTGAGTAAGGACTGACGATCCGAAGTGAGTCCCAAGCTGGTCTCTTATTCCTTATACCTACAGGTGGATTTGACCAGGAACCTCCGCCTGCCACTAACCTCCAAGAGCAGCAAAGTGATCACACCTATACCTAGTTTCTGAAAGCTGAGCCAAGTATCTATAATTTTTTTCAAGTTAGTCTAAAGTAACAGGAAAGAACATTGAAGAAATAGAACAAGAAACTGTAGAAGAATATTCAAAGATATAGTTGAAAAATAATATTTGAGGGATATTTTGGGTTAAGTATTCGACTATTGGAGAAGTATTTGCAAGAAAATTAATTAGAAAATTGTAGAAATATAAACAGAAGTGATTGCTACAATTTATAACACATATGAAATATTCCACTAAAGCTAGCATAACTGAAAAATTATTTTGTTTATTTAAATTTTGATAGTAGTAATTGTTAGCAATTTGATTTTATTTAGTGTAGTAGTTTCGGGTTCAAAAGCAAAAGTTTTGGAGTTAACCAGCTGCATTGAGTTAAGGTATAGCTAAGTATAGAGCGGAAAAGAAACAAAAACCCAAAAGTAAGTTGGCAAGGTCTCGCTTTAGATAGACACCTTTGCAAACGGCCGAAACCCTGTACTAGCATTTTGTCCTCATCTCCCACTGGCCCCAGAGAGACCCAGTCGCGTCAGTCGTAATCATAATCACGGTCCGCGCCAAGACAGTAATTATTTCTCCTGACCACAAGATGCTGCAGTGCTGTAACCCACATTACTTCTCACTCCTTGCCCATTCCTGTTGTGTCACCCGTGTGCGTACGACCTGTGACTAGCTTCGACCCATAATTCTCGCCCGTTTGTCCTCCCTCCTCTTTCTTTCAAGCTGTCGACGAAAAGCTCGTTTGTTGCAGTGGTTGGCCTCATTTCCCTGTGCCTGGAGCTTGGCTTTCTTAAAGCGACCATACATCAAAGCTTCAGGAGCTGGGATCTTCAACCGAAATTTGGCAGTATCAGCAGCAGTCGTTGTGCTGGGGCCTGACGTAGGGGCTCCTCCTCCTTCGCTTTATCTCCTCTGGCCACGACCTGTGTGCCAGGCCTGAAGACCGCCTTCAGACAATCTCTCGTGACGCCTCCATCTATCATCTGCTTCTTTTCAATCTCGTGGCTGAGAACATCATTTCTTCGCCCTCTTGGTTTGACCTGCTGTGTAAGTGACTTGGGGTCGTCTCCACTCACGCGCTCTCTCTCAGGGCCCCTGTACCAATCGCGTTCCCTCCAACTCTGACCACTGACGTGCTCCACCAGAGTCCGTCCGCCCGCACGTAATGACATCCCATCACGGTCATGCCCGAGCGCATGACCCTGACGCCGAGCTTTTTGAGGACGACGAGGATCTCGCTGTCGACCCCCACAACCCATACGAGTCTAGCACGAGGTGGCGACACGAGGAGTCCTCTGCGTACCGCAAGCATGCGTCGCTTCAGCCCCGGGCCGCCGAGGCCAAGACCGGCACCCATGACCTGGCCGACTTCTTAAATTCATCACGGCTCGCCCCCGACAGCACCTCGCGGAGCCGTCCCGTCTCTGCTGTTCCAAGCAAGCATACGCCCATCATGGTCGAAGGACAAGCGCCCGATGCCGCCCTTGATGCGCACGCCGAGGAGGATGCCGCGCATAACCATCCTAAGGATGGCAGGACGATCGCCTGCGGGCCGCTGTTGAATTACAGGCGCATGGAGGGGACCTACTGGGTGGGCAGCGTCCTGATTGTCACCACGGGCGGCGGAAAGACCCAAGACATCATTCCCACGCTGGCCCTGCGGAAGATCGATGCGGCGCAACAGCAAGCTCAGACGGAGGGCAACGGGACGGATGGGCACACAAACGGCTTCGCGGGCGCCACCGACATACAGGGCCTCTGTCTTTACTCGGACCCTCGCAACACGTTCTGGAGGTTCGACTTGCGTTGCGAGATGGGAGCCGTTGAAAGCAAATGGGCATACACCTTACCGGAAATGCGCTTCATCAGCAAGAAGAAACCGCGGGAGAATTTCTTTCATATCCCTGCTGTCACAGAGTCCATGAGGAGTACGTGCCATGTCCCTCCGCAATGGGTTGAAACGCACCGCTTTCCTTCGTTGCGATGCTAACTTGCCGTTATTACAGTCATGTTCCACTCGTGCAACGGATTCTCGGTGGGCACAGACGAGGCCGCCTGGAGCGGTCCCGCACTGTGGAACGACGTCCTGCGCCGACATGCCGAGGTGCCCTTCCACGTTCTCATAGGGGGTGGCGATCAGGTATACTGCGATGGTATACGTGTTAACGGCCCGTTACGAGAGTGGACAGCCATTGCCAATCCCAAGAAGCGCCGAGATTACCCGTTTCCGGAGAAGTTGAGGGCAGAGTGCGACGACTTTTACCTGAAAAACTACATCCGGTGGTATTCGACGGAGCCATTCGCCTCAGCAAACGGCCAGATTCCCCAGGTCAATATTTTTGACGACCATGACATCATCGATGGCTACGGCTCTTATGTCGACGATTTTATGAAATGCGACGTCTTCCGCGGGATTGGTGGGTGTGCCTTCAAGTACTACATGCTGTTCCAACACCACATGCCGCCGTCTGCTTCCACCTACACCTCAGACGCTCCACAGACGATGAGTCAGTCTGGGGACGGTCAGGATCCTGGTGTTGACCCCCTCCAACTGGTCGACACTTACGTTGCGGCGCCTATGGTGGAGTCGAACTATATCGTGGGCGCAAAGCCTGGGCCTTATATGGCAGCGCGCTCGCACAATGTCTTTGCCAGGCTAGGCGCCCGCATCGCGCTTGTGGGAATCGACGCGCGCACTGAGCGCACTCGGCACCGGGTCAACTATCCGGAGACCTACGACCTGATCTTTGGGCGGCTCACCCAAGAACTCCGCGAAGCACAGGCTGCTGGTACGCCCTTCAAGCATCTGATCTTGCTTCTGGGCATACCGATCGCATATCCGGTGCGTGCCAAATATTTACTCTACATCTATCACGTGCACTCCGACTCCTCCAGCTGACTTTGGTCTGTATAGCGCCTCACTTGGCTCGAAAACATTTTCTCGAGCCCCATCATAGGCCCAATCAAGTTCGCCAACCGAAGATTTGGCCTAGGTACGTGCTAAACTTTTCAACTAATCCAGCCTCCGGTTTTTCTATATTATCTAAACACGAGGTCTCTCGCGCCTGCCACTTTACTGTCACGCCGAAACACTGGTCGCCATGCTGCTCGGACTGATTTTGACTGACGACATCCCCAGGCGGTGGTCTCTTCAACCACTTTGATGGCTCAGTGGATTTACTTGATGACCTAGACGACCATTACACGTCGAGGAATCACAAAAAAGAACGGAATTGGATGATTGAGACTTTCCAGGAGATATGCAAGCAATGTAAGTGCACAAAGTCGTCGGGATTCTGTATAGTTCTTGCAGTTCCCTAGCGTGCTAAGCCTGTTATACAGTCTCTGTTCGCCTTACTATTCTGGGCGGGGACGTTCATCTTGCTGCGCTGGGTCGCTTCTACTCCAACCCCTCGCTCAATATCCCATGCGAGAACGACCACCGATACATGGTCAACGTCGTCTCCTCGGCTATTGTGAACAAGCCGCCACCCCAGGCTATCGCCAATCTCCTAGCCCGCCGCAACAAGATCCATCACTTGAACCACGAGACCGATGAGACACTCCTTAAACTTTTCAACAAGGACCCGGGCGACTCGGTCAAGACGGCAGCGCACAACCAAGTCACCATGCCCAGCCGAAACTTTGCCATGCTGACCGAGAACTCGCCAAACAACGCACCACGGGCACAGGAGCCACGGGCACAGGAGCCACGCCCACAACCGTCCAGCCAGTTCTTACGACCGGTGACCGCTACGACGAACGGGCATAGTGCTGCCAGCACAAATGGGCACGACTTGTCATCGGTCAATACCCACTCGTCAGTCAAGACCAGGCACGCCAAGCACAACGTGAACGGCCACCTGCCTATCCAGGCCGGAGAGACTGGCTGCGGCACGACGCACAAGGCCGCGCACCCGACAGAGCATGGACAGGGTAATGACGGGAGTCTGGATATCTGCTTCCGTGTCGAGATCGACCAGCACGATCCCCAGGGCAGGACACAGAGCTACGGCCTGACGGTACCAACGCTGACCATGGCGCCTAACACTGCATAGGTTGCAGCCAGGCGTGGGTCTACCGTCTATCGTCACTGGTTGTAGTTGTTGAGCTCACCTGTCCTGTGCCTAACCTCTGCAGCTTCTGCATATCGTTGCTGTCTGTCAAAGGATCTTCGAATCTACCTAGAAAGACTAGAGTAGACACCCTCACTGTCGGAACTGTGCATTTTTAGGGGGGTTGGGCATTGCCTTATATTTGATAGATTTTGTTTCTTCTAAATGTCCGTACCTGTGCCAAGGTTTTTAATATTTTAAAACATTATCCATAAAGAATTAAACCCATCAACATACCGTGCTTTGGTACGATGCATATATCAAGGTCGTGACCTACCTATGCAGACCTTTTTATAAATAGCTTGCTGATAACTGTTTTATTCGCAAAAAGTTTTTGATCTGACCCCAGTCTGGGTAAATTTTCAAAAGCTTTTCAGCCTTCAAACATACTTACTTAAGTAGTCTTTCAACTACAGCATCTTCGGTTGCAAAACTGATTGTGAGCGGGAAGGAGCAATTTACAGAGTCTACAGTGTTTACAGAGGAAAGTTTTCCGGAGCTGGCCTGAATCTGGATAAATTCTTATCAACATTATTAACAACAGACATTTAAGTCTCTTGCTGGAGGAATAGCCTTCCTAGTAGCTTCAGGTTCTATCCGAACTCTGTCCTGTCACCAATAGCAAGAGAGGACTGCTCTGGCTCTGATGATGCTGGAGCTGCCACGTGCCAACACTGTTGGTCGGATCCTGACTAAACAAGTTTGACACTTGATAAAAATAAGGATAATAACGATTTGAAGAAATCCAGGAGACCAACTTGGGACGCCATGAGCTTCAACTCAGTTCCAAGGGTGCTCAGACCGAAAAGACCAGATCTACAGAGGCTACCTAGGTACAAGCAAGGCCAAGGAGCAATCCAACGTGCAAAAGCTCCCGATCGAAGTCGGTCAGCAGTCCGTGAGACCTGGGCTGCAAGTTTACACAGCAAAGTTTAGGAAAGAGCGACCGAGATAGGGACGGGGGCGACGACTATATTGGACAAGCAAGCGTCGGCATAGAGGAAACAACAGGGTACTCCGTCAACCAGCACTCCAAGCTAAGTATAGTTGGTCGATTACTGATCACTCGATCCAAATATAATAATACTTTTTCGTAAGCAGCGATATTCTAGTTTCAACTTCAAAGCTTATAAGGAATGTATCGCGCAAGCCCACTACGTAGCGTCAGGTCCGAAGAGTGATTAAGCACAAGTGTCGAGGTAGTAGCGACTATACAGCGGTCTGTTATGCTGTCGGAATTTTACTTAGTTAAGATCTATATTTGAACTGAAAAAGGAGGGGGAAGGGGAGGAAGAAAAGACGTCAATCGCCACTAATACAAAGCACTTGAGCTGGAAGGGAAGGGACGGGAAGGGTCAGAAGCAGTGTTCGATTTGGAGCAGGCCGAAAGCAAAAATTTGACGAAGGCTCAGAAGGCTGAAACCAGCTTTGAACGATGCGAACAAAGATTTGAGGGGGAAAAGTTTTAAGATAATAATAGCAAAAGCGGGCTCACCCTGAAAGCTCAGCATAAGGCTGCTGAGAAAAGGGATTATAATTTAGCAGCAAAGGATCAGCCAAAATCACTTCCTCCTCCAAGCCAGCCCTTATAAATTTATACGGGCCTGTCGAGTCAATTGTGAGAGGGAGTATAGAATGAAGAAGACGGTAACCAGCCGGGGCTGAAAAGGTTTTAAAGTAATTATCACTACAAGGGCGAGGTACATATGCCAGAAGTGTTCGCGAAAAGATAGGCATAGGAAAAGTTTCGCCAAAGTGGTGGAGGCCTTTTGGACAAGGCAGTCCATCGATCAGCCAAGATGGCCTTGTTCTTTAACGCATCGACCATAGACTAAAGTAGATCTGGCTTTATCTTGAAGAGGGCACTGGATGAAGGTAACAAGAGGAACAGTCTCGTGATGAGCAGATTTCAAAATATTATCGCAAGAGCCGAGTATTCTCAGAGATGAGGAGCTACGACTGCTATAGAACAAGATTATTACAGATAGTTGAAGATTTTGGAAACTATAAGGATACATAGAGTTGCTAATTTACGGACTTAATAAGATTGACTTGCACATGCTAGCCGAGAACGCACCGGACAATATTCAGATGTCACGCACTTCATCATATAACGATGCGGGCTGTAAAGTCTCTCATATCAAACACTATCATTGCAGTCTAGTCCTTACGAATCTCTCCTGCAGGCATGTCATGTAGGATGAACAGCCTATCTCCTTAACCCGTCTTGGAAACCCCCGAAGAAAACAAGCAGCAGTCCAGTATGAGACACATCACAGAGAACCCAGATCTATCGGCACACTACTCCCCCTGCCGGCCCTGTACCTCCTCGGCTTGCTGTGGAAGTCCCTCGGTTTGGGAAACATCGACTGGTCCACCCACTTCCATCTCGGATCCTCCACGACGATCCGGCCCCTCGATGCTCCTCCTCCACCGTTCGGCCTCGAGGCGACCGAGTCAGTCCGGGTCGGGCTCGGGCTCTTGGCGGCTCCGTTTGGCTGCAGTGTGAAGGAGCTCACGTCCAACATGGACCGAAGCCCTGAGACCGAGCCGGAATGCGCGCGGTTTACGCTGCCACCGGCGGACGAAGCAGGGGGCGGTGGAGGAGGCGGGGCCGGGGCTGCAGAGCGTGGTGACGTCGCACTCGTGGGCGGAGGCGGTGGGGGCGCTGAGGTTGGCGACGTTGTCGTCCTCTCAGCGGCAGCGGCTGCTGAGGCTGCGCCCATGATGGCCTGGACAGCTATGCTTGGCGTGGCTGCCGATGGGGGAGGTGGTGGTGGTGGCGCTGGCGATCGCTGCGGCGCTGGAGGCAGGCGAGGGGCGGATGTAGGCGGTGGAGGCGGTGGCGCGGGTGGGAGAGAGGGCGCAGACATAGACGGCGGAGGGGGCGCCGGGGCGCCTGGCAGCGGCGGTGCGGATGGCTTGCGGGAGTTGGGGAGGGGAGGTGGTTTCTTCCCCACGGGAGGCGGTACGGGCTTCATAGAGGCTGACGAGTGCGGACGGTCTGCAGCGGGTGGCCTTCTCAAATTCGCCAGCGAGGGATGGGCAGGCAGGTTTGGCACTGAGCGCCCTGGGATAGCCGGAGCAGCGGCGGCTGGAGGTCTAGGAGCTGACATGGTTGGAGGCTTCGGCGCTGAGGAACGGGATGACTCTGGGTCGGACAGATAAGATGCGTCTCGGTTGGCTACAACGACGTTCTTCGAATTAGCCTTTCTGCACCACGCCTAAAAGGCGAAGCAGTGCCCAATGGTTACTGAGGACATACCTCCTGTGTCAACACCCGTGCCTGTCTTTCGTAGTTTTGGCATGCCCCCTGCGAATAGGCCACCCAGCTGCGGCGCGCTGTCCATGGCGGGAGCGGCGGGAGCGTCTCTGCTGCCCTGGTCACTGTTGCTCCTAGCCCTGTTCCCAGGCACAGGCGGCGCGAGTCCTCCAGGTGGTTTCGTCATGCCAGGTATGGGCGGTGCTCCCCCAAGGGGCGAGGGCCCAGCACCGCCGGCTGCCTTGGCTACGATGGGGGCGGATCGATCATTCGTAACGGCTTTCTTGAGGGCTTTTCCCTTGTTGATGTCGGCGAGGAGGGCTCCCTGGACACATAGACCCACCCGTCAAGAGTCAGTAAAGGTCGTCTTCAGGCACAGAAGACGTTTCCATCATGGGAGGCTTACCCTTCCGGCTCCGCCTGCAGGACGCGATGGGAGACCACCAGGTGGTGGTGGTGGAGGCGGAGGAGGACCTCCTAACGCGCCAGGCGGCGGAGGTGGTGGAGGTGGTGGAGGCGGCGGCGGCATGTTCGTAAGCTTCTTGCCCTGGGAGCGAAGGCTTTGTGGCCCAAACTGTAGTTCTCTAGCGATAGAGGAGGAATGGTGGAAGAAGGCCGCAGATGACTTGGTCTGTCGTGCACGATATCACCACCCGAATTGTGCAGTGGGCTGACTTGCGTGATGGAGAATCGTCTGTGGAGTTGGACTAGGAACTTGGGAAAGATCTCGAGCGAGTGACTGGTGGAGAGAGAGAAGGCAAGTGTAGAGCTATCCAGTACCAGCCTGCCTCTGGAAAACAGTCATAAGGGATCAGGCTGATGGGCTGCAATGAACGTATGAATAGATTGGGGGTTCTGGGTTCTGGGCTCCAGGGTGTCGTCAGAGGTATGGCGCAGTAACCAGGCTCCAGCCACGACCGGGGTGGGGTGTTTCCTTCCAATTGTGGCGTCACGGGCATTACAAGGCGAAGCTTCTCTTCCGTCAATTGAATAATTCTCATCCTGAACATCACCGAGCACGTACGAGGGAGTGCTGAACACGGCATACCACCTTGAAAAGAATCGACTCGCGCTCTCAACCACGGTCACAAATAATATTATACTCTATCTTTTGAATTTATTTCAGTCTGCAGTGGCAGCAGGGAACAAGACGACTTCAGGACCGAGAAAAGACCGCTGGCGTTTGGCATAATTCATTCTCAGAAACGACGTCGGCCATCAACACAAACGACGACTCAAGTACCTCAAAATCCACTTGCTCGAATGTTCACCAGAACATGAATAACAAAACGCACTACTGAAGCAAGCCTCTCTTCGGCCAGGCATCACAATTTCTTCCTTGTCCTCCAACCAAGGCCTTTTTCAATATTGCCGTACCTCCACCTCAAGCCGTGACTTCAAAATGCGGCTGCCCGTCACGACAATGCGGTGTTTAGCCTCGCGAGACAGTCCAAGATTCCGGCAGATTCATGAGTGTCTCGCTGTTCAGCCGCACCTCTCCTCCCTCTATCTCGCCAAGCGCTCCATCGCAACACTTGGCGCGGCAAGTTCAATAGTCAGGCCGTGCCCAGCAGAGTCCAGAACAGCCTTGTTTCACAGGACGGGCGTCTCTTCGTCGAGATCCTATCGATTTGGGACATCAAAGCCAGCGAAGGATCCAAAACCCGAGTCTGCACGTGCCAGCACGTTCAACCACAGCTCTCCATCCACTCCTAATCTGGGCCCGACAACGGGCGGAACAGCAGATGCCGCCATCGTCGCCGCTGATCATGCCAAGGACCAGCTCCTTGCTCGGCATCAGGTTCCTCCTGAGCACGATGTGCTTACCGCCCTTCTTCAGTGTAACAGAGCGGCCAGTGTCGCCCTCAAAGCACCCATAAATCAAACTTCCAATAAAGCATCCGAGTCAGATACCGCAGCGTCCTCGCTCTTGTCCCTGGATAGATCCGCAGCCAAGACCGCACAGCACTTGGCTGCCGAGAGCGCCCACAACTCCCCGTCAAGCGACGTAATCGATCACATATCCCAGGTGGTTTTCGAAATCATCTTTCATCCTTCGGTTCTTATCACGCCTCGGGTCTTGGAAGCTTACGTCGTCATACAAGCACGACTTGGCAGACCAGAGACCCTCCCGTACGTCCTCAGCTTGTACGCCACCAAACCCAAGCCCAACGGCAAGTCTGGCTCTACCGACTACGTGCAGCAGGCCCCAAATAAAGCGGCAAATGCTGTCGATCTCACTATCGTCGAGAAGGCGTTGGACGCAGCGATCGAAGCCAAGAACTTGGACGCGGCCATCGGCGTTATTGAGAACACGTACGCCACCAAAGCATTCATCAGACAAAAAATTCTGAGGAAAGCTCTCCTCCCAGTCTCGGCCGCTGCCGCTGCGCCGTTGGCGGTGTACCTTGCGGCCTCAAGCCTCGCTCACCTGCAGACTTCGTTCGACCAGGAGACGGCAACCGTTATCGCGACTGCTGGCATGCTGGCGTACGTTGGCGTCACGGGGTCCATGGGCCTCCTGGCTTTTCTCACACAGAATGACCACATGAAGCGTGTGACGTGGGCTCCAGGAATCAAATTGAGGGAACGCTGGCTGCATGAGGAAGAGCGCGCGGCTCTGGACAAGGTTGCCTGCTCCTTCGGCTTCTCCCAATTGTCGCGGTTCGGCGAGGAGGAGGGGGCCGAATTTCAAGCACTCCGCCAGTTAGTCCTGAGCAAAGGGATGGTCCTGGACCGCGTCGAATTGATGGAAGGAATGAGTTGAGGGGTCCAGTTTCCGGCGTGAACTTGGATTTATATCACGGCCAACGGCAGACCAGAGCAGAAATATCGTCGTCGTCAGCAGGGTGTCTGGAAGAAGCAAATTCCATATTCTGAAGGCTCGGCCCCGGGACCGACGTCTCTGCTTCCGTTGGATGCTGGGAATAACCACAGGAGGGGATGAGATGAACAGTCACAACCAACAGACACTGACCAGACACCTTGGACGCCGGGGAACCTTGATGTGGCACTCGAGAGGAGCTAACGCTGAGGTTGTTGTCGACAGTGGGCCTCCCAACTACCGTCTCATCACCCCTGCATCGAGACTTGGCACCGGAGTATTTTGCGCATCTCTGCCCGAAAGAGACACATCGGCTTTGGTGAAGGAGGCTGAGTTTCCTCGCTAACTTTAGCTCTGGGAATTACAAAGCTGGGTTGGGCATCGTCGACTCCTCAATAACCCAGCTGAAGCTCATCGAAGAGATGACCTAGCAAGGCAAGGGCTACCACGGCGTGACGCCAGTGGTGGCTACTGAAGCTAGTGCCTCTTTGACGGGTCTTTTGACGGGAAGCCGTCACTTTTGCACATCTCACAATTTTTTGTACACGCCCAGCCTTCTTTTCTTCCACTTGCATACCTGCTCCATCTCAGTCAATGTATATGTTATAATCCGCCTCGTACCCTTCTGGTAATCATCTCCTCTCTTCCTTGTGATTCCATAACCATGCCGAGTGATCCAGTCGTCTCCTCCACACAAGAGCCCTCCTCTATCTATTCACTACACCTACATACCGCATTCTACCTCCTACACCACGCTACTTGACCACCTGACCTCAGAGCTATCGCGCTATCACCTATCCTCCGTCGACTCGTCACGGCATCGTCGTTCCTACAGGCAAATCATCTTCCTTCTAGCTCAAGTCTAAAGGCCGCCGAGGCCCGAAGGTACAGCTATATAGGATAAATGATAGCCCCGGTCTAGGTATTTCGCCATATTTCGCCATTGTGGAAGAGGAGTCAGTCGAAAACATGCCGACCGACATCCAGATCATCCAAGAACTAGCAAATATGGGAGAGAAGGAACGGCAGTGCGAATACTATGGAAGCTTCATGCACCACCTGAGTCGGCCAGAGGCCGAGGCAATGTACTGGTGCTTATTTTTTCTTGTGCTCTGTCTCCTGTTCAGCGCCTCGTGGTATTACGGCAGGGTCATGGAGCGCATCGAGCATATGAGGGTGGCGGACTTACGGCGGAAACAGCTGATACACTGGTGTTTTTACAAGACCCTCGCCTGTGGCTTCGTGAGCCTCGTCGCCGCGATCCTGGAGGTCTTCGTCCTGCTCACACTTCAGTTTTGCGACCACGAGCCGCTCGCCAGTCTATACTGGTCTAACTGGACCGTGCTACAAGTGGGTGCTGTCGTTGCCATGTTTGGTATTTGCCTCCACGTTCGACACATGATTAAGGGTAGACGTCATCCGCCCTGGGCACTTGCACTCGGTACGCCCGTCTTGGTCGTTGCGGGCCTCGGCCATTACTTTCAGGGGAAGGTTAAGAGCAAGGCGAAAAGTGTCGGCCGTAACCTCAGGAGTCGGAGTCACAGCCGTAGGCCTAGGGGCCGATCCCGTGACGAGCCACTGAGCAAGATGTGAGTAGTTGCCATCATCATCATCCTCATCATCATCATTATTATAAAGGGGTACTCGTGGCCCCATTCATACACACAAAGTAATTGTTGTGTCTGTTTTGCTGACTCTCTGCACAAATAGGCCCACCACTCCTCGGGATGCCAGCATCGAGTCTGGTGACCCTTCGCCTGTCACTGATGATGATACACCGACGGTATACACAGAAGTGTCAGAGAATTTCAACGCCAAAGTTGTCGGCTACACCAAAGAAGGAGATGTCATTATCAGACTGGCACCTAGTATCTCGAGAGATTTCAGGGCAAGAGTCAAAAGCCACACCGGCAGTATCAGGTGGGATGAGCCCACCTCACGGCTGCGCAATCCTCAGGGGGATGTACCGCAAACGCCAACCTACTCGAGGGCTGAAACGCTTAGAGAGCGGTCTTCCTCCAGTGCCACCTCGAAGGGTAAGGAAGCCGAGCCCACCTTTCGACATGCAGAGCGCATTCGCTCAGACGAGGAGAGCGTTGTCAATAGACGATCAAGCGACATAACCGACTTGCATTCAAAGACAGTCAGGGATGAAATATGTGTGGCTCACCGCAACCTTGATGTGGACGAGAAGGAGTCGGACCCGAGATGGGCAAGGGTCGCGGGCCTACAGCCGAGCTCGACTGAGAACTCCAGGCTCAAAGAAAGCGCACCCTGAGACGACAGATTGGTGTTACACACGCAGTGGCTGGTTGATGTTGCCCTGCTTTTTTACGAATCTCCTTTTTTTTTTTGCTCCAGCCAGTCCTGTTTGGACTCCGGCCGTGGATTACCAGATTTCACGGTCTGCATCTTGTTTACGATACCACCACAAAGGCTCTCTGTAACAATATCTTTAATTTTCTAAGTATTACTTCCTAGCAATAACTCCATTCGAGGCTCAACAAAACAAAGATACCCGTGAACCGACGAACTCAAAAGGTGCTCGTTGTCAATGCCAAGCTCTTGATAGATGACTGGTGAGTTCCCCAGCCCCCCTGTCGTGACAAGAGATTGCCATGCAAGTGAAAACCTTATAATATGCTTCTAATGAGGCTCTGCTGATTGTCCAAGCACAGCCAGCCGTCTTGGCCGTCCAATTGCCGCCTACCCATAGACCAATACGCACTGAGCATCTTGGCTGATAAGCATCAGCTGCGTGCTACCGTTGCTTCCCGGCACTGCCCGAGTGACGGCGGGCTTGGCGATGGCTGTTGGAGGAGGGCTTGTGCTTGCACGTTGTTGCCTCAGTGGATAGAACCGCGGGCGTTTAGGTTGTTCCCCTAAGTTTGGTATTTAGATAGATTTTTTCCATGGAAGGGAGGAGGTGGGAGGGGGGTGGGGCTTTCGTCACATGCTTTGTGGGAATCTTGACGATGGGTGCATGCTTGCACTATGTTGGACCTGGTGAATCATATGTACTGTGTATGTTGGATCTACGATTGAGTATCACCAAGGAGGGGCTTATTGAGTCAGAGCGAGCTGCGTTCTTGGCAGAATTGTGATCTGCGTTTGGGTTGGGGAAAGAAGACTATCTCGCCCGGAATCTCAGAGTCATTTCCTTTCAATGCGTCGCTTTCTTTGTTGGGCAGAGAGGGTTTGCTCAGAGGTCGCCAGAGCCGGGCTGGGCTTGCGTCACGGATGGAGTAAACTGTTTAGCAGTTTTCATTGAGGCAAGGGTTGATGCTCTCTGATTTTCAAAGCTCTGGCGCTGTGATGAGCCATCTTATAGACCTGTGCCTAGATCATTGGGAGTAGTGAGGCCTCCGAGTATCTAGATCCAAGTCGAGTTGGGTTAGCGAGAGCTATCACACACGATATATCGGATCAATACGAATGGTTCCAAGCCTGTCTATTTGGTATATAGTTTTGGTTTGGTTGGCCTGCCCTGGTGAGAGTCCCTCAATCTCTTCTATCGTGATCTCGCTGGGATATGCCCCTATGGCATGAACTCGCTCAAGCTTATTGGGCAGTCTTCTTCGGTACAGCGGCGTGTTGATTCGTGGGTCGAAGAGCTCATAGCCCTCTCCCTCTAAGATCACCATTTGTGAGACCGGCCCTCCGTAGCAATGACTTGACAACCACAATTTGGCGTTAAACCCCCCTCCCCTCCCGGGCGGCGGCCCTACTGCACCACTTTTCCGGCACGGCCTATTTGTAGTATTTCTCCAGTCGGCCGGTCGTCAGCCCGCAGCACGGGCCAAGAGCTCACCTCTGCCTTGACGAGTGTCACCTCCAGCTTGGTGCCGAGGATCTTGAACGCCGTCTTGGCCGTGTCAATGCTACCGAACAGGGGCACTTCAGTTCGATATCGCTTCGGAGGGCTGTCTGTGGTGGGCAGGTCGAGCTGGATGGATGAGTCTGTGAAGACGACCTTTGCCGTGTCCTTGTTGATCTTCTTGAGGAAGAAGGAGGCGATGACGCTGGTTGGCGTCTGGTAGAAGTCGGTCCTGTTCCCATGAGTCTTGGTCAGAATTTCTTTATTCCTCTGACTTTTCCTTCTTCTTCTCCTCCTCCTATTGTCTTTCCTTCTTCCCACCCTGGGAATTGTTAAACTCACCGCACGGTCTCCAACAGCTCCTCCTCTGCCCCCTTCGCCCCCGCCTTCTCCTTCTTCCCGCTCCCCACAAACAGATGGCGCGCCTTGGTCTTGCACCCCTCGATCTTCATAAAGTCGTCAAAGTCCAGCACGCGCCTCTTGCAGCACGTATACCCCTTGCTGCCCTCATGAAAGATGGGCACGCCGGGGTGATGCACGCAGTTCTCGTTGTCCACCCGCCCCGCGCCCTTGTTGTAGCTGGCCCCGCACGCACGCCTCCTACACGTGCGCCCGTCGGGGATCTCGAGGGCAGGGTCGTCGTCGTCCGACTCGGGGGGTGGGGGCGGCGGTGTCGCGGATGGTGTGGCTGGGTTGATCGGGGCCCGGGGGATGGCTGGGCCGGAAGTGTCGGCGGCGGCCTGCTTCAGCACGGCGGGGTCTGAGGGGGCTTCTTTCTTCTCGACGGCGGGCGGCAGGTCGGTGGTGCTGTGCTTGCCCTCTGTGCACGGCTCGATCGACAGGAACTCGTCGAATGTCAGGACGCGGGGCTTGCAGCATTTCCATCCTGTCGGGTTGCCAGGGACGTGGTTAGCCTCTTGATATCCTGGCCTTGTCTTCTTTGAGAACCCCCACTAGCTGGTAGGGACAGAGAGGAGGGCAAGAGAATCCTTACCTTTTTGGCCTTCGTGGAAGACTGGTGGGCCTGGATGGTAACGGCATACCTCGTCGGCGTCGGTGAACGTCTTCTCGCAGCCGCGATGGACGCACTTTTGGGCCATCTTGAGAGGTTTGAAGCTAGTTGGAGAGGCCGAAATTATGGATTGGTTGGCCACAGCTTTCTAGAGTTGTGTGATTCGATTTGGAGGTTGAAGTCAGAATGTTCTTGTCGACGTCTCTGATCCAGAAGATTCTACATAGTAGCTCTCGAGAGCTGCCCCCCTGTCATGCATGGGCTACAAGACGACGTGGGGTAGCGGGGCAGCAATAAGACCCCTGTACAGCCAGCCCCCCTGCTATTGGAAGTACTTGTGCAGTACAGTGAGTGCAGTAAAACTTGAAGCTGGCTGTAGGGCCAGGGTTCTCTCCCTCCAACACTGTATTGCCCTTTCTCTTATTTCGTGTCTCTTCTTTCTGTCCATTTTTAAAAGAGCGTTATTCTTGACTTAATGAATAACAATAGTCTAGTCATAACATTCTCCCTGTCTAATAAAGTTTGACATTATGCTTATTTGTATTTATTAGTATAGAACAAGTACGACACCAAGTTGATGGTACACTACTGCATCACCTGCTGAATGGATCCTTAACTCAGCTCTGGCGTTAATAGTTTCTAGGAAGCTATATCATATATTTGAGTCTTGAGGTTCCTTAAGATGCACTACTGCGCGATACTAACAACTTTGTGCATACCAAAGGTCCCTAATGCATCTACCAGCAGCTTTGCAACTCCGTTCTGAATCGTTGTCAACTTGAAGTGGTATAGCCAAATGATTAAATGCAGACAACTCACATCAAATCTTGGAAGCCATCATATCATGCAGCTAAGTCAAGTATGCTGGTGTTGTGTTGAAGATTATATGAAGGGAAGATGGGCAGTCCAGCACGGCACGAAGAAAGCAAGACTTGTCTCTCGAATTCCGAGCTGCTCATCCAGAAGATTTGACACGGGCTTATTGTATGGTGAATTGACTGTAGATTGATCACTCCTTTCTTTCTATAGAAAGAGAGTCCCATATCAAACCTTTTATGAATACTTAAGCATGTTCAAGACAAGTGCAGATATTCCTGTTTACCCCTCCGGAACCGCTGCCCAAGCAACTTTATTGCGGGGCTATCTATAAGTAAGTAAGTACTTACGCAACTGCCCTTTATCTGAAGGTTGAGTATAATTCAACTACAATCTTTCCATTTCCCAACTACCTCATCACCCAATCCACAGAGAAATAATCCTCCTCCTCCCTCTACTTGCCATCTCAGACCCAGACAATCCAAACAATGGTCGTGGTCAAGAAATACCACCTCCCCCCAACCGACCTGATCCCCAACTCCCCCCACCCCGTCCTCCACTACCCAGCCGTCCTCCTCCCGCCAGCTAACCTCAACCCGACCAAAGTCCACGACCTCTTCACCACCAACGGCTGGGAACCCCAGTGGATCTACCGCTACGGCCCCACCCAGCCTTCCCACTACCACACCCGCGCCCACGAGGCCATGGCCGTCCTCTCCGGCACCGCCACCATCCGCCTCGGCGTCGCCGACACAGACACGGACCTGGAGCAGAACACCCACGGCCCAGCCCGCGAGGAGGGTGGCGTCGAGGTCCTGGCGCAGGCGGGCGATGTCTTTGTGCTTCCTGCGGGCACGGCTCACAAGACGTTTGATGTGAAGCCGGAGGGTGAGTTTGCGCTGCTTACGCCCGGAGATGGGCATGGGGTGGTGGTGCCGGCGGCGGCGGCGGAGAAGGAGGAGGGGGAGGGGGAGGGGGCTGGGAGCGACGACGTGCGGGCTGTGCTGGATAGGGTGCGGCTGTCTGGGTTCACGATGATAGGGGCGTATCCTGTTGGGGGCGGGGCTTGGGATTTTGCCGTGGGTGGGGAGAAAGGTAGAGGGGAGTATGAGATGGTTTGGGCTGTTCCGAAACCTGCGAGGGATCCGGTGCTGGGGACGGCAGAGGAGGGGCTTTGTGGGCAGTGGAAGTAATCGTTGGAGAGATGGCTGTTTGTTTTATGTTTGCATATTCTATGCAAGCCATGAGACTTGTGGTACATCCTATTCTCATTACTAGGTGACTGATAACTGGTCCCCGCTCCATTGAGCTCATTCTTCTTCTCCTCCTCCTTCTCCTCCTTCTTTCCCCTTCAGGATACATATCAATTTAGACCATCAATCTGTTGTTATCAACCTCGAAACTTTCATCGCCACTCGTAGGAGAAGACCCCGGTCTACTAACAGCCTGAACCTCACGGCTCCTCGCGACTGGTCTCAGCTTAAACTTTTCCATGTTCCACCTGCTACCCGTGGCATTGGCTTTACTTTCCATATATCTCTGCTCAATCACCTCCAGGGTATGGCCTTTTGTCTCGAACATGTACAGCGCGCACACAACAGTGCAGATGAAGGCCGAGCAGGCGAAGAAGTAATACGCTCCAAAAGTCGTGCGATCGATGAAGACGGGAGTCGTGAGAGCGACTATATAGTTTGCAATCTTTCCCAAGCTGTTAGTCGACCGATTTGTAGAGTGGATAGGAACTATGAAAGAGAGGAAGGAGGGGGGGGGGGGACTCACCCAATTCGAGCACTGCCCTAACGACGAGGCGCTGCTTCTCGTCTTCCTCGGCAGGCTCTCTACCAGAAACGTCCGAAAAGCAATAGCCCATGTTCCATTGAAGACGATAGCAAACAGGTAGATAGATACGATCACCACCCACCGTCCGACTCCATAGTTCGGGTGCACGAGGTTGGCAGCATACATGGTGCCCATGATCAGCATCAGGATCGTGATCAGCGTCCCACCCAGGATTGAGGAGGTCCGCCGGCCCCATTTGTCCGCCCAGATCGTGGCCGGGACAGTAGTTGCTAGAATCACCAGCGACGACACGCCCGAGGCCAGGAAGTTGGCTTTGTCGCCCGACAAGCCCGCCTGGCGGAACAGGATCGGCGCGTAGTAAAGCACGCCATCGATGCCGCAGAACTGCTGGAATGCCATGATGAAACAGCCAAAGGCAGTGCGGGCTCGGAACGGCGCCGAGAAGGCTGCGGCAAAGTCCTGAAATGTCTGCTTCAGCGAGTCCCATACGGACCCGTCGGGAGCGTGCTCGAGGGCAGACGCGGAGCTGGCCAGCATCTCGCGCTGCTCTGCCTCGTCCAGGCCGAGGGCAGAAATAACCGCTCGTGCCTCCTCGGTATAGCCCTTGGCGAGGAGCCAGCGGGGCGAGGGCGGCGTGAGCAGGTTCAGCGCTGCAAAACCGAATGCGAGGATCGAGGCAATCGCGATAGGCAGGCGCCAGGATGCAGAGTTTTTGATGCTCGCTGTGCCGTAGGACATGAAGAATCCCGTCACCAGACCGCAGACCAGGAGAAACTGCGGGACAGAGGTCATGGTCCCCCGTGTCGAGGCAGGCGAAATTTCAGAGACTTGAACGTACACTGTGGAGAGGAATAGACCCTGCCCCACGCCCTTGATCAGCCGGCCGGCGATGAACATGCCCAGGGCCATTGAGGAGCACTCGATGGCGGCGCCGATTCCGTAGATTACTGCTCCGCTGACGATTAGGCGCTTTCGTCCATACTTGTCCGCCAGGATGCCGGCCAGCAGAGCTGCCAGGGCGCCGGTCGGAAGAATGGACGAGACGATGACACCTCGGGTTGTAGACGAGATAGAACCCATCGTGACCTGGAACGAGGCCATGTCCGTCACGGACCCGATGGTCCCTGTGTCTAGACTGCTGCCAGTTAGCAAGCCCTCTTCTTGGTTGCTAGTCTCTCGACCCGACGACAACATACCCAAAAAGCATAGCGATCAAAGATGTTATGATGCTCGCCCTGATATACAAGGGCTGAGCTTCCAGCAGCCGTCGCATCGTCTTGAGCGCCATTGTGAAATGGTGCGCAGTCCAATCCTGTCATGTATCGATAGATTCTTTCTTCGGGAGAGTAAATATTCACTTGTTCCCCTTCTTGGTTTCATCGATCAGTAGCAGAGCACACTACAGCATCTATCAGAAAGAAGGTCTCAGATGCGTGCCCACCCTGTTTCCTTATATGTCGAGGAGCCTACTCTCTGATGGGACGAGTACGTGGGAGGAAGGTAGTTCTGCAGTGAGGCATACCGGACCCAACCACATCTCTACCAGCCAGTCCGCACATCCACCGACATGTTCTGCGCGGATGAGTGGGGTGTTCCGCCTTTCTCTTGACTTTCGTCGGGCGGAAGACAGTCACCCTTGCGGAGGTGCCCCTTCGAGCATCGCCGCCAGTGGCCACACGGCCATCCATTCTGGTGCGCGCCCTGAGATCGCAAAACATGTCTTTCCTGGGTGAGCGGCCTGGTCAGCACAGGTCTCTCTCTTCATTTCTAATATCTAATATGACGAGACAGATGAAGTCATCCTCACCTTGTTCCAGTTAAGGTGGATCATGGCCCTTGGTAATCGAGGGGTAAGCCTCCGGGAACTTGGGCCGGGACAACCGCAGACCCCTCCGGCCCGGTCTCGCTCAGCGTACTGTATTTAAGATTGGTGTAGCTTGAATGCCTCCGAGTCGTGCCGGTATCCACAAATCGATGGGAGTTACAATTTGACCTGTTATCTTAAACAAACAAAATAAAATGATGATAATGGGCCCCTTCTGAAGAAAACATTGGCAAGATCTCTCTGCCATGATGAGAATGAATGTCTTTTCGAAGGGCCAGGATCCCAGGATTGTCTTGTGTATACGAAATTCTTCATTATTCGTTGTCTCGTTGCAAGAATTCGGAGGATTATGAACCGGCAAGATGGTGCTGTGAAGAACCGAGTGTCTTCCTCCCCGCAGGCGCTGAACAGTAGTGAATTTCACAAATCGTCCATGAGATTGAGCTGTGTTCCCACCGCCCCCGCAATGTTCTGCACTGACCCCGCTGTTGTGAGGAGAACCGTACTCCACGACTCCTCACTGTCCAAAGGTCGGAAACGGCTGATCAACTCCAGCTACATAACGGTAGCCTTAATCCTGGACCCTGACTTAATAGCGTGTTTTCTCGTTGATCATTCTCCCGGGCTTCGACGTCAGCTTCAGTACATGTATGAGGTGCCGTCTTCTCTTTGTGACCATGACCTCGTCACTGCAGCCATCGCGCCTGACTTCTCGCTTGATCTTGTCGTGTTCTCGGTTCCGACACTCCACTGTGTGCCTTCAGTACCCCAATTTTGTTCTGCGGAGATCCTCAACAATGGCAGCAGCCACAGCAATGCAGAAGTCCAATAGGCTGCAAACGGCTTTTGCCGAGAATAAAGGCCCCAGCTATGGGATCTGGCAGATGATGCCAGGGACCAATGTCTCGAGGGCTCTAGCAAGGGCGAATCCAGATTGGATCATGGTCGATTGTGAGCATGGGAACATCGACGATGCCGCCATGCACGAAGCCATCCCGGCTATCGCGGCTTGCGGCGTGTCTCCCTGTGTCAGAATCCCAGACACGCAGTCATGGATGATCAAGCGTGAGTAGGGAATTGTGCTCGACTATTGAGGGGTATCGAGGAAGTACGCTGACCCTTGCGTCCCAGGAGCGCTCGATGCTGGTGCACATGGGGTGAGACCCTTGCATTGAGGAGACGGATATGTATCTTCATTGTCAGGCCGTATGACTGACCAAGCCGGGTGCAGATTCTGGTGCCGCTCATCAGAAGCGTAGATGAAGTCAAACAGGTCGTAGCTTCGGCCAAATTTCCACCGCAAGGCCGACGAGGCTTCGGCTCGCCCATCGCCATGCAGAACTTCTCGCCCATCCCGTCCTTTACCGAGTATCTCCAGCAAGCTAACGACGCCATACTGACAATGGTACAAATCGAGACCAAGGAAGCTTTGGAGGCGGTAGAGGAGATCGCGCCGCTCGTTGATGTCCTCTTCATCGGCCCCTTCGATCTCGGCAACAACATCGGCTATCCCATCATTAACGGCGACGTGAAGCCCGAGCTCAAGTCAGCCATTGGGAGGATACTGAAGGCCACAAAGGCTGCTGGCAAGAAGTGCGGCATGTACGCCTCAAGTGCCGAGGAGGCAGCTGCGTGAGTCCATCGCCCCAGAAATAGCCATCCAACAACCACCCGGCTGACGATCCGACAGGTATGGCAAGCAAGGTTTCGATATGATCAATGCCGGCACCGACCTGACGACGCTCGAATTTATCATGAAACAGTCCATGGCCGTTGCTTTAGGTTCGAAGGGACCGGAGAAGGGCAAAGGTTACGGGTCGTAGGACACTGTATCTGGGGCCGAAACATGGCTTTCCTTTTAGTTAGTAGACCTGTGTAAAGCATTTGTCTATGCTTTTTCAGCCTCATCCATCTTAGCCTTGACTTGATCAGGCGTGAGCCGGTGCATCAGCTTCAGGGCCCGAGAGGCGAGCTTTGGATCCTCTTCAGGTTCGCTAGCCCTGCTGATATGTATCTGTCAAGCAACGAGCCTCTCAGGTCAACGATCCCCAGAGAAACTAAGAAGATCATCATCTCCCCAACATACCACAGGAACATCAAAGTCGTACAAGTCTCTCCAGGCTTTACTCTCAGGTTTGACAATGTCGACCTCCTTGAAGACAAATGGTCGTGTGTCCCAGACGTCTGAGAGGACAGACCGGGCTGAGACACAGAGACCACAGTGTTCTCTGGTGAAGAGTGTGATTCTGCATTGCTGCAGCAGTCTGTTTGTAAGGCGCATTGGGAATTGTCTTGCTTCTGGCCGATGTCTTCTGCCTACTTTCATGAGTGGGATGTCAATACATCTGCCCACACTCGGGAAATTGGCAAAGGAATGGATTCTTGGCTACTTTACCTATCAACACAATTAAAAAATCAAGCCCAAGTTGGGTTCTATATATCCAGAGAAAAGGTTTCTGGCTCCTCGGAGTTATGAATCGAGCAGTGGAAAGTTATAGCTGACTGCAAATGTTGACTGCAAATGTTGGTTGGTTGGTCTCAGGTGTTGCTTCTGCTGACAAAATCCGTCTCTTCTGAGGGAAGGCTCCACTGCTGCAGACCTGCAGGGATCGGCCTTTAGTGGCAGAGCAGCCCCCCACCGCATCACTGCCATTCCCAGCAGCTGTTGCAGGGGGCCAAGCTCAACTCACAGTAGGCATCTTGGAGCTTGTCGAGTACCACCAAAATTTCCCGATCTTCTTCACCTACTGAGTATCACAACGTACAACTCAAGACCACCTCTGCTGCTTACACTTCACCTTTACCGCCTTCGAATCTTCTCAATCACTTGTTCCTTTCTTCCTCCAAAGTTTTGACAGTCTCATCTCATAGTCGACATTGTCTTGCAACCCGTCATTCACATCACGAATCAAACATCAGCATATCTTTGAAGCACTTCGAAGATGTCTTTGAATAACTACCTGGAGAGTACGTTTTCATCTCCACCTCATAGCTTATGAACCCTCATCACTAACTACTCATCCCTCATGTAGAGAGGGTCTGCATCATTACTGCTGATGGCCGTACCCTTGTTGGCACCCTCTTCAGCGCTGACCACCAGACCAACCTGGTATGTATCTCTCTCAATCCATGCGAGGCGGACGGGACCCTGACCAGATTGTCTCCAACCAAAGGTCCTTCAGAATGCCATCGAACGCGTTATACGGGATCCCGAAGATGAGGAGCCCAGCCAGGAGGCCCAACTTGGTCTGTACATCGTCCGTGGTGACAACGTCTGTCTAGTCGGTCTAGTCGATGAAGCTCTAGACGACAGCATCGACTGGACCCAGGTGAAGGGTACCACTATTGGTGGTGTCAAGCATTCTTGAGCTATGAATCGAATCTTCCGACAATGACAGTTAGGGATTGCACAGGTTCCCGTCGGTTCTTTAGGGTGGGGGGGGGGGGACATTTTGCAGGCGCAGTCGGAAGGTCCAGAAATATTGCGCAGTATAGAGAGATACCCAGGATCCGCGGCGAGCAGGTTTGGTTTGATTGACTGCGTAATCTGTGGCGGGGTATGGCTATGGGACGAGGTCTCTGGGCGGGCCAGGTTCAGCTCAGCACTGGCGCGAGAGACCTCGTAACGGGGCAGCGAGTTGGATGCATCTATTGGCGTGGCGGAGTTGGACTATCTGGCGTAGGGTTGATCAATTTCTATTTGATTTTCAAAAAAGGGTGCTGGTATGCTACTTCTTCCTCGATTCTTGCTTCCTTTTCGTGCCCAGGTTTCTGACTAGCACCACGGCCTGCCTCGTGAACCCCCATCCGGAGCACATATACAATTGGAACTGATATTTATTATCTGTCGTCTGTATGCTTTTTCCTCTTTTCTTCTTCTTTGGAGCCTATCATAGAAATCTATTCGAACATACGCTGCATCAAGAACTTCTCAAATAACTCCTCACCGGGCGACCCAACAATCCTGTTGATTCTGTTCCCCACGGTCACGTCCCGCCATGACTTGTGATCACCCGGCGCTTCATCAAACTCAACGGCTTCCAGCGGATCCTCGGGACTCGTCTTGATAACGCCTCCCTCGTTCTCCTCCGGATCGCTGATGGCCCTGCGATCGATCACGTGCATGCCCAGTGTCCACTGGCCGCTAGTCTCGACCCTGATATCTTCGGGCTTCGGCACCGCCTTCCACGCCGGGTGGTCGCGCGTCAGCATGTACCAGACACACAACGGGTCGTTCAGGTCGAAGCCTGGGTTGACGCTATCTCCGATTATGGATGCAATCTTGTCGAAAGCCCCAAACATGAAGGTAGCCATCCACCGGGCCAGGGGGCTTCCGGCATCAATGTGTGGCTGAATCTGGGCGCTAAAGTAGTTCTTGCTGAGGACGTGCGTGGTGGTGATGTCGAGGGGGAAGAGGCTAAGCTTGAGCTGTTTGGGGAGTCTGGCCGGGTAGGGCCCAAGGAAGGGCTTGCCTTCAAGAATCAGCGGCATGGTGGAGGAGGGCTTAGGTGACGTGAGGGCATAAACACGTGCTGCGGCGATGGTATCGGCGTAGCAGTTGAACTCGGCTGCGGGTGTGATGTTGCCAGGCACGTGTACAGCTCCGCCCATGACGACCAGCTCCTTGATGCGCAGGAAGGTCTCCGGGTCCTCAGCTGCTGCTAGCGCCACGTTGGTCAATGGGCCGACGGCGACGATGGTGACAGTATCCTCAGGACTCTCCTTCAGGATCCGAAGTATTTCCTTGTGTGCAGGCACCTTGGAGGCTGTGAAATAAGATGAGTATGTTGGCAGGTCCACGGAATCTGATGTTGCGTGTGTGCCATCCCGGTCGAAGAGCGACCTCCATGTGTCTGCTGGTGAGAGATCCGGATGCTATTTCCCCGTCCGTTCAGTATACAGCAGTGTCAGCCCCAATCTCCACTTTCGCCTTCTCTTCCACATAACGACAAGATTGCCAGAAAGCAGAAATATGCGTCAAGACTTACAGCTTCATGGACGCCATGCAATCCATCAGCACCATGGAAATGGTCCGCCGCCAGGATCTCATCCTGCAAGGGATGCTCAGCGCCAACAGCCACGATAGGCTTGGAGTGCCTCAGCGCCTCATACCCCTCAGGCCTGCCGGCCTGTTTCCGCCATGCGCTCTCCTTCTCCAGCACATGGAACAACGCCACAACGTTCCGCAGACAACTGTGTACAACAAAAGGTGTCAGTGATCCAGACAGTGAAGAACACAAGACCCGATTCAGCCATCAAGCCCCTGTCTGCCGGTGCCGTTCTTGCCGACATTGGTGTTTCATCCGGAAGATCGGGATACTTGGTCACAGCAGGCGTGTACGCCATGGGTCTATCTCAGAGAAACACACACACACACACACTCTCTCTCTCTCTCTCTCTCTCTCTCGCAAACTCACCCGCCCACTTACCTCTGCAGGGGAACGTTTCCATAGGTGACGGATATCATGGCGACCTCGAGCTCGTCTGGACGTGCCGTGAGAGCAAGAAGCAGGGCGATCATATCATCGACACCTGTTTGTACTGCTGTTTAGCCGGCTGAACGCTTGCAGCAGTGAGGATTGGTGGAGGTGGCTCACCTGGATCGGTGTCGATTATGATGCGGTTCTTGGGAGCCATGCTGATTGCTTCTGTCTACAAATGCCTGGTATGTTTCCAACAGTCAATGAAGAAGCTCGGTAAGAGGAACCAGATGGAAGTTTTTGTCGACACAATCCCCGCGTAAGTGAGCACAGCGCAGGTGTGCTGCCTAGTTACCACCCAACATCCGGAGCGGGGTTTGTTTGAGATGCAGGTACGGTTGGTCGGTGACTTGCCTGGGAATAGGAATATACCTTTGGACTCTTGAAGGATTGTACAAACAGGAGCAGCAAGCTTTCATGAAAATAGGAATCAGTTTACAAATGTATGATGTACGTGGTGAGAATGCCCTCGATATCAAAAAGTGTTTGTGCTATGAAAGTCGACCCGGCAGCTAGGCACTGAAGTGGCCCCTGGTCCACAAGCACCATAGAGCAACCGCGGCAATAAGGTCCATTTTTGATAGCTCATCGATAAGGCACCACTTAGATCATCCTTGAGAGCTTAGCAATAACGTAACTGCCAGTTGGTCCTCATTGAATGTGTACCTAAAGTACTTGAAATTTGTACAAGGCAAGAAAAAAGCGAAGAAAGAAAGAAACAGCAAAGCCCGGCAATCAACCATGGGTGAATTGGGACTCGGTACCCCTTGATTCCATGTGGAGAGGGAAACATTGTGCATGGCCCAGACAAATATAGGTACTGTGGTACCGAGACAAGACCTGTTGTGTGTTTCTGTGGTGCTCCTGTCTCAGCCTTTTTTTATATTATGGATTTACTCGGATTTACGCGTGGGCGAAGGCATCCTCTTTGACCTCTGCAGCCCGGGACGACCAGCTGCAATCCCAACAAGCGCCGCTCCAAACTAATTTAGCCATGTGAATTGACCATGCTCAATATCTCTAGTCCCTACACATTCACAGTTTCCAGCCACTTTGGGGGAAAATATCGAATCCTCTAGGTAATGTTAACATTTAAGCAGTACTTAGGTCTGGCCATCCAATGCAACAGGGTTTATTCCAGAGCAACCCTTAGAGTGCAGGGGTTAGGGGATTTAGCGTGGTTTATCACCTACCATTTGGACCTCCCATAGCTTTAAATGGACCCGAGTCTCCACCGAGCCGAATGGGCAACTGCTAGAGCTGCTTGAAGCCACCTTTCATAACCTCGCCTCGCCTCTCCAGGCCTCGAACCAGAACCATATCACGCGTCTTCTCTTGTCACCTTTGCACAATTCTGCCTGCTCTTGAGCATTCCCCTGGCACTTGAACTATACCTATGGTCTTGGAGAAGGGAGCACAGTAACAAGTTTGACTGCGAACAAACGTGTGAGGTCAGTGCCCCTGTCTAAATCAGTCAGGTGAAGGTCAAGTCACTCTACAGCGACAAATCAAACCACTAAGCCTTCACTCCAAATTCCCACCAAA
Source organism: Cryphonectria japonica (assembly GCA_014851275.1). Lineage (NCBI taxonomy): Eukaryota > Fungi > Ascomycota > Sordariomycetes > Diaporthales > Cryphonectriaceae > Cryphonectria > Cryphonectria japonica. The sequence continues at coordinate 3,028,889 of JACWTT010000001.1, read as the reverse complement.
GACCTTCTCTATTTCTTTTCCCCCTGATTCCCTCCAACCACGCTACCCAATACTTAAACGCTGACCCTCATTACCGCCTTGACAGATAGGCACATTCCTTCTCAAGTCTACCTCACCAACTCGACAATTCCAAAGCCACTATCACGATCAACATCACCCGGACTGAACTCATCAGCCTAGAAGTTCAACCAGAGGAAAAGACCTCCACAACGCCCGGAGACACCTTTCATCCCAACCCCATCGACCCCCCCACATTCCTCTCCCACCCATCCTTACGCTCTCTGTACTTCCGTCCAGTGTCATCACTATGGGCAACCAAATCTCTAGTCTCGGCAACAAGACCGTGGTCGGTTGGGCTGTCATCTTCGCCCTTGTGGCCTTCAGCGCGCAGCGATATGTGCAGGGGCAACAGAAGCGCAAGTCACTGAAACCGACCCCCCCACGGTCAAGAGGCACAGAGAAGCAGGTCAGCCAGCCCAAGAAAGACAACAAGGCAAAGCGACAACGGATGGAGAGCTTTGCCACCGAGGCTAAACAGGCTCAACCCAAGAGCTATGCTTCTGCTGCCACGCCTGCCACGCAGCCCAAGCCTAGCAGCTATACCCCTGATGATGATGTCGACAACCGAGCCTTTGCACAGCAGATGGCCCGTAATAAGGAGAGCAAATTCGAACAGAAGCAAGGACCGGTCAAGCAGAAGCAGAAGTCAGTCAAGCAGTCAAAGGCCAGGGCCATCATTGGCGAAGGGTCCGAAGTCGCAAAGGCATCTGCACCTTCTTCTACCGGCGGCATTGATGGCGATGATGACCAGTCTTCTGTCTCGTCGCCTCCTGTGTCCGCTGCTGATGCCACTGGCGTTTCTGATATGCTTGAGCCGCAGGGATCTGGTCCCTCTGTTCTCCGCTTGACCGGCACCGAGGAGAAGCAAGCCCAGAAGCCCAAGCAGACCAGCGCCCCACAGCCAGCCGAGACCAAGAAGCAGCGGCAGAACCGCAAGAAGAGAGAGCTGGAAAAGGCCGCACGCGAAGAGGAAGAGAAGGAGCGCAAGGTGAAGGAGAATGCCCAGCGCCGGGCCGCGCGAGAGGCCGAGGGCAGAGCTGCCAAGGACGGAGTCGCGTTTGAGGCAGCCCAGAGAGCCAACGCGTGGGCAAACAACATTGCCAACGGCAACCTGGCCCAGAAGAGCGCCGCCGCTCCGCTCCAACCCCTGGACACCTTCGACAGCACCCCGAAAACAGATGCCCCTGCACCTCCGACAAACGGCAAGCAGAGCGGAAACAAGACCGACTGGGCGGCCGAGGTCCCCTACTCGGAGGAGGAGCAGCTGGCCATGCTGCAGAAGCAAGATGAGGAGGATAATCAGTGGGTCTCGGTCAAGTCTCGCAAGAACAAGAAGACGACTGCCGGAGTGGCCAACAGCGAGTCTTCTGAATCTGCCAACGAGGCTAGCGCGCCCGCCCCCGTTCAATCTCAGCCGGCTCCGAAGACGAAGGCTGCCGGTAGCAATGGACGGCCTCAGGTTCAGTCCATGCCCACGCAGTCTTCTTTTGCTGCGCTGAGTGACGACGGCGCCGATCTCGAGGAGCAGGAGTGGGACGTCTGAGCACTTCCTCAAGCAGGATATCAATTCAGGCTATGGAGCATTCAAAGACTGGTTTCAGTCCGGATCAGTGCGACAGTGACGAAGGTTTCATTCCCCATTCGCAGGTTCGTTTGCCACCGGAGGAATCGGATGGCTCAAACTCTCACCTGAACTACTGCTTGTGACGACAAGTCGGGGGGGGGGGGGAGACCAGTCGCCTGCTCTGGTCTAATTAGCAGGCCATGTACCCATTTTTGAATGTACACTATTGAGGGTCAAGGATGGGAAGGGGGACACAGGGTGGTGGGGCCTGGGAAAAGCTGTGCTCCGGGACATGTTTCTTTTCTTCAATTCTGGTACGAAGCCTTTCCATGCTGGCCTTGACCGGCATACAGGGGGGTTGTTTGGTCTGAGGTGCGAGTTGGATCCGCCGGGTGAGAGTACTACACCACCATTTGCACCATAGGAAGCCATCCTGTGGTGCTGGCAACCATCTCTTACAGTCGAGAAAAGAGGCTCTAGTTCATTCATGAACATTGTTCAATTGTTCTACACGCTGCCCCCTTCTTCGTTATAGTGAATTGTTTTGGAATCCATTAGTCCGCCCCCAAAATTAGAAAAACAAACATAATCCTTCCGAGTCGTGTGTAAATAGAGATGCATTCGGCGGGACTTCACATGTGAAGGTAGTACCACATGTTGTACCTTTTCCACCACTGATACTGTTGTTGGTTAAGGCTCTTCGAAGTTGGAAAAGAAGCACGGCTGCAGCTCGCATCCCTGATGACCCACTATTGAGCTGCCTGGCCAATCCAAATACTGTACCTGAACAGCCTGACGTTTTACCCCTCCAAGCATCGCAGGGGTGGGCAATTTTTTTGAGTGCAACTAGAGCCATCTCCAAGCACGACCGCCCACTTTCCTACTGTCCCACCTTTTGACTCACCAACCGCCCCGCGCTTTCCACCCCCTACAGTCATTCTTGTGAAGATCTCTTCGTACCGGCGAAACGAAGAATAACCTGTATGCGGATTGTCAACCTCACGAGTGTCTGCAGGCCTTTGACAGCCCGACCAACCACGACTGCGCTCTCGCGACTTGGACCTCTGCAGACGAGGAACACAGCTGCGAACGTTTCGAGACCGAGTACGATTTACGGAGGCATCCGCTCCCCGGGGAGCAGCAACTTTACGACTTCGAGTGCGAGACTGGAAGAGGAATTCGCCATGGCCCCCGCGAAGATCGACTTGAAGACGCCGAAAGGCACGCGCGATTGGGATGGCGAGGCAATCGTATTGCGCGAGCAGATCTTCAACACCAGTAGGTGCTCTTCTATGAAGACCTCCCCCCTCCCTCTCTTCTTCATCATCTACGTCAAAACTTTGCGGGCGGCAACCACACGAGGCAATTGCTAACTACTACACCGCCCTCTTGTAAAGTCAAAACCGTCTTCGAGCGCCACGGCGCGGTCACGATCGACACGCCGGTGTTCGAGCTCAAAGAGATCCTGACGGGCAAGTATGGCGAGGACTCGAAGCTCATCTACGATCTTGCAGACCAAGGTGGCGAGCTGAGCTCCCTGCGATATGACCTTACAGTACCATTCGCACGGTACGTCGCGCAAAAGGGTCTGCAGCAGATACGGCGGTACCACATCGCGAAGGTCTACCGGAGAGAGTACGTGTCCAATCTTCTACAACCTGACATAATGGCTGGACTGCCTAAACGAAACTTCGGTGGGACGATAGGGGACACAAGGCTGACTTGGGATGGTCAATAGCCAGCCCGCCGTTGCAAAGGGCCGCATGCGAGAGTTTTACCAGTGCGATTTCGACATCGCTGGCACATATGATGCTATGATACCTGATTCCGAGATCATCAAGATTATCATCCAGATCTTTGAGGCTCTAGGATGGAACGGGAGGTATACCATCAAGACGAACCACCGCAAGATCCTCGACGGTATCTTCCAGGTCTGCGGCGTGCCGGAAGACAAGATTCGGAGCATATCGTCTGCAGTGTTGGTTACACCCCCCGAAAATTTACCTTTGATTCCGTACGCTGACGGGGCGCTCAGTGACAAGCTCGACAAGATGCCATGGGCGGACGTCAAGAAGGAGATGGTCAACGAAAAGGGGCTCCCCGAGGAGGTTGCAGATAAGATTGGCGAGTGGGTCGTCTTGAAAGGCGGAAAGGACCTCCTGGAGAAGCTGCAGAAGGACGAGTCCTTGGCAGCGAATGAGTCCATGAAGCAGGGTATGACAGACATGGGCTTGCTGTTTGAGTACCTAGAGTGCTACAAGGGTGCTCTCGACGCTGTTTCGTTCGACCTGAGTCTTGCCAGAGGACTTGATTATTATACTGGCATCATCTACGAAGGTATGGCCCTCTTTCTCAAGCAGTGTTCTCTGCCAGACTTTTACAATACTGACTCTTCTCCTAGTCGTCACCGAGGGCTCCGCGCCCAGTGCACCTGCTGATGGTGCCGCACCCGCAGCGAAGCCGAAACAAAAGAAGAAGGGTAAGTCCTCGGAAGACGACGACCGCTCGGACGATCCGACAGTTGGTGTCGGTAGTGTTGCTGCCGGTGGCAGATACGACAACCTGGTTGGAATGTTCTCGGGCAAGGGCCAGATTCCCTGTGTGGGCATCTCATTCGGCGTGGACAGGATATACTCTATTACGCAAGCACGGATGGCTGCAGAGCAGGCGGCGGAGCCTCGACCCAACAAGACCGATGTGTTCGTTATGGCCTTTGGCGGCAAAGGGTTTGACGGCATGCTAAAGGACCGCATGAAAATTTGCGACCAGCTTTGGGAGGCCGGCATCAGCACGGAAATGCTGCACAAGGTCAAGCCCAAGCTTCAAGCTCGTACGTTGCTTCGGACCCCCCCCCCCCCCTCTTTAGGAATCCAACATATAGGACTAACCATGGCGCTGCAGAGTTCAAAGCTGCCGAGACTAACAAGATCCCCTTCGCCGTCATTCTCGGCGAGGAGGAACTGGCTGCAGGCCAGGTCAAGTAAGTTTCCTAACGTTCTCTAAGTGATGCATCGTATTCTGACGCCGTGTGTGCCTTCACAGACTCAAGCAGATGGGCCTGGGCGAGAATCACCCTGAGAAGGAGGGCGTGCTTGTGGCGATCACCGATCTTGTGGGTGAGATCCGCCGCCGCCTGGACCAGACGCACCGACTCGAGCAGATGACACAGAGTGCCTCGGGCCTGCGTGTGGTGGACGGCGTGAGGGGCGAGGATGTAACTGTTGCAGAGGCGGCGGCGCCAACCTCTGCTCCTAGCGCATAAAAGCTGTACGGGTCCACGGGTCCTACCGCCATGTAGATGATGTACATTGTCATAAACTCAACGTTCAGAAACAAGGTGCACAGAGTGTCTCATGACAAGCCATCGCACGAGAGTTTTGTCCTGCAGCCCATGGGGACTAGCTGGACCGGGGAGATCCCATGATCTTACAAAACAACGTTTCAAAAGCTATGCAACCCACGAGAAGCCACATTGTCGTCCGTCGTCTGTCATATGTGGGACGCCAACCAAATGAGTTGTTCTGCTTTCACTATATTCCGAGCGTACCATCTTCTAAGCCTCGCTGGCACCCTTGACGTCCTACGTAGATGATGACAAGCTGGCTGGATTTTGTTTTGGCTTCTCCTCGCCCTCCCAAGCCTTCCAGCGGTAAAGGGTCAGGTTCTGAGTGACTATGATACACACACTATATGCACAGGATCAGTATACCCCGCTCATGAATAGAACGGCCCACGTATGTCCTTAACACATAGAACCACACGCGGCCCCATCATCCATACCCACCAGACAAAAGGGGAGACGGGAGAGCTCGGTCGTCGAAAGGTTTTATGATAGAGAGTATCAGATAAAAAGTACCACGACGTCAAAGATCGGGGCGGGGGGAAGGGAGGTGCTTTGACTGCTCGTGCAGTGCTACGTAGTACTCGAGCCACGAGGCCGGGAGAGAGGTGGAGTTCCCAGTGGCTCGGTACCAGACTTTTTATTTTATTTTTTAAGTGATGCTGAAGAGGAAAACCGTTTCCTCGGGGGTGGATGTGGTGTATAGAGGGGACAGAGAGAAAGTTATCTGGCTGAGTGCCGACGTGGGCAGAGGGGGAAACGACGGCTTTCGAGCGTTCATCGATATCGTTACTACGACATGTCTTTTTTTCTTGGATCTATGTACTATGGTACGCAGTACCCTTTTCCTTGTTCCATTGCATCTCTGCTGGGAAGCCATAGAGGGGTGAAGGAGACCGGGGGGTTGGAAATAACCATATAATAGATGGAATAAAATAAGATAAATAAGGGTTAGGAGTTGACGTTGTTGATAGGAGGGTCATTTCCCGGCCCTTGCTCGCCCACCAACGGCGAAGGAAGTCGTGGGGCGGCAGGATCTTGTTGACTCTATCACGGGAAACTCGGAGACGGGGGTGATGTTGAAGGTTCAAATATTTCATAGCAATGGAAGGTGGAAAACGAGGAAAAGAGAACACAGTGGGGAAGAACCTTTGAAGAGGGAAAAAAGGGAAAGAAAAAAAAGAAACGACAAGGAAAAGGGGGGAGGATTGCAGATGTCCGTTCTAACTGCATGTAGTGCCTGCCAGGCCAACCGTGTGCAGATAAGTACCTATTAGAGTGTGCATTCTTTTTTTCTTTCTCATTTCTTCCTTCTTCTGCTGCTGTTCCGCTTCTTTTTCTTTCTTCTTCTGTCTCTCTCTTCCTCTTTCTTTCCTAGTCTGGATGGTGATTATTCTTCTCGCAAAGACTCTGACGAATGGGGGAGCGATGCCCCGTGGCACGCCTCGTGGGGTCGGAGTTGGAGCCGGAAATTAAAACAAGCAAAGCTGTCGAGACCGTCATCGCGTGGAGAGCAGCGCTGGCCTGCGGGCAACGATGTGGAGGTTCCTTTTCTTTTCTTATACTTTTCTCGTTTGCTCGCCTGCTCGCTTGTGTGCTAAGCGAAGAAGAAGGCTAGAAAAGATGAACGAGTGCGTGGGCCAGTCAGTGGTCCCCCCTCTCCTCTCCACTGGGGCCTCTTTTTCTTTTTAAATTGTTATCTCTATTCTCTTCTTCAGAAATACTGTGTGTTATTTTCCTTCAAATAGATGAACTTTGACTAACGGTTTTGAATCTGCATCCAGTTTCATGAACCGCTTTTCCCACCCTACCTACCAGAGAGAGGGGACGAGAGAGATCATCTCGTCGCATCTCTGGGGGTTGTTTTCTTGGGGGCGATGTGAGGTAGTATTGAACGTTGATGCAATGCTACCGTGGTAATGATCCGTAGCGCTATGTACTACTGTACGTGTTATGTACAACATAGGAGTACTATAGTAGATGCACTATTCAGGGCTCTTCCTGTTTTGCCTCTTCCGTCTTGCCTCTTCTTCCAAGGGACGACAATGTTTTGTTTTGCTTAGCTCGAGATCCGTCCGAATTCTTTCGAGCCTGCTAGAAACAATGGTTCGACAACTGAGCGCTAGAGCAAAGCCATCTGCCATAGTGAGTAAAGTATCATACGAACTCACGGATCTGAGCGTCGGCGGTACCTGTGCGCTGGTGTGCAATGGGGGATAGATGGCTAAGAGGGCTCCGCAGGTGAATCCCTAGCTTTCGCGCCTGTTACGGTTTCACCCCCTCTTCATTGGCGACTAAGTAGCACCTGTTGTAGGCCCTGTTGATCGGCCATCTGCTACTTTACCACCATGGAGTATGCATGTATGTCCTGTACTACTCTGCTCTCGCTCTAGTACACATCGTGTGGATGACACCCGGGTTGACCGTGGCAGCTGTCAGAAATTGCGCGAGCCCAATCCCAACCACCCCCTGGCCGCCGGCAGCCCGAAGAGGCAATAGTATCCATCGTACTTTCTCTGTCTGAACACCGGGATCGATCTGCCCCCTAGGAAGGAGCTACCTGAGCTACCCCCTTCCCCCTCCCAACCAACCAACCAACCCCTTGCAGCAGCAGCAAAACGCCCGCCTCCTCTTTCTGGAGGGTTGTTTTCTTTTCCTTCCCCTGCCCTCCCCCTCCAGAGGACCGGCAGGAGGTTGTCGTGGAAGAGAGCATGTCAGGGAGGGACCCGTGCAGCTGGGTCCTCTCCTCTCTCCACCCTTCACACCCTCTCCGCCCCTTCACCCTCCATCTGGATGCAGGCGGTTCTGCAAGGTACCCTCGAAGAAAACGTGTAGAGTGGGAACTCGTCGGTTATGCTTGGCAAGCCCCTCCCCATGGATGATGATTGCGGGCGCCAGGTTTTTACTATGGCAAGGAAATTTGAGCACGAGCACACGAGATCACCGGACGGAGGAGTGGATGGTGTGTTTTGTTGACGCGAGCTCATCCAGGGCGGCTTCGATATGCCAGGCTGGCTCAATTTCATCTCATTCTCCTTTTCCTCTCTCTTCCTTTTATTGCCTTGTTCGTGCTCGGTTGTCCGCACAATATTCGTCTCTGGTGCAAATCCTGTTCTCCCTCGTCTTCATCTTCTCACTTTCTCTCTCTCTCTCTTGGCCATCTTCTCTTTCGTTGTTACAGTTCAGCCGACAATTCAATCAGGAAGAAGTCGTTGACTCGATCTTCTTCTTGTGGTTTGTTTGACAGACGAGGCCTGTGTCCTATCCTGTCCCAACTTTTCTTTTATCTTCATTTCGAGGTGATCGTCGCCCAATCCCCGACTTTCCCGTTACGGTTGGGAGCACACACACACACACACACACACACACACTATCTCTCTCTCTTACCCTTCAAAATCAGATAGACGGTTGACGACGATCATACACTTTTCCCTTTATCCACTTTTAATTTCTTCTCACAAGAGCCGGTCGTCCTCTCCTCTTTCGCATCCAATTCGTCTTTCCCTTTTATTTCCTCCTTCTTCCTCTCCCTCTTTCTATTATTATTATCCCCCGGTCCCTCCCCCACCAAAAGACCAGGACAGCGATTAAGTCCCGAAAAAGCACCCGCTCCCCTTTCTTATACGCGAAACCTGTCTCAACCACGCACCCGGACAGCTTTCCGAATTTCGTCATTCACGCCTACGACAGTCAGAATAATTATTTGGTTGTATGTCTGAGATTCTGAGACCACCTCGTCGATCCATGCAATCCTTGTAGCGATCACCTCGTCTCAGTGTTGTCTATCTTCTATTTTCTCGCCAGATCTGCTCGAACCAGGTTCCTCGTCCCCAGACCCACGATTTGCTGCATTTCTCTCTCTCGCACAGAGATATTCCCCACTGGAACCTTGAACAACAGCTGCCACACAGCCCGACGATCTAGTTATCCCTCGGACGGGATCATCAGTCTGTGTTCTTTGCGATCACAAACGCCCTTTTGGTGTCTCATCACTTCGTCATCAACGCCATCCTCCTCTCATTTTCTGTGATTTTCTCGCCCCGTGTCTGGTCTTTGATAGAAGGGGCAGATCCAGCAACAAAAGAAGTCCGCACCAATCTCGACAACACGAGTGGGATAGATACATGCGCCCTCCTGCTGTCCACATTCCCATAGCCAGCTCCAGGACAGCCAGTCCACCTCGGCGGGCTCCCCCTCTCAACACCGCTCGAGCTCAGGTCCACCAGCCGCCAGCCCACCGGCGCAGGCAGCATCAACACAAGCCATGCCCAAGGGTCTGATCCCACTCATGCTGAGCAGCCCGACGGCGACCGCGGGCTTCGGCTCCAAGCCGTCTGTCTCCTCCAACAGGCGGGCCTCGTACTCACCACCGCTTTCTCCAGCGCACAGGCGCAACGCCAGCGATGTGACGCCCATACTAAAACTGTCGAGGCCACCCGTCAAGTCCTCCCTGAAGCGCCAGTCTCAACAGATACCCGCGTCCCTGCCCAGCATCCCGAGCACATCCGCCGAGTGGAAGCGATCCATCGCCGAGATCAAACGATTTCACGTTACTCGGCGGTTCCGTGCGTGCTCGGCACGGTGCAACGAGATTTTGACTAATCTCAGGAACACGGTGCGTGTGGTCTTCTCTCTCTCTGTGAAAAGAGCTTATATATATATACTGACCTTGTGTGTGTGTACGTCAAGTCTGTGGTCGAGCCGGCGTACCTGATATGCCTCAGCTTCTACGCCGCAACATCACTCGAGATGTGCGCCCGACCGCTCACTCCCGCTTCGTCCTACAGGATCAGCCTCCTCCAACAGGCCCGAGCTCACTACGAGCGCGCCGCGGCTCTTATCCGGACGGCCGAGGAGGTCGCCTCCTCGCAAACGAGATCCAGCTCCGCTGCATCCTCACTGCCGAGCCTGCACTCCCCCACGGGCTCCATGTCCTCTCGCGCCTGGACCCCGGACTGTGGGGCTTCGACGCCAACATCTACCATCTCGAGGAAATCTGGCCTGGCCCTCCACAGCAACAACAACCACCACCACCACGATTCCCACAGCAGCGGCAGGGCGGCCCAGAAGAAGAAGCAGGTCTCGTTCGAGCTACCACGGGACAGAACCCGGTGGTCGTTCACGCTGCCCGAGCCTGTGATCCGCCCAGACTCGCCCACTCTGGGTTTCGACGACGAGTACTTTGCCGCCGGCGCCATGCGGCAGGAGCTGCCCGAGGTCCCGGTCTCTACCACTGCTCCCTTCACCAGTAGCAACAGCAACAAGCGCGCCTCCCGACAAGACTTGATGGAGGTAGCACCACCGGCATCATCGTCGCCGCCGCCACCGATGCCCTCAATCAGCGAGGGCGAGGAACTCAGCGCGGGCGAGACCGACGATGGCGACAACAGCCAGGGCGAGGAGATCTTCCCTCCCTTCCATGTTCAGGGCGACCTGTCCGACGTGGAGCCTACACGGTCGCTGGCGCGGTACTGCGGAACACTGTCTTCGCTCAAGACGCAGGTCGCGAGCCACATGGTCGCTCTCGACGAGATCCTCGATGGAGACCTCCGCCTTCAGCAACAGCAGCAGCAAGAGGGCAACCACCACGCACCCGAGTCACCAGCCCTGCACGAGACGGCGTCGCTCATGGCGGCGTCGCTCCGCAGATTGAGCCTCCAAAGTGCCGGCACCGCTCCCAGCTACGGCAGGAGCCGGAGCGGCAGCAGCATGAGCTTCGCCAGCAGCTGCGACAGCGAGCTGGACGAGCTGCGGAGCAAGGACCGGCAGGTGCGAATCGACAGGCTCAGGATGAGCGGGTGGAAGAGGAAAAGATTCGACGCCAGCCGGTACGAGCAGCTGTGCGATGTGGTCATGGAGGAGCTGAGCCAGGCCTAGTACAGGAGAGGGGGGGAAGAGAGGATCATATCTCATGCGTTTTTGAACTTTCTCTGGGCGCTTTATACATGCATGTATGTGGTGAGATACTGGCTGGGACTGGCATTTGCTCTTCTTTCTTATTCTTGGGAGCGATGTGGGAGTGCACTGATCAATAGGGTGGGGTTGTATGGTTCGTTCAGAGACCTTGGATGGGTTCTAATTCTACACGTGTAATCCTTTGTATGATATCATGGGATGGGGTTGGGGAAAGTCTTGGAAGAAGGGAAATATATACCAAAAAGTAAGGAAGGCATGGATGGGTGAGGGAGTGAGGGAATTCGGTAGTTGGATATCATGGAGGTGTGCTCTTATGCGCAGATGAACATATATTATCACCAGGCTGGGGCTTGGATTTTTCTGGTCTCTGGGCCGCCCTACTTATCATATCATCTTGTCCGGTCTTGTCTCGTGTATACGGCGGGTTCATGGACGCCACTTGTCTGAATACTCACTCAAGAAGTGTGCTAGGAAAGTACGTGATCGCGTTCCTGAAACGTACGTCGTACAGAGAGACAACCTAGCTGACCCTCCACACGATGTGTTACTACTTACTATAATTTCCTTACTCGGTCATTTCGAAAACCTGATGGAATGGTTGATATTTCCTCTTTTGGTATCCTTTTTTCTTTCCCTCTTTTTGTTCTCCTTTCCCTCGTCCCTCTGATTTGGTGTGTGTTTGAGTAAGTACTTCCTTACTTGGTACTTGACAGATTTTGTCTCCTCTTTGATCATTGAAGTTGTCTATTGTTTCGGCAATGTGCCCTTATTCATCATCGTTCAAGACTGTCTTGGCCAGAACCTTTGATCATACAACACAAGAACGACGTTACTTGGTTACACTCTCTCGCTTCCACCCTCTCTCTTTCTCTTTATGTGCCCCCGCCACCAGGTATGCTCCTGCTCCCCCGTCCAATAGATCCCCCGTCAGCTGCGCCCTCCACAGCCCCACCGCGACACTCTTCTCGTGATCCCCCCACTCCCAAAAGATGTCCTCGAGGAAGTCCAAGAACCGCAAGCCCCGCCGCCCGTCCTCGAGCGACCGCATCAGCGTCACGTTGGCCTTGTCCTGCTCGACGCCCTGCAGCACGCTGAGGTACATCTGCGTCATGCCGTTGTGCAGGAGGAAGTCGCGCAGCTCCGCGGGCGCCAGCTCCCCGCGGCTCGTGCGGTCCTCGATCGCCACCGCGTACTGCCACATCTCGTCCACCGCCGCGGCCGTCTGCTCGCTGTACTGGCGGCGGAGCGCACGCAGCGTGCCGTCGACGATCTCGCTCGTGGCTGGTGGGACGTCCGAGGCAGGCGCGATGGCTGCGTAGTTGAGCCAGTCACTCGCCGTCGCGCAGCACCCTTTGGGCTGTGTGTTGTGGTTCGCCGCGGGCCCGCCTTCGCGTGGCGACGAGGCGGCCAGCACGATCTCGTCCCAGCTCTGGCACGAGAGCCTCCAAGCCCTGAGCGACAGCGGGAATAGCTGGTCGTCGTTGACGCGCGCGAGCGCACGCAGCATCTGCGGGAGGGGGTTGCCTGGTCCACAGAACGGAACTGTTGTACTGGCAGCGGTTGGTGAGGATGCTGCTGATGATGACGACGACGACGATGATGGCGATGGCGGCGATTTTGATGGTGATGGTGGTAATAGTAATGACGAAGGTGGAATTATGTCAGCCTCACCGTGCTGCTGCTGCTGCTGCTGTTGGGGCCCTCGCGTCACAAGGGCGGCAGCATACCTGATCAGGGCTCTGATGACGCGCGAAAACTGCCGCTTCTCGTCTGGTTCCTGGAGACACTGGAGACAGCGGGTCACATAGACCATGAACATGAAGAAGCTGCTGAGGAGGGAGGCCGGCTGGTTGGCGAGCAGGTCGTGCAGCTCCTCGGGGGCCTGGCGCATCAGGGTGAGCACGCGGCCGAAGCGCCTGGGCGACGAGAGGGGCCCGCGGATGGTGAAGAAGAACCTGTTCCACTTCGCCAGCGGCGCGTCTACCACACGTGTGGTGTCTATCTCGGCCACGGTGCTGAGGGTGTCTTTGAACCGTCCAAACTGTTTGCTCAATTTCGTGGTGGTAAGGAGGAGCCCCCCACCCCCACCAAAATGTTGGTCAGCTTTGGGGGATTAAACAATTGACCAAAATGATTTCCATGTGTGAGGTGTAAAAAGACACAGAAAACAGAGAAGAGACTTACAATATATGTGCGAGTGCTGTTCAGAACTTCCTCACACATATAGAACCCATCAGGTGGCCTGACAGGGTTCGTTATGGTCACCTGTCCGTGAGGCGAGGCATATCTCTTGTAGAACATCTTGCGTTTCAGGTGGGAAGCAAGCCGCTCGAGGTCGACGACCTGGCCATTCGCCAGCTGGATCTCAGTTGACACTGACCGCCCTGTCTTGGCCTTTGAGGAGGACGAAGAGGAGGATGACCCTCCTCCGTTGTGCTGCTGCTCCGTGCTGCCCTCGCCCAGCAAGTCGACCAGTGCGGCGTAGCGCGGATCGTCCTCGTCTAGGTGAAGTCGGATGTTCTTTCGAAAGTTCCACTTCCTAAGCCTCTGCTTGTACATCTTGGCCCTATAAAAGAGGAAAAAGAAGAAGAAATGGTTACATGTGTCAGCATAATCTATCCCGCTTCAAGCTGAGATGCTCCTCTCTGTCTCTGAGAGAAGGAGAGGAGACAACGGGATTGAGTCATTCCATACGAGGCTACAAAGTCATGTTCTGTCTTCATAATGTCAATCAGCTCCTTCAGCGTCTTCCCTTCGTCCACATAGAGCTGTCGTATCCTCGGCATATGCTGCGCCCATATTCGCTCTCGATTGTTGACCGCCTTGTCCGCAGCACTGCGAGGACGTGTCGTGAGGGCCATGACGGGTGGTGGCGTATCCTCGTTCGGAGAAGTCCTCATCCTTCGTCTCGGAATCTCGCCCGCGAGAGAGAGGGATTAGAGAGGGGGGGGCCTCAACAAGAAAGTGGTAATAAAATAAACCCCCTCTCAGGCCGCCCGTTTCCCTCTTCTTGTTGTTATTATTGTTGTTGGTGGATCGATCAGCTGTCTCGAGCCGGGCCCGGCAGTCGCCTCCTCATAGCTAGGTTATTGATGAAATTATTCACAAGGGGCTTTGGTCCTTTGCAGTGATCCGGCACCTTCACAGGTGTTGAAATTTGCACCATCCGAGATAGTAAACAGGACAGCTGAGAGGAGAATCGAATAGCAAAGGTGGAAAAACAATTGAAATGGGTGCAGCGGGGGGGTATAACCAAGTAAGAAGCAGCAGAACACACTCGGATACACTGTTCGGCACTCGGCGAGGAAGCTGTAGAAGGGGTTAGCCCTTCCTCTCTCTCTATATGGAATGCTCTTGACACTGTTGGACGTTATGGGAATCCCACAAGCTTTCGGAAGCAGACAAGGGGTTTTAAGGCTGAGGAAAATGGGAATAAGGACAGTGGAGTTCCAAGGATTACTGGTGTACCATGACCGCAGCGGGCCATGCTTTATATATATGTAAGTAGCTTTTATGCAGATGGGACGGATGATAGAAAAGAGGAAAGGAGAGGGGAAAGATTACCATGAGGGAGCAAGTACGTAGTATGTAACATATTACTAAATACATTGGTACTGTAGACAGGCCCAAATATTCTAGTGTCTGGACGTGTCCACTCAGTGAAAGTCTGCAGCGGGACCCTTGAGCTGGAGCGGTATAAATCCTTCGGTCCCGTGGCAGACCAGGTCTCGGGCAGTCGAGTAGTGCGAGGTATTGTACTTCGAGCACGAACCCCTTTCCAAATATAAAGCCTCTTCTGTTTTGTAGGAATGCCCAGCGCCGACGGAGGCTAATTGCTAGCTGGGAGTCCTGGAAAGGAGGATCGGGGGCTTAGCCGACGTGGTGAAAAGGATTGACATCATCTTACCAATAAAACGGAGAGCAAACACACCCACGCACACAAAGAGAACTACTTTGAATGCCCAAGGCTGTGCTTCTTGAATAATCTATATTAGCTTTCCCCAGTGCTAAACAAAGGCCAATTAAGCAATTGAATTGGCAAGTTGGACTTGTGCGAGAGATATTGACTATGTCAAGCATAAGTGACTCGGCGTCTAAGGTAAGTGATTCATACTTGTGTCGCAGTGAACTCTACTGCTAAAAACTGGTGGGCCACGGAGGATCGGCCCAACAAGGATTATACTGATATACAATAACACATACTGTGTATGATTCTGACGGATAAGAGGATCGTCTATATGTATGGCCTTTTTTACCGTCGTACAGCCCTAACCTAACACGGTGAGCAGGAATACTGGCCGGCTCCTTTGCGCGCCCTTTCTCACTCAGGCCTTATGTTGCTCTCTTATGCCGGAACATGGTAGCACTGTACTGTAACACGATCCTTCGATGCGACCTACTGACTCGGGGCAGCTATCATACCACCGTCCTACAGGTACGGGAGGAGCCGGCAGTACTATGGCGGTCTGATCCATAACGGAAACATGGGCATCGACCTATTGAACACACTACTATGATACATAGTATGGGACCGATATTTTCAACAGGGAACGAGAGACCAGCGTCGAAGTTTGTATGGGACCGCGGGCATTGTGTGCGTGCACTCGTACATCGAATGCCAACACTATTGGCCTGCTTGTATTTCCATGTGCCTTCCCCGACCTGTCACGATGCTCCTTCAGCATCGAAACCCTGCGTCATTTCGCCCGCTGAAGACTGTGTTGTCCAGACGCAAACCACAAAATAAAAATAAAAAGTTGCGCCAGCTACATCCCAAACGAGCACAGCAAAACAATAATCGACTTCATGGCCAAATGAGCCATGCGCAAGGGTTTGAAACCGAGAAACCCAGGCTCTTCAGTAACAAGGGAGAGGAGAGAAAGACAGAAAGGAATAGGGGCAAGGACTGCAGATCGGTGCTCTATGACTTTTAATCGGCAGCGAAGAACCCCCCTCTGCTTCCATCCTCGGCTCCTATCATATCCACCACGAATGACACGGACCGCGTCGGATTACTCGTGAAAGCTGCGGCGCTTGGCGTCCTTCTCCACCTGCTCTGCCACCTTCAGCGTCTGCTCCTGTTCCTTCATCTCGCGCACCTTGGCGAGCACAACCTCGCGGAAGATGGCGCCCTTGAGCTTCTTGGAAAGCTTACTCCCGCCCTCGGAGGGCTGCACCGAGCTGCTGGAGCTGCTGCTAACGGAGCCAGCGGTCGCAGCTGGGTCGGTGGGCATGACGTTGGGTATGTCGGAGTCCTCGGCGTCGTCCTCGTGCATCTTGAGAGCCTCGATCCTGTTGGCCAGTTTGACCATCTCGATACCTCTTCGCAAACGGGCCTTGGCCATGAAGGCCTTGATCTCGGGCAGCAAGTTGTGGTCTGTGGCGCTCTCGCCGCGGAGCCAGGGGTGCTTCATGGCGTCTGCAGAAGACCACCTGTCATCGGGGTTGGGCTTCAGCAGGCACATGATGAAGTCCTTGGCGTCGTCACTAACATCCTTCCAGTAGCGCTCGTGGAAGACCACCTGCGCACTGGTGCACTCCTCGATCAGGTCATGTAGGTTCTCAGAGCGGAACGGCGAGTAGCCACACAGCAACGTGTAGGTGATGACGCCCATAGACCACATATCGACAGGCTTGCCGTGGCCCTTCTTAAGCATCACTTCTGGCGCCGCATACCCAAACGATCCCGCCATGGTGGTCAAGACTTCGTCTTTGCTGTCAAGCATCTTGGCGATGCCAAAATCGGCAAGCACCAGTTCTGAGTCCTGAGCTTTGTGCTTGTAAAGGAGATTTTCGGGCTTGAGATCTGCGAGTTGTTTTCACTTTTGTTAGCCACCTCTCATGCGCATGCACACACTCCAAGGGGCACGTATGCTCACCTCTGTGGACCACGTTTCTGGTGTGGAGGTACTCGACTGCGCCCAACACCTGCTTGATGGTCTGGGAGGCATCCTTTTCCGTGAATTTGCCCTGCTCGCAGATACGGTCGAACAGCTCGCCACCTGTCGCCAGTTCTGTGACGATATAGTACTTGTCCTGTTCTTGCATGTGAGCCGTCATGTTGCCATGTCAGAGCGAGACCACCGAAGGAGAGCTCACCCTCGACTCGAACCAGTCAACAAACTTGACAATGTGAGGATGTTTCAAGCGCTGAAGCATCTCCAACTCGTCGTACACCATCCTCTCGTTGCCCTTGACATTCTTCTTGAGGATGATCTTGACAGCTACCTTGCCATCTGGGCTGTCGGCCTCTCTGACAATACCATAGGTGCCTGCGCCCAATGTTCTGCCGAAGCGGTATTTTGCCCTAGTCGCAGCAGACTATTAGAGAGACCGATCGTGGTGACGAGGAGAGTCAGGCCTGGGAACATACTTCTTGTCGTAACTTTCGGGTTGGCCATGCAGCCGGTTGAGCATAGTTGAGACTGTTATAGGAGGAGTTGCGGTCAGCATGTTGGGCACAAGTCAAGGGGGCATTGTAAGGCGAGAGGGGAGGGGGGCCGCAGGATCAATGCGATGACCTGCCGCTCCCGAGATAGAAGGGACAACGCCGCAAGAGGGGTATTCCTACATAGATAGGCAGGACACGAAAGAAGGGGGGAGAAAGACTAACAACTCATATTCGTTTGGGAACGGGTCTTGGTGCAGAAGAATTGGTATCGAAGTAGGGGCAATCGGGTTCGGAGGAGGGTTTCGATGTGAGGGGCAAAGTCAGGCTTGCTTGGGTGCTCGCGCGACTAACTGCCAGGCAGGCGCGACAGGCTGGAAATCGAGGACGGTAGGAGGGTATCACGAGGACAGATGCAGTTTTGGCAACGACTGCTGCGATGAGGTAGGTGAGAGGAGCTGTGAGGTGGCCCGTTCAGCTTTCCGAGTTCAGGGTTGGCAGTCGAACAGGAGGAGACAGCGCAGAAGGCGCGATGCAAGTGGGTTGGGTGTACCTGTAGCTCAAAGTGATCCCTGACAACTGCGGGCAGACCAGGGGAAAGGAGGGGCTGTAATAGTGCGATGATGTGGTTTGCTTGTGAACCTAGACAAGGGGGGGCCTTAAATCTGGGCGTGGGGAACCGTCGCTCGCGCTGTGCGGATGAATACTATAGTGGTAGTAGGACCCAAATCTTGTTGGATTGGCGCAGAAAACCGTTGAGACGCCCAGAGGAAGTTGTCTATACTTGTAGTAAGCACAAGAGTTGTAAGCCAGAGAGAGCGAGAGAGAGAGAGAAATAAGAAGACGACAAAAAATAAGGGAGCCTTGTCGTTGGTTCGGCCGGCGTTGAAAATGTACTATGTATAAAATTATTGCTGGGTTGAAATCAGCTCAGCCTCACAACCCACCCACCGACACTGTGCTTGTTCTGCTCCGCCAGCGGCAGCGCCAGTGAACCAACCCACTTGGGAGGCATGGCGGAATTGAGAGGCAGATTCCTACAGTCATCATCCACCACTACCACCACACCAGGTTTCCAGGCGGCCACCGCATCCCACCTCCTCGATCCATCAAGCCATCCTTGTTTCTAAAAAGAGCCTTGGCAATTAGTGCGATAGTGCATAGTAGACCTCAGCACAGCCATCAATAGCACCCACTTTTCTTTCCTTCTTCGTTTCTCCTTTCCTAGCAAATGTGTCACCTTGAAGCTGGATTACTATGTACATCGTAAGCGGAGGCCGATATCTTACTGTGCACCACGCACACATAGTACTTTGACCTCATTGACCATTACCCCGCCAGACCATTTGTCCATCCACCCATCCACATCTCAGCAACCGTCCCACACCGTGACTGAGCCACACACAGAAAGGTTTATCTGACGGTTGTGACTAGATCCTATCCCAGACCAGTCAAGTCGCCTCATTTCATAACCATGAAGACATACAGATACTCGAATCATGGTCGCTTCTCGAAACGTCCTGAGCTTGCAGCTCTGGACTCTGGACTCTGGACCCTGAACTATGGTACCACTGGATAAAGACTGCCAAAACAACCCAACGCAGATCTTCAGCCGTTCCATTTAGCGCTGGTGCTGCCGAGGTCCCTTGACCTGCCCTGGGCTCTAACAGCTAGGCTGCCACTCAGGCTGCAGCAATGCAAGTGTGCAAGAGGCATCTCGACTCCAATGCGGCATCCCTAAATTCCTAAGCAATTCCACCTCCATTACATAGTAGATCACAACACCCCATTCACCAGCTTGTTCACCCCACGCACCCAGTCAGCCTCTCGACTCACCTGAGCACTGACCCCAATTTGCTCTCCCTGTGGCGTCGTCTCCATCCTATATCAACTCCAGGCCCATCGTCTAGCAGTCTTGTTGATTGACTGCGCCCGTCTTACCAGCCGACTCCATTTCCCCAATCCAACCCCACCAACCCAACGTGCACTCCTCTCATCCTCCCCCCGCCTCGTACTCGATCAATATTCCAAACCGCATCGCGACTGCTCCAGCATTCCGAAGATGGGCACAACCTTCAAGGCCAAGCGGCTTGGAAAGGAGCTTGCCAAGGTACGTGTCTGTCCATGTTTATCCCGCTCCTCGCCGGCACTGTCTCGAGTTAAGTGGGAGGATGGACCATTCGTGGCCGCCTCGCATGGCCCCCCTCCCTCTTCTGGTCTGCACCTTGGCTTGGTACTCTCAAAGTCGGTAGTGGTGGGCTGACTACTATGCTTCCAAAAAGATACAAGCCTCGCTTCCTGCCGGCATCACCCTCATATCTGCCGACAATTTCGAGGAATGGTCCCTGGACATCAAGGTGCTAGACAACAATCCCCTCTACCTTGATAGGACCTTCAGGCTGCTCTTCAAGTTTGGCGACCAGTACCCGATCGGTACGACTGCCCGATCTGCCACCCGGCCCTTTCTTGAGATACATGATCAATGGCTAAACTGGTCCCTTCTAGAACCCCCTGAGGTCACCTTCGCGAAGCTGGCGGACCGGCCGATACCTATACACCCTCACATCTACTCGAATGGCATCATCTGCCTCGACCTCCTCGGACAGCAGGGATGGAGCCCAGTACAGAATGTTGAGAGCGTATGCATGAGCCTGCAGAGCATGTTGACCGGTAACACAAAGGACGAGCGGCCTCCCGGGGACGAGGAATTCGTTAGGAGCAATCGACTGCGACCAAAAGACATCGACTTCTACTACCATGACAATAAGGTGTAAGGGTGGACGAAGGCGAGTCTGACGGACTGGCTGGAACATTGGCTCTTTTGGGTCTAGGCGTCTGGAGCGGCAAGTGTGTTTTTCCCCCGACATATGAGATGAAGGCATGGAGACCCTCGACGACACATGACTACATGGCGGGCGGCAGAGATATAAGCCTGGTAGGTAGGTTGACGTGTTGACTTTTTCAGACACTTCTTCAAGGAACGCTTTTGGCCGGGGAGCATTAGCATGCATAATGCTGAGGAGTTGCATTAGACGGGCAATGTGTTGTGGTGGTATCAGTCTGGCGGGCACGCAGGTGTTGCCCACTAGAGCACCCACTGGCGAGAGGTTGCCCTGTGTAGAGCAACTTTGCAAACAATAAGGAACGCTAATAATGCTGGCAAGATCCATTGCTTGTTTGCGTAAATAAATATAGCACTTCAATCTAGATGCTAACATCTTCTTGCTGCGTCTTCTTGTTATGTCAGAAATATGGCTTGTTGTTCGTCCCCGCCCCTATACTGAGAGGACCTGGAGGCTCCAGAATTGGCCGGCCAGCTTCGGCAGGCAGCGATAGGCTAGAACAGCGGGGGAGGGGAAGTGCAGACCCCTGCTGGAAACGGCAGCAAGCTCATGGAGCTACTGCCCAGTTCCCTCTTCAGCGCTGCTGCGACTGAGAGTCGCGGTGCTATCTTCACTCCCCAAATCTACGTCACCTCGCGCGGTTCATGGAGAGCCCGCCATGGCTCCTCCGGCTGGTTTCGACACAGAACAGATCAAAGACAAGGCTCGAAAGGATCTCCTCTACCTCCTATCGATAGTAAGTAAGGGCACATCGGGCGTCGCCTTCGTCTTTCTCTTCCTCTCGCGGCAACGCAAAGCTCATTGGGAGGGGTCAGCTTCATTAACCTATTTTCGCATTTCACCTGTATTTAGGTCCAGGGCAAGAAGAACCTCGTCATCGAGCAGAGCCTCGCCGGCCCGATCGGAACCGTGGTCAAGGTCTCGACCCTCCAGGACTACGGTGTCGACAAGTTCTTCTTCCTGGAGAGTGACAATGTGGGAACTACGCAGCGCAATGTCGTTTTCATTGCACGTGGGGAGTGCGCTCGGCATGCCCAGGCCATCGCAGGTGAGTTATACCGCAGATTAGAGTGATACCAACTCACCTCATGGAGCTTCACCCCGACCGGTGCGCCCACAAATTACCACGCGTCCGGTCCAAAAAATGAGGCTTCATGTACTCATTGGTTGGCATAGACCATTCCTAAGGCATCAGCCGCCTCGGCATCACTGGGGGCCTGGTAGCTCTCAGCCATGCCACGCAAGCTCGCTGACTTTCCGGTAGACCAGATAAGACGCCTGCAACGTGAAAGCCAAACCGGTCATGAATTCCACATCTTTTGGGTGCCCCGTCGTGCTGTCGTGTCGGACAAGATCCTGGAGGAAGCAGGTGTCCTCGGCGATACAAACATATCGGAACTCCCACTCTACTTCTTTCCCCTAGAGCGCGATGTCCTCTCCTTAGAACTCGACGATGCCTTTCAGGACCTGTACCTGTCGAGAGACCCGACGCCCACTTTCTTACTCGCCCAGGCCCTCATGGGCATCCAACAGAAGCATGGCCTGTTTCCTCGCATCACCGGGAAGGGTGATAACGCCAAGAGGTTGGCCGAGCTGCTCTCCCGCATGCGCCAGGAGCTTCTCGCGGGCGAGATCTCCAGCGAATCTGGCAAGACGGGTCTCACCCCCAGCACAACGACAGAGAGCGTCATTATCATTGACCGCGAAGTTGACTTGGTCACTCCCCTTCTCACACAGCTGACATACGAGGGCCTAATAGACGAGGTTTGGGGGATCCAGAACAACCAGACTGAAGTCGACTCGACCATTGTAGGCGCCCCAGCGCAGCCGCCCCAGACCGCATCGGCAACACCAGCCTCCAGCAATCAGTCGAGGAAGCGCAAGGTCCAGCTTGATTCGTCAGACAAGATGTTCGACCAGCTCCGTGACACAAATTTTGCCATCGTCGGAAACATGCTCAACAAGGTGGCCCGTCGCTTGCAGACTGACCTGGACAGTCGGCATGCAAAGTCAACGGCGGAACTCCGTGACTTTGTGCAGAAGCTGCCAGGCTATCAGGCCGAGCAACAATCCTTGAAGATTCACACAAACCTGGTAGAAGAGATCATCAAGTACACCCGGACCGAGCAGTTCAGCAAGCTCCTTGAGGTCCAGCAGAACCTTGCCGCCGGTGCTGATCCCTCTTCCCAATTCGACTCGATCGAGGAGCTGATAGCTCGAGATACGCCCCTGCCCGAGGTGCTGCGGCTCTTATGCATCTACTCTTGCATATCCGGCGGTATCAAGACCAAGGAATATGACCAATTCCGCCGGCTCATCCTACAAGGTTACGGTTACCAGCACCTTTTGACTCTACACAATCTAGAAAAGTTACAATTATTCCTGCCCAGATCATCGCCGATGGCATCGATGATCTCGATGGGTGGCTCTTCCGGCTCAGCTGGCAACAAGACCAACTATGCCACCCTACGGAAGCAGTTGCGCCTCATTGTGGACGAGGTCAACGAGCACGACCCCAACGATGTGGCCTACGTTTACAGCGGATATGCACCCCTATCAATACGGCTCGTGCAGTGTATACTGCAGAAGCAGTATCTTCTCTCCATGATCAAAGGGGGTGGTGCAGCAGGAGTTGCTGGGACGAACACCGGGAGCCAAGGCTGGAGAGGCTTTGATGAAGCAGTGAAGAACGCCCGTGGGCAAGCTTTTGATGAGCTGCAGAAAGGAGAGGACAAGGCTGTCAAGGCCCGCGCCCTCCTTTCTGGAAATGGCCAGAAGAAGACAGTATTTGTTGTATTTGTGGGCGGCGTAACTTTTACTGAGATTGCAGCCTTGCGGTTCATCGCCAGACAGGAAGAAGGTTCGTTGTACCACCCGTGTGACTTCACTCAAATCCACACACTGGTTCCCCAGGTCTTCCCATGTCGCCCAATGCTGACTTTCACTGTTTTATGGCGCAGCGCGGAGAAATATCGTTATCTGTACGACGTCGATTATAAGCGGCAATAAGATGATGGCGACGGCGATCGAAAAGGGCTTGTTTGGCCAGGCGGCTGCAGCACCTCGGCCGACTGAGAGCTGAGGAGGGGGGAGCTGGCATTTGTCAGTGTGGAAGGGGGAAAACGGAATATACCATTTCGCATGTCGCTTGAATTAGGGCCCAGCGAGGCGTCGCGTCTAGATGATGATCTGCTGGTTGTTGGGCTGGTAGGCAAATACAAAGATACCTTGACGATCCGGCGTGGGCGTTGTGGGCATCGAGAAGGGAAAGAATCGAGCATTGTGATGAAAAATGATTGCTGAATTGGCGGAGGAACCCAAGAGAAAGAAAAGATTATATAGCAAAAATGAAAGGAATAAAGGAACTTCTCTCGATTTTCAAGAAATCATACTTTTCAGTTGGTAAGAGAGACTTCAAAATCGTATTGTAGGCGAATGAAAAGAAGGAGGGGAGGAAGGGAGCAAGTCTACCATGTCAAGAGATCATGGATGGTATCTCGAGTCGTTGCGTGTATCATTCCCCGGGATTTTTTTTTAGTACGAACGGCTGAGGGGCCACTGGCACGCACGTGCAATTCCAACTGTCGCATTTCAACATCCTAGCTCCTTCATTGGAGTAAAGATTCGTTTTCGGCTGTGTCATGCCTAGCATTTTGCTGAGACTTGGGAAACTACAAACACTGCCGTATTGTCTCCCCTCTTTGATGTACGTCCATCAATTCATCCATGCATTCATCCTCAATTGAGAGTCCTAGTCCTGGTCTCTTCCGATCTGGGTTAGTTTGAAAATCAGCAGGTACGATGCCCAGACTGGCGCCACTCTCAAGTGCCTCACCCTTGAACCCTCCTTGAGGCCCTCGTCAGAGACCCTCATCGCCCCTGGGTGCCCAGCCACAGTACATCGCCTTGAGTAACATTCTTCTTTCTTGCTGATGTATCTTTTATAGGCTGTTGAGCATTTCTCGACAGGGAAAATGAGGCTGCCCCGCCCTATCGCATGAGCATCCCAACTTGAAAAACCACATCAATACAACACCCTCGCCGAGGTGCAAAGGTCTCTATCACGCAAATATCAATGGGGCCTGGTGGTGGCCACATCGTCGATGTGAGCAATTGACATGCTACGGGATCTCAATGACAGAGTTCGACGACGCCTCTCCCATCTCAATCGTCTTCCAATCGAAGTTACGACATCAGCTCTGGGCTCGACCTTGATTGATATCACACCACCCGTCCACCTCTCTACCTCTCTACACTGAGGCTCCCAAATCTCGCCGTTCCAGCATAGGTCGACCTCTCCGGAAGCATAATGGGAACGCGATCGCGGACCCCTCGATCTGGACAGGACTGCGGCATTGGAATAAGAACGACACGGAGCCTCGGCACTAGCTTCACATCTATACCATCGTGGTCAAACGCCTTGATATCACCAGTCTCGACGTCTCCGATCTCGTGCCCCGGATCTGTGCATAAGAAGCAGGTCATAGCACCGTCACCACGTCGGGACGGCGGCGGCAAGGCTTCTAGGAAGATAGTTGCCTCTCCTCATCGTCCTCCCTTAGCGAGGGCATCTCAGGGCCAACCTCGGCGGCCTGAGTTGGAAGAGGAGATTCTTGCCGAGATCATCGTCAGCACCGACGACCTAGACGAGCTGGAAAGGATGAGCGAAGGTTATTCTGAAGTGCTGGAGACGCCAGCGGCGTTTGTTGGGTGAGTTGTATCGCATCCCTTGCGGACTGTCTCACGTGATCTCCCCGTCTTCCACTCTGATGGAGATAGTGGACTCGCTTTTTTGGTCTCCCTAACCATATCTTCACAGGCCTGAGCTCGACGTCCTTCAACAAGCCCATGAGACCGCACATTCAATGGTCACCCCAGCGAAGGAGCCGACACCACAGTCTCCCTCGGTACAGCCAGACTCGAAAGACAGTAGAGTCCGGGATGAGCAGCCTTTTGAATTCTCAGCTGGAGGTGACGTCTCTGAAGTGTCAGCTCCTGTGGAAGAAACCGTGGTCGAGCCAGTGTCTCAAAAAGTAATGTCAGAAGACACAGCTGTAAAGGGGCCATCATTATCTATAACTCCAAGCCTCGCCGAACCAGATCCTGTCGCCCACCCCCTAGTCGTTACCGAACCCGATGAGCAAACGAGAACAGCTACCATGGCCGTCGATGGAGAGCCCCCAGTGTTTGAAGATGCCATGCAGGTCGACTTCGTGTCGTCGGGAGCAGCACAACCAGCCGTATTGAATTCGTTACCAACAGGACAAAACATCTCAAAGACGGACTTGAACCCCTTGAGCTCTGCGTCTGAGTCTGCAACTGGAAAAACGGAACCTCGAGGACAAGTGGCTCCTTCAGAGGGCACCCCTCTGAGAGACGCAGAAGGAGCTATGTATGCTCAACCATCACATGCGGATGGAGCAGGCCCAGTAAAAGAGACCGAGAATGGTCAGACACGATTAGAAGCACCAAGGGAGGCATTTGCTACTGCTGCTGCTGACGCAGAAGAAGCACAAATTTCATATTCGGCATCCGAGCAAAATGAACTGATGGACCTGGATACGGAGGCATCACCTCCAGGCAGTATTGCGGCCCCAAGATCAACTGATATAGTTCCCAGCGACCCCAGTGCTGAAACACTCGAACCGCCGCCTCACGAGACCCTGGCAGAAGATGCGCAACCCCAGAAAGCAGACCTCACATCTGCAAGGCCCACCGAATTAGAACTGGCTACCTTGGAGCCGGAGCCTGTGAAATCTGAACCGGTAGATGAGACTCTACAAGCAATTCCAGAGTCGACCTCAGGGTCCGCAGAGGTTAGATTGAACGGACACCAGAGTGGCTACAGCTCAGCTCCAACATCCAGCATTGCGAGCGTGAATCGAGTCCTGGATGGGACGACTGATCAGCCTTCAGAGTCCGAGCTCAGCGAAGTTAGTACGACAGGTGATCCAAATTCTACGGAGGCATCGCGTCTTGATCCAATACCAACAAAGTCAGCCCTGAGTCATCTGATTGGGCAGTTTCGACATTCATTCGCCTCGTCGGCATCGGCCCTCACTGAGCGCTCAGGTCTGTCATCGAAACCATCCTCAGTCTCTAGCAAAGCGACGACTCCACTTGATACAGATAGCCCGAGAGAAGCCACAGGTCAATGTGTCCCCACTCCAACGTTTCAAACGCGATCAGCACGAAGAATACAATTCAATGTGCAACCGAAGGTATCCGTACCGGCAGACCTGACGCCACAAGAGTATGCAATGGAGTGCATCGAGGCGGCTGAGAACTCAAGATTGAATCCGTACGCGCTGCACCAGGACGAGTATCACATGCTTCGGTCCCACATCAGCCACGCGCAGGTCACAACATATCTAAACATTCGAAACGGCATCTTGAGGCTCTGGGTGAGAAATCCGCAGATTGCGGTCACGCGGGAAGAGGCGATTGGCTGCGCCAAAGACATACGTTGGTTCGACGTTGCCAATGTGTGCTTTGATTGGCTGGTACGACGAGGTTTCATCAACTACGGCTGTGTTGAAGTTCGACAAGCGAAGGTCACCCACAATTCACAACCGCAAAAGAAAAGAAGGACTGTCGCCGTCATCGGTGCTGGGTTTTCTGGCCTGTCCGCCGCAAGGCAGTTGGAGGGGTTGTTTCTGCAGTACTCTAAACGCTTTCGCGACATGGGCGAAGAGCCTCCTCGTGTGATCGTTTTTGAGGGAAGAAATCGCGTTGGTGGACGAGTCTATTCACGCGCCTTTCAAACATTACCAGATACAGCGCCGGGGGTGATGCGAGGGAAACGCTTTACGGCGGAAATGGGCGGCATGATCATCACCGGTTTCGATAGGGGCAACCCACTGAATATTCTTGTGCGAGGACAGCTGGGCCTGCCGTACCACTGCCTGCGAAGCGATATGTCCCTGTACGACGCCAACGGCACAGCCGTCGACTCTGGTCGAGACCAGTTGGTGGAGCAGCTTTTCAACGCATGCCTAGACCGTGTGAGCGAGTACAAGTTTAAGCCGCCACCTTCGAAGCTCATCGAAGGGAACCGCGACCTCATGGACGAGGGTCGAGATAGCACTGCGGAAGGGCACAAGACAATCGCCTTGGTAGAGGAGATGACTGCTGCACAACCTCATGCCCCATCAGTCTCCGAGCAGAATGTCGCCCCACAAGTCAACCTCGTGCCTGTGTCAACGGATCGCATGACCGGCAAGGTGCATGTTGAGCCAGGAACGCCTGGCTCGACAAAGGCTGCCTTCAAAGCCAAATCTTTAGGCTGGGCTCTGAAAGCAGGGGTTAGCGAATCCCGGGATATTGAGTTGGATGCCGCAGCCAACAATGCCAAAGCCACATTGGGCTCTGTCGTTGATGAGGCTTTGATGCAACACAAGAATATTCTTGATTTGAATGCACAAGACTTTAGACTTCTGAATTGGCACATAGCCAACTTGGAGTACAGCAATGCAACCAATCTCAACAGGCTCAGCATCAAAGGATGGGACATTGATGCTGGCAATGAATGGGAGGGAAAGCACACCATGGTTGTTGGTGGATACCAAAGTGTTGCACGAGGGATCGCCATGCTCCCAGCACCACTCAACATAAAGCACAGAACAGCTGTGAAGCGCATCAAGTATGCCCCTGAAGGATCAACAGGCCCAGCAAGAATCACCTTGGAAGATGGGCACATGATCCAAGCTGACTATGTTGTCAATACAATTCCATTGGGTGTATTGAAGCATGGAAACATCGAGTTCCAGCCACCCCTGCCCTCATGGAAGACAGAGGCTATCCAGCGGCTTGGGTTCGGTGTTCTGAACAAAGTCATTCTTGTCTACAAGGAGGCCTTTTGGGACAAGGACAGGGACATCTTTGGCATGTTGCAGACTCCTACCAACCGTCTTAGTCTGAACCAGAAGGACTATGCTCCACGCCGCGGGCGCTTCTTCCAGTGGTTCAACGTCACCAATACGACCGGTATGCCCTGTTTACTGGCGCTGATGGCTGGCGACGCTGGATACGACACAGAGGTCACGCCGAACGATGAGCTCATTGCAGAAGCGACCGAGGTCCTCCGCATGCGATATGGCGCCCGCGTCACGCAACCCCTTGAAGCTATCGTGACAAGATGGGAGTCAGACCGCTTCGCAAGAGGAAGCTACTCCAATGCTGGAGTCAATATGAAAGCGGAAGATTATCAGCTCATGGCAAGAACTACCGGCAACCTCTATTTCGCTGGCGAGCACACCACCGTCACCCACCCTGCCACCGTTCACGGTGCTTACCTCTCTGGCCTCCGTGCTGCCTCTGAAGTGCTCGATGCGATCCTGGGCCCCATTGAGATCCCGTCACCTCTCATCCTCCCCCGGGAAACAACAACCTCTCTCAAGCGCAAGGCCCAAAACAGAGACCCTGCCCGCGTACGCCTCGAAGCCTACGAGATGGAGATCACAGAACACATCCAGTCGAAGATTGGTTACTACCCGCTAAAACCCGCAAAGGTTGCAGGTAATGCCTACCTCCTTTTTAACAAGGTCCACTACGAGGACGGCCGCAAGAGATGCGAGGAGGGCCGTAGAGCCGACAAGGGCAAGCCGAGTCCCAACGAGGTACGGACAATGACGTCCAAGATGTGGAAGGAGGCAGCGCCCGAGGTGAGAAAGCCGTTTGAGGACCAGGCGGATGAGCAGAAGAAGGCGTATGCACAAGCGTTGAAAGAGTGGACGGAGGCTACGGCGCGCTGGGAGAAGGATGCCATCGCGCTGAGGGAGAACTATGTGAGAGAACACCCTAGTGTCCCTGGACCGGAAGAGGCAGCGGGCGGTGTGAGTATGAACGGGAATAGGAGGGCGAAGCGGATCGAGAGTTACCGGGAGAACGATAGCGACGTCGATCTGGAGTGACGAGTAGGGCTCAGGCACACCGGGTACATTACTACTCGATGGAGGGAAAAAGTATTCTCAGAAGCAGCTACTGCTTGATCCTTGTTTCTTACCCTTTTCTTCTTTTCTCTCAAGGCGCAAAGGGGGGTGGGGGTGCAGGGAAGGGTTCACGGAGGACATTATGAATCATACCGATGCATCAAGCACGCATGGATGGTGTTTCTTTCGGCATGATACTGAGGGTGGTGAACGAAAGATGTCGTCTTTGCTTGGAATACTTGCTTTTTTTCTTTCCTCTTTTTGTCTTCTTCTTTGGCGATGTGGCTTTGGGCAGGCAGGCAGACCCTACATATAGCTTGAGGACTGTCAGCCAAGTACACATGATGTATATGCTACTATGAATAGCTTTAAGCATGCTGAAGAAGCGAGTTGGAGCAGCTACTTATACGGACCTTACGTGATTAGCACTGGTGCTTTGTCACTATGAAGTCGATAGTTGCTGAGGGACAGGACCTTCTGTTGAGGAAAGGCCTTCCTTCACATGACTATTACCTTTGATGCAGTCCTTTGTCCTGTGGACTTTGAAACCAATTAATGTAGCAGAGGACAGGGCGAACCCGGGAATGTGAAAGTTCCCACGTAGTGACTACGCACGCTCACACACACACGCTCACACACACACACGCTCACACACACACGCTCACACACACACACACACACACATACATGAACCATAACAAGCGCCATGCATATCCTCTTCTTTTGAATCCTTCTTTTGATTCTACTGCTCTTGGTACATGGGCATAAGATGTTGCAGCCTTCATTGAAAATGTGCAGTGGTACAAAGGGAACATCTGCTTTGATTTTGCGTGCCCTTCCTGGCATCTCAACACCCAGCTTCCACCACCACTCCTACTTATACTTCTATATGGCCTGAAGTCTATTTACATGTCCGCGGAGGCGGTGGCACCGGTGATAATCTCGACCAGTTCACCTGTAATGACGGCTTGACGAGTACGGTTGAAGAGAATCTGGTACTTGTTGATCATCTCACCAGCGTTCTTGGAGGCGTTCTATGAAAGGCGTATCAGTCGCGTTGGTTCAGGGAAAGTCAAAACGACAGAAGCAGGTCGTCTGCCTCTCAAAGAAGGGGCGGAAGAAAGACTCACATCCATAGCATTTCGGCGGGCAGACTGCTCGCAGGCGTGGCCCTCAGCCAGACCCCAGTAAATGGCGTTGGCGAGAGAGTATTCCCGGAGGTTAGGCAGGAGCTCCTCATCGATCTCGAAGGCGGAGAAGTTTTCTGCAAGCTGGTGTTAGTCTGGTGTTCCCGCGGAGGACAGTTGCTCAGGGCCGATGGGAGGACTCAAGAGATCACGTACGCGAAGCCTGGATAGCCTCCTCGGAGAAAGCCTCGATCTCGGAGGCCTCGTAGCTCTGGGCGTTGATAAACTTGTTGTAGATGACCTTGACCTCGGCATACTCGTTAGGCAGGAGGACAATCTGGTCGGCGATGGCCTGGGCATCGGCAAAGGTGGGGATGTCCTTGCCCATGCCGGCGAAGGTGAGCTGGATCTCCTTGGCCTGGGTACGCGACAGCTGGGCCTTGCACTTCTCGCCGACGATGACCAGCTCGTACGCGGTGGGCTTTTCGGCGTAGAGGCGGCGGATATAGCGGGACATGCCGGAGTGAATACCGCCACAGAGACCCTTGTCGGAGGAGCAGACGACGAGCAGGGTCTTCTTGTCCTCGCCCTCGAGTGCCTTGGTCTCGGCCTGGTTGAAGACCTCCTTGCTGGTCTCACCGTACACCTTGCCCTGGTTCATGGCGCGCTGGGCACGGGCGAGCTTGGTCGAGGCGACGATCTTCATGGTGTTGGTGATCTTCTCGATGTTGCGGATCGACTTGAGGCGGCCCTCAATCTCACGCAAAGTTGCGAAGCCGGCGGCGGCATTGGGGGTGGATGTGACGGCGCTGTTGGTGGTGATGAGGCATATTGATTAGCTTCTTCTTACTTTTGCTGCACAACAACCCTTCGCATCCCCGGCATGCATTCTGTCTGTTTCTTTCTGCCCTTCCTCCCTTCACCAGACCCCTGGCCCATTTTTTTTCGACACTCGAAGGGGGGGAGGGGGTGACGTCGAGAGGCGCGGACCACCACGTACCGAGAGGGAATTGCAGCTCCAGCTCGCAGAGCCGGTCGCGCAGCTCTGGACAACATCTTGACGGTGGTGTCTGAGAAAAAAGAACTGCTCTGCTGACGGGGGCTCAGTTGAGCGGAATCGATCGGAGGGGCCAATTGATCGGAGGGCGACCAATCGGTTGTGGTTGACTGGAGGTGGTGATGGATGGGCTTTGCAACGAACTTCTCTCGTCAGTCAATCAACCAACCCAAGGCAGAGACTCCGTTGCTTCTTCAGAGGCCGGCAGTCACCGTCACGTGTTTTCCCGGGAAGGCTCGCTGCTCTGACGGTGGGGGTAAGCGCTAAATTTGCACTCCAGCAGCCCTGTGAACAGCTCTGCAAGGCGACTCTTGGTACCGGCCCAGTGATGGTGCTGGATCCTTCGACCCACCTCCTAGAGTCTCTACCAGACTTAGTAAGGCTCGCAACAATAGCTGCACGCTAAACTTTGCGCCGTCCCTGCCCTTCGCGGTCAATGGCAGCGCCCAGCTACCAAGCACATAGCAGCAGGCAGCACCAGCAAGTAGTAGTAAAGTGAAGTGCTAGCCCGACGAGGCCATTGTCTCTCGCTTCTTTTTCATTCCCGCCTCGCCCTGACCCTTTGGAACTTTCCTTTCCACCCACCACACTGTTGACCGAAGCTTTGGGCCTCACAGCTCAGCCTCTGTCTGTCCAATCACATAAGTAAACCATCTCCCAATCTTTTCCTCCCTCTGGAGAGATCAGCTCGGGTCCCGAATCTCGTCCTTTTCTTTTCTCTCTCGCTCCTTCTCGACGACTTCGGGTCCTCCACAGCCCTCCCTTCCTTGTTCCTGCTTCCTGCTTACCGGCGCCCTGCCGCGCTACCGAGACCGGCACCACCACGTCTTCCGAAGCAAAAGCCTCAACTACTGAACCATAACCACCACCTCGAACACTCAACGCCTCGCCACCGCCGACCGTAATGTCTTCCTCAGACGACGATGCGCCTCTGGCTCGGTCGAATGGCACACACCGTAAGTACTATAACGAGAGCCTCTCCACGCGCCAAACAACACAGGCTCGCCAACACGTTGATCCTGCCCCTCGTCTACGTGTCAGATTACTCTTTTGGCCCCTTCCTACGTTGAGAACTGTCTGGGCCGCGTCCCCCAAAAGAACAACAAGGAAAGGAAGAAAGAAGTTTGTTTTCTTGTGGTACTGACATACTTGTCACATCTGCAGTCTCGGCTTCTAAGATATCAAAGGCGGAAGACAAGGCTATGGACGACTTCTCCCCCGCCAGGGGCAAGCCCTCCGCCGCAGGCATCTCCATCCGCAATGGCCCCATTTCGAGCGACTCAATGGACATAGATCAACCAAACGGGGCCTCCAAGAGGAAAGCGCGCGCGTCCATCAGCAAAAACGTTAGTTACAAGGACGAGTCGGATAGCGACGATGCCCCTATGGTACGTGAAAATCATCGGCAGTACTGCACTCTGGCGACCTCCCACCCTTTCATCGCCTCTCCCCACTTCGTTCCGCTCTGACCCCACAGATCCAGGCCAAGCGACCCAAGGTAGCCCCTAAGCACGAGTCCGATAGCGATGACGAGCCCATGCTGAAGAGGAAGCTGCCTCCCTCGATCAATGAGACGTCTCTTCCCGCCGAGGACTCGTCCGACGAGGACCAACCCCTCACCATCAAGCTAGCCAAGAAAAAGGCCCAGATCGAGAAACAGGCAGAGAAGGACGCGAAAGCTATTCGCGCCAAGGAGGCTAAGGCCAAGAAGCCTGCCCCTAAGAAAGCTATCAAGGCCGAGGACTCTTCTGACGATGAACCGATCGCGAAGACGTCCAAGCGCCAGTCGAACGGCACCCTCTCAAAGAAGATCAATGGCATGAAAACCGAGAAGGCTCCTGCTAAGAGCAAGGCTGCGCAAAAGAAGGTCGAGGCCAAGTCTAAATCTCCAGATGACGGAGACGATGATGAGGAAGCGCACGAGTGGTGGAACGAGCAAAAACCGGACGACGACACGGTCAAGTGGAATACGCTCGAACACAGCGGTGTTCTGTTCCCTCCCGAGTACGAGCCTCTGCCGAAGAGTGTGAGGCTTTACTACGACGGCACTCCCCTGGAACTCCATGTCGACGCCGAGGAGGCCGCATCCTACTTTGGCTTCATGCTGAACTCTGAGAACAACGTGAAAAATCCGGTCTTTCAGAAGAACTTCTTCACCGATTTCAGTGCTATTCTCAAAAAGACAGGAGGGGCCAAAGACAAGAATGGCAACAAAGTCGACGTGAAGGACTTTGCCAAACTCAACTTCGAGCACATGTACGAGCACTTCAAGAAGGTCTCCGACGAGAAGAAGGCGTGGTCTAAGGAGAAGAAACAGGCAGAGAAGGAGAAGAGGCTGCAGGTGGAGGAGCCGTTCATGTACTGCAAGTGGGACGGCCGCAAGGAGAAAGTCGGCAATTTCCGCGTCGA
The DNA here is from genome assembly GCA_014851275.1 of Cryphonectria japonica. NCBI lineage: Eukaryota > Fungi > Ascomycota > Sordariomycetes > Diaporthales > Cryphonectriaceae > Cryphonectria > Cryphonectria japonica. The sequence continues at coordinate 2,995,255 of JACWTT010000001.1, read as the reverse complement.
ACCACCTGGGCTTTTCCGTGGCCGCGGTGAGCACCCAAAAACTGGCAAGATCAAGAAGCGGGTTTTGCCTGAACAGGTCACCATCAACATTGGCAAGGGAGCCAAGGTACCTGAGCCGCCTGCGGGGCACAAGTGGAAGGCCGTTCAACATGACAACAAGGCGACCTGGCTGGCCATGTGGCAGGAGAACGTCAACGGCAACTACAAATATGTTATGCTTGCTGCCAGTGCCTCCGTGAAGGGTAAGGCGGATTTCAAGAAATTTGAGAAGGCCCGCGAGCTGAAGAAGCGCATCGACTTCATTCGCAAGGACTACGAAAAGAAATTGAAGAGCGAAAAGATGCAGGAGCGTCAGATGGCCACGGCCATGTACTTGATCGACAAGTTCGCCCTCAGAGCCGGCAACGAGAAGGATACCGAGAACGAGGCCGACACTGTGGGCTGCTGTTCTCTGAAATACGAGCACGTCACTCTTCGGGAGCCGGATATTGTCATTTTCGATTTCCTCGGAAAGGACAGCATCCGGTACTACGACGAATGCCAGGTGGACCGTCAAGTCTTTAAGAATCTGAGAATGTTCAAGAAGCCACCCAAGGAGGACGGAGACGACATCTTTGATCGAGTGAATGTGAGTTGATCCGCCCAAAGACGAATGCTGGCTGTTTGATCAATACTGACCCGCACAGACCTCGCAATTGAACAAGCACTTGTCGAACTACATGGAAGGCTTAACTGCCAAGGTGTTCCGTACCTACAACGCTTCATACACCATGTCCAACCTCCTTCAGAAGCTGAATCCGGCTGAGCACAAGAACAAGACCATCAACGAGAAGGTCAAGCTTTACAACGACTGCAATCGAGAGGTTGCCATTCTTTGCAACCACAAGCGCAGCGTTGGTGCTAAACATGAGGAGCAGATGGAGAAGATGACCGATCGGGTGAGTTTCCTTACCCAGGATTGTAGGCGGGATGTGGTTTCTAACGCCTCGACTGCAGATCAAAGGTGCCAAGTACCAGAAATGGCGGACGAAGATGATGATCTTGGACGTCGACCCCAAGCAGAAGAAAAAGAAGGGAGCCGAGTTTTTCGAGAGGGACGAAGATCTGACCGAGGAATGGGTTCTGCAACACCAAGCATTCCTTATCGAGGAGCAGCGCACCAAGATCACCAAGAAGTTCCAGAAGGATAACGAGAAGCTGGTTTCCGAGAAGACGAAGCCCATGCCTGAGAAGGAGCTTAAGGAGCGCCTTAAGGCTGTTAAGGAGCTCGAGACCAAGTTTAAGAAGGAGAACAAGACCAAGAAGGTCGAGGCTGAAGGCAGGGGTCCTACAGTCGAGAAGCTCGAGGGCCAGATCAAGAAGATCGAAGAGCGCATCAAGAATCTCGAAGCCCAATCTGCCGACCGTGAGGGCAACAAGGAGGTTGCCCTGGGGACCTCTAAGATCGCAAGTCTACCTACTACACTGCGAATAATTCGAAACAATATGTGCTGACTTGGTGGTACCACAGAATTACATCGACCCCCGCCTCAGCGTCGTCTTCTCGAACAAGATGGGTGTGCCTATCGAGCGTCTTTTCCCAAAGACCCTGCGCGAGAAGTTCAACTGGGCCATCCAGTCTATCGGAGACGACCCAGACTGGGAGTTCTAAAAGCTTCTGAAGCTGACACTGACTTGCTAAGTCGCAGCAAACCGCGGCTGCGCTGTATTATCGACGTTCATTAACAATTTCTTTGCCAGCCATGACTTGGTCTCACAAATTTTTGGCCACGGCCTTGCCAGTCAAACTGGGTGCAACAAAGTTGGGAACCCAGATTTCTGACCACAGCATGTGACTGGGACGACTTCTGCAATGCGTTGTTCGCCGCGCCCTCGGCGAATTTAGGGATTCATCTAACCGAATAGACGATGCATTAGATTTACATGACCGGGACAGATCACCTGGTCGCCTTCCGGTTGACTAGACGGCAAGAAGGTTTGTGGACACAGGCAGACAGAAGAAAGAGACAGGACAACCTGACAAGGGAAAAATCTTGGGCGCGAAAAGTCAAACAAACAGGAAAATTTTGCAGATAAAGCGATGAGTTAATATCTCAATAAACAATCATCCATACTGCTGGATGTCAGTGACCTTTTCTTTTCCCAATTGTACCAATGCCACGAGATCCTTCCATCTGGATTACTGCAAGGAAACCGTGCCAGTGAGCTAGGGGTTGTCCGAGACTGTCTTGAAGCCATACACTTGTGCTCTGGAAACGCCTACCTCCGACGACGCGTGATAGACCTTCATGTGGTGACCAGACACGCCACATACCTCGAGTACTTTACGTACTGTATAGTAGTACACCCACCCTGTTTAGATCTCGACACTCACTACACCCCAGAAATTCACCCCGCCACTCTGACTTCAGAAGAGGAACGACCAAGTCATGTGCTTCACCATCAACAGAGAGCGCAAGTTATGAAAAGAAAGCAGCATCTCAAAGGCAACGCTTTTTTTCTCGTCCATTGACTAAGAAGTCTATCTTTTCTTGAAGGGCGACAGGCCCCGCAATCAGCCATCTCCCAGGGAACCTGCTGCCATGCAGTCTCCTGCACTGTAGTGCTTTTGTGAAATTGCACTCAATCGCCATCAGTACTTGTAAGTTCCTGTCACTTTTCTATCCGCCAACCTTCTCCAACCAAGCCAGCAACGTATCAAGAGGGTCCAGTAAACAACTAAGGGAACCCCCCCCCCCCCCAAAACTATCTGTCTTGTTGTGTTGGCGTTCCGTTCTCCCACTAAAGTCATTCGGTAGAGAAATCCAGGTCATGTGAGGTGATGTATGTCCGTCTTCATGTTGTTGGTCTTCCACTCCGAGCACCCCCCCCCCGGCCCCCCAAAGTCTCAAAGGCTCTTCCAGTGTCCGTGTAAACGTAACCCTCCGTGATGACATGCGAACACGCGAGGTAGGAAAAGAAGAAGAAAAAACCCTATATATACATAATAAGAGAAAGAAATCACCCGAGACATAATAAAGCCTGTGCGTCCATCCAAAGCGTCGAAACAGGAGAAAACTAGTCATGATTCCTCAAGCCCAAAGAATCCACCAGGCCCCCTTCCAGATCCTGTGAGTTGTCGACGCGAAGACGTGCCAAGATGGTGGGTCCAGAGGAGTGAGAATAGAAAAAATGATGGTGGCTGTTGTTGTTGATGAAAAATGACGATCCGGTATTAATCGGCCAGCCTCGGGGTGTAAGAATCCAAATCCCAGAAGGAAGGTGTTCGGCCATCACTGCCAGGTTTTGACAGGGTCCAAGAAAACATTAAACAAGAGTAAAAGGGAAACGGTCGTATCTGGGGAAGGCAAGCAGGGCTTGCTGTGGAGAGAGATACACCCAGAGAAAGGGGTCGCAACTGAAGATCGGACCAACATTACCGCTACTGCAGACGTTGGATGCTTGGCGTGAGGGGATCCTGGGGATAGAGATCCTGGTTCTCTGTACGTTTGCTCCATGGAGCTGGACCAAATACATAATAATGGCCACGCACTTTAGAATGTCCGGCTTGCACGAAGTAAGTTCGAGGACAGCTCTGCGGCGCGGGCCTCGGCTTCCTCTGCCCGACGTTGCAGGTCTGCGATATCTTCCCTTCTCTCAGTGGTGCGTGGGACACGGCTCCCGGTACGAACTTCATTCTGGAAAAACACAGCGACGACATTGTCTGACATCTCGGAGGGCAGTGAGGCGGTTGAGCCAAGCGAGATGCTCGTGTCTGTGTGTGATTCTTGTGAACAAACTGATGAAGGGCCCATGCGCATGATCTCAGCCATCCTCAGCGCAGCTGAGAGATGTGGTATGCCTTGCTCGCGACGAGATCTTGCACCAGGTGTAGCAATATTGGAGGAAGAGTCGGGAGAAACCGGCCGTGGCTGGCTGTCCCTACCGGGCGCCGGGTCAGAGTTGCGCTGGTGTCCGTCCAAATCGGGTTCCGGGTCCTGTTCAGGCTGGAAAGTCTCATCCGGCTGGGATATATCGGCCTGCTGGAACTCCTGGGCTGACTGAGCTTCTTCTCTTGTCTGTGGCCCCACCTCGGAAGAAAATGACACAAGTGAATTTGTCGACACATCTTGGACGAAAGCGAGAGGGAGAAGACCGGCCTCACGCTCAATGTCGACATAGTATGAGGGCGCGTGATACCAAGAAGGCAGGTTACGCGGACGGATCATATTCGCATTGCTGTCCATGCCTAACGAGCAGCGCAGACCTGTGAATATGGAAGGCCACGCGGCAGTCAGGAAAGTCAAGAGCATCACGTAAACAGGCAGAAACCGGGTGTGTTCCTCAACCGTGGTGCGTCCAAGCGTCATGACCGGAACCATTACGATGATAGAAACCAATAGAGTGTAATGGCCGTACCTAAAGAACATGGTCAGATACAGAAGCAATCATACGAAGAAAGCCGAAGTGGAAAGCGAAGCAGGGGGCAGGTGCGGGAATTTTACAAGATGATCTTGGGAAGCTGCAGGATGTTGAAAATCCCACCCGAGATGAAGAAAATGGCGAGTGATCTGTTGTATATTCTTAGTATAATAAGTCGGAGATAGACCCTTTGTTTTGCCCGCCCAGTTGCGTCTCGAAAGAATGATAACTTGATAGGGATTTGAATAAGGCCAGAAATCCGCTACCAAAATGGAAGGCCCCTAGGTGGGCGCGGAGAGAGACAGAGAAAGAGAGTCGAGATTCGCAGGGCCCAAGAGTGGGGGACGGCGCGTGTGAGGCGTAGCGACGATTTCTTCAGTGCGACCGTTGAAGACGCAGGGATGAAATGGTCAATGTCTTGGGAGGGTGTGGTTGATTTATTTTGAACCCAAGAGATGCCATTTTCCACTGCCCTGCGAATGTTCGTTGCTCTTTTTGGGGAAGAGGGTCAATGCGCCATCGCTTTTCCAAGAAGAAGGGCTTACATTGCGCTCCAGTACTTGTCTTCTTGAGACAAGTGGACGTAGGACAGAGCTGAACCGAGGAGAATGCCTCCGAAAGTTGGCTCGACACGGCGGCGGATCCGCGCCCAGGTATTGGTGTGCGAATAGAAGAAGAGGTCCATGATGCTGAGTAACCGGATGATCAGGTGGCGTGTTGATGTGCAATCGTGGATAGATCAATGTTGCACTGGCCAGGGGAACAAAGAAAAGCAGAGAAAAACAAGAAGGCAAAGGCTGGAGGGTAATAAAAAAAAATGATGCTTGGGGACAAAAGGTGGAAATCTCCAACCAACATAATGATGCCCAACAGTGCCGTGCAAGTGGCGAGTATTTATTATTTCTATATTGCACTCCAGCTGCTGGAAAGGGCTACCTCACTGGACCAGAAAATAGAGCCGCATGGGGATCTGATGTATAATAGATAAAGAGAGGGAGGGACCTGATCTTTCAATATCAAGGTCCGCGCGGATCGAGGGGAGATCGAGGGGGAGATCGTGGAGAAGATAGAGAGCTCTGCCACGTCGATGCTGTTCTGCCTAAGGCATTGCTACCCGATCTGACATGCAGTGCGGAGAGCTGACACCTTGTGACAGGTATTGCAGCAAGCGAGAGGATATAATAGGCCGGTGTTGACGCGCCAGTGAGGCCTGCGATCGTGATTCAAGGCGGCGTGTTTGCCTACATATGACGGTGGTTGTCAGCATAGACACCACGGAAGGTACTTCCCTATCAGGCCAGAAGTTGCGTCACTTGTCGAGCTCCAAAGCAGCAAATGGAGGCAGTCGTGACCAGAGAGGTCCTGCCACATCTCTCTCTCTCTCACACACTCTCTCAGTCTTTTACCAATCTCACTGCCTTCAGCAATCAATGGCGTACATTGTCCAGAAATTCCCTTGAAGTTACACGAGAGAGCGAGAAAGTGGGAGCAGTAAGGCTGAGAGGGGCCGGGGGGGGGGGGGTTGGCGCCCAAGTATTACGCAGATACATTGGCGAACCAGTCAGCCTGCGTGTGTGCCTCGTCCTGCCTTATTGACACCCGATCACACCAATACCACACTTGGACCTCAATGCATTATCGGCCGCGACCCTCGAAGTTGAGACTCACGAGTGGTAATGTGACATGACTCTCTTGTCACTAGATTATCTCTTTTCAGCCTGCAAGCCCCCTCGCCCGGCCAGACTGCACTTTTCACCTTGGTCTCATGCTTGCTCTCCGCTGGTAGACTTAAAATGGCATCGTGTACTTACTTGGATAACTGATCGACATTTTGGGAAGAGGCGGGAGAGGGGGGAAAAGAAAGGGCTCTTGGAACCCAGTGACACCCCCCAGAGGGTGCTACACTGATGCCTTATACTGTATTATAAAAAGAAGGACCGCCGACGTGCATGCACCCTGCCTGCTCCTGACGTGTTCCGATTTGCAGTAGCAATGTAGTAAACTAGGTACTTGAGTAGTCTTTCTCTGAGTGTATTTCTACGGCTCTCTACTCCTATCCTTTGGCAATGCCTGCTGCTTCGACATCGGCTCTATACAGAAAGCGTGGCCGCCGCCCTGCAGGTGGGAATGGCACGTACTCCTGCGGACAATTCCAAATCGCCAACGAGTTGACCCCAGCCATCGGTTGTTCTTTTGTGACTACTTTATACGTTAAAGCCTCAAACCGGTTTGTTGTCAACCAACTGGTGTTTCCAGCCTTTTATTTCTTTTGGTGAAGGGCGAAACCAAGTATTCGAGGAGCGCTTCTAATCCATCCGGTACCAGGTCCATCCTTCTCTCGACTATGAACACCGTGCACCAGACGGTCCCCTGGTCCCCTGGAGGCGATCTCTGCGGAGTCCAACTCGAATTGGTCCACTGGCACCTCTCTCCAGGAATGATGTTTGGCTCCTGCATCGTGCTGGGCGTCTGCGTCTTGTCCTTCCTCTACCGACACCAACAAGACGCACCACGACAATCGCTGTATTTCATCTTCAGCATCTTCACCTGTATCACGGCAGGAGGTGCCGCGAAGGCCGGTATGGACATGATTGTTCTGGCTTATCTGCCGTGGGCTCTCTGCCTAGCCATGTTCGCTAGCCCATGTGGGCATTTTCTCATGAGGTGGGCGGCCGCCGGGAGGGAAGAAGTCTCTTCTTCCTGGGGCACGGAGGAGCAGCGGCAGCTGCTGAATCCATGTGATGAGAAGGCTGCGTTTCTGGGGTGAACTTCTTTTGCGCCTGAGGTCCTGCAGGTCAAGAGGATTCACCCTCAGAAGAGCGGAACGGTTACTCTCCTTGTGCTTCTTCTGGTTATGCACGCGTGTTCGTATCGATATGTTCAAGACTTATATAAAAAGGAGTGCGGTTCAAGATGGGGTGTATGGGTGGGAAGACAGATATGGTCAGAGGAAGGTGCGTTGATAGCATTTGATGATTGTAGTAGCTCTAGGTCGAATTGCATACTATGTACCCAGTTCAGCGAGTGTCTGAGATAAGGCGTGACTCCAGGCTTTGATCTATGTGAAGACCAATACATTGTTTATATCGGACGATTCAGAAGGATTCCTGGGTACCGGCCATGACCCATCAGCAACAACGCTCATAATTTGCAATTATATCGAGACTGGCAGAGCTTGAGCTCCGGGCTGATAATGGAGGGATATGGCAGAGGAGGCAACAAGGTGTACTGGATCAACGGATCCTGTGCTTTGGATGGGGTTCAAGTAACATAACTCGAGTGTCCTTTGCACTAAAGGGCAAAAGAAGAATTATTATGCTCGACAGGTGCACCATACGGCCCATAACATCGTGGTATGTCCGCATGCTTTCCTGTGCCGATTTAAGCGGTCTGTAAGAGATATCCGAGCATCAGTCGTCTTGTCGTCGTCTCGGAGCTTGCGTCCCACTCGGCATCTGTATCCGGGGAGGAGCAGGTGCAAGTCCGACGAGAGACCCCACATCACGATATTCTGGCTGCCAAAAGGGGGCCACAGGCGATGGGTCTAATGTGGGTGAGTGAGCCTCCATGTGCGAGGATGGATCCAAGACCCAGTCCCTTCCCCCGTCATCGTCTTCCAGAGCTATCGTCCTGCCAACCGAGAGACCCTGAAAATAAAGTCATCTGGAAACTACCAACTCTGATGTCACCACCATCAGCACAGGTTTGTCATATGCCATTCCTGTTTGGAGCTGTTGATGAAAGTGGGAAGCTGGGGCCATAGGTTGTTTTGATTCTGGGTCGACGTTGAATATTTGTGTTAGCTCGGGAGAGACGTCAGAGGGACGCCCCCACTGAATGAATACGGGCCACTTGGTACAGAGGGTATACTAACTCAGCTACTAGGAAGTTGAGGGTAGGTCTGTTAGGAGGATTCAGGGGGAAGGGGCGGGGATGGGGCAACCCTGGTCAGTGAGCGCGTGTGCCCAGCCTCAACCCCAACCACCATCTTTTTTCCTCCTCCTGAACACACAACAAAGATGGACGACCCTGCATTGCAACCCACGGACGGCCTTGTTGCTGTACCCACATGCATCCTATGGTAGTACTATCGGCTTTCGGCTATGTTGTGATGACGCTGCCTTAAAAAGAATAGATTCTGTGAGGCTGGGAGGATCCGTTGTTCTGGACCGCGAAACCCTGCATAAAAGTAGTTGTGTGCCAGGGCCACGCCAGATATATTGTACACCTGCAACCACCTTGTGCGCCACGGAACGTTGGACTGGTGTAACAGTCACAAAGTTTTTCTTCTTCTCCGTCCTTCCTCCTTTTGTTCACTTGGTACAAGTAGAATTGAAGCTATCTGAACGGCAAGAACATCGCCTGCTTGACCAAATAACATAACCATACCATACCATACCAGAGACACCTTGTTGCGTGGAGGAAGAGAGGAAAGAGGCCGTTTGCGTGAGAGACACAAGAGATTTCCTGCCTTGCAGTAATCAATCAAGTGCAGAGATGCTGGTCTCGAGGTCGATATGGGCAGCAGCAAGCACGGCTCTACTGGCCGCCAGCCTCTCCGCAGCACAGACAAGCACATCTTGCAATCCCACCGAGACGAGTGAGCAACCGCCCCTACAAGCCTCTTCTTCTTCTTGAAGAGGACAACAAAACTGACTAGGAGCTCGTGCGCAGCATGCGATCCCGATGAGGCGCTGGGGATGGAGGTGGATGTGGACTTCACGCAGGGCGAGGTCAACTCGTTCACGGCCAGCGGCGGCACGCCAACCTACGGCTCCGACGGGGTGACCATGACCATCACGGAGGAGGGCGACGCGCCCCAGCTCAACTCGGTCTTCTACATCATGTTCGGCAAGGTGGAGATCACCATGAAGTGCGCCACCGGCACGGGCATCGTCAGCTCCGTGGTGCTGCAGTCGGACGACCTCGACGAGATCGACATGGAGATGCTGGGCGTGGCCAACGAGCAGATGCAGACCATGTACTTTGGCAAGGGCGAGCGCGCCTCGGACGCCGAGGTCACCGTCACCACGCCCGACAACCAGGCCGACTTTGTCACCTACACCGTCGACTGGACCGCCGACCGCATCATCTGGTCCGTCGCCGGCTCCCAGGTCCGCCTGCTCGAGTACGCCGACGCCGACGGCTACTACCCGCAGACCCCCATGCAGCTCAAGTTCGGCGTGTGGGCCGGCGGCGACCCCAGCAACGCGGAGGGCACCATCTCGTGGGCCGGCGGCGAGACCGACTACTCGGACGGGCCCTTCTCCATGGTCGTGCAGAGCCTGGTCGTCACCGACTACTCCACGGGGACCGAGTACAAGTACGGCAACGAGTCGGGCCTCTGGCAGAGCATCGAGAGCGTCGGTGGTGAGATCAACGCCAACGCCGACGACGCCGCCACTGTCACCAGCATCAGCGGTGCCTCCTCCACGGGCACCTCGGACTTCCCCGCCAGCGGTATCGCTGGGGCCACGGCCACCTCCACCATAGAGGTGTCGTCGATCCCCAGCGGCTGGCACATGACCTCGGAGGGCAAGATTGTGCCGAACGGAGGAGCCACTGCCATAGGTATGTGCCGTGGAACTGAAGAGAAGGGAAAGGAAGGACAATAAGCTAATAACTAATGCAGGCGCCCCACACACCGCACTTTTATGCGGCCCCCTCAGCTTTCTCATCCTCGCGGCGCTGTTTGGCCGCTGGTGATTGCAAGGCCCTTCTTCCCCTTTTTACAATAAGGACTTCAAGAAGCCTCAAGACGAGGCGAAGAGATACACACATACACACGACCGAACGACCGAGCCAAATTGTACGATGGAACGATCTCGCATGTATATACAGAACGAATTGCACTAGCGATACAGCAAATAAGAGGTCGGCCGATACGACATGGAGCGGGGTGCATATGGACGGCGTTGGGCAAGGATTTTATTATAGACGCGATACCACATGTTCTGCGAAAGAGTGGTCTGCATCAAGTATTTTAGAGCGAGACATGCTTACACTTACTACAAAGTACGTATACAACTATACTAATAATGTACCAATCAGGAGAGGAGAGTCATGATACATTCCTCCTCAACCATCAAACCCAAGTTTCCTCATGCTCGACACAACGGTGTCTATATCTCTCTCGCCCCTGCTGCTATCGCCTATACTAAATGGGCGCTTGTACGCGCCACTTGTAGTCGAGTCATACCTCTTCGCCTCCGGCACCTTGTCAGACAGCGTGCGATGGGTATCCTTCCTGATCGAATCACACATGTCGATCAGAATATCCTCGCGCCTCTTGGATGCCTCCTTGTCCCCAAACATGGCCTGGTCTGTGTAGACATCCGGCGCCCGCCAGTTGACATACAGATTCCGATGCGTCTGCCGGACTTGCACGCCGTCGCCCACGGCCCGAAAATAATAATCACACAGCCGACACGTCGGCTTGCTGCTGCCGATGTACCTGTACCCGCCAAAAAACCTGGACGAGTGCAGGTCGCGCACGTCCGGGTCGTTGACGATAGACTCGTGCACCAGGATCTCGGCGTGCACAATGGGCCGGAACGACTCTCTGTTGCTCTGCGCGCGGATGTTGGCGTCCAGCTTGAACTGCTGCAGCTCCTGGGCGCCGTGGCGGCAGGACGCCAGACCGGCCGCGCCCAAGCTTCTCGACATGCGCCCGAGGATATCAGAAGCCGTGACGTTTTTGTTGACGCGCATGATCGGGTTGGGCGCGGGCCGCGATGAGGGCACGCAGACGACCTGGAAGTCATGGAAGAGCCGCTCCCATCCTGCGAACAAGCGGGCGTCCACGAGGGTCCTCACGCCTTCGAGGTACGACAGCAGCCGCCCGGCCGCGTGGTGGACTTCTGCCCACGGGGACACCTCACCGGGCTGGGTGGTGTTGGCTTTGTCGCGAAAGGTTCTGTAAGCATTGGACCTAGAGAGCTTCTTGATGGAATCCATCAGAAGGAAGCAGTGTTTGAAGACTAAATATTCATTGGATTTTGTTAACTCGATAAAGATAAAAAGCAAACCAGCCGCCTTTCACTTTCTGTTCTTTCTTGCTGAATCCTGAATACGATTGGAGGAAGGAAACAAATGAAATAGGTTGTATAGTCATGCAATCGACTTACAAGTATCTTCATTGAGCTCTTTGTTGTTAGCAGCCGACGACAGCTTGTGCAGCTGGTTGAGTCTTGTGACGATCGCATCATTCAGGCCCGGCGTCGCGAGGCACTTCGGCGAGTTCTCCTCCACGCACTTAACATAGGCCTGCAACCTCAGTCTGTTGAACGCGACGACCTTGTGCAGTACTCTGATGATCGTGTCATTCGTGGACGCCTCATCGGCACACCTCTGCAGCGTCTGAAGCACATCGACCATGTACTTCCTAAGGCTCGTCAGCTCCTCTGGCCCGCGCTGGTTCGAAGCGAACCGGTACTGCACGTGCTCGGGAAAGTTGAGGGCCACCGCCGAGGTAACGGTCATGCCCATGGGCTTGCTGTTGCAGATCTGGGCCAACTGGTTCATGAAGTCGTGGAAAAGCTGCTCTGAGGTGCGGTTGAACCTGTCCGGGACGGGCTCCGGTAGCCTGGGGGCAAGGTTGTGCATGCATGCCTGGGTGGCTGCTAGGAGGAGGACGAGGGGCTCATAGAACCGGATGCGAAGTTTAGGCCTGAGCTCTATGAGCTCCCTTCGAGGCTCGGATAGGTCTGAACACCTCTCGTGGGTCAGTCACCATGTTTACAGATAAGTTGTTTTCATTCTCTCTTTCCTTCTCTCACTTCAAGCATGGGGCAGTAACTATCTACGCTCTTACCATTGCCTTGAGTATGCGACATATTTCCTGACATGGTTTGGCGTGGTAGAAGATTATATTGCTCAAGTAGGACTTGTTGAACAAGATCCTTAGGTAGCAACTCAATTGATGATGGTTTGGGAAATGAAAAAATAATATCAGCCAAACTTCTTACACGCAAAAGTTAATAGTCACCATAGACACTTGGGCAATGAAGAATGAGGCAGCCCGGAATCCTCATCGGTACTTAAGCAAGGCAGATTTTTCTATTTGGAGAAAAACACAACTTCGTTGCCGTTGATGTGTAAAAACGCAGGCTAACCACCTTTTACTTACTATCTTTACTTACCAACATCGCTTGTTCGTAACCATTCCTTTTGCACTCCCTCTCAGCCTGCATCAGAACTGCATTCTCGTTCCAAAACCCCGCCCCCGTCTCCCCACCAAGGCTTTCAGCAGCGAATGGAAGCGACAGCTGCTTCCTGCACGTCCCACCAACCGCGAGGCGTCCTGTTTGAGGCCTACCGAGCTAGAGTTTGGACTGGGCGTCATCTGTAAGCTGGCTGCGCACGACGTCGTCAGTCGTGCACCAGGGGGTTGTCTATGGTCAACAATTCTCCATTGTTCTGGGAAATGGAAGAAGTGTACGTATGTATGGTCCCTGATCGGAGGGGCCACCCGGCCATGCGGGAGGCCGTCCTCTCTCTCTCTTTTTCCTGAATTACTTCGCGGATCGATCGCTTAAGACTAAATCCAATGTCCAATAAGAGGACCGAATGGACGATGCAAGTTGCAATAAGCCTCCTTTCTTGTGTATGCACTCAAGTATTTAATGTGTCACTTATGTGTCTGACCGTTGCTTGAGGCTGTGCGCAGGTGCATATGTGGTCATGTCTCACGCGCATTGAGGATGTCACACATTCGTCGGCCTCACGCAGATGCATGAGATGATGGTCTCACCACTTTTCTTCTTCTCTCAGGTTGAGTGCCTTGGATTTCAAGGCTGACTCGATTGTTCAAGAGACAGGCACTTTCGACGGTATGGCCTACAGCGATGGTGAACCTGCTAGAATTGACGGGTCCTTTCTCCCTGAATCTTGGAGCCTTGAAAAGTCTGGGTCAGCCCTGTTCTCTCCTGTGCTTGCTCTCCCTCTGGTAATAATAATAGCCTGTGTCCCACCTGACAGGATCGTCTAGCTCGTTCTCTTGGCCGTGGGGAGGCAACAGCAATTTGTAGTAGTCACAAGAGAGTACGTATGAAAACCCCTTCTCGATTCCGATTACTATGTTGATGCCTCGACGCAATATTTCAAACCTGATGAGAGGAACATAAACAATTATTGAAACAATCATCAAGGGTCCTTCTTCGGAAAGCAAGCCACAGAGCCATACGTGCTGTCAACCTTCAAGAAGAGGTCTCATGAGATCGAGAGGTACGTATTTTAATGAGTCAACGGCGTCCACCATGCGACTCACCCCACCTCCTTTCCATCCCCCTTCCCAGATGCTGCACAGACCCAGGCAGTGGTCTCGCATCGGTGTCAAGAAGGCCTCTCACGCACACACACATACACAGAAAGACAGAATGGTGTGACTCTGACACCCAATTTGATAGCCACAAACCAGTATTGAGACGCATGCAAGAGAATAATCCACCTGGGCATCATCAAGCATGTCCCGTAGACGGCACCTTGTGCAGCACAGCAGAGACCCGATGTTAGGCGGGTCCATGGGATCACCTGAACCAGGTGGAATGCCAGAGGCCAGTGCGCCGCCATTTTCCTTCGAGGAGCTGGACGCTGCTGCCGGTTCTCTCGACCCTGGTGGTGGTGGTGGGGTGGACGACAACATCTGGGGGCCTGCTGGTGGCAACGCAGGATTCCCTCTGGCATTGGACAACGGAGTCAACCCTGGCGCCCTGTCCGTAGATGCTGACATCTTTTCACTGGGAGGTTTCGGGCAATTGAACACTGCGTCCTACGTAGGTTCTAATGGCCCAGTATCGGGCGCATGAGTGCCGGAACTCCCAAACGTGGATGTCGGTTTTGACGGCGGCCCCTCTACTTTTGCTGGGCAACATATATATACGAACAATAATTCTCCCCCGTACGACAACGCAAATCTGGATTTAGGTGATTATTACGATTTAGCTCTTTCCTCAGCAGCAGGAACAGCAACAGCAGCAACAACAACACAGGATCCTTCGCAGTTTCCTCTTGGGATAAACTTAATTTATCCCCAGCAGCACGCATACGACAGCCAGATGACAAGCCATTCATACACAAGCAGTCCCTCTGGAACAAACCAACCACACCCCTCGATGTCGACAGTGCCCAACGGTAATACCTACATCTGCGATCAATGTGGCAAGTCCTGGCCAACGCAGAGCCAGTTGAAGTGAGTGTTTTGTCCCCTTTGTTTTGCCCCCAAGCCACAAGCTTACACACATATAATTTCCTCTTTCCAGGAAGCATTACCGCAACCACGAACGTCCTTTACCTTGTCCTCATGATGCGTGCGACATGAAATGCGCGCAGAAAAAAGAATTGGACCGCCATATACGGTCTCACCATGCTAAATGGGCAGCGAAGCATCCCGAACTGGCTGATTTATCGCCCATCACCAGCATAGTGTGTGAGCACTGTGGACATACTGCAGACAGGCCGGACAATGTCCGAAGACACATTAAAAGGTTTAAGGGAGCTTGTGCAAAGGAGGGCTAGGAGGGTAAATGAGGACCAGCAGAAGATGTCTTGAAAAAAAGATCAAGGCATATTTTGTCTTCTTTTCCTTTTCCCTTTCCTTTTCTTCTTCTTCCTTCTTCTTTTTCTCTCTATTTTCGCAATCTATGCCCGAGTGTTGTTATGATTTGTCTCCTGAACGGGCGGACCTGATGGATGACGAGATGACGAATCCCTTCTTATACTCTGATTTCTTTATTTCTACCTCGAAAGGCCACTTGTTAGTTTCGTTCTGTAATTTGTGTTTCTGTGGTTTCTTACGTCAATGATTACTTCCTTTTGCAAGTCGACGGCAATTTCCTTTTTTTTTTGTTGACGAGAATTATGACTATGAGCTGGACTTCGTCAAATGTGAGCAATCTTCCCACACGAGCGATACAAATTCATACTCGCTTCAAAACATGTGCCTGAACACGCATTACTTCCCTTCCTTTGATTTGTGCGACACTATCTGGAAATGGGCAACCATTTCTCGAAACGAGGTGAGAAGAAATTCCCAAGCAGAGCTGAGCTGGGTGTCTCGCCTGGCAGGGAGCCCATCACTCTTCATCTGCCTGATCAACATGATTGACGGACATGATGCGTTATCACGAGAATCCTTGACATGTTGATGTGATAACGATGATATCATTCATAGGTATTAGGCAATTGTGCCAATGGTATGCTACCGAGAAGAAAGAGAAAGAAAAATAAGAAGAAAGAGAATCGTCAATATGGTCATGATTGCCAAGTCTCAAAAGCAGACTTCAGTATTATATTATGGTTCTCTGTTTGCAGGCCTGTCCAACCACTTCAGTCACCAGTTGTGCGGAACAAACTTCAAAATTTTTTTTTTTGACTTCGCAACCCATCCCAAAACCTGACACCGGGCAAAATAGGAATCGTGAAAGATACACTGGAATAGTGTGATCAACGTGAAAAGAAGAGTAGAGGAGGGGAAAGGCCAAATGATGACCGCTACTTGGATAATTTGGGAGCTCTTCTCTTACTCCGGGCTCTGTGAGCCGGGCGACATTCTTAGTGACTCCCTGGAAAACATACCCTTTAGAGACCCTCCCTAGGGGTTCGGTGTAGAGTCGCGGCTCATACTCGCCCGGCTCACGCTTCGACTGTCCCTCTTGTTCATGAAGCTCTTCCGGGAGAAGGGCCTCGCTGGGCTGGTGGGGGCAAGACTGCCGCCACCATTAGCCGCCTCTGACTCGACGAATGTGGACCTCACCAGCACGCTACCGTCGCCAACCGGGTACTCCTTTTCTTCGTCGTTGCCAATAGGCAAGAAGTGCTCACCAAGGTCGTCGTCGCCTTTAAAGGTGTGGTTCTCCTTGGCCTGGAGCGCGAAAGACGCTTCTGGGGCGCACACACACTTGAAGGTCTCCCCGAATTTGAATACGCCGTCAGCGGCCTTGTGGTGCTTCGTCTTGCCGATGGTCTTACTCTTCGGCGCCTTCTGTTGCACGACAATGTACACATCCGAGGATGCCGGAAAGCCAGAGGCTGAAACGATGGTAAAAGTCGCTGTGCCAGCACCAGCGCCGGGGATAATGCCACTGTTCGCGGAGGCTGCGCCGAAGCTCTTAGTTCGGGAGTGCCCGTTCGTAGCACCCAGCGCTAGCTTGGGAGAAGCATCTGGTGACATGTCGGCATCGGAGACGCCCAGGTTCGACCGCTTGAGGCCACCGCCGGGCGTGGAATCGGCGCCATTGATGACAATAGGAGATTCCGCAAGACCACCGGCTGGTGATTCTGGTATAGAATCCTCATCCTTCTTTCTGCCGGTGAAGCCACGCTTGATGAACGATGCACCTTTGCCCACTCCGTGCGCGATCCCCGTGGCACCTTTGATGGGAGCACCCGCAACGCCAGTAACGATCCTGCCTGGTGCAGCAAAGGTGCCCGAGAAAGTCGACGTGCCTTGCCTATGTCTCGTCACATAGTCTGGACGGAACAGGAGCCGCAGCCTCAGGTTGCCTGATTTCCCATCCAATAGAAGATTGACCTCTTGTGCCTTGAACGGTTCCAGTTGCTCCAGGTTGATATCAGCACCGCCCAGGAAGTCTGGCTTGTCGGCAAAATCCCAGTCCATGACCTTGACGCTGAACTTGGCCGCGGTCCGAGAGGGGACAGGAACCTCAAAGAATTCATTCCAAGCTGGGTGGAGTGTCTTCTTCTGCACCTTTGTCTTGAACACGTCCTGCCCGTTCAGCTCAAATTTACAGTAAGGATCACTCTTGCCGTTGGAATCTGCCGAAGGTAGATCCGTAGCATCCAGCACATCTACTCTCAGATTGCCCATATTGTTGATGCTCTCGCTGGGATCAAGTTTCATGTTGATAGGGATGTACTTGAGGCTGACCTTGACGGCACTGACTTTGCCGTCCTCTCCCTTCATCTTGAGGGTCGTAGGGTTATTCTAGCAAATGAGAAAATTAGTACTGAAAAAGCAGCGTTGGAGGTGCAAGACTTACGAGACATTGCTTGAGTGTGTCCAGAGTGTTGCCTGTGAGCTGGGCGAGAGTGTGATCGCCCCTGTCATCCTCCCCGGTCTTGCCGCCCTTCTCTTTGATCTTGATGGTCAATTTCGAGAATTCTAGTTCTCGGATCATACAGTCGCCCATCTCATCAAACGTGTAGGTCTTTGACTTGGCAGTTGAGGACACGTAAGATGGGAAAGCCATATCGTCAACAAAGACCTCGACACGGGAACTGCTCTGCGGAAGCTCTGCGTCCATGAGCTTGAAGATGACGAGACCAGACTCATACTTGAGCAATTCCTGGGGAGTGAGGTGTATCTTTGGTGGCTGTCTTTCGTCTTTTGACTTCCGAGGCATCGTGGCGGACACAGGCGAGATGGGTGTCATGGGTCGGGCCGCATCTTTGTCTGCATCTCCAGATGCAGCACCAACTGTGGATGAGAATTTGCCGGGGTTCTCAGGTCGTGGCACGTCCAGGGAAGCTTTGACGTCGCCATTTTGCGACACTGCTGTGTCACCCTGTTTCTCTTGCTCTTTTTCTTCTTCTTCGTCTTCGGGGTCCGCAATGTTTAGAGTTGGGTAGAACGCGACGGTGTACTTGAGCAAGCCCTTCGGTGTACCCTTTCCATGAAGCTTCAGGCCATCTTCGTGAGGAGATTTCTGGTCATGGACTAGATATTCGCCACTCTCGTCTTGATGTACGTAGTCGGCAGCGTGTATGTCGATAAGACCCAAGCTACGGTCCTTGCCCATCTTCTCCGCGTCCATGACCTCGATTTGAAGTCGCTCCCTGTTAGAATGAACAGGCACATACAGAACCTCGTCGAAATCGGGGTTGAGAGTATTCCGGTGGGTAACAGTGCGAGCTCGCTCGATACCAGACAAGGAGACTCGCACGTACGGATCGGATTTGCCCATGGTCTCGAAGTTTCGCAGGTTCCTGGCGCTCTGGAAGTGAAAGCGCATCAGTCCGATGGGTGTCTGATAGCCTCCAGTTCCAGCCACAATGCCAGAAAGTGCAACGGGCCGCCATTGCGCTTGCATCTTTACACGGCCTGTCTTTGCACCAGAGATGTTGTACCAGTCTTGTCCCTTGGCCATCAGGTCGAGCATATCCTCCAGCTTGATCGAGTACGTGCCGAGTATCTGGTCACCAGCTAGATCGCGATCATCCTTGATGACAACGCCAAGTTTGGCAGACTTGCGGTCTGTGATCAGAATCTCCTTGGTGCCATTGTCCCAGATTGGATTGTTGGTCCGCTTCAGCTTCTTGGTAGTGTGAATCTCCTTGCCGTTGAGCAGCATATGGGCGTAGGGATTGAGCTGGCCAACAAGACTCTTCGACCCATCGAGGTCTTTGGCCTGCTCCACAGTGAAGCGCAGGATACCAGTGGGTGTATCTGGAAGAGGTTCCTCGGTCCCGTCTGGGCCTTTTGCTGCCTCGAGGACGGGGAAGAAGCGGATGTCGCACATGAGGGCGCCGCGAGCCTTGCCGCCCGACTTGATCTCAAGACGCTCATTCTCGTGCTCGTAAATCTCCTCGACACTTTCGAGAGAGAAAGACGCAGTGCCGAGCTCCTTGTCCTTGCGAAATTCGTTCCAATCAAACACCTGAATATCCAGGGTATCGTTGAAGGACGTGACAATGATGTAGTGGGTCTCATTCCAACGGGGGTTTGGGTTGTCTTTCACGGTCTTGGTCTGCGCCAGTGCTTGTCTCTTGTTCAGGGTGACCACGGCGTACGGATCTGGGTTGCCAGAGAAGTTGTCAGGATTTTTAAGACCTTGGGCACCGTGAAGAGTGATAGCAATGACGCCAATAGCCTGGTCGACCGGGGAGCCCGCGAGCATCTTGGCAACTTCGATGGGGAACACATTCGGTGCGTACATCATCGGCGCTAGGTTCCCGTGGATCTGCTCGAGGATGAAGCTTTCGAGACCGGGAATGAAGTTGATGTCGAACCCAAACGTCTCACCTCCCAGGGGCTTGCAGACGTAGTCAATCGTCGGTCGCTCGAGGAAGCACATCTCAATCTTCTCGACGTGAGGGAAGGCGAGCTGGAGCTTGATCTTCAATCGCATAATGCCCTCGAAGGCCATATCCTCGACGATGACGTCCAGGCCTTTGCTGACCATTGCCTTGCCGATGCGGATCTCAAGTACTACCTTGGGGTTGATCTTGCTTTTGATCTGGCGGGAGGTCATATCGGCAGTGTCATTCGGGGTGAAGCTGAACTTCCAGTCCATGATCACCACATCGTCCTCGGCCTTGGGGTACGTCTTGACGTGCTCCATGCGTGGGGGCTTGGAGCCCAAGGTGAACTCCTTGAGGCGCAGGCTGTCGAGAAACCCAGGGGTTGCGCCGCTCAAGACCTGATCGACAGAGCTGATAATGGTGGCTGCCAAGACAGGTTGGTAGATAGGCCAGAACTTGACCAAGAACGAATTAATCCATTCGAGAGATTCCGTATCCGTTTCCAGTCTCTTGAGGTTGACCTCGCGGTTCAAGTCGTCTCTGAAGTTACGGCGGACCCTTCGAAGGGAGGTTCGATAGTATGTCGCACAGCAGGCCATGATGGTGAAGACCCATCCGAGGCCACCCCCGAGGACGGCAACAAACCATGAGGAGATGCAGGCAAAAGCAATGACCGCGGCATTGTAATACCAATCTGGTTCCATGCAGTCAGTATATACGCAAAGTAGGGTAGGCAAGAGGTTGGAACCTGGCTTGATTGACTTACCGCCATAGAACTTGTCCGGAATCTTACCCTCCAGCCAAGTCTGGTGATCTAACAAGCTCTCGCCCTCCATGACAGATTCGACGGGCCAGCCAAACTGAGGTGCCCAGCCCGTCTGGGCCCCCATCTCCGGCCCACCGTCAGCAGGCTTCCCATCGATGATAGCTCTCCCGTCGGCATCTTTGGAAACTTCGATGGCTCCGGCCTTGGAGTCCTCGGGGATGTCGTAGTCGGGTTCTCCACCGTCTCGGTCGGTGACGAGTGCCGCACCTTTGCGTCGATTGGAATGGAAACCCTCAGGAACGGCCTGGTGCAAAGCGACAGCTGTTAAATGCGTGGCCACCAAAGGGGTGATGGGGCGGGACGTCTCTTTCCCATATGCTTACCTCTCTGGCCTGCGCCTTCTTCTCAGCCGGACTGGCATCCGGATTGAATTTGAAGGCAGCAACACCTGCACTCCTGGTCTCCTCCAGGATCTTCTTTTCCGCATCCTCAGCAGTGACAGAACTCTCTGGATCCCGGGAGGCCTCCATGGCTCCTTGCTGCTTCAGCTCTGCTGCTGCTTGTTCTGTCGCCATGGTGTGATTCTCAATTGGTTGTTCAATCTAGGCTGGGCGAAGTCTGAAAGGAGGCTGCAAGGTAGAAGCACAATCTTGTTCGTGCGTCTCCCGGCTGCAGTGCTGGTGGCGCTGGCAATGTTGGAGGAGAGGCACAGCTGTAAGCAGAGGGTGCGGGAGACGACGAGGAGGTTGAGGGGAGGATGGACCAGTTGGGAGGATGGGGTGGCTGGTTTGTAAAGGAAAACATGTAAAATGGGTTTCTGGGAAAGATGGGGGGCTGCGCTGGCTACTTGTGAGACTAAAAAGCTTGTAGAACGCTGGCCGCGCAAGGTTGAGCTGTTTGAGCTTGGTGTCAATAGTACCTTGTGCGGTACTGCCTATCAGGGTTCTCCCAAGCCTGTTCCAATGTGAATGAAGAAGACCGCATCTCGGCTGCATCTTGTTCTCGAACCAACAAGGACCCTGTCCGAAAAACAGGGAGCTGCTCAGCGAGTGACGTAAATACACTCTGTCTGGTACCAAGCCCCCCCCCCAAACCCGAAGCTACAGGGGTTCATCGAAGTACTGTGGTACACACATGGCACCACTGCCGCTGTAGTGCAGCTTCCACACGGAATCTTGCTGCCGTGCTGCTGGGTTGATAAGGCTCAGTTCACATGTACAGCCCCAGCCCCAGCCCCACCCCGTGCTGTGCCGAGTCCTGCTCAAATGAATTCTGTATTACTACCGTGTCGCTTTCACATCCTCAGGGCCGTCTTGAACCTTGCCTCCTGTTGTTTCATGAAGTACTTGTTGTAAACCGAAGCTCTGATGATGGCTCTCAGCCAATGTGCTGGCAACAGGCGGTGGATTACAGAATGGCTTGAGATCTTTGTGCTCTGCAAAACCTTATGGCTCCCTCTTCCGGATCTACAGCACACCTACTACCATTAGTATGTACTATGAGGTGGGCTTGGGGCTCATCCCACTCACGGTGACACCGTCTGAACTAGGAACTAGACAAGAATGGGGTGTGCCATTGGTTCCACATCCCTCCCCCGCGGTCCACATCAACTGGTCTATCATGCATGTGGACGAGCTTGACAAGTCAATTTGCGCTAGATGCTCGAGCCATTGGCACAACTTCTTGCTCGGTGCAAAGGAGCCCTCAGCTTGGCTCTTGTGGTCACTAAGGACAAGATTGGAATTTTCATCCTGCATTGCGACTCTGAGTGTGGGTAGCCTTGAATTCGATTGGGAAATTCCCTGGCTTTTGAATACAATCAGGCATGCATTAGGAATGCATCGGGAATGCATCTCGTGATACGTACATACATACAAATTGCCCTGTGGAGGGGGCTATCGAAGATCATTACATCTGTCTCACCTCGGCTGTACCCATAGCAGGCCATCACCTCGCATCTCTAATGACTGATTCATAATTTACGAACATTTAGGATAATCTGCCAACAACATAGTTGATGAGTATTCCCGATGGGCCCCTCTGCTCGTGACAGTGGATGAAGCTCCACCTGCGTATACCATACATAGTAGCAGTGTGTCCTAGCAGTGCTTTCTGTGGGGTCTCCCTGGTCAGTGGGAAGATGCAGTCCTCTTCACTTCTTCTCTGAGGATCATATGAGGTAAGAGGCCACCTAGGTCTCTGGAGACAGACATTGTTCATCGTAAAGCAATCCTGAATTAATGTAGATGTTAGTCTTTGACAAGATAGATCAAAGCATGCCACTACTGCTTCTAGATAAGAGAAGACCAGGGAGGTTTGTTAGGCAAATATAAAGACATTTGCCCTAGATTCAGGTCATTGTTCAACTGTTATCATACATTGTGGATGATTTCGATTTGGATCCCTTGGCACAAAGAAGGCGCTATGATATAGGACTGAGATCACTCCTGGTGACATGCCCAGCCATTCCCGATTAGAAAAGAAAAGAAACAACAAAAATAAAGAGAGAAGTGGCAGCCATTGGCCTCACTCGCTTGGGGAACTGGTCGCCCTTAGTAAGCTGTGGCGCATTCTAGAAATCGTCCCCACTCATTTGTGGCTAGTGTCGATTTTCAGAGCCGCCCGCTGCGTACATGTTGCCTCCATGTGAGCATGGCAATTGATCAACCTCAACCTCAACCCCAACCTCGCTGCTGCGGCAAACATCACGAACCACCCCAATCCGATATCCTCTTCCAACCCAAGAAATCACCACAAAAGAAAGCAGCAGATACACAACAGAAACAACCTCACAATGGCTTCCTATCTCGCAAGTATCTTTGGTACGGAGCAGGACAAGGTCAGTTCGATTCTTCCTCTTACATCTCCTCCTTGCCCTCATCGTGATCTGTCCTACTGACATAACGTTTTCTTTTCTCCTTTGCCTCGAAATAAAGGTCAACTGCTCCTTCTACTACAAGATCGGCGCCTGTCGGCACGGCGACCGCTGCTCCCGCAAGCACGTCAAGCCCTCGTACAGCCAGACGATTCTCATGCCGAACCTGTACCAGAACCCAGCCTTCGACCCCAAGAACCGCATGAACCCCTCGCAGCTGCAGAACCACTTCGACGCCTTCTACGAGGACGTCTGGTGCGAGATGTGCAAGTACGGCGAGCTCGAGGAGCTCGTCGTCTGCGACAACAACAACGACCACCTGATCGGCAACGTCTACGCCCGCTTCAAGTACGAGGAGTCTGCCCAGAAGGCCTGCGACGACCTCAACTCGCGCTGGTACGCCGCACGCCCCATCTACTGCGAACTCAGCCCCGTCACCGACTTCCGCGAGGCCTGCTGCCGTCTTAACAGCGGCGAGGGCTGTGTCCGGGGCGGCTTCTGCAACTTCATCCACCGCAAAAATCCCGGCGATGAGCTCGACCGCGAGTTGACCCTCGCCACCAAGAAGTGGCTCAAGGACGGCGGCAGGGATAACAAGACTCCTTCGAGGAGTCCCAGCCCAGAACCCACAAGGCGGAGATACTAAGGGGCTGCTTTACACAAGGGTTCGGTTTCGGGCCCCTCGGCAAAAAGGGTGGTTACAGACCTGGAGGGGCTTCATCGACCTGGTTCGACTCCGTCGCCCCCGGCTTGGGTGGAGGGTGGGCTGGTTGTGCTCCTGTGGATGGTCATACCCTAGTTGGAGACATAGATCGCAACAAAAAGGGTCCACCACGGTTCTTGGAGCGCTGGAGGAGCCACAAGCGATCATGTTGGCTACGCGAATGGCGCTGGTGGTGACCACCGCGGCTTGACTTGCAGAATTCTAGTGGCCCAATAATGAGAGCCGTTCCATCAGGTGACGAATCCGTAAACGACACTCAGATCATTGATTGAGAGAACAGCAGCAAGGAAGTAAAGGCGTTTGGCGTCGGGTTGGCGGGTATATCAAAGCGAGGCGTTAGATGTCTCTAGCATGTGATGTGCAAGGCATTTGATAGGCAGACGGTTCGCTGGACAGCATATTTCCCCAACAAACTAAAATATTTCTTCCGAGCATTCTTTAAAAGAGATGTATGAAGTGAAGAGACAACAATGTAATGCCCGTTTCTGAGCCTCGATATTACCACTACTGAACGCCGTCCTCGTATTCCGTGCTCTACGGATGTACTGCGGTCTTTCTTGTCTTTGCGTCTGTCCCTGTCCCAATCGCCTGGAAAGATTGGTCTTATTCTACTTATTCCTTGGCATCCACAAAAACGTCGTTTGACTCTGCTGTGTCTGACCGCGTCATGTTGGGTATGTCTTTCTTCAGGTCGTTGTGGAAATCAATGAGTGGTCCCTCGGAGGGTTTGCCTGTACTTTTTAACAATCCCGAGATCTCTCCGGTGCTTTCCATCCTGGGTTCATTGGAGGAGGGTACCGCTGCTGGCCTCGGAAGCTCTGCCGGGCTGTCGTCTTGGCCGAAGTCTATCAGATCCTCATGGGCTGGCTGCGTAGGGTTTGGATTGCTCTCAGCTGGCTTGCTGCCGGATGTCCTCGGGGGAATTGAGTGCGCTTTGTTCACCGTCTGTCCTGGAAGGATCGGGTAGATTGCCAAAATCTGTTCGGTACATTTCTTCGGCTCCGAGCTGTCGCTAGTGATATAGTCAATACAGATGTTCAAGTGTTTGGTTTTTTCCCACCCCGGCCCCCAGCCTTCCTTTCTTTCCTCCGCAGGCTCGAGGTATACTCACATTTGCGCATTGATGATCCATTCCAGATCTTCCTCTCCTTCTTCAGGCCCACCCGGTCCGCCCTGGACCCTTCTGAACAGTCGTGGATGCCACTCGACTCCATCTTGAGCCCTCTTAGCGGCTTCATCTCGTTGCGCATCCTCGATCTTTGATTTCTCGTCGGTAGCGAGCTCGTGATTCCGGTCCTTGACGGCCTGTGCGGTCTTGAACCAGAGCTTCTGCGACTCTCCTTCCTCCTGCTCCTCTACAGGCCTGACTTGTGGGGGTGCCGGCTTCGAATGATGTGCGTTGAAAAACATCTCCTTGTGACCAGTCTGTAGAGTGGTGGTCAGCAAACAATTGTATGTGTAGGGAACAGAGTGCGCTGTAATACATACCTTGAGATCCTTGACGAACATCTCATCGCTCCACAGCCCAGAGAGCTCGTACAACACCTCGCCCGTCCTCTCATTCTTGATCGTGCCGCCGATTGCATTGTACATGCCACCGACCCAACCCTTCGTCTTGAACTCCAGGTCCGCGACGAGACCCATTTCGGGGCATCGGACGACGCTGTGGTCTCCCAACTCGTACTTCATCTTGCCGAAGAGGATTCCTCTTGCATACATGTTAGGCTGTGTCAAGTGACTGCGAAGGCTGTCAGTTCCCCAAGGCCCGTAAACAATCATCGGCTTGTACTAACTAGCGCTCGCCCTTCTGAGGATCCTTGCCTCGATTCAGGAAAGTGAGAACAGCTGTGCCCTCCATCAAACTTGCTGCCGAGTTTCCGAGGAACTTGCTCTTCGGTTTCAGGGTACCGTCTACTCTGATGTGGTGCTCAGGGACCATGTAGAAGTAGCTTGATTTCGGAGGGTGGTGCGATGTCTGTTCGGAAATGTAGTATGCTCGTGTCTTGTCCGGAAAGTCCCAGTAGCAGGTGAATATCTCGCCGAGGATGGGATTCAGCGGTTTCTTGACTCCAGGAGGACGGATGTGCCAGCCACTGAGGTAGAACTTGACGACGGACACGAATCTCTCCACGGGGTCGTCAATCTCAGGTATCGGCAGGAGCATCTCAGGGTGGCTCATAAAGCTATAAAGGGATGCTGGTCAGTTTGGGGAAACGTTCCATAGACTTCGGATTCGGGAAGGGGGGGGGGGCGCTACTTCGTTATGCGCTCCAGCATGCTGCGTGGTTCGAGGATGAAGGTGGGCAGGGTCACCCTGCTGAGGTCGGCACCAGGCCTGAGCTGGGAGATGATATGGGAGAGAACATTGCCCTGATCGGGTTCAACTACCTGTGTATCATCGTCACCACCTTCGCCTCTGCCCTCGTCCGTGGATCCTCGGCTGCCTGCACAGAGCGGTCTCGTCAGTTTCTCGGCGCGGTACGCAGGGGCCATATTCACGCTGACGATACCAGGTGTAGTAGACCTGGAGAGAGAAGGGAGATCTTGTCTCTGGCACGTACTGGTCGTCGAAGTGGCCCGTCGGCGGCCGGACACGAGGCCCATCATGGTCATAGCAAGGTAACAAGCAGGGCTTGATCTGCCCCTCTTGTCGAGATAAGATGTTGGGGTCAGGGTATCGAAAGCAGGCACCGTGCTGAACGCCAGGGCAAGTCGCGTGGGAGAGGTTGTTGTTAGTAGATATGAAGAGGAGAGGAAGATAGAGCAGGACGTAGAGGCCTGGTCGAGGTGAAAGGTAAGGCGGATGCTCAGCCTAGCCCGAATGACGAAGGGTGGAAGAAGAGGGCTCTCTCTCCCTCTCCGTTTCTCTGCTCCTCAGCATATTGTAGTCAGCAGTTGGCGGGGCACCAAGCTGTATTTTAGCACTTACCTCCGCTTACCGCCCATGACGTTGCTCCGCCGGTCTGTCAGCCCATCCCTGTCACTCTGGTTCCTGTGCTTGCAGGTGACGCTTCAAAGGCTTGGCCAGGCATTGCTTGTTCGACAGTGTCAATTCTATAAGCCATTCATTGCGGCATGTGTTCTGCACAAATACAGTGGGCTGGCCTGTTATGTCATATCCTCGGTGCTCTGATACTCCCGATATGCCAACGGCCTACCGTATTGTCGGATCTCATCTCTCAGCTCCCTGTAATTTGTGACAGCTCAATGAACGCATGCATGTACGGGGAGAAGGGAAAAGAGGAATTATCTTTGGTCCTGATCATTGGACGCCTTGAATGACCCAACTGGCTTGGCCCCCTGGTCACTTGTTGCTGCTGGGCGGCCCAGCAACTAGGCTCATGACGGAGGCAGCCTACGTCCTCTCTGCATGAACACCAAATCCGGATGGTCCGAGCCTGCACAGTAAAAGCACTCACATACAAGGAGACGGGTGCCGTTGTCAAACATGCACGTATACAAAGAGATTGAATGCCAGTCACATCTTCATTAACAAAATCTTCCGAAACAAGAACAGATACATTATGAGCCGAGCCCGCCACGGTGGAGAGGACGCTGCGGTAAAGAAACATTCTAACACAAGCAGGCATCTCAATTTTAGAAATCGTCGACGGATCGACTTGTCACCATGAAGTTCCAACGTCACTTTGATTTGCCTTGTTCACCCCTTTCCCATTGCGGCTGGTTGGCGACGATTGATGCAGTCCGGCAAGATGACGTCTCTTTCGAAACTAAGGCACGAAAACTGCCAGTATCCCACCTCGGAGTGCATAATAAAGTCCGGCTGTCCGACCGTGTCTCGTATACTTTCTTTCTGTTCACTTCTCCCCCCCTCTCTCTCGCTCCCTTTTCTGAACCTGTACAGAGCGGGCCGCTCCCTCTCTTCAAAATTGAACAGATCAAAGTAGTCCTTTACCGGCGGGCGGAGTGACGAGCAGTCAGAGAATAATCAAACTTTCAGCCCGAAAGGCAGATGCTGCCGGATACTTTCCGGCGAGGGACCCTGCAGAGGGAAACAAAGAATGACTCGCCAGCACAGGTGTGTACACGGTAAAACACATCGACAAACCTACTTCACATCTCCGGCTCAGATGGGCTGCCGGACAGCCTCGTGCGGAGGCAGCCCTAGCGGAAGTCTGTTATCTCTTGGGCTCGACACTCGTGTTCATACTATAATATCTATGAGAAGATGTTCCCCAGAGACAAACGGGTGCGACTGTCAGCACTCAGGTTTAGCGCCGTGCCCAGTCTTGATCCCTTGTACCCGGGCTAATGGCTAGCGAGGAGAGTATTTTCTCGCTATTATTATGTGAAATGAGAGAAGCCGTCGCAATCTCGATGGTGTGTCATCTAGAAACCTATGAGGCAGCTCAGACCTGGCTCAAGCGCCATCTCGCTGAGCCTCTCCCCAGCGCCATCTCTTATGCAGGGTTGCTTGCAGTCCAAGAACCTCTCAAACATATGATGGGCAGATGCATACCTATACCACAGGCTTGCATGAGGACAAGAGCCAAAATATATATATATATATACCAAGCTGCAGTGTTACATAGGCGCTTGTGGTTTGCATAGTAAGCAAAGATGGGATGAAGGCGCTGTTGAACATGTGCAGATAGGTACTAACCTTATATGTTGTATGATAAGGTTGACCCCACATTCAGGGGATAGTTCGCCTTGGCACTCGTACAAGGTTCTCGCTAATTGTGAGTGTCAGCAGCAGCAGCAGCAGCAGCACTTGTAGTGGTTTTACGAGGTGCGAAAAGCTGCAGTGTACTATCTCTTATAAACCTGCATCCCGATGCATATACACAGATGTGGCTATTGTTAACAATATTAGAATGAAAGAATGAACATGTTTCATGCATTGTCTAGCTTTTGGGCTGGCCAATTGCAAGAAGCGAGGGGGACGTTGCAACGACAAAAAGATTCCAGGTCTGCTGGTGCCAGGATACAGCCCCTACTTTTCAGGTGCTAAGTATAAATAAATAAGACTACAGCACTAACATATAGTACTACGTACGCAGTAGTACTGCCCTAAAGAGAGACCCTGTGGAGGGGGATGGTAAGTGGGGGCCGGGGTCTACCGTCTACCCGATCAGTGAGCGAGTCGCCCATTGGCGTCGGTCGTGGGGCCTCAGGGGTCTTCGCCCGTCCACCCCCCAGCCGTTGCTGAAACGGCCCTCCCTCTGCAACGTCAGCTCCTGGACGGAGGGCAAGCATGGCATAAGGTATTGACTGGTAGGGCATTGACGGCCGACACACACACACACAGAGAGAGAGACAGAGAGACCGACAGTCGTTGACCCTGACCGCGACAGCGATTGCGCGCCCCCCTCGACGCTCTCCACCAGACACCATCACCGCTAGAATCATCCTTCCTCCCTTGGATCACGATCGCGTCGAACCAGACCATTCTTCCATATCGTCCAGCAGGCACACGTCTCTTCGGCCACAGACACAATCTCCGTGCTCCTGTGCCGCGGTTTAGGATGCTCCCAACCCTCGTCTGATAGGCACGCGAGTCAACATCTTGTCCCTTCCCCCAAGATCTTGTCCTCCTCGTCCTCGTCCTCCTTCTCTCACACGATCGCCAGGCTCATACGAAGACCACCAGAACGGCGAGGGGCAGAATGGAGTCGGAAGGCCAGTCCAAGAGGGGCCGTCTCATGGGGAAGCTCTTCGGTCGCGAGAGGAAGGTCTCGAATCCCAACGAGGTCGCCCCAGGAAACGACGACCTTAGCAATTTCTTCCAACACTCCCCACACGACAACATTCCCGTCGTGCATGCCGCTCCTCAGATGCTGGCCAAGCTCGACACCTCCAATGCTCGCCGGTACCCAAACGCCCTCGAGGTCAACACCCCCGTCCGTGACCACCAACAGCAGCCGCCGCCGAATGCATATCAATTGAACCCGCGGCCGCGAGAGCAGCAGCAGCTTGCTATACGTGGACGTGCCCCAAGCACGAGGCATCGAAATAAGAGGGGCCTTGTGGTGAGATTCGTCGACACCTTCCCCGAGATTATAGGGGACGGCGGAGACGAGTGTACCGTTCCTACCGCAGAGATAGCGAAGCGGAAGAGAGCACAGTCCGCTCCTCCACCTGCACAAGCGAGGAAGATCGCACAGCTCCAGCAGGAGAGGGACAGGGCATACACGGACCCGAAACAGGACGACTTCGTCCCTCCAGTACTTCGAAGAACCCAGACCGGCTACTCTACTATCTCGGACGACCCATCGCCACCCCCACCTCCGCCCCCGCCTCCACCTGTTTCTCTACCACCGCCCACCTCTCACGACCTGCCTGCTGTGCCCGCTGGCAATACCTCGTCCTCTCAGTTCCTAGACAACTCAGTGATCTCGAACGACGACAAGAGAAAGTCCTTCATCGAGATCAACCAGGCCAAACAGCGCCAGGCAGAGGGCATGGCTTTCGCAAAAGCAGTTAGGTCAGCAAGCACCAGCAATGAACACGAATGGGAAGAGACCAAGCATCAAGTGGCGGGCCCCTCGACCCCGATCGAGGCGAATCCAGGTTCGATTCCGCCTTCCATTGCTGGGTCTCCTGAGCTGCAGCAGCAGAGACGGCCGCGGCTGGACCAGAGTCCTTCGTCTATCTACTCTCAGTCGCTACAGGGAAGTCCTGCCGCAGCGATGGCACAGCAACGGTCGTCAGCGCGCGATCCCAGGCTGGGAGACTCTCCTAACAAGAGAGGTACTGCGTCAGACATGGCAGCGGCGGCGGCACTGGCCGACGACGCCTTGGAGATCTTCACTGCACGGACACGGCACTTATTTGAGCTGTTCCGCCTGCAGGCCGAGACTGTCAGACCAATCATGTCCTCCCTACCAGATGATCTCGCCCGGGCAGCTCTGTGGTGGTTCCTGAAAGGCAGAACGACCCTCGAGATAACCATCAGGGAGCAGCCGCAGACCCCACAGCATGCCAGTCAGCTCCAGGCGGCCCGTCAACAAGCTTATGCTGATCTTGCCAAGGCTTTGTGGATCTATGAGGACGTCTTGCCCGGGGTTCTCAGCTCCAGGAGTAGTCCGGTCGATGCTGAAGTACAAGACGTGGGGCAGACCATCATGTCGCAGCTGAGAAAGCTGTCATCCTCCATGAAGCGCAACGGTTTCCTGCCACCCGAGGAACCCTTCTTGCCGCAGACCATTGACAAGACGATATGGGTCGAGTATCCGGCCATCAATCAAGACATCATCACGCTGCTGTGGGGTTCCTGGGGCTCCTCCATCGCGGCATCGCAATCGCTCACCAAACTACCCCTCCTTGCTGCCTTGCCCCTGGGTGACACGAAGGACCTGTTCTGCTTTGGTCGTTACATGGTTGACCTGCTTCTCATGGAGCAGGGGATAGAGGACCAGAAATTCCATTTCCCCTGTTTTCTCTCGGTCACCAGGTCTCCGGCGCAGACGAGTCTCGATTTCTGTCTTGTAAGCCAAAATGGGTCCGTGCAACTACACATCCAGAGCAACAAAAAAGGAGGCCCGACCTGGAACGATATCAAGTGGCGCCCGGAAAACTGCGCCCTCGAGCTCAAGCTACCTCGAGGCTTCCTCGTGGTCGTCAAGTGCAAGCCTCAAGACTTCAAAATGTTATGGAACCTGCAAGACTTTAGCGCGAAGGCGCTCGCGACGCTTCAGCCGCGGAAAGAGGAGCAATGTGTCTTCAAATCCAAACTGCGCAGCTTTCAGTACTTTGACTCGAATGCCAAGTCCATGACCTTCCCGAGAGAGGCTGTTCTCGGCTGTGAAGTCGCCCTGTTTGAGCGGATTGCCAAGGAGAATTCGCCCCAGGGACAGAGGACGCATCATCGGGGTTTTCGCTTTGCCGTCGTGACTGGCCCGTCGACAAAGTTGCTCAGTGCCGTCAACCACATGTACCTACCCCAGGTACCTGTCCAATTTGGATTCCTGCGCGGTGAGAACAACGAACCTGCACTCCTCTTGCGATTTGATGACGGGGGCAGCACCGGTAGGATGGTCATGGCTTTCAACGACGAACCAGAGCGGCTTCGGTTCCACAGTCTCCTCATCGGCACACTTGTGCAACAGGACGAAAAGGTCTTCTCCGAGGTTCCCATCACCGCTTTTGCCATCACGCAGACCGCCAAGTCCGACGCGGCGCCCATCTTCTCTACGCTGCCGTGGTCGAGAGTTAGGGTGATTAACGAAGACGTTGAGGGCGAAATACCAGAGACAGTACTGGCCGAACGTCTAAGGATCATCATCGACTTCAAGTGTGGCAGCATAACCGACAGGGTCAATGTGGGACCTGGAGAGCTGAAGATCAGGCTTCCAGTCAAGGAGAAGAACAAGATTCAGATCCTGCGCCCACCTCAACAGGATATCACCGTAGCGCTCTCGGAATCTCAGGTGGCCAAGCAGCTGCCAGGAGACATATTCCAGGCGTTGCAACTCGCCAGTCGCGGTCCATCGATCCGCTCATTCTCCTTCACCAGCCAGCGCGAACTGCACGATTTCCAGGAGGCGCTGACGGGTTTCAAGCCTCTCTTCGATGGGGTCGTTTCGCTCTTTGCCATTGCTCGGCGGCGCATGGTCGTCCCCATCTACAAGAAATGGGAAGCAGCCGGGACCAGACTGCAGATTGTCCAGTCGGAAGACAATATTACCCACGTCCTCGTCTTCTTTGAGGATTTCCACCACGGAGAGAGCATGAGCTTCCAGCTCAAGGCGACGGACATCTTCGAGTCGATCAAGAAGGGAGACAAGCTGGGTCTCAAGATCGATGACGCCAAGTTCCCTCTGCCTCTCCTTCCTGAGAACGGGGAGAAGCCGACGGATGACATGGCCTTTGTTTGTTTGGATATGCCAGAGATTCCAGGAGAACATGATGATATTACAATCCTATTCGATGGCGAGGAGCGTAAGTTGATGATGAAGTCCTTTGAGTCTTATTCTTTTTCTTTTCTCCTTTTCTTTCTGGCATTGTTCTCCGCGCTGAAGCCCAAAGGAGAAAGTAACTGACTGACGCTTTACCACAGAACGAGATGATTTTATCCAGTGTCTTCCGGCGCCAGTCAAGGGCTCTAGGATATCAAAGACATTTAAGTAAGTACGATGTAAGGTGGAGAGGTTTTAAAGCAGTTGAGTTGCCAAAAGAAGGGGTTGGAGAGTGGATTTTGGGGGGGGGGGGGCCACAGACTTGAACAGGAAGAAGGAGGACAGCCACGCGGCAGAGCATCTCCATATTGTATACAGGGCGATACCGTGTCTGCATTGGGCGGCCCCATGACTTACACACACTCACACACACACACACACACAACACTCCTGCATTTCTCGCATGAGATACCCACTACGGCGCAAAAGGGGAATGGACATTCATCATTCACGTCTACTTGCCAAACCCTCGTCGCACCTTTCTCAGGCTAAGGCACATACAATAGCTTGTAGCAAGATGCGATATTCCATGGGAATTGGCTTAGATGTCATCCAGTCTCAGCAACGATGAATATATATATAGAAACATGATCATCTCTGCTGCGTCTGTCTCTCCCGATTCTACATGGCGTGAATTTTGATCGGTGGGTTGATTGAAATGATAAAATCTCATCTACTTCCATCCTTAAGCGCGCACACATAGCGATGCGCGCAAACAACATGATCGTTTCAGTCATCTCTTGCGTGCTACATATCCGTCCGTCCGTACTTGGCAAATCAGTCAAAAGGTGTGGGGGTATCCAGATCATAACGCGCGCTCATAAGCCAGGGAAGGCAATCAATCCAACAGAAGTAAGCACAGGAAGAAGAAAAAGAAACAAGGAGAATACAAGAAGACGAGGAAACATCTCCACACACACACACACAAGTACAATCCATCCTCTCTTCAGTCCGACGTCCCCCTCCATCGCACGCCTCCCCCTTCATGCTGCATCATCCCCAGACTGGGAAAGCATAACCAGCCCCCTACTCAGCTCCTTCAAGCTCTCCTTGTCCATGCGCCGCGCATTCTCCAGCCCGACGACCCGCGCCTGCAGCTCAGCGACCCGCACCTCCCTCGCCTCGAGCGCGGCGCGCGCGGCGTCACGGCCCTTGACGAGCCCCCTGGTCCGGAGCTCATGCCGCTCCAGGGCCGCGCGTACGTGGCGCCTTGTCGCCTCGGAGATGGGCTGGGTGGACAGGAGGAACATGACCTCGTCTGCTATCTGAGGGTAGTCTGTGGCGGCGGGCGTCTTGAAGGGCGAGGAGGAGGCAGGTGCCGCAGACGGTGCGGTAGTGGTGCGTGTTGCGGCGGGCGTGGTGGCAGCAGGGTCGAAAGGGGTGGTGGTAGCCGTCGGGGGAAAGAGGAGGACGTTTGTCTTTCGGTACGGCGTCGGCGTGGCGGCATCCCCAATCACGGAGGAGGCTTGGTCTAGGGCGTCGTCACCGTCTTTGGAAGGGGTGCCGTCCCGGAACCGCAACCTCTTCAAGCTGCGTTCTTGGTCTTCGGCACGACGGTCCTCACCCGCGATTAGTAGGCTGTGGCGGGTAATGGGGGTCGGGAGCCCGCCTCGTGCGCGGTCCATAGTTCTCTGCGCGGTCGGCGTCGCGAGAGAAGACCACTGCTGCTGCTGCTGCTGGTTCTTCCGCGCGCTCTCGTCGGCAGCCCGCGCCAGCTGGTGGCCTGTGTCTGGGTCGTCGAGCTCGTCTCCACCGTATTCGTCGTCGCTGTCCTCGAGAAAGACGTGGTGCTTGCGTTTTACCGTGGGCGTCTGTGGCGGGGCAAGTGTGGTGCCAGTCGACGAAGAGCCCTTGGACACGGATGATCTTCCCAGCGTGCCGCTCGACGCCGCGCTGCCGTTCTGTGCATGCGTGCTGCCCCCCGCACTGGGCCGCACCGCACCGGCCTTGTGGTTTTCCTCCTCCTCCCCTTCCGCCGAGTCGTAGCTCAAGTACTCCGAATCCTGCGAAAGACTCCATTTCCTCTGTGCTGCAGCGCCAGAGCCAGCGCCAGCGCCTGTGTGAGGCAGGCCTCGAAAGGTCCTCTGCTGAGGCAGCGCCGTCGCTGGAGTCATCGTCGTCTTCCTCCCTCTCCCAAATGAAGGGGTCACAGGCGGTTCGCCCTTAGCCTGGACCCTGGCAACGATGCCGTTCTCGGAGCGGCAGTTATTCGTAAGCAGGGCGTCGCGCTCTCGGGGCTCGGCGTCGTGCTGGAAGAGGAAGAAGCCACACTTGCGCTCGTCGCAAGTGTAGAAAGACTTGCCCTTGTTGGGGCCTTCTTTCTTGACCTTGAGGTTGAGGGCGGGCTTGCGGGGGGAACAGTCGCCTTTTTTTTGGTTTGAAGATATCATATACAGTCAGCTAGGGAACGGGGGAAAGGGCGGTCCTCTTAAGGTGCAGGTGAGGAGAAGAAAGAGGAGGAGAACGAGGAAGAGAAGAAGGAGGAGAGACAACATACAGAGCCACAGCCCGTCTTCAAATAGGCCTCTCTTCTTGGGTGTGAATGGCGGTTTGCGTGAGGACCGCGATTTGGAGGGTGTCTTGTACATCTTAATGACCCAGAGGAAAAGGAGAAGAAGAAAGAGAGGAGACAGCGAGGCAGAAGGAGGGGAGCAATTGGGTACAGTGATGGGGAAATATGCATGTCGGATTGACGATGACGAATGAATGAGACGGGAGGAAAGAAACCCAGCCGCCTCGGGTTCAGCTCATACGGACCCCTGGTCGCTGGGGGTTGGCGGCTCGGCGCGGGGGGCACCCTAGTCACCAAAGTGTAACCCGACTAGGGTATTAATTGATTTCCCAGCCGCTCGGGCGCAGTTCTTTAGTACACGAGCAGGTACTATAGTATATACTTGGTAAGTACATACAATTCACGTATACGTAATAACAGGTACACATGCATCTTGATCAAAAATGTGAGATAGTTTCAAAGTATTTACTTGAAAGCTTCAGAAAAGAAAGAGAAGATGGATCCAATTTCTACTGCAAAGTCTTTCCTGTCTATGCGAACCTGAGACTATTGCACAATTGACATGGAAGCCGATCATGCCTGTGTGAGTACAGACTCAGGCTTGGCCGTTACTACAAGAATGTATTCTATATACACACCACATGAATACAGTTTCGAGATACTGAATCTCTCTTGCCCGCTTCCTCTTTTTCTCTTTTATTCGCTATGCAAGAAGCACCACCACCCACAATAAATTGCTCCCACGCCGACCTATGCTCTACCAAGACATGTCCTCCTCCCAAAAAAGAGAGAGAAAAAAGTAGGAGGATGACAAGAGAAAAGAAGATGGGGTATACGCGTGCGTACATGAATTGACAGAGACGAGAAGGAGATAGGAGAGAAGGAGAGAAGGAGGAAAAGCAGAATGAGGACCTTCAGGATGCTCCAGCTTGCTTGCTGTATGTTGTTATCGTTCTTCTTCTTCAGACCTCGTAGAAATAATCATCATCCAACCCCTCTCGACTGGGCACAACACCTGCGCCAGGCTGTGGCCCGCTGTACACCGCATCCACACGGACGTTAAGCAGCCTGATCTTCAGCCCGTAGTCGCTGACCAGCGTCACCAGCTTGTTCGTCTCGGCCGTGATGGGCGCCTGGTTGAGCAGCATCAGCAGGCCGTCCAGCCACTCCGACGCCAGCGAGTTCGTCATTGGGTGCAGTGTCAGCACGGCCTGCTCCTTGGTGTCGCTGCCCCTGGCCGCCTCCTCGGGGTTCACGTAGCTGTAGATGGTGATCTTGGTCGTCGTCTTGGGCGGGGCTGCGCCGCTCGCTAGTAAACCTGGGGCTTTGGGCGTGCCGGGCGGCGGCAGCTGCTGGTGATTGATGTTGTTCTTCAACGTGGACGCGCTGGACACGCTCTGGGCGTCCTCGCCCGGCGCCGATACGTTGGACACGACCGAGCTGATGGTGCCGAGATCGATCTTGTCACCCAGGTGGTCCAGGATGGGATCCGCCGGTGCCCTCTCGGCGAAGTCTGCGTAGTGCAGGTAGCGCCTGTTGTGGGAGAGCCGGGCGAACCTCCACGGTTTGGGCTGGTAGAGCCGCTTTCTGGCGTCTACACTGCCCTCGTGCTGGTGTCCTGCTGGCTGCTGATCTCGCGCCGGCACTGGCTTGTAGAACCAGGAGCCCTGCAGGAGGCAGCGGATGCGCTGCTCCTTGACAAAGGTCAGAGCCTCATGCTTCAGCTCCTCCCGCACCTGGTATAGGTGTGCGCCCCATTGGTCGTCAAAGGACAGGTCGAGCAGCTCCATCTGCACCTCGCGGAGCCGGCTGCACTCGTACTCCTGTAGCTCCTCCTCGACCTCAGAGACGTCTCTCATCCTGGTGGCCTGGCCGATGACTCGCTCGACGAGGATCCTCACCAGCTCGGCCACCTTCTCGAAGTCATCCCGCTCCGCACCTGTGGCCTTCCACATGCGAAAAAAGGCGTGGAGCCCTGCGGTGTGCAGCCGTGACCACTGCAGCAGGAGGGGCCTGAACATTATGTCGTTGCCCTTGCTGTTGTCGATGGCCTGGTAGCCCTTGATGTCCTCCAGGTCGGCCTTGTCCACCTCGAAGTGCTCATAGAGCATCAGAGACACGGCCAGACTGGACCGGGCGATAGGACACCTCTCGTGGAGCGGCTTCGTGGACTGCTCCAGGAGCATCTTCTGGAAGCCATCCTCGTTCTTGCGCACGTAGTCGG
Organism: Cryphonectria japonica; assembly: GCA_014851275.1. Lineage (NCBI taxonomy): Eukaryota > Fungi > Ascomycota > Sordariomycetes > Diaporthales > Cryphonectriaceae > Cryphonectria > Cryphonectria japonica. The sequence continues at coordinate 2,957,853 of JACWTT010000001.1, read as the reverse complement.
TAAGGTCCATCATACCCAGGAAGCCAGCCGTGTGAAACTCGGACGCGGGGCTCTCCGTCTGGAACCCAAGCCTCCGCCACTTCTCTGGGTTGTGTTTCCTGCCGGACGTCTCGCCGCTCGTCGCAGCCGTCGGGCTTGTCGTCGTGGTGTTGCCGTTGGCAAAGGACCTGTCAGGTGCGCTGGAGAGGTGCAAGCCTTTCAGCGCCCTCCTATGCTCCGGGCGCTCGAGGTCGACCTTGACCTCCTTCCACCTCCGCAGCAGGACCTTGGTGAGGTTCTGGAAGTCGAGCAGCGGCTGCGCCAGGTCCTGCATGGCGGAGCTCTGCATCAGATTATAGACGGCCTTGATCAACCCCAGATCCTGCAACCTCTTGATGAACTTAGACCACTCCTCCCCCGCGGGCCTGGAACCGCCAACACCGCTGACGCCCCTGTCCTCCTTAGAGATGGCGTCCCGTACCAGGGCGTTGATGAGCATCAGCGCGGCGGCGCACAGGGCGTGGTCGGCGGACTGGAGCTGGGAGATGACGTGCTCGAAGAACTGCGGGTACACGGCCACGGCGGGCTTGAGGGCGCGGAAGCCAAACATGCCAGGGGTTCTGACGGCGGTCGCGATGTGGTTGTTCCCGCCGCCGCTGCTGCCGCTCGGGGCGGATTGCGAGTGCGACACCAGGGCGACCAGAATGGACATGGCGCCCCGCAGGATATTGACGAGCGGATTCGTGACGACCAGCTCGACGAGGCGCTCGACGAGATCGGTGGCCATGTGGCCCTCAAAGATGTCCCAGCCCATGTCCACCTCCAACAGCCTGGTCAGCGACTGCAACGAGTAGGCAAGGGTGTTGCCGCCCGTGTTCATGATCAGCCGCCGCAGGATGACCAGCCCACCTGACGAGATGAAGACGTCGGCAAAGGCAGGGTCATTGATCGAGGACTGCAACTTGAACACAGCCATCTTGCGAGCGGCATCCTCGTCGCTGGCCAGGCGCGACAGGAGCGCGGGGACGTCGGCCTGGTCCATGGCGAGACAGGGAGGAAGGAGGAGGCGGCGGGGAGATCGTAGGTAATTGACGTCAATGTTCGATCACAGGGGCCCCTCTTCTTCTGCTTCTTTTGGGGCCAGGCGAGCCAAGCCCAAGCAGGCACAGACGAGAGGGCGCAGGGCGGGCTTTCGTCGTGTGAGAGAGTGTGTAACGCAGCCCTGGACTGTTTGACGGGATGGTTTTCTTATGCAGGGACTCGAATCGTGACGTAGATGCGCAGGGAAGGGTCGTACAGAGAGGGTGTCAGGGCTCCATTCATGACGGCTGCATGTCTCAACAGCATGCAGGTGCTTGGTGTATCTCGAGATCGTGATAAATTTGATCATTAAAGAGGGCGAGCACGGGGGTGGTTTAAGGTTCCAGGGGGGATTTGTTCGTGCGCCGGTAGATAGCGATAACACGCTGCGGGCCAGCAGATCGCCCTCGCAAGCCTTTAGGGGCAGTTGACACTACTACTTTGTAATTGCCATGTAGATCTGCCCACTATCGTGACGACCTAGCACTTAGCCAGGCTAACATGCCAGGCACGCATATGGACCATGATTGTACTACCGTACCATACGTTCAGCGCTGGCTGGCGAGGGGTTCGCACCTGGGTCCACTAAAGGGTTCGCCAATCCATGCGTGGTCGGCGACACTAAAGAAAAACCCCTGCCTTGGACTTCAACTGGGGACCTACTCTGATGGATCGTGAACGGTCTACTGGCTTCATGAATGCGTCTCTCTTTCAACGTACTTAGGCTACGTATTGATTGAATAACATTCTTACTTGTCAATCTAAAACTTGCAACAACAACTGACGGTTGAGACGCTGAACTATCTTTTTGCTTTCGTGCCAACGCAAGCTACTACTGTAGCAAAGCTAGTTTGCTTTTGCCCTGCATTAGCCTTAGGACCGTGTTTCCTTGACACCACTATGGATTATATTATACCAACAGCACTGATTCCAGGAGTGTTGGAAATGAAGACTGTTGCAAATCATCTGACAATTGTAACAATTGATGAATCAAGGCATATTATGTGCCTCATATCACTTTTGGGGGTTGTTACCGCCCGAGCGGAAGGTTCCACCTGTGTACTGCATGTCACTCTCACGAGGCCAGTGTGTTTGTACAGTGTCTCAGCTAGCCTTGGTTCTTGAACTAAGAACATCTTATCTGCGCCTGCCAACTTATTAACTGACGTAGCAAGTGAGCATTCAAAGCTCCCTTGCCCGTGGCTATATACTCACCCACCCACTTACTCACTGCCACAATATTACACCTCTCGATAGTGCTCAAACCACTACTCACACCTTCTACGGACTGCAATCTCGTCGTCTCCTTCTTTTTCCAGTACTAGAACGTCTTCAGCACTCATGCTGGAACCCTACACGAGCTCACCAGCCATGAGCTCCCCTTCGCAACAGCCACCACCGCTGCTCTCCAGCCTCAACACCCAGCACCTCGACGCCACCAGCCGCACCTTTGGCCTCAGCATACAGGAGCTCCATGACCTCAAGCGCCATGCCTTCGCGGCCAAAGAGACGGCCTACTGCCCCTACAGCAACTTTCGCGTCGGCGCCGTGGTGCTGACCAAGCTCGATGCCTATATTCCTGGTGCTAATGTGGAGAACGCTTCGTATCCTGTTGGCACCTGTGCCGAGCGCGTCGCCTTCAACAGGGCGATTACTGAGGGCCATCGCGACTTCAAGGCTGTTGCTGTCGCCACGGATATCTCGCCGCCCGCGAGCCCCTGCGGCATGTGTAGACAGACGTGAGTGGTAGGAGTAGTAGCACTACTGATAATGGCAGTGGATCTGACCCTCGTCTCGGCCCTTCCTCAAGATCGTGCTACTAACTGGACTGGGTTGGGTGCCGTGTAGGATCCGGGAGTTCTGCGAGCTGCAGATACCCGTGCTGATGTTCGACAAGGCTGGGGACTACTGTGTGTTACGACTGGAAGAGGTGAGCAGCCCCCGCGCGCGCATTGTTATTCGTCGCCCCTCTTCAGAAAGCCTTATTTCCCGTACGTGTTTCGTGGGCTGACCCTGAAGAATCTATTAGCTGCTTCCCCTGTCATTTGGTCCACCTTGGCAGAGACCTGGAGTGGTTCAGGAGAACCCTTGAAGGAGGAGGAGGAGGAGGAGGAGAGAGAGTATCACCAGCCTGTCCATCACGGTTGGCAGTATCGGATCGACTTCGGGATGGGAAAATGCGACCAGTCTCGTTACTGGGCCGATTCTTCCCCTTCCCTCGTGGTGGTGACATGGGTGAGAAATCTTATACGCCGATTCAGATTGGGTTTTAATTCCCACCCAAAGTCAACAGCAGTCGCCATGTTCAAAATGCGTCCTTATGTGACTTGTGAGTTATGTTCACACTGCTCGGCTAGACCAGAGCCCGACGACCTACACATGAAAATTCATCAGCCGCTTTGTTTTCTCATGACATAGCCACCGTGGTTGCAGGGCGAGGATTCAAAAAATGTCACACTTCCCGTTGCAAAGTGTTCAAGCTATCAAGCCAGACCCAGACATGCTACTTCCTGAATCCTCAGGGGGTGACTGTTCTCCGCTACTTCTACACAGAGAGCATGCTCATATTATGGTCAAGGCAGATGAGCATAAGGGTTCGAGGGCGAGAAGGCAAATGATCGCTCAGGAGCCTGCAGAGTACAGACATGCAAACTTGAGACTTGTGGTAAGCTCTGACTTGGCGTCGTCATCGGCACACTGCAACAAATCCTGAAGAATCGGGCGGAGGGGAAAAGCAAGCCTCATAACCTTCAGAACTACGATTTCGGTATGGCTGCGAGGTCGGTACCGGACGATATTGACCCTGCTCCTCATAACAAACAAGATGCTCAGGGGAGGGGTCCGCCAAGATAATCCGCTCATGTGTCCACAGGAAGCCATCTTCTAGCAGACAACAACACTCACTGCGTACGCCCTGTGCATGTCCTTAGTAGAGATGCACTTCCCATATCCAGGGCGAGGTTGTGGCGTCGAGAGTACAGCTGAAACTCGGGTAGTGAAAACCCAAAATCCAAGGCTGCAATGGGGCTGACTGGCTATGAGCGCATGTTCGGAAAAGTGCACAATTCTTCAGGATCAGCCAAACCATGTTTTCTGCCCGTTTCTCCAGCCACCTCACTGGCCTCGTTACGTCCCATTCGGTCAGAAAAGTGCTCTTTTGTTTTTCTCTTTCTCTCATGCTGCACATGTGCGGCGCTTAGACTTTCGAAAGTGAAGGGAATGCTGGGTGGACTGTTGTCCGGTCGCGGCATCGAGCAACACATGGTCGGTGAGAGTCACTACTTGTCTGCCGAGGCGAGGATATCATGTTTGAGTAGGCATTAGAGAGCATCAAGTATGTATAAAGTGCTTGGCTATCTGCCTAGGAAATTCTCCTCTCCATCTTCGGACTTAGTATACACCAAAATAAAGGACATAGAAAAACCCGACTCGACTTTTCTCAATATTACTTTGGTTTGGAGGATACATTTTCAGACTTTCGTCGTCAGCGAGTGTGTTTCTCTTCTCGTTTTTTTTCTTGCTTCTTCTTCCCTTGGCCACTACACCATGACAGCATAGCATGACTTGTTTTTTTCCAATGGGGCATGGTTTGGAATCACTCACCAGCGCCCTGGGCCGGCTCCAAGGGCGGTGGCGCTGGGCATACTGGCTTGCCAATGTCGTCTCATGTACCGTGATGGTCGGGTGCGCCATCTTCGACCCTATCAGCGCCACCGAGGGTCATCGATACTGCGACGTGTGAGTTCTGCGCCTGCGGCAAGCGGCCTGTCCTGCCCTGCCCTCCCCCGCTGCGTCCGTCATGTACCCATCTCACCAGTATTGCAGCCTTCTTCCCGCCTTCGCGCTCTCTGCGGTGGTATGGCACCTATTGAATCTCGACGCATTCCTCAGGCGAGTCTTCCTCCTCCTCCTCCTCCTCCTCCTCCTCCTTCTTCTTCTCCTTCTCCTTCCAGCCCCCCCCCCCCTTCTCATCCTTCCTGTTCAGTGAAACCACTAACCATCACTGACCACCGGGGCAGGGCTGGATGCTATACTGGGCCCCCAGGTTTGGTTCTCCTCTTGGTCATCGTCATCTTCGCGGGCCCCATCCGGACGGAGTTGGTTGCCTGGCTTCCTCTCTACATCATCACACTTAGCCTGGTGACGGCATCAGTCGCGCACATCATGGACTGGCCCCTTGCTGCTGCGAACACTTCCGCCGACCGGATCGACCTCGAAGACCAGGACGACACCGAGCCCGACGTGGAGGGAAGAGGAGGCCCGCCGCCCAGCCCTGCAGTGGTCCGCTGGATGAGTGAGCTTCCTTCCAGATACGTCCTCGGCCTGGACCACGACCACTCCCGCCTGCTCTCGTACTCCGACAGGAGGTCCGGCACCACAATGTCCCTCTCCAGCACGCCCGGCCATGCCAGGCCGTCATGGGGGTCGCGCGTCCTCGGCTTCTGGCTTGACCCGCTCGCTTTGGTCCTTGGTCGGCAGAGGCCACCGCCCCGGAGGCCGAGCCATGATCTTTTGGATGAGCCACTGGACCCTTACCACGATGACGTTGCGCCCGCCGACCAAGAGTCGTAACAATCGTCCTGTACAACGTACTCCGAGGATCTGCAATTTGGTTCGATTGGCCTCCAGCTCCGGTCCCTTTGAGAAACGACGGACACGGACACACCTCGCAGTGGTCCATCCGGATTAAAGGACAACTGTATTAGTATTTCTTGGTTTTTTTTTGGTTTTTTTTTATAAGTAGCCCCTTCTTCGGTATACGGTACGATTACTGGCTTGTCGCTTTTTGGTTATTGCCCCCTTCCTTTGGGATACTTACATAGCACGAATTGCTCTCGTCGACAACGCGGACAGACAGACGACGCAGAACACAAGAGTACACAACTTTCGACATCCTGGCCAGGCCTAAGGATACCTTTTGTTCTGTCTTTGGATTCAGGTTGCAGCGGAGTGTTGATTCGCTTGTCTTGCAGGACGAGTGCTATCTGCGAGGTCTTTTTAAGGGGAGCAAACTGAACCATTGTCTGAGGGTTGGTTTTTTTTTGGGGGGGGGGGGGCATGCTGTTGATTTTGGGCGGTTTATCGCATTTATGGTGTTATGGCGGCGTATGTGCGTTAGGTTGAGACTGATGAATGCACTGATGTCCCTCCCTGTGGTGCATACAGACATGTCTAGCTCTTAAGACCTCCCAAACCTACGATACGTAACAGTTGGCATGTCCAGTGAGCTCCTTTCGAGTCCTCAGTACACCCATCGTGGCGGCCTGAGATCGGATCCAGCACAGCCTGACTCAGTCCACTAACACTGACATCTTATGTAGAACCCATCATGGCGGCTCCACGCCACAGTCGGCGGACTCACCGAGTGACACAAGGCGCTGACCTCGATGAAGCCCCGTCTCGGTGGTACCCACAAACACCCGGAGACACAGGGCAGGGAGTCGGTCCCCGAGCACTGGGAACGGTGCGGACCGGGCCCCGCAAGATAAAGTAGAGTAGCAGTCCAGTAATAACAGTACCATAGTACTATGGTAGCACCGTAGGAAAAAAAGGTCAAGTGACCCATGGCGACCCCAGCTTGAGTGGGAGGGGGAGGAGGAGGTGTAGAGTTCCACTTTGGGAGCGACACAGCAGGGTAGAAGGACCCGCCGTGCGGGACGGGTGCGACCCCCTGAGAAGGAAAGCTGGGGAAAGACTACAGCACCATCTGCCTCTCGCGCGCTCTCTCTCTCTCTCTCTCTTGCGGGGCGCGAGACGAAGCCCGAGTCTGGCAGTTGGGCCAGCGCATCCACCACCTGCAGCCATTAATCCGACCGTTCGAGGCTCTTTGTGCCCTTGGCTCTCCCTGGAGGAGGACGACTGACAAGTCCCAGGTCTTATCTGTGGATCAACGGAAGGATTATCTCCTCTGAGGCGAGGCACTCATTCTTGATCCAGACTGGTTGGTTGATCGGCAGGATTTAGATCCCAAATCCATCGAATTGTATGTTAGTGAGGTGGTTGGGGTCGCACGCCAGATATCATTGTCGTCGTCTAGTGCAAGGTCGTGCCATCATCTTTTCCCGGAGAGAATCCTCCAAACGTCTGAGTGGCCGGCTCTGCATTTCCGAACTGCGGAAGTAGCCATGTTTCTTTCTCTTCTTTTCTTCTTTCTTGTCCTATTTTCCTTCTTCTAACATTTCCCGTCAATCTCTTATTCCGAGCCGCGGTATCTGCCATGGAGAAAAGGAGGGTGGAGGGAGAAAACAAAAAAATTGATAATAATAAGACACAATAAACTGTATCGGATCGTTGTGAATCGTGATGTACCACATCGGACTCGGTTCTGTAACGTCGCTTCCCCCCCCCTCTCTGTCAGCCCCACCGCATGGCTTGCATGGGATGCCCATGAATACTCTTTTGTTGTCTTCAACCGAGACCTAAACATGGCTGCCCCATAGATCAGGGCCCGAGATGGATATCACAGCGATGACATGTGTGGAATGATTGGCTGACGGTCAAGTATTGCGGTGAGTCGGTGGGTGGGTTTGGTCTGGTCGGCTATGCGCATAAACCTGAGGAGATCGAAAAGCAATTAATCTGTGGTCCCATGAACCATGGCGCTACGCCACCGTCAGCCATGCTTCCTCTCTCTTTCTCACTCTCTGTCAGTTTGTTCTTGCTCACTCGTCACATTAATCGGACATGACTCCAACTTATAGTGAACGTGACGTTGGCGTCGGCCCGTGATTCAAGTTGATGGAGGCATAGTTTGGGCACGTTGACAATGTTGTATTCGGTTCAGAGAGACCGAATCGAACAGGCTTGACGTCGCAGGTTTTCTCCCCTGTCATTTATGTGTTGAGTGGTTGCATGCATGATATGCTATGTTTGAGCAATTAATCATGTATGCACTCTCGAGGAGGGGGGGGAACCCCCAGAAGTAACTTCTCTTGCATACTTTAAGTACTTGCATACTATGGTAACGGCTTGAAATAGCGGTGACGCCTTCTTCATTATTGACAAGCCCTCCACAAGTCAGAGCAAGCAAAAGGGGCACTTCTTTAGCTTTTTTTCGTTGTTTTTTTTTTTTTTACACAGGCGGCAGTCACAGTAGTCAGAGGCACTTAGCCTACCCGTTGACAAAGAGCGGTCCACTTGTGCCCTGTAAAGCATTCCCAATCAACGCAGTTAGTGCCTGACTCAGGGTCCTCGTCCCCTTCCGACCCGAACTCTGTACCCACTTTTCACCCCGCTGTCAGGCATGGTGATCACCTGCTGGCCCGGTGAAGGGCCACCAACTGTGCTAAACTGTATACTATGTAGTGTCTGCTAGGGTGAAGTACCTAGGCAGTAGTCAGGAGATCAATGCAGACCGTTTACCCCAAAGGCCCCTCAGCATCATTCCCCCAGCGACAACCCCTCCTCTCTGCCTCTCTCTACTCTCTCTCGACAGACAGGATTCCAGACACTGCCGGCCACAGTTCTTGACTTAAACCGCCTCCCGTTCTCTTGACTCGACTCGACTCGTCATCCTTGGCCCAACCCCAAAACGACATTCTCTTAAATTCCATCTGCCGACCTTCACCAACCACCACCACACTTTCCAAGAACCAAACTGCGCTCTGTTGTGGTCCCAACGAGGCTCGTCGACCCGTCAGAGCCAACTGAAGGCGACGAAACAGACGGCTCGATCGTCGTGTCACAACGAGGCAACGGAAGGGCAGGATGAGCTGAGATGGCTCAAGGTTTCGCGCTGGGTTAGGACGACAGCAACGCTCAAGACAACACTCAATCTTTGACCTTAGGTCTCGGCAGTCAGTCTGGCAGGTCTTGGCCTCGAAATATTACGAAGCCTCACACGATTCCCAGTCTCGGCAGTCGACTTTCCAACTCACCGCCATACCGCACATGCCTGGTGGTGGTTTCTTCTGGTCCCCGGTACCGCAGTGTACATGCACATGCACCCCCTGGCCCGCCGGCCGCGCTCGCTAAGGTAGCAAGGACTCGTCCGACCGCCTCGTCGAGGAATCCTACGTACATACGCACAAATCCAGCCTTCAACCTGACCAGTCAAGTCACGAACATCGGACACCCCAGCGAGAGCAGTTCCGCCGCTCGACTGAACAGCAAGCTCGTGCGCGTCTCCTCGTCTGCGAATCAGGATAGGCCTCAACTTCCCCTCTCTCTATGTCTCTGACTTCGCGGTGACAACCAAGCCGGGGGACATCGCCAACATGGAGTCCGTTCCCGAGACTGAGAAGCTCGAGGAGTTCCGACCTGCACCTCTTCCCACACTCCGCCTCCAGCACTCCAACTATACCCTCCAGTCCTCATCCTCCTCCTCCTCCTCCTCCTCTCCTGCTACTGCCTCCGCTTCCGACCTCGACTCTCCTCGAAAGCCTCCCACCATGCGGCGTGCCACCGACCCTCCCCCGGCCTCGCCCGTCTCTCCCACTTGGAATGCCGCTGCCCTCCCCTACCGGCCGAGAACCACCTCGCCGCTCTCGGGCAATCACATGAGGTCCAAGTCGGCAGCCACTCTGGGCCCCCCGCCAATGGGACGAGCACAGTCGCTGCCTGGTGTGAACGGCCTGGGCCACATCCTCATCCCTCGACCTGAGAGCCCCTCGGGGTCTCCTCATCGGGCTCGTGCCATGCGGAAGCCTGTAGATGAGGTTTACCCTCCCGTCTCACCTACGCGGAACTCTGTACTGGACCCAGAGCGACATTTGTCCGAGCGGAGCAGCGTACCAAATCTGGACATCACATCGGCACCAGCAATCCGGCATAGACGCCCGTCATCACCCCTCCGCTTTGTTGCCGGCTCCTCTGCTTCCACCACCGCGGGGGGCTACTCTTCTTCCTCCACGACTACTTCGTCGTGGTCTTCGGTCGCCTCCTCTCCAGTACAGCGACCATATGATGCTGCTGCCAGCGACAGCTACTCCTTCTCCTCGGCATACCCACCTTCCTCTTCCATACCCTCGACGCCCATCTCCATGCGGTCCCGGAGCCCCAGCATCTCCAGCTTGGAGACGATCCCGGACACCCCTGACGCCGAAGAGGCCGCGGTGGAGGCAGAGAAGATTGCACAGCTCAAGGCTGCAGCCGACGCCGAGGACGGAGGCGAGCCCAAGGGACGCAGCAGTCTAGACACACCTGTGCGGGGCCGGACCATCATGGGATTTGGCACCAGAGACAAGCGCAAGCGGTGGAGTGTCTGTGGCGCTGAGCGACGGGGTGACCTGGACCTGGAGACCATCTGGGAGGACTGAGCAAAAGGAGCAAAGTTGGTTATTACACACAGCACACACGGCTGGCAAATTGCAGGAGGATCCAATGCCTGGACAGAAAAAGAGGCAGGGCGAGAGGTTGAGGCAGGGTCTCAGAGGCAAAAAGACGACTACAGTCAATATGTCTCTCCCTAACGGCATGATTTGCTACTACTGGAAGCTTGTAGCACGGGCTAGACATTATAAGCTTATGGGGGGTTTTTTGTTTCTTTTTTGTTTTTCTGCGAATCAACGCATCAAGTGCATTTCAGGTCTCACGCAAAGCAGCATGGGGGAACATCGGCGTTCAGAGTGAGCCTTGTTTCGATACCCCACCTATCGCATGTGGCGTTTCTTCTTGTCGATCAACACACGAAAAGAGCAAAGAGGAAGAAGAAAAAAACGAGAAAAGGGTTTCAGGTCTGGACCGAGGAGCGAGGACGTCAGGACGGCTGGGCGAGAGCTCGCCGTCCAGAGAGAGAAGGGAGTCAGGCCGTTCCGTGTGCCACACTAGGCAACCAAGGGCGGACTCTTAAGCAGCAAATGAATCCAATGAACCAAAGCAGGGCAGGTGGTGAGCGGATGTTGTGAAGTCATATTGTGTCTTTGTGTGCAGGACTTTGGTGAGCTTGGCTTGCCTCATGTCTCGACGTGGTGCAATGGTTTCCGTCTCCCTTGCTGGGCATAGGCCGAGATGTGTGAGTGTTCCCTTGTGCCCGGCCACTACACTGACATCCCTTACCACTTAGACAGTTTTTTCAAGCCTCAGCAGCGAATGTCATCCCTCACGGTGCAGACCGGAGGGGAAGAAAGAAAAGAAGAAAGCAAAGCTCCAGAGACGAGAGTCTTCCATCCTATCGAATGTCTATAAGAATCCTCGAACGTGCTGTCAACCCAGAATGAATCTTTTCCTCTCTCTCGCATCAGGATCATCAGAGCAGCAGCAGCAGTGCCTTTCCCCTTTTCCTCAAACTCTCAACAACACTCTTTCTTCTCGCAAGAAGTCTTCACACTCGCTATTGTTTGTTCTCCTAATATCTCTTTACATCAAGATAATTCTATATTTGAAAATTGCTTGGCCCTTCGTTATAAAAATATGAAGCAACAAGCGCTTCTCGGGGTTCTGGGATCCCTGCTGTCTCTGCAGGCCGCCGCATTCCCTCAGCCCAGAAATGTGAGCAAATTCCAAAGCCTTCCCACACTATATACATTTATATATATATATAAAACGTCTCAGCTAGTGTTCTTCTTTCTTTTGTCTCTCACACGCACACACATTCACTAACCACACACCCTCTTTCCAGCTCTGGCAGAGACTCAGCGGTGCCCTCGAGCATCGTGGCGACAATGAGGCGGTGGTCAAGCGCGACGCCGAGGACGCAGATGCGAACCCTACGACCATCACGTCCACTGCCCTTGGCGTCCACACCTCTGCCACGTCGGTCAACGTGTGTCCTGTGCAGATCCGCTACGTGACGGTGACGGTGACCAAGCCGACCACCATCACGTACTTCCCCTCGTCGTCTGTTGTGGCCAATGCGACTAGCAACTTCAACAGCACGCTGCCCAACGTCACCTTCACCTTGCCGCCTCCCATCAGCTCGCTGCCCCTGACCATCCTGCCCTCGACGATCCCGGAGAACTTCACCTTCACCGCGGCTCCAAACACCACGGCGACGGTGGAGATCCCTCCGCCCCTGAACATCTCTACCTTGCCCTCGGTGGTGCCCAGCTCTCTGCCTCCTGTGGTCAACATCAGCATCTTCACGCTCTCGTCGGAGCTGCCGCCTCCGGTCCCGAGCACCACCAATGTCACCCTCACCAACACCGTCTCGCCCACCCTCACGGTGCTCCCATCGCTCTCCATCATTGTTCCTCCCCTCAACTTCACCGTCTCCCCGCCGCCGCCCGTCGAGACGCTGTCGCCCATCGCGACCCTCACGGCGCTCACCAACAGCAGCAGCACCGTCGCCGTCGTCATCGAGAGCAGCGTCACCGCCAGCCTGCCCACCATCAGCCCCGTCACGACCCTCACCGAGGGCCTCGGCAACAGCAGCACCGTGGCCATCATCGTCGAGACCTCGCTGTCCACGCCCGTGGAGGTGCCCCCACCAACCGAGACGCTGTCTCCCTTCACCACCCTCACCGAGTACCCAGGAAGCAGCAGCACCGTGGTCATCATCGTGGAGACGCCCGTGCCCATCCCCACGCTCTCCTCCTCTTCCTCCTCCTCCTCCCCCTCCGAGACGCCCACGGCGCCCCTCTTCTCCGTGTCCGCCCCCAGCGTGTCCACCTTTGTCATCGCCACCACCATGACCCCGCTCGTGACCGCCTCGTCCATCGAGACCGTCCCCATCACCTCGGTCGTGCCCTCCATCACCGGCACCATCACCGGCTCCCCGCAGTCCATGCCCACCGGCACCCCCAACCCTGCCGACACGTACTGCGACGTCCACGGCACCTCGCTGGGCGACTACTACCTCGGCACCTGGGTCGAGAACCGCTCCGGCGTCCAGGTCACCCTCGAGGGCTGCTACCAGTTCTGCGACATCTACGACAACCCAGACCACCTGGGCGGCTGTGCCTCGTACGAGTTCCACGAGGAGGAGGGCATCCCCGGCTCCGCCCGCTGCGACCTCTACGGCGCCACCATTCCTTATGTCGTCGGGAAGCTGTACGAGAACGCCGCTGGGGTCTGGTTCGATCTGGCTTGTGGCAGCCCGAACAAGTATCTCAACATCACTAGCACTCCTGACTATTGATGAGAGACGACGGCGACCACGACGATGATGACGACGACAACAACGGCGAGAACAACAAAATGACGGTAGGACGAGAAGAAGGAGGGGAAAAAAGAAGTAGGTAAAAGGAAAAGAGCAAGGAGAGAGAAAACAACCCTCCACAACAGCAAATGGGGTGAAAATGATGATGATGAGTGGCAAGGAAGCAGATTGCATTGGTCTGGCATACACACGAGCATCGATCAAGGCCTTTTCTTTGGCCTCTTTGCTACTTACGATCCTTTCTTTTTTTTTTTTTTTTTTGATTGCATTTCATTCCCCACTATTGGGTATCACGACACGACCTCTACGGCTTTATTGATATTATTAGATCTAGCAGCATTCTCTTAGCCTACTGAAATTCGATTCTCTGGTCTCCAAAATATTGGTCTCTTCTCTGCTTTTGTTCTTCTTTACTCTCTGCTGTGTAGGTTGACAAGTGACTTGACCAAATATGCAGATACTCGGCGTTTGCAGTAATGATAGTAGCTGACTTCAGGGCTTTCATTTTGTTCAATCTGAAGTTTTCTCCTGTCTCTCTCTCTCTATACTGACAGACAATCTTCATCCATCGTCATCCAACAGCGCCGGTTTGTTTTAATCGAATGGTATCCTACGCAGTTGCTGTTGTCCTTGCTTCATCGCCTCCATGCCGGCAGCGACACCGCTGGGCACCTTGATCCCGCAGCACTCGCCCCATCCGTTCTGCTGGTGTACATGTCGCACGCCGCCCTCCTGGAAGACCTGAACCTCGCCGCCCTCGTCATCGTCGTCCTCATCAGGCAGCCCACCGAGCTGCTGCTGCTCCTGGTCGCTCATGCCGTCGACGGCCGGCACCAGCGAGCCGAACAGGAAGTGCTGCATGACGGGCAGCTTCCGCAGCACCTCGGCCACAAACATCCTCCGCATGCCGCCCTCGACCTTCTCCCACGAGCGGGCGCTCGAGATGTCGTCCAGCATGGGGCTGTGCCACCGCAGGCCTTTTACCGTCTTGGTGCTGTTGACGAACACGATCTGGTTCAGGTAGAGGTAGTCCCGCCCGAACTGCTCCAGCATCAGCTCCTGGTGGATGGCCCGCGGCGTGATGTACTTGTGGTGCAGCAGCTGGCTGGCGCCGAAGAGGAACGGCAGGAACTGGTAGTCGTCCAGGCCCCAGACGCCGTGCGAGCCCGCGGGCTCCAGGTAGTACGTCGACTGCACCACGCGCATGACCTCGAGGTAGCGCGTGAAGACCCGCAGCACCAGCGCGGGGAAGTCGGCGCGGCGCACCGCCCGCAGCTGGTACAGGCACAGCAGCCACACCAGGAAGTTGAGCTCGTGGCCTGAGCCGTAGTCGATGCGCCGGCGGTTGCCAAACGACTGCGCCAGGTAGGCGGCGAGCTCGGCCTCTGCGCCGTCCTGCGTGACGCCCAGGTCGGCGTGCCACTGCGGCGACCGTGCCTTGGCGCCGTCGAGGAAGTCTCGGAAGCGCTTGTTGCCAAAGCGCGAGCCGCCTTGGTCGTCGGGCGGGTTCTGGTAGACAAGCTGCTCGGCCTCGTCCAGGATCGACACCATCTTCTTGACCGAGGGGCTCAGGTCGTCGTCCTTGATGGCTGATATGGGTGTGTCGACGACGGACTCGGACAGCCCAAAGACCCAGGCCACGACGAGGCTGTAGGTCGGCGACCCGAGGAAGAGGTCATGATCTTCTTTAGACAGGATTCGCCGTGTGGGTATCTGGAAGGAAGTTGGGTTTTCTGGGGGAGGGCGGAGGGCGGGTGTCTCGGGACGGGGAAGCGGATTGTCAGGACCTCGTCGTCGCCTGGGCTCAAGCTTGGGCAGCCTGTGCCTCAGATCTGGAATTCCTTGTCCAGAGGGCATGGCTGCTGGCAATTGAGAGGTCTTTCCTCCAGTAGCCATAGTTGTTGTTCCGAAGTTGCGATAGATCCAGCAGTGTTGGTTGGTCTGATGGGAATGAGAATAAGTGGCGAGTGGTGCGGTCGTGCGTGTGTGTGTGTATGATTGGGTGATGGCTAGGTTGTATAGGGCGAAGTTGAGGTCGCTTTTACTACTACGGGACTGCCCCCGCGGCCACAGCTCAGGACCCTGCAGGAGAAGCTGAAGAACCCCGCTAACTACAGGGCGTGTTGTCACTGTAAGGTGGGGTCTTGCTTAGCCTATCGTGCCTATGAGATCATCCCGCCAGCCGGGTTGGCCCTGGTCTAGCTGCCAACGATTAGCCTAGCTGGGCTCCAAAAGAAGCTCTGGTGCAAGGCAAACAATGAAAGATCTTCGCGCCTGCAAGAGAGCCTCAGTTAGGCACCTTACCATTTATTTAGCACGCTCAACACCAGTCACAGACTCCGCCAGGCCAGCAGCAGCAGCAGCAGCAGCAGCATCATCATCATCAGCACTATGACTGTCTCACTTCAACCAGAGGCAGCACTGTCGCCCTTGCCCAAGGCTGATGGGTCTGCAACGTACTCGTACGCGGGATACACCATCACAGCCTCTGCGAATGGTCCCATCGAGGCCCAGAGGAGGGATGAGCACCCTTACGAGGCCCTCGTCGATGTGATAGTACGACCTGCCTCAGGTGTTGGAGGTGAGTCTTTACTCGTCCCCGAGGCTCTCCATGTATGGCTACTCACCAAACCCTTTCTCTCAGGCACGCGAGAGCGGCATCTCGAGTCGCTGCTGCAGCAGTCTCTGCGACAGCTCATCCTCGTCAAGAATTTCCCGCGCTGCCTCATCCAGATTGTACTGCAGATCACGGCCTCTCCTGCCAACGAATATGTCAACACGAAGCTCGCCCAAGCCAGTACGGTAAGTTATTAAGCGCCCGGAGCTGGTCCCCTGCCTTGATCCTCTCACCCCCTCCCCCTTTCCTCTCCTTCCTCCCTTTATGGGAGACTCAAGGCTGTGAAACGGGGCTAATTGTTCCTGCCAGGACCTGTCCATCATCCCCGCCCTGCTCCAGACGGCAGTTTTGGCCCTACTGTCCGCTGCTGTACCGATGAGGTCGACCGCGACATGTGTCGTTGCGGCAGTGTCGCCTGAGGACGGCAAGACAAAGGTCGTCGTCGATCCGTCTCCACGACAGGTGGAGCTGTCTCGGTCTGTTCATGTGCTTGCCTTCACCTCTCACGAGGAGCTGCTACTCGCCGAGAGCGAGGGTGACTTTTCCATGAACGAATGGGATCAGGTCTACGATGCCGCGCGGTCCATCTGCTGCAGGCCCCCCGCGCGAGAGGTAGACATGGTCCTGGACGACGATCTGCAAGCTGGTCCAGATCTGCGGCGCTTTGTCCGGTCGACAACAGAAGCTAAAGTCACGGCTGATCTTCACTGGAAGTAATCAGTTCTGCAAGTCGTCGCATGTCTCTATGTAAGAAATGGCTCTTGCCGGTCTTTTGAGACTCTTGGAACAGGGAAATAGCAAATTCCCCAACAGCCGGAATCGCACGGATCCATCATGAGAAAGGCAGTAAACTGCTTCTCAGTCAGAGAAGAGGTCGCGCGGCAACAGCCAGGGTAAAAATCGGCCTGGCTGGAGCGGAAACCCCGGCAGTGCTGACCGTGGCAAGAGATCCGATGTCGAGGGATCAACAAAATGATGATCTTTTGACGCGTCTGTTTGTCCATGGAGTTTTTGGCAGGATCAATCTGACCGCTGCAATGTTCCCAAACGTCTGTGTGGAGTTCAAAGTCAAGCCCACGTCTGGGAGGGTGTTTCAGCACACGTCAAATTGCCGCCGACTACAAGCCGGCCCGCCTCTCATGAAGAGACGAGCGAGCGGTGGCTAAAAAACATTAAATCTCTTTGTCGAGATTCAAAGGTTCAGATGATCTCGGACCAAGCAGCTCCAAGCCCGAGACCACGTGCTGACATCCAGTCACACGCTGCTGTGGTGAAAGCCTGGTACTCTTCAGCTTCCCTTGTTGGCCAAACCAAAAGGAGAGACAAAAGAATGAAAGCTTGTATTATTGATCAGATGGTCCGGCCCAAACATTGACGACTTGCCATGGTGTTATTGACAGATTGTCTAAGTGGTTGCGAAAAGCTACTGCTACTACACACCGAGCCAGAATGGCCCGTATTATGCTGGTCTATCAAACGACCATGGCCACGTCCATTTCCTTCTTCCTCCTCTTCTTTCTTCTTTCTTCTCCCTGGATAACCAAGGCCCAATGAAAATTGGCAGCCGAAAACGAAACCAAAAACTTCCTGCACTCCGTCGTCAAATTTAGATTTCAGTTTCGCCCCCTCGATGCATATCGGAACAAGCCAATTCGTTGACATGCAGGACACGTCTCTGCCTGCCTGTTGTTCTTCAGGGGATGAGACGCCACGCTGCTGCACAGAGCTTCGCGACACAACACGGCCCTATCCCTGCACAACCTGAGACCGGAGGCGGTTGCGGCTTGCTCAAACTCGGGAAGGGCAGATCTCTAACGAGCTCCTTTCTTACTGTTATCGTGTCCACTTGTGGGGCCTGGTGGACGCCTCGCTACCGTATCGTTACTGAATCGACCACTTTGACCATGGATCCTAACAAGAGAGAGAGAGAGAGAGAGAGAGAGAGAGGTCCTCTTTTCTTGGTTATCAATAGAGATACGAGCTTTCGTCGGATGGAGATCGCTTACTATCGTTTTTACTAAGATTCAGCCAAAATGAATCTTATTATTTTTGTAAAAAAAGACACACGGATGTACGAGGAGAGAGCTCTTACTCGAGAAGTAATATGGTTGAGACCCGAGGCTGCGAAAATCATCCTCCTCTTTCTTAATTGGCTCATCTGCCCTATATGAGGAAGATAATAACAAAATCTAGACCGCGTCGCATTGAAGCCCTTTGCGTATGCTATGAGGCATCGATCCCTTGACGGGTCTACCCCGTATCTTCATGGAGTGTCTCCTTACGTGGCACCCCCCTTTCCTTTTCGCGAATACCAGGGACAATTTCAGGTACAACGTTTCTAACTGGACGGCCTTTGCCCGCGCGAAAAAAGACTTGCAAGCCTTCTTTTCCTGTTGGCGGGGCGATCGATCCCCACATACCTTGTGGCCTGCATCCCTCCTCAAAACAAGGAGGATCCATTTTAGCGACCACACCTCACTCAGCCTTGTCCCCCAGCAACTAAAGAAAGAAGAGCCTTGTATGGCCCTGGGAAGAAGTATGGAGAATCTCTCTATCTTGTCACCCCCCCCCCCCACACACTTTCTCTCTCTGCCTGCACCCGGCAAAACGCCCAAACCTGGACACACACACACACACACACAAAAGAAGAACCTGAAGCGACCCCTCGTGCAGTTTTCGTCCCAGTTCCAACTCTGGTCCCTGTCCCGTGTTCAAGCGGGCGCAAGGGCCCTTCGATTCGACCCGCAGTGCACACAATTGGGCATGCTAAGCCGATCGTCGACCACAAGGTTGGTTAGTTGGTGGCCACTAAAATACAATACATTATAAGTCAAGGCGCTGTTCTGCCGGGAAGGGAATTTCATCGCATCTTCTCGACGGATTTTCCTCTTTCCAGCAGTATGGTAAATCACAAACGATCTTGTTGACCTCCCTTCTTTTTTTTTTGTCGTCTTTTTTTCCCCTCCTTCTTCTTTCCCTCTCTTCCCCCCTCTTTTCTCTTTTCTCACTCTCCAAGCGAAACAGCAGAGCTCTGGTAGTTCTAGCAAATTACCCTCCTCCTCTGTTTGCTTGCCTCGTCTTCTTTTTTCCACCCGTCCGCCCTAATTCATTCATTCATCCTCCCCTTCTCTCTCTCTCTCTATTTTTTTTATCTCATTTATTAAAGTACGCCGGCGTTCTCCTCTTTTTTCTTTTTATTTGGTACTCTTCATTTCTACCAGCATTTACCAACCGGTTCAATTGGCTTCATCACACTGCATGCATCCAGCCCATTCAGAAGGGAGCCTTTCCATCTGTCGTTTTTCGACTGCATTAGCATCACACTTATAGACCTGGCGTCGTTCACTTCTTCCCCCAATTAGACTCGGCAGCGGACTTTGTTCTTCGAAAAGATACCCCCCCCCCTTCCATTTTCATAATCTACGACTCGTCAACTTGCGGTCGAGCGTATGCAACCTTTTTGCATCGGACACTAATTCTGGCAACATCTTCTTTTTTTTTTTTTGTTTCTTTTACTATACACAACCTCTGCTGCATCTCAGATCACATCACGCATTATATCCTCTTTTCTTGCCCCTTTTTTTTGTGTGACAGCGTTTGTTCTCCCGGAGCAAAACATCCCCAACAGATTTCACTCCAGCATCGGGTAAGTCCCTCAAACTCATTCCATCTTTTTTTCTCTTCTTTCTTGTTTGAAAAACTGGGATTGCATGCCTTTAGCAACGTGTGCCCTTGAACTAACAATTGTGCTTGATTGGTATAACAGTTCTTTTGAGCTTTCTTATATACATATAAGATCGACGCACCCCCGAGCTATCCGGAAGCACAGAAAAGAGTCGAGCCGTTGCATTCTCCACCTCCCATCTCACCCGCCTTGTTCGCCTCTTCTTCAGGTTTCCAAGAGACCCCTGGTATCTAACTGGAACAGCCCAGTAGCCTCGGCCTGTTCCCACCGAAACCAAGCCTAATCTCCAGCTTACAAGGGGAAAGGGGGGCTTTCGTGAACAAGGCCGGTTGTTTTGTACCTGGTACCTGTCAATTTGCGGGTGCGGTCTTTAAGAAGGCTGGTTTCTTGAGACTTCAGTTTCCCAAGAAAGCATCCAAGACAGTGCAGCAAACAGCATCAGTAAATTGCTGATTGTTGCAATCACAAACTGCAATAAGTCTACAGCAACAAGGCTCTCCTCTTTTTTTTTGGTCTCGGGTTTTCTATCTCGAAGCGAGAACAGGGCCCGCCTCGTCGGATTTCTTCCATCTTCCTTCGCGACCTTTTTATCACCGAGATCGATCCCGCTTCTGTTAGAGTTCCGCTTGTGCCGCAGAAGGTCACAATGTCGGACCAACTACTTTCCCCGACTTCGATCCACCCTGCGCTGAGTGCGACCAGTCAGACATCCCAGTCCGCACTGCAGCAGCACAAGACCGATGGATTTAACACTACTTCCTCCTCTTCTCACTCCCACACCCTGTCCCACCACCAGACGGAGCGTCCACGGACGTCGTCGTCTTGTTCCTCTGTCTCTGGCTCGGGTTCAGAGGCTGTGACATCGTCCTCCTCTCTCCGGCTCAGTCCGCTGCAGATCAAGCCATCATTGTCCAAATCGTCCTCCTGTTCAGCTTCGCCTATATCTCTGCTCCCTCCTTCGTCCTCATTACAACAACACCTCTCTCTAGACGGACCAAAACACAACAACAGCAACCATAGCAACCATCTCCGCCATGTCGACCAGAGCCAACCCGTCTCGCTAGCAGCTGCTCTCGTAAGCGCAACTCCCTCCGACAGCACCAACACCGAACCCTCGTCCACCTACACCCAGGGTCACCACCGGAACGCCCGTTCGATTGAATCCGTCCCGCGACAGACGCTCATCAAGGCACTCGCCTCTTCCGTCGCCCGCAACAACAAGCCCCAGGCGCTCTCGCTGCCCAGTATGCTCACAAACAACAGCACAGCCGGCGCAGGCGACGGCCGACCCGGCACCTCGTCCTCGCAGCTCTGCGACGCCTTGAACGACCTCGCGCTCCGTAGCTCGGGCGCGGCGGGAGTCCCGGCGCGCACACCTACCACGGCGTTGCCGGCCCTGCAGTCACCATGTTTCTATCATCAGCGCTTCGACGGCATCGTCGACATCGACAAGGTCCTGGAGGAGATCAAGAACGATGAGTGGATGTCTCACTCCCGGCTGGTGCAGACGGCCACGGGCGTGCGCGAAGTCTCGAAGCAGCTGCAGCGGCGGCCCATCAAGCGCGCCGTGCGCAACGTCATGATCGTGACTAAGGCCCGCGACAACACGCTGGTCCTGCTGACGCGCGAGCTGGCGCAATGGCTGATGCGCACGCCGCGCTACGGCTCAGACCTGGGCGTCAACGTTTTTGTGGACGCCAAGCTGCGAGGCTCGAAACGCTTCGACGCCGCGGGCATCGTGGCCGAGAACCCCCGGTTCCAGCACATGCTCAAGTACTGGACGCCCGACCTGTGCTGGAGCCAGCCCGAGAAGTTCGACCTCGTGCTCACGCTGGGTGGCGACGGCACGGTGCTTTTCACGTCCTGGTTGTTCCAGCGCATCGTGCCGCCCGTGCTGTCCTTCAGCCTGGGTAGCTTGGGCTTCCTGACGACGTTTGAGTACGAACGGTTCCGGGACCACCTGAACCGTGTCATGGGTGACGACGGCATGAAGATCAACCTGCGCATGCGGTTCACCTGCACCGTCTACCGAGACGGCGCGATGGGTCGCGAGATGGAGGAGGGTGAGCAGTTTGAGGTCCTGAACGAGCTCGTCATCGACCGTGGCCCATCGCCTTACGTGTCCAACCTGGAGCTGTATGGCGACAATGAGCTCCTGACGGTTGTGCAGGCGGACGGCTGCATCTTTTCCACACCCACTGGTCAGTTGTTCCCCTTCCCAACTACTCCTTTCTCTCGAAACCGGCAGTCTATTGTAGTGAGTAGCAGCAGTAATAGAAGTAGTAACTGACCTGAACTCTTTTTCTCCACAGGATCGACAGCCTACTCCCTCTCAGCAGGCGGCTCCCTCGTCCACCCCGACCTCCCCGCCATCCTCCTCACCCCCATCTGTCCCCACACTTTATCCTTCCGGCCCATGGTCCTCTCCGACACGATGCTCCTCCGCGTCTCCGTCCCGCGCAACTCCCGCGCCACCGCCTACTGTGCCTTCGATGGCAAGGGCCGGGTTGAGCTCCGCCAGGGCGACTGCGTCACCATCACCGCCTCCCAGTATCCTTTCCCCACGGTCACACGCACCGACACCGAGTGGTTCGACTCCGTCTCGCGCACCCTGCGTTGGAACGTTCGTGCTGCCACGCAGAAGGGGTTTGATGCCGGCGGCGGCGACTGCACACCTGCTAGCGAATATGAGGGTGACGAGTGTGGTGATTGGGATATTGACACGGATAGTGCTTGCTATGCGAGCGAGGAGGGAAGTGCGAGTGCGAGTCCGCTGCGGAGGCAAATGAGTTTGTTGGGCATGTAGCGCGGGGAAGCGAGCAAATGACATGTTGGCATTGACTGACTGCAAATGGTCGGTCAATAAGTCAGCCAGCCAGTCCACGAATTCCCGTCTTTTTTTCTTCCTTTCCTTTTTTCGTTGTTTCCTTTTTCTTTCTTTCTTTCTACTCTCCCTGGAAGAAGCCATATCAGCGAAGAGGTTTATTATCATTTTAGAGAAGAAATCCTCATAGAGAGCCATCAATGGGGGAAACAGGAAGAGAAGACGAGAAGGTTGGTTGGGAGAAGGAAATAAGCGTCTGGAATAAACGACGCCTTAGTCGGTCTTTCTCGGGGAAGCTTTTGAGAGGCAAGCGGTGTGGAGAAACGGGCCTAGCAATATCGGGTCGTTCTTTCTCAAGCTTTACTACTCATACTAGCTACTTAAGTACTTAGTAGCTCACGAACTGACGACAGTCCTTACTGGGCACAACAAACTTCCACCTTCCACTTTCCCTTTCTCTCTGTCTCTCTATCTCTTCACATCATTTGCACCGACGACTACACAACCAATCCAAAAGGTATTGCGCGCCCTAACAAAGAGGCAAAACACATACACACACATATATATCGTGATTGTACAGCGGCGCCACCGTCGACAAGACGATCCTCCCGGTATCCCCAACCACGAGCATTACCACCAAGATTTTCCAAGCCTTGTCCAATGGTACACCTCGACCTTGCTTCGCCGTACCTGTCATAATCCATTCCGCACGTGCTGTTGGTGCCGTTCGAGCTCGCCTCTACCTTCGTTGCCTGTCTTGCTCATATGTGCGTTGAACAAATGTCCATAGTCGTATCCCATCTGGACTCATCTTTGTCTCATATACATCCCCGAAATTGCGCTTTACAAAAGCGTCCCGACTGAAATCAAAGACCACGCTTGTTGGATACACCGAGTGCACCAGCCTATCCAACAGATAACGTACCTACCAGTTGCACTCGATCAACCTTCGGCTGCACCCATCACCCTGCAGCTCCGGTGTCCACCAAGACATGGCGGCAGCCACCGGGCGCGGTAGACGGGATTGCCCAGAACGTACAGATGCAGTGCATACCACGAATTTGAGACTCCTAGGTGCCAACAACGATTTTGATGGCCAAGTGAGAGATATCAACGCCCCAGAGCCCGAGGTTGGAGGGGCACGCAATTGTGACTGCTGTTTTCATCGCCAGTGACCCTGGCTGAGGGCCAGCAGCCCGGCAATTGCGCTAGCCGCTCCCTTCTTGCTAGGACTGACCTCGCCGCGCATGAACCTCTCGACCTCGTCATCCGTGACCCCGCTGCGCTCCGATTGACGGCCACCATCCTCGTTATCGTCGGAGGCATCAACTCCAGCCAAGCTGTCGTCGAATATCGCAATCGGCGACTCGCCCTTCTTTCGTCTCGGGCCCGGTGCTGTGCTAGCGCGCCCGAGCATGGTTCGGTTGGAGTCGTCCTCCAACACACGCCGGCGTGCATGTTGCGACTGCATGCCCCTTGAAGTGGGCGCTGATGGTAGAGGCCGTCGACTTCCAGGGTGGGAGCCACGGAACACTGGGTTGCCGTCGTCGTCCGGGCTCCAATTCTCCTTGTCCGAATCGTTCCCACCGGGCGACAGCAGAATCGACATTTTGACCTTCCTGAGGTCATCTTGGTCTACATCGACCTCATCTGAACGCGCTGTTGTTGTCTCGTTGCTCAGCATGTTGATCAGGTTGTTCTGCAGGCGGGCAATACTGCTCGAAGCTCGGCCGAGCTTCGGCTTTTTGGCGTGTTGATGGTTGTGATGATGCGCGCTGGGCCTCGCGTTGCGCTTGGCGCTGTTGGCCTGCAGAGCAGTCCCGTTGTGGCTGGAGGCAGGAGAGTGGGAGCTGGAGCTGAGCGTGCGGAGAAGACTAATAGCAGCGATGGCGGACCCCGAAGACTCGCGCTCCGCATATGCAGTTAGCTCGTCACGGTGCTCCCCGCTATTGGCCTCGCAGGCCAGCTCCCACAGATGCACGTCTCGAGAGCGGCTGCGATAGAGACGCGGGTGGAGCCGAGGCTGTGGTTGCTGTAGGATGTGAGCTTGCGCGGGCACGGCGTCGTTCTCGTCGAGAGAAGCCGTCAGTGCGGAAATCGGCGGCAGCGTGATGGAGCCTGCTGCGCTCTGGCTACGGTGGAGCTGAGGCCGGTCGAGGGGGACTGAGCTCTCAGGAAAATTGGTTGGGGACAAACGAGGCGGAGAGGGCTGCGAGACCAACTCGGCCTTGCCCTCCATCGACATGGACAAACGGAACTTAGATGACTGGGGTGGGGGAAGCACTGGACCGGTAGTCGTGGATGAGGGGCGCGGTGCAGGCATGAACTCATGTCTATATGAATAATGGTTAGCCGGTGCGTCAACATGTGTTCGTCGTAGGTCATGTTGGTTACATACCTATAAGAGTCTGGGCTCTGACGGGCTGCCTGGAAGGAGGTGCTGGCATGTAACCTATTTGCGAAGTATCCCACAGACTGGGAGCGGTAGAGCTGCGGCGGCTGGCCAGCCGTGCACCCGACAGGCTGTGAAGACGGGCCGACAGCAGGTAGAACTGCAGATGGAGCCGACTCCCTCCTGAGCCCGGCGGGGTGGCCGGCGCTGTCCGGTCTGGATAGTCCTGCGTCCGAATGCGGGGACGCGTTCCCCATCTCCGGCGCGGATGACGCTGGGACTGGGGACGTGTTGTGGGCAGCCGGCAGACTCGAGCTCGGAGGCAGGGTCGACATGTATGGAGGAGCGGAGATCGTATCTGGGAGGACCTGCATGCTGCCATACTGCAGAGCAGCGATCTCCTGCGGGGAAAGGGGACGCGACTTGCGCCTGTCGTTTTGCCGGCGGTTCTGGAACCATATCTGCATCACACACACAAACAAATTACGCAGGGTCAGCAGAAAGATTCGCCTGATGTAGTGTATCATGAGGTGGAACAACAATTGGGCGCGTCTCGCGCGTGCCTGAGAACAATGGACCTGGGAGTCGTCGTACCTGAACCTCCTTCTCGTTGAGGGACACGCGCTTCACAATGTCGAGACGCGCTGTTTTGTCGGGCTTGGGGTTGGCGTTGTATGCCGCCTCGAGAATAGCCTTGTCCTTTGCACTGTATACCCAAAGGGAACAACTCCCGTCAGCCATAAAACCCTGCCGTTCTCAAGCCCCAGTCGCGTCCGCAAACATACGCAGTCCTCTTCCTCTTGCCCTTTGGGTGCCGCTCGGAAGCATTGCTCTGGAACGAATCCTGGCTTCCAAATTGGAGGACAGAGCAGCTCCCGCTGTTTGGCGAACTCGATGCGTGGCCATTGTTGTCGCTCTGCTGCTGTGAGCTCGCAGGCAGGACGGTTGGCGATGGTGGTTGACTCGACATAATGTAGAATCTGCGCTGATGTTTGGGAGCGTGACGGAACGAGGGCCTCGGGACAGTCTGCAGTCAATTCCTCATATATACATGCTCCACAAAGACCACTTAAACCATAAAAAGAAAAACCCTCGATTGAGTTGTCTCAACAAGAGGAACGGATACACCACCGTATGCTGAGGCAATGGACAACAGCAATTGAGCAGAGCACAGAGCACCAGCGGGGACAGAGGGAGGAGGGGGAGCAGGAGGAGCAGGAGGAAGCGGCGATGGTGGTAGTGGTGATGGCAGCAAATTTGCTAGGAGCCGCGTCTGATTTAGAGGGCCAAGCTGCAGGCAAGCAACCAAGCTCCAGCGTGACGAGACAAACCGCTGACCTAGGGTGGAGACGCGTGAGATGGGGTCAGGACAGGAGCGCCCAGGAAGCCAGTGGCGGGGGTGGGTCTAGCGTGTACAGCCAATCAAAAGCCTCTAGATGGGCCATTTCTTCCTATTTGGGCAGGTGGAGCCTCAGGGTAAGCATGGGCTAGCTTGCCATTGTCTTTTTTTCCTTCTCGCCTCTTTTCTCGAATCTCGACGCGATTGATGGTCACAGCCCCCCCTCACTCTGTTTGGACTGATCTCACCGTTTACGTACTCAGGACGCTGTGCTGCACGAGCCATGAATTAACAGCCAAGCCCCACTGTTCTAACTGGACATAATGTTGGAATTAATACATGCAGCTGAATTTCTCCTGCAAGCACTTACTACTTTCTTAAGTACCTACTATGGGCATTATTGCATCCTATCCAACCCTGAAAAGTAGTATATGCATCATCCTACATTCTTATTTAATCCGTCACTTGGGGGTCTGGCCGGTCTGCCAATGTCATTTACATACCGATGCATCTCAACACGCTGAGGAACTTTTGACCATCGTGAGACACCATCTGGCTCACTGCTAACCCTGTCAGGATAGAATTTTGACCCGTTCCCTAGCAGTGTTTACCCGAAAGCTCCCGTTACAGCAGCCACAACACAAGCTACGTCCCCCACCAGGAATGAGATGCCAGCCCAGATGAGATGAGCATGTCCAGAACACCTTCAACCGCGCAACTGTACATGCCGTCAATTGTTGATTATACATATGAGATCACGTCCGTGGTTTTATTATGTCTGGTCTAAACCTTTGTGCCGCGCGCTAGGTCTGTGGCTACTGGAAGTGACCCCGTCCCTTCTCATCACTGCATCAGGACACCGAGACACTAGACGATAAAAACAACAACAAAATGAAATAGTAAGCACCTCATATCTGGTTAATGTAGAGCCTATCAACGCCGCTCCCCTGGATGAACAGATGTCTGCCTCGGTCGAGGAAGATTCTGGACACAAAAAAAGAGCCAAAGCCAAGGGCAGGAAATGTAGGTCACAGCGCCGAACAACTCCTCGCTCAACAAAAGCTACTCCCTAGCCCTTCCGGGTATCATCGCTCTTTCGGTTTTCGTCGATATTCTCAAGAAGCACCGTCGGCTTTCGGCAGTCCACCCAGACGGCGTGTCGCGAGTCGCTTCCTCGTGCCCCCACCGTCACCCAGACGTGCTTTGTCACCAGCTCGACCTGCGTCGTCTGCCTGACTCCGTCCCATTTGAGACGGCCCTCGCGGGACATGTCGCTCTGGCCGATGCCGCCATTCTGTACCCACTCCTTGACAATCTTGTGCATGAACTTGACCTTGTCGCGGAACCCGTTGGCGTCAGGTACGAACAGCAGCTCCTTGGGGATCTCCGGTCGGTAGCGACCTGACTGGCTCGCGGCGGCAGAGGTCGCGTTTGACATGGTGAAGTTGAGCAGTGTCTGGAGGGGGTAGCTTAGAACTGCACGGTTGTCCAGTGAGGACTCGTCGAGTTCTCCCGCCTGCGCGAGGCGCTGGGCAGCTTCCTCGGAGAGATGCCAGAAGTGACACCATTTGCCGGTCGACTCAAGCACAATCTTGGTGTGGTCGGGGAAATTGAATTGGATGTGCCCATCGCAGAAGTACCACACGCCAACGTCCCCGAACCGCTGATAAAAAGTAACGAGGTCTCCTGGCTCTCCTGTCGTTGGTGCGAACATATCGATATCCTTGGGGTCCCTCGCGTATTGGAGCATATAGTTGGCGAATTTCTTCCAGAGGACAATCCGCTCCCGCTTCCGGTGCTTCCACAGGTCATTCCCAGGACCAAGTTTGCTAGCAGTTCCGTCTGGGTTCACCGAAACCCTGAACTCCTCTGGATGCACCGCCGTTCGACTGACACCCTCCTCGCCATGTAGCTCATAGAAATAAATATTGTTCGTCATCGGCACAATTTGATGTCGGTCGAGGTATGTCGGGTCGTGTCTCCGCGAAATATGCTTTTCAGTTCCATGGACAAGCAGGTATGTCGGTGGTAGCACAGCATCCTCAGTCCCCAGCGGGGCCACAACATGATTAAGTATACATCCCGCGCTGCCGTCGTTCAGGATATAGCCGACGCCGAACTTATTACTATAGTCCACCCATTTGACGACAACCTTTGGAACTTCTGGTTCTTTGTCTTGCGCGGAGAGGTACGCCTGGGAGCGTGCTTTTAGGGCCCTCTCAAGCTCGGATTGTAGCTTGCGCATCTTGCCCAGCACAACATCGGGCCTAGTGTCATTCAGCAGTTCCTGAGGCTCGTCCGGGGCAAACAAGGTCGTCAGCTTTCGTCCCTCGGGGGGCGCGCCCACGGCCTCTCTCGGGGCTTCGGCGATCTTCGTCTTTGAAGCCGGTTGGCTGTCTGATGCCGATCGTGCTATCGGCTGTAATTTGCCAGACGGTAGTTGCGTCCTTGTCGTTCGAGTTGGGCCGCGAGTAGCTTTCTCATGGCCTTCAACCGACAGCGCACCACTCGTGGTCAGAGGTAACTCCTTCTTCACAGTCCGGCTGCGAACAGTGCCTGGTCTCGTTGGCGCAGTGCTCATAGATGGGAGCGTCTGTGAAGTAGGCAGGACATTTTTGGGTCTGTTGGCAGCCCGCTGTTGGGCCGCAAAGCTCTGAGGCGGTGCTCTCAACAGGCCGGACGGAGCCTTTGTAGCGGAGGACGAGTCGATAGTGAGAGCCTCGGCCTGTTCGCAAAGCATCGATACTGACTGAGATACAGCAAGTTGTTTCTTCTCTTTCCTAATTTCATCATAGGGGCGATACACAACGTCGGCGGCAAGTGGGATGCTGGGTGTTAAGCCATGCTTCTCTTCCGCAGCGATCTCCCTCCAAATGGCTGTTGCAGAGGGTCGAGTACTCTGGTGCCAGGGGCCAACATCACACTCCTGGCAGAGGGCTCTCAGATTACGTATTGTGCGCTCGCGCAGCTTGGGCTGCTCACAGGCGTCGTAGAAAATTTCTTGTTGAGGTGGGGTCTCCCTCAAGTTCATGGAGATGTCTGCTTGAACCGGTACATATCCAACGGCAAAAAAGGGGTGTTGGACGATGAGGTCGGGATCCGGTCTCTTATCCGCGTCGACGAGCATCGATGACACGATCATCTTGGCCTCGGGGCTGATGATTCGTTGGTCGTTCTCTGGCCAATCGTACTCTCGCTCTCTTGCGCGTCGGTAGATCTCGTCCGTCGTCGACGACTGAAATGGGGGCTTCGTCGTGAGCATCGCAAATCTGCGATAGTCAGTAAGCATTGACATGGTAGCAAACAGTTTGGCCTCGCCGCAGGTATGGCACTTACATGATGATGCCCAGACTCCAGATGTCGACCATATGATCGTGACCACTCTTTCCCTTCTGCAGGATTTCGGGTGCAATGTAGTTCGGTGTGCCGCAGAGCGTGGTCCTTCTGATAGTGTGCATGTCGTTACCAGTCACCACAAGAGCGGCCAAACCGAAATCGCCGACTTTGGCATTCATGTATTTGTCGAGGAAGATGTTACCCATCTTCAGGTCACGGTGGATGATGCCCTTGTCGTGCATGTACTTGATGGCACCGGCAATCTGCACGGTATAGAAACGTACTTCGGCCTCTGTCAGGCCCTTCCTCTTCTTGACCATCTCCATCAGCGATCCATTCGGGCACAACTCCAGGGCCAGGTAGGTGCAGCTCTCAAAGGTGAATGCGCGATGGAACTGGACAATGTTTTGGTGCCGCATCTTGGAATGAATTTGCAGCTCCGTTTGAAACTAGGATGGGGTCAGCAAGCTCACTCTCATCATCTGAAGCCGGTTTGGGATGCCTGCCAACCTTTTGCTGCATCTTCACGGGCATCTGGCTCTTGACGATCTTCAGGGCATATCTCTTGCCCGTATCGGCATGCTTGCCATCGTAGCATATGGCAAAGCCACCCTTTCCCAGCAATCTCCCGACCTGGTACACAGCACCATCCTTGCGGTCAGAGCTCGGGGGCTCCGTGACCAAAGGCGGTGGCATTGGAGGATGGTCCTTGTCCTTGCTGGACTTGAGCTGGGCCGCAGCTTTTGCCTTAAGATCGGTCGTGCGCTTCGGAAGGGCATTAGCATCTCGAGGTGACAAAGCCTCTATGTCAATGCCGCCTCTGGCATTCATGATGTTGGCAGTAGTTTGAATGTCTGGCGTCTTTCGTCCAAGGCTCGACTGGCGATGAGCAGCCTCAGAAACGTGGTGTGGTGAAGGACCCGGGGGGGGGTAAATAGAGTCGAGCGGATGGCCGAGCGATCTTGGAATTATGGCTCGAGAGGCAGCATCTAGATGCCGCTCCGTTCTGCCAGTGACTCGCCGTTGAAGCTGCAGAATAGTCGATCAGTACGGCATGATCAATATTTCCTGTTCATACGACGTGGGGTAGAGAACGGAGGCTTGGATGCTCAAGGTGTCAATTGGGTTGGTGGTAGAAACATCAAGCTGCTAGGTCAAAAGACCAAGAATGATGGAGGGTGGCTGGGCAAGAGCAACGGGCCTTTCCTAGTGTGGCGATGGGAAGAAAGGACGACTTACAAGCAACTCCTTTCTAAGAAAAGCATGCAACAATAGCAAATGCCCGAAAGCGTTATTTTTTTTCCCTTCTCAAGATAGGGAAGAATTGTCTTCTGTGATCATGGCCTGGAGTCTGGGTATATTAAATCGCAATGACAGTGGGAAATGTCAGTGGACTTTTCACTGAAAGGAGTGAAAGCGCTTGTTGTCTCATTGCCCGAGCAACAGACTTGCCAGGGTCTTGATATAGGTAACCTTGACCCCTGTGGGTAGGGTCAGCAGGTGGAGTGCAACCACCCGACAACCCGACAACGACAGCAAATGATTGCAGCAATGAGCAACACTACAGTACTTGGCAACACTACTGGCCCACTGCTAATCGATAACCACCATTCGTAGCTTCGAAGCTCTACAGTGTACCGTACGTACCCACCTACGATCCTTGGACAAGAAGTCAATTCCATGCAATTGAAATCTGAGGCGTGTTGAATATGACTACCAACGTCATTGCATAATTCTACTATTTTGCGAGCAAGATTTATTTTCTCACAATTACCATCGTCACAGCCGATTCAGGGCGGCATTCACAAGCAAGGAACAGAGCGAGAGGGGCTACTTTAACGGAACATCCGGGGGAATCATCAATCGTCACACTTCCGGTCCGTTGCCGCTTCGCAGAGGCTGGACCACCGCCTTGTCCCCTCTCTCTCGCGATGGTGCCTCTTCCGCTCTTCAAGCTCGCCTCACTCTTTGTGCGACATGTGTCGAAATATGGAGCGGTAAGGAGTCCAGTTAGATCCGCGCTGCCGGCTGCTGGTGCTGACCACGAGCGATTCACAGAACCGGATCAAAGCACAAGCCCACGAGCACCCCCGATTTCGAGCCTTCGCAGCGAGGTACGGTCAGATGATACACCAACTGAACATGCGTATGAACGTCGCATTGTTGCGGAATTCCGAAGCGGAGCTCAGAGCAAAGGAAAAGGCAGAGGCACCCACAGTCAAGACAAAGGAGCAATTGGAGAAGGAAGAGCAGCTCAAAGCCAAATACGGCACCTCAGCAAAGGAGTCGCATCCTGCGAGAAAATACACGGGCATCAGCGTGTGGAAGAGGAAGTTCAAGCCCTTGCCTGAAGCCAAAGCTGTCGATCTCTTCGCGGACGTCGTCGGTGATGGGTTCATCCTCTTCGTAGCCGCAATCCTGATCATCTACGAGACGTGGCGGTCCTCGAGCAAGCCGGATACAAACAAAGAGAAGATCGAGGCCCTTACAGAGCGGTTCGAAGAGCTGCACAGGAAAGAGCAAGAGCGTGACCAGGAGGAGAGAAGGCAGCAGAGCCGAATCCTGCAGCTCGAGGAGGCGCTGAGGAATTATAAGGATCCCAAGACAAAGCAACCATTACTACCTTCACCCACACCAGCTTAAATTTATGGAGCTGAGTCTCTCCATTTGGTAGAGCATGTCATCAAGACGTCACGGCGAGCTCCAAGTATGGGCTACGGAGACAGTAGGTTGGGTTGCAGGTACGGGTCAGAGGCGTTGGGATATTTGCGGTGTTCGTCCCAAAGACTTGGAGCCTGGTCCTGCATCATCTCACAGTTGGACAGCGAACGGCTGCACCTTGTACATGTACGTCGATGATCATGACGTCGTGGGATTTCAAAGCATATCGACATCTCCCACTCTCAAAATCTCCATTCAAAAGTCAAACAATTAGAAAGCGAGCATGGCGTTGGGAAGTACAGAAGAGATTTCTGACCAGGTCGGATTCTTTAATTTCATGAAAAGGCAAGCAGGCGTAATAGGTGCCGTCTCAAAGAGTCCTAGCTGAGCATCCATCTGATCACACATGTCGTGCCAAAAGTCACCATACTCAAGTCTTGGGGCAACTCGTGCCCTGTTTCCTATGGGCAGATGGTAGGCTACAAGAGGTGTCTAAGTCAAGATATATCCGCCAACATGGATCTGTCACACAACGCCAGGTCGGCCATTGATAGGTCCAGCACAGAAAACCTTTTTTTTTGGTCATGTCATTAAATAATTTCACTGTTATCTTTTCCAGACAACATAGTACGCTGAGGTCTTCTCTTAATATCCAGTAGCTCTACTACACACAGACCTTAGTGCTTACCTAGGTAGTACAATCAAATGCATCCTTCAACGTCACCACCTTGAGATGCCCGAATGAATCAGCAAATCATCAACATTGCCCCTCTTCTCAATCCCTCAGGGTACAGTCGACCCAAACCCCGACTATATTTCGATTCGACCAACTCTTTCCGAGACATTCCGTCACAACCCTCAGCCATGGCCTTCAGTGTTCTAATCTTCTCCTATCGCAAGCCTGGCACCACGCCGGAGCAATTCCGCGCCCATTACGAGGGCAGGCACATGCCCCTCATCAAGGAGATTGGCGGCGAGCACTTTCCGCTGTCTCACACGCGCCGCTACCTCTCCCGCGCCGAGGGCAGCGCGGAGGGCACTACAGAGCGTAACGCAAGCTTCCCGGCGAAGGTGCTGCTGGGCAGCCAAGCCGACTACGACTACGACGCATTCGCGGAGCTGGCCTTCACCGACGAGGCGCATTTCAAGGCTTTCTTCAGCCTCACGCAGCAGCCGGAAAATTTGGCGCGTCTTCATGAGGATGAGGATGTATTTCTGGACCGCAGCAAGATATCGGCTGTAGTAGTGGGAGAGACTGTTTCTACCACCAAGTGAGGGGGTCGTAAGGTTTCGGGAGGAGGCTTCGAGGATGAGTACCGCACGCGGTCTGATGTGTCTTAGGTAGTGACGGGAAGTAGTTGATAATCAAGAGAGATGTGACGAATATCGAGTCTTGCTACGCACGATATCTGCATTCTTGCCCATGTCTGGACCTTTCAATTATCGTCTGGTAGACGTGAAGAGGGACGTCACGACAGTTTTCCTGGATCAGGACTCCGGTAGCCCAATCAGATTGTTGCATAATCCGTTACATCTCATAAGCCATTCATGATTCACCGATCGAATGAGTTGTCACCGAACGTCATACTGAGAAATCGCAGTGACGTTACAATAAAGATGTCATGAAGGATCAGTTAGCTCGTGAGTACTGGGCTGAGATTGGGGAGTTGTATGGGAATTTGTGCGAGAGAAGAAGGATTCATCGTTCGTATTGTCAAGCATCACGCTACCCTCCGAGGCTCATACACCTCATAAAGTACTTAAGCAAAGTGTTGCTTCCGACTCCAGTAATTATACCAAGTCTGGTCATCACTCCAAGCAGTCGTATCTGACTTCAAAATCATGCTTGCGCTATGTACTTCATCCATCTCAGCCGATTAGTACCAATCTAATGAAGGGCTAGCAGATACGCATACCAAAGGTGGACGTTGCATAAATTATGTAAATAACAATATGGTGAGATCCCAAGTTCGTTGTAGAATTTCGACTGAACCTGACTTTCAACCGGGGTTATGGGCATACTTACCTAAGTACTTTGATACTTAAGCCAAAAGAACGTTTTGAGACCGTTGTCAGATGGAAAGGGGAGGTGCGCTGGTTTATCAGCTGCGTCTTCACTAATTCCTAGCTGAGGAAGGCATAGCCGACATTTGGGCCTGTTCGCAATTTCCTTCTCAAGTCGGATCGCGGAGGATAAATGTTCGCACCTCTCACATTCTTTCTTACTAAGTGGTTTGGCAATTGACCACAATTCGACCTTGAGGACTTTGCCATCCGTCTCTATATGAGATCTAACCTCAGAAACGAAGGTCGCCTGGAACCGTACTTCTGCTTGTTAAGCAAAGAGACCTATGTCTCTATACGTTCCAGTCCACCATCCTCACACTGTCTTTTTGTGCCAGAATGTTTTGTACATCTCTACGGCGACGCGGGCAGTGGGCATCAGCGATTCCCTATCTGCTTCAACATGATAAGATGAGATTCAGAGGTACGGCACGTCGAAGCTACAAACGAATCTGCTCATGGCCGAAAAGCAAGCTGACCTATGTGTAACCAGAGAGCAAATTAGACACCCACGACGTGAACTTGCCTCTACCCAGCTCACAGCCGGGGCAGCGCTACTTGCGTTTCGTCCTCCTCTCGGTCGCTGATGGAGACACATCCTACAAGCATCAGCGCGCTGAGCGGCTCTATCACCTCTCAGGAAACAACGACGCCGCAGTCGTCTGGCTACTTGGCAGTGCGGGTGATACATCCTCTTTCATACAGTTCCAGATCAAGTGTGTCACCATGCACCAGAGCTCGAAGAAACCGGACTAATGATATACACTATTCACAGACTGATGGACGACAGGCTCGATATCCCTCTTGTTCCTCTGCTGAAGATCGGGGACCTGCCGGCCACGCTTCTCAGGTTCCACCGATCTCTCCTCCAAGCCGATGCAATCACTCGACAGCCGGCATTGCAAGGACCAGGCGTGGATTCCGTACAGTCACTACTCTCACACTGCGCGATCGAGCCTCCCCTGAGTGAGAACAAGGTGCATATCCTCAGCGATATCACTGTTGGCCTCGCAGACCTGGCGAATAAAGCAAATTCGGAGACAGGAAGGGCCAAGATTGTGGATTACCTTGACCCCGAGGATGCGGATCGCATCATCGGCTTCTGGGCACAGGAGTACCTTGCTTGACTCGATCTATGAGTAGACAATGACGCCGATATTCTTGCTCATCACCACACTGTACTGGCCGTTCATAGCTCAATTTGGAGGTGAGTCGAACGCGCTGTGAGAAGCGATTCATGGAGGAAGGTGAATGGGCACGCCAAGCAGACTTCATCTACCAATTATCAGCTACACCAAGAAGCAGACTGCCTAACTACAACGATCGGCTGAAGCAGGGTATGCGGTGGATGTCAACCTCCACTATTGCACCAGTCCCGTGATTGATTGGTCGGGCGAGGCTAATGACACCAGAGCCGTGACGGTGCACAGTGCAATTCTTCGAGAGCACAACCTCATGATCTGATCTCGAGAAACCTCACAGAAACCGCAAATTGTTTCCAAGATGCGTCTCAGGAGCCGGAAACAAGGCAATATGCTAAATAGGCTATTGGCGTGTGCTCTCTAACAGCACTTGAGCAGCCGCCTGGCTCGAGCAACTATTGGTCTCAGGAACTGGGGCCTGTCTGGCAGTAGACGTCTCGGTCATTGCATCTGAAATCCTCATCACTCTCAGCTCAAGCACGCCCAGTCTCCAACATTGCTATTGATTGTGTACTTGAACGCCATTGTGAACAACCATCGCGCATATCAACGTCGTGAACTTGACAAAATCAATGCCGTGGTCGGTAGACGAACATACGACTGGCAGCACTAGAATCAATCCGAAGGTCCGACGCCAGTTTATCGCGGGCATCTTTTGGGGCTCGTCTGGTATCGCAGTACCTAAGGTAGTACCTGTACTGTAGTGACGACAACAAGTCACAGTGCAGTGGCAGGTGGTAACGAGAAGAAATGAGCTTCAATTCGTGACGTCCATTGGCGGAAGACATCGCTGGTGTGCCACACCATCCCAGGAGGAGGGGCTGGCGGTTCCACTCCTCATGTGCCAATTAGCGTTGTGCTGCAAGCGCTTTGGCTTCGCAGCCAAGCTCGGGACACAAGTAGGAAGGATCTTGGAGATCCTGTCCTGCACAAGTAGAGAGTCGGGAAGATTTCGAGGCTCACTGATTAAGCAGCGGAGACAAAGCCCTCGGTCTCTACCTTCACTGTGACAACCCTCTTTGTGGCTGCTGACATCCGAGTTTGGGTAGGCGCCTTGAGAGTTGATGCCCAGAATGAGCCTTGAGAATACCAGAATGGCTGCCGCCTCGGCGTCTGCAGGACGGCGTCTGTCGAATCACACAAGCCCCCCACCCCCGGAGGAAGGCCTCCCCGGTGGCTCGAGTCTCGCGCAGTCAGTCACCTGAACCACCTGGCCGAAGGAACGTGGCATACGGATCCTAGGCGCGAGTGCGCTTCTGACAGGCAGATGCGAGGAACTTTTGAGCCGCGCTCTATTGATTGAATCACATCTTGCCCCTCGATCAGGTGGCAGATTGTATCATGGTGTCAGATGAAGAGCGTTTATTGAACATGTGGCTTCACAGAGGGAATCGGACGGAGGAGATTGCTGTGCCTCGTCCTTACATGACGTACCCGATCGGGCAGGGATACTGTCGACCTCAATGGAGTCGCATGGGCCAGTATGATCTACTCGAGGTCTCCATTCACATGCGAGTCTTGGCGGAGGCGTCGAGTCACAGAAAAGCTGCGGCTCGTCAAGAGCTGTTGGGTACCGTGTCTGCTGTCACAACCGCGAATGTCCTGTGCAAAAGACGCTGGGCCGAATTGGGCCTCGCCACAGAGCTCCTAAAACGGCCCGTGCCTCAGCCTCAGATGTGGCCCATCGCAGGTCTCGGCTAAACTTCCAAGTTGTATGATCGACCGTCGATGAAGAAGTTTCCAAAACCGAATGAATTGACAGGGCATCTGAAGCACGAGACGAATAACCTATTAACCTTAGATCAGATGCTGGTGGACTGAAGTCATTGCGGAAACAGAGCGAAGGAAACTCGCGCAGAGCTGGGACTGCATTGTCGTCAATTGGGATGGCGTGCGAACAGGACGAGCAGTGTTCAGATGTGCGACCCCACACCCCACCAGGTCCTCCTCGTCCGGAGACTCGTCGCAACACCGCATCGGCAGAACATATCATCAGTCCAAGCAAGCCTTCTCTCTGCCTACCATGGAATTCACGATCTGGCGGCCAAAAGTTCTTCTCATTTGCGGTGTGATGAGATTGTGACCGGCTGCTAGTTGAGAAGACCGATCACCGTGCTTGCGGGGGACTATTGTCCGATCCTCTTGCAAAATAAAGCCCTTATTGGCGAGAAATGGCATCGAGCGCGTGCATCTCCGCATCGGGGCCTCGAGGTCATCAAGATGTTTCTGGACAGCCCACGAAGC
Source organism: Cryphonectria japonica (assembly GCA_014851275.1). NCBI lineage: Eukaryota > Fungi > Ascomycota > Sordariomycetes > Diaporthales > Cryphonectriaceae > Cryphonectria > Cryphonectria japonica. The sequence goes on along the minus strand of JACWTT010000001.1, from coordinate 2,920,393 downwards.
GGCCTTTCTCAGCAGAAACAACCCCTGAAGCTACTCCTCGAGTTACATGCAGTCGCAGACCAGGCCCCTGGTTCAGTTATGCAGCCGCATTGCAGGGGCTAGCCTTGGCCTCGGCCCGCTCGACGGTCTGATTGGGCTGACTCCATCTCTAAGCGCCAGGCTTTGGTCCCACTTGTATGTTTTTCTCCCAATCACCTTTGGACGACAGCCATTGTCGCCCTCCGTCACATCAACTGCCCGCATCGATAATCGCCCTTGGATGTTGGCACAACCAATGAGCAACAGCTGTGTTTTGCCGCTGTGGCCTTGGTGACCTTGTTCATTGGCTTCATGGTACCAACCAGGGTTTTCTATCACCAGGGAGCCCAAGTTGTACGAGTAATACGATGATGAATGCGGCCACGCGGACGCCAGCCTCCCGGGTCTCGACCTCGCCCTGCTGCACTGCCCGCTGTCTTCTGTCTCTCTCCCCCAGGCTGGGCAGGCCTCTTGAGCAGGAAGGGGTCCTAAGTGGTATGTTCTCTCCAGTGACTAGGCAAGGTACAACTGGGAGGCTTGGCCATGGCTTTCCGCCATTCGTGAGACCGGAAGTTGTCACGTTTGGCGCGGAGCCTATCTTCCTGTCCAGCTTACTGTACTTCTCCTCTTCTTCCCTTATCATACGAGAGAGAGGTCATGCATGCCCTCATGAACAGGGGGCCAGACCCTCTTCTTCCGAGGTGTTCCTGGGCCTATCCCCTCTTTTCGGGTCGTGGCATGCAGGTCGGTGGTAGTCCGTGCCATAGTACGTGCAGCATGCATACTATAGTCCACCACCACCTTGGACCCACATGCCCATGTCACTCATAACCTCCATGTCCCGCACCTTGCGAAGATCAAGCAGTTCTTCTCACGTCTAACGCGGTCCTTGCCACAAAACACCTACCCCCTCGTGCCTCAGAAGACAGTCGTCTTGTCTGATCTCCATACTGTCATCAATGCGAAGAACGCCTCTCTGGGTCATCCATACTGTGGACTCATCTCTCCCTTGGCTTTCCACGAGCATCAAACAACGCCATCTCATCTGAGGGGGCAAAGGACGATCAACCGATCCGTGAATGAACCCAGGAACTTGACATATCCTTACGATACAGGGCTCCAGCCACGGGAAACACCTCGACTGAACAAGCTTGGCCCCAATTCGGATGCCAGCCATCAACATCGACCGGATCTCAAGAACCTGGATCTCAGACGAGAACATACCAGCATCAGGCCAGGAGCATCATACTCCTATACTCTCCCCAGTCTTTTACGGGGACAGACTGATACACGCCTCTCGGCCCGGGCTTGTGCCCACTGGGCATCGACCTCGAGGCACGCTCCATCGAAACTCAGCTCACTTGGCTGAGGCAATATAGTCCTGCTTGGCCCCATTGCCATACGCCTCGTTGGTACTCTGCACCTAACCTCCCGCCTCTCTCTTATCTTTTTTTTTGCTGCAGTGCACCTGGTGTGTCGATAGCCCTCTTTCATATCGACTTCACTGCACAACAGTCTTGTATAGAGCGGGTCCGGTCACTCGACTCTTGTTTTCATATCCAACTTTTAATACTACGACGTCGACGTCCTTCACGACTCTTTCTCTTTGGTGCCAGCGACGAAGCGGTATCCGTTCATTCTTAATTCAAATCCCGCGTCTTGAGAGACTTCATCATCAAAGTCTCCATCAACAAACGAAGCGAGAGCAATCTAGGAAGAGTCTGGAAAAGGAAGACCAAATTTCTTCAAGATGGGCAAGCTTATCAAGAACCACTGGGCGAGGCTCATCATCCTGACCGCGGGAGCTTGTGAGTCTTTTTGCTCTGTTCTCTTCTTGCTTCTACCATTACTGGAGATGCCACAACATACATTCCTCTGGGGAAGCAGACGCACTAACCATCATCTACAGATCAAGTTGCTGCCGCGATCGAGGGCTTCTTCTGGCCCAAGATATTTTGGGACTTCGCCACCAAGTTGTTAGACCCGGCGGTGAAGCCCTTCCCGACATTACAGATCATCAACCTGGTCATGGGCCTCTTCATGATGGCATGGGAGTGGCCGCTGTCATTCATCGCCGGGTCGGCAATCCACCGAAGTTTCGAGGCCCGTCTGGCCTTCCTACCCCTGGCCGCTCTCGCCTCAGTCCTACTATACCAGGGCACGAACGCGGCGCTGTACTATTTGATCGCAATGGTTATCGAATTCTGGGCTTACTCTGAGGGCGAGGTGAGTTTGCTTTTGTTCTACGTGATGTTGGATATTGTGAGATGACATACTGACATCTTTCATCTAGATGATCTGTGCCAAGCCATGGACTCTACCACCTCGAAACACTCGAGCGATGAACGCATAGATGCCACACACAGCCGCTTCCGATGTGTGATGGAGAGCATCAACCGCAAAGCACTGGATCGTCCAGCGTCCTCGCCACTGCCTGCGCTGTCACTTTGACGGGGGTAACGCAAGTCTCTGGGCTGCTCGTACCGAGAAATCAAAGTTTCCAATCAGTCCTCAGCCATCCCACCATTCCTGGACCTCCAGGTCTCACCACTTGCTCGATCGACGTGCAGGTCACGGCATGTCAATGAGCACTACGCATTCCATCGATTCTTTAACTCTTGCTGTTTTTCCGAGGACCTGTTTCCAGCAGAAGGAGAAGGGGGAGCAATTTGCAACGAGGCAAAGCGAATTGGTCACACTCCGGGCTTGAACAAACCCCCTTTTTGGGTTCTAAGGCGTCAACGGAGGCATGATGGTACACCAGACCAGCATGATATTATTCAACGGTTCAGAACCCTTCCTGGATCTAGAGAGGGGATGTGCAAAGGCATGATTGACGTCGTTGCTACCAAGTCTGGCATGCGTGCAATCCCTCAACTTCATTACACTAGTTATTTTTTAGCGGTTTTCAACATTGAAAATAAAACAAAAAAGGATATTTGACAAACATTCGAAAAGTTCTGTGACATCTACTGAGCGCATTCATCCTTTTGGGGGGAGGGGGGACAAGGGTGATGATTTGGCGTTCGAGTTGCCCCCCTTGCCGTGAACCCCTAAGGTCCCCACCACCCGTCCCATCAACCCTTCGAAATGGGGCCATCCCAAATGTTGAGACTGACTACCACAGCCAAGTCCCGTCCCCATTGTAGCAGAGCCCTATCTGTACCACGGCTCAGATGACGTGGATTAGGCTGGAAACAGATGAAGGGGACGATAGGTAGCAAGCAGATGCAGACTATATTAAATCCAAGTCAAAAGCAAAATCTCGTCGCTATAAATACAAGATTGTTCAATACTAGGCGGAAAGGAATACAATTCAAAATGCGGGACACACTAAAGAAATGTTGATGACAACGACGACGACGATGATAATAATGATGAGGCTCAAGAATCCCAAAGGAAGCCAACCACACTTTCTCTTTGGATCGTTTTGAAACTTGACACCTCCCCCTTGTGTTCTCGAAGGAGGGCAAGACAGAGAGGGAAGGATTCTGCGTAAGAAGATGTGGCACTGGAAAGTTAGGTAGCCGCCCGGGGGGGAGGAATAAGCATAAGTATCCCGCCCATGCAGGGAATGAGTAGCCGCTGGGCTGGTTGTAGGATTGTAGCTTCCCGCCTTTGCATAAATGGGATGGGCGAAACAGCGTCGAAACGGCGTTGGCCTGGTGTTGGTTGATTATGTCATATTGTCATTTTTTGACGACCACCAGCCAAACCTGATCTTGACGTCCCTAAGGGATGCTGTCCAAGTGAGTGGTATGGAAATGGACCTCCTTTTTTTCTTCTTTCTTTCTTTTTTCTTCCTTGGTGGGTACTAAACTTGGTGTTGTTTGGTCAACTGGGCTACAGATGAGAAAAGGGCGAGCCCAGCTCCCTTCAATGTTCTTAGGCGGCGAGTACGTCAAGACCAACCAGGTATGAAGCACTCGTTTGCCAATTTTTTCTTTTTTCTTCTTATTGCGAGGTGATTGAGCCATTTCTGTGCTCGTTCATTTCTCTAGAATGATTAGTCATGATGCATAACTCTAAGATTTCTCAGAAAGACTCAGTCTTGATACCGCCATTTCAAAAAAAAAAAGAATCGATAATACCAGGAAGCGAGACCCCGAGGTATGAATCTCAGTCTGAAGGCACTAAGAGCGAGATATTGTGCACTCTTCAACTTAAAAATTGTGTTCATTTTGTTGTACGGCATGAGTACCTACTTCCTAACAACGCATCCAGAGTGAGACCATTCGAGAGCTCAAACAGACACTACGAAGGTATCTTGTGTCCTGTCTGTCTCAGCTTCTGGAAAACCTGTGCTGGGTCATACTTCAAAGAAGCGTTCCGGATCATCTCCTGCGCCGACTCGCCATACGTCGCGATAGGGTTCTGGAACCCATACGCGTAGTTCAGGAACCTCCAGCCCCAGTTGAGCCCCAGCGAGGCCGCATACCCATCCAGCTCGTCCACGAGCTGCTTCACGAGCGGGTACGCCATGGCCCTGTTGTCCTCGCCGCTGATGGCAAGGCTGGCGAGGAAAATGGAGCCGTTCTTGCCCTGGGAGACTTCCTCCAGGCCCATCGAGTTCCCGCCGTTCTGGGCACCGTGCTCGATCATGGCCTGCGTGAGCGGGAAAAAGGAACACAGGGAGACGAGCTCGCTGTCGTTGCTCACGATGGAGGGCCAGCTTTCCTGCGATGAGTTCTTGGTGCTTCTCGCCGGCGAACTTGATGATACGCCTGGGGTGAAGAGAGGAATATCGGTCAGCAATACATCCAATACGCTGTTGTTGGCCCTAGGTCCAATCTTGGAAGTTCCAAGGGAATGTGGATAAGAACATACGGATCGTTCGTGATCAGCGCAGACCGAAGCGTATTCGACGTCAGTCCTGTTATGTTCAGGCAGCCATCATAGATAGGTGGGTACTCCACATTGAGAGTATTATCCATGGCAACCTGCAGAAGCCATCTCGTCGGCTGGAAAGGCAAAAGTCAGTTAGCGGCTTTCGATTTCATTAAACATCATTTCAGAACAGTGCCTACGTACCAGCATATTCATAAACCCAATAGAGCATTGTTGAGCTGTTCTTGTCCAGCTCATTAATCTCCACAAAGTCGACGAAGGCATCTATAACTTCATCCGTGAAGCTGGGGTTGTAGTATGCAATACCACTGTTTGTTTAAGAATCCCAAAATTCAGCATACGATGGTCAAGCAAAGAAACATGCTGGAATGGAGGAGATTCAAGACTTACCACCAGATATCCGGTACCGCAGGGTCTGGGAAAGCAATAACGGACATGTTGAACTGGGTGACGAGACCAAGATTGCCAGAGCCACCCTTCAGGGCCTGCCAAAGATCATTCTTGTCGTCAACATTGGCGTCGACAACACTCCCGTTGCCCAAGACGACCTCGAAGTTCTGTACGTTATCACAGGCCCAACCGTGAGAGGTCGAGAAGAACGAGCTGCCGCCTCCGGTGATAAACCCTGCAGCGCCGATTCCTCCAGCACGCCCGCCTGCGACGGTGACACCCAGGGGGGGTGAGGACCTCGTAGACGGACTACCACGTGACTCCGGGCTGGATTTTGGCTACTTTGCGCTCGCCGTCGTAGGTAGTTGTGTTCATGTACCCTTTGGACAGGCTTAGTCAGATAATGGTCAGCATCTCTTGGTCGGCATATGAAGTTCTCTCGAGTCTTTTTGCGATGTCATGAAGTAGAAATCCAGGTGGGCTATAGGACAGGCCAGCATATGCGCGTTAGTAACTATTAATCACAAGGACCACCTGATCTTGACCTAACCTGTTACTAATGCGACAACCCCTCATCTTACAGCATCATCGAAGCAAATCTCGTCATAATCTGTGCACCGACTACAACCCTGCGCCGCTTCCTCAACCACATCGCACCATCTATCATGGGCTATGCCAGCAGCGGCCAGGGCGAGGCGAAGAGCTCCTCCGCCGCAAACAACGCCAATCCCGCTCACCACCACCACCGCTATGGACCAGCTTCCTCGTCCTCCGGCGCAAGGGCCAAGCGGCGCAGGGACCCGTACTCTGAGGCTCGTGAGGACCTCGAGCTGTTCTCGATCAATGCCAGGACAGAGACCTGTGTGGAGGCGGGGTTGGTGGCGAACGATGATGAGTCTTGTGGCGGTGGCGGTGAGTTTGGCGAGGCTACAGATCGAGACGAGACTGGGAGTGATAAGGGGATGTTACAGACCAGAACAGTGGCGGTAATGTATGGGGAATCTCGGTCACTTTGACCACTTTTCGCCGTCTCCAAAGTATATGCATGCATGCAAATATACATAGATTATATCGTGTGTATAGTTATTGACACAGTCAACTCGAGAAAGAGTAAGCTTTTGCAGCCTCATATATCATTCAATCGAGGATCCTGTCTTGAAATTCTTGTAGAGTTGACGAGGATCATGACTCCCACTGCACAAACCCCCTTTTGCAAACTACCAAATAAAGAAAGATCAAGAGAGCACAAGTAAAAACCACAGTAGGGATATTAATGCTGAGCAGGAATAGAATACTTTGCCCTTTGGTGGATTGCATGTGCGGAGGGGACTGTGTAGCTGCATTTTAATTCGTATAGTCTAGATCGACACGGTAGGCGTCAATACAGAATGAGAGGTAAATGCAGGAAGAGGGAGAAGGACCACCTGTGTAGGACAAGTCCTAATGATAGTGACTTTAAATACATACATATATACAATCAAAAGCTGTCATGAGAAGGTGTAAAACAGCATCCAAAAAAATTGGTACTTGCGTGCCAGCCCTGATGAACTACCACGAAGTGGGTAAGCACCTTGGATCCTCAACTACACAATCACATGAATTTCGGTTGAGGCATTCGCAGGAGATGGTAGAATGGACTGGTGTATTTTTTGCTACCTATCCGCGACGGCGTACGTCGTCAGGTGCATTTTCGTAGTTATATCGGCTCACACGGGTCATCTGGGGGCACCAAATTTCTCTCTTTCAAGACACCACAGTTTGCCCGACGAGAGAGAGACCTCACCAGAGCACCTCCGTTGTTCCCATCCATTACACTTTCGTAAACTCGTGACACTGTGAACGCCAGGTGTGCATGTCAACCCTTCCAAAGTCCTTCCCAAAATGCCTAGACCATGAAGTCAAATGGGTATCGATCAGCCTCGGCCACCTTAGTGGGCGGCGAGGGGGCCATTGGAGTCGTTCTTGGGACCCTGGCGCTCGGGCATCTGTTCAATGGGGTGACGAGCTTGTTAGTTTCTCATGTTCCCAAGACAGATTGGTAGAGGGGAGGGTGAGCCTAGAGCTCTGATACTACTCACCTTGGAATGGACCTTGTCACCCTTGGCCAAGATTTTTTCAATCACCTCCTCATCAACGGACGATCCGAACTCGTTCTCAAGCTCCTGCTTGGAAGCCGCATCAAGCTTGCCTTGTGCGCCTTGCCTGTCACGAGTATTCATGTCAGCCAACCCGCCATGTTGGGAAGGGAGAAAGGCAAAGGTAGAGGCTGCTGTTACTACTCACTTGTGGGTGATGAAGATCTTGAACGAGGAGACGAAGTGTGAAAGGGCGGGCTTGGAGACGCTCTTGTCCTTCAGGCCCTTAATGTAGGTCTCGTACTCGTCGACGTCGTCCACGAAGATGACAAAGTCCTCCTGAGTCTCCTCGCCCTTGTAGTGGATCTTGGTCTGCTCGGTAGCGCCCTTCATTTTGACTGAGAGTTGGGTGGTGGTGGTAGGTGTGTTTTTAAAAGATTTGATGTCGTATTGAAAAAGCAAATATGTGCTTGTCTTTCGTCAATTACTTTTCTTTTTGTGTTGGTAGTTTCGATGATTCTTCAGAGCCAAAACTGTGAATGAGAAGGCCAGGCACGCGAGCTTATAAGGAAGGGAGGGGAGACAACGGCCAAGCTCGTGACCCTACGTCATCAAGCGGGCTCTGGGTTACGACTGGATGGCGGGGCAGCTCGTCCGTCTGCAGTACCACAGTACCGTAGTATTACTGTGCTCAGGCGTAACCCCGCCCCTGAGGGGAAGCTTCCAGCTTCCAAGGTCGCTCAGCGTGGGGCAGTGACCGCTGCCGGCCCCCCTTGCCTGTGGTGCCATAATTAAACACTTACTGTACGGCAGTACCTGCACATAGCTGCGTTCGTCACAGGCATGAGGAAGCTTCCAGGGCACATCCCTACGTCACCACCACTATACCTGTCCTCCGCTTCGACAGGGGTAGCTTTTGGGCGTGGAAGGTCGTCGGCCGCTGCCACATGAAGGGGCAGGTCGACGACAACCAGCCTCATGTTTGCATCATACTGGGATCTGCACCAAGTTTCAGAAGAAGTCATTACATAGGATAATACATAGTCGTGGTAATTATAGCAACAGCATCTCAAGCACAGTGGAGATTATTATGATGCGCGTCTTCAATTACCTGTGACCACCTGCTGAATGTGGCCCTGATGACAGAGAGTACGAGATGACTGCCTGCCAGAATCACCAGGCACTGAAAGGGCCCCGTTTCGAATTAACAGTGCTTCACATGCGCACCTTGCACAGCCTCTTCATCTTATGTGCGCAGGATTTTCCAGTAGTAGACAACTCGGCTGCATTATGACATGAGTAATCAATTGGTCCACATGTAGAATGGACAAGACACAATAACAAAAGAAAGCGACCCGAGGCCGAGTGTTGAGGAGATCCTATTGACGACCAGCTTGTCCTTGTTAACTCCGACTTCGAGACCGTGACATGAGAAAATGGGTATAGTGATCATGAAAATGCTGTGCCATGCCAGTCCAAACGATGTCTTTACAACCTCGGCCGAGAACAACAGTTAGAGAAGGGGGGGGGGGCAGATAAAAAACCACTGATGCGAGCGCACTCGAAAACAAACTACATCCGGGGCTACCGAAAGATCCCCCGAAGACCCTGAGCCGCCGCCCCGCGGCGCAACGCATCCATCTTGAATCGCCTAACGCTTGACGCCTTGTTTGGTGGTGTCGACGCTCGCAGCGTCGAGGAGCTCGAAGGCTGACGCTCCTGAAACAGAACATCGTTTGGTTTCGGATCGTCCCTGGAACGCTTCACACTCACACCCTCATTGTCACTATCCTTGGTCGAGCATGCAGACTTGATAGGGCTCCTGGATAGCCACGATGTCTGACGCTTGAGCTTCGGTGTGTTGATGGACTTCACGCTTAATGGACCGTTTGTGGGTGTTGACGGTGCTGCCAGTGTGACCGAGGGCGACACCCGGCCAAAGGCCATCTCCCCGAGCTGCCAGGTCCTCGGACTCTTCGTAATGCGCATCCGCCGGCGGGGGCTGCGCGGCTTCTGTGTTCCGCTGGTGGTAGTTCCAATCTTGACAATACCATGGACACGGACGGTAGAGGGCGTGCGGTCGGAAATGTTCACAATAACAGATGGACAGGATCCGCATAGACTTTCACTGTCAAGATTCGCATTTACAAGTGGAGCTGATCGTTGCGTGGTGCTCAAAGAAGTCGGAGGGTTTGGCGCCGCAGGTTGATTGTCGTCATCTGAATCCTCCTCACTGCCTCCCCTAGTGACACTGGCGAGGCTGGTGGAGCGCTTGGTGAACGTGCTGGTGATGCTCGTAACACTCAGCTTACGGATCATAGAGTGCGCTGACGTGCGAATAAGGTGCTCATTCCGGGCCCGAGTCGTCATGCCCGGGAAAGGTAGGATCTCACGGGTCCAAACATCTGATAGTAGTGCCTCCATTTTGGCCCTGTCTGCTCGTGAGGGTGCCAGCACTGGTACACGACCCTTGGCCGCGAGGAGAGACTGGGACCGGGCGACGGTCGCATTGGCGGGCGACAGTACGTCCCTCTCGACACTCGTGTTTCTGACAATGACGTTGCACAGGGGGGATTTGGGACCGACGGTTGTTGCTCGATGTATGGACAGCTTGCGCGCGATAGAACCTTGTTTTCCGTAGACGGTACCCAACGTCTTGATATTCAGAAAAAGCGAGCTGTAGAGTTCGGGAGTATCCTGCTCTTGTGAATCCATGAGCGAGCCCATGGCCAAACGAGATCGCCATTCGGTCTCTTCTTTTGGCGCGCACGCAGTCAACATCACCTCGTATAACTGACAATCGCACTCAAACACAATCTTCCAAGAGAAAGGCGCGGTGTGGCATTGAAGGCCTGCATTTGCGTTAGATGGTGGCAGCATAAGATCGAACGTTGGGAAAGGGACCTACCCCGTCCATTGTCCACGGCCTCGACTTTGACCTGGCTTAGGGGAATGCAAGCTCGCAGGGCGTAGATTTGGTCGAACCTACTCGCAGAGGCCAAGCACAGCCACTCCTTGTAGAGAAGCGTCACCAAATACTGACCCTGTACTCCATCTCTTGACTGCCAGCATGCATAAAGGACGCCGCAAAGCTGGATGTGTCCGAACGAGCGAATACGGTTCTTTGACGCGGCGTCAAGTTGCGAGTCGGGAAAGACGAGCCGGTCTTGCAGTAGCCATGTCTTCTCCAGCACGGCTTTCACTCGCACGTCGTCAGTGGCGCGGTTGATCTGCGATGTTGCCTCTCGCAAACGGACCAGGGTGTTCTCGACTTCCATATGCGCGTACGGCGAATCGGCCACGGGTGTGTATTTCAACAACTCGGCAAAGAGAAGCGGATACTTGCAAACCCGTTGAACGGGCTTGACGAGCAGATCTCCGATGGTAAGAGACTTCTTGGACTTGTCGCCGTAGGTACTACTGGATCCGACGGACGACGCCAACGTCTCCAGACCTCTCTGATATGTCGACCACTGCGGCATCGTCCGGTGGACTGATGCAATGTCTTTCATCATCATCTCATACTTCGCGCCGTACTCTTCATACACGAAGAAGCGGTTCATCTGTGAGCCTGTCAGCATCCGACTGCAAAAAAAAAATTTTAAAAAATTTGAAGATGGTTGTTCCTGATGGACTTACCTTGTTCGCAAACAGCTTTGCGACATCCGCAGCGACGTTCGGCTCGGCGAGCATGCCGGGAACAGTGTCTAGCCACAACATGCCTTCGTCGTCCTCCTCGGGAACTGCATTAAGGCTCCGAATTCGTCGATGACCATGGCCACGATGTTTCGCCTGAGGATTGAAGTCAAGCTGCGTATATTCAGAATGAGGGACAGCTCGGTGCAACTCCCCTAGGAGCTCTTCGTGCAGATCGACAATGTCAGCTAGATTTCGATTTATTGAAGACCGTAGGCCCTGAGGCATAGTGGGGAGAGAGACGAGGATAGTGACGTAGACCTGGAGGGGAAACATTAGCAGATCGAACGCAGGGCACATGAAACATAGACCACTGACATTCATCAAGAACCGCACGTCCCCAATGTAGCCCTCCTCGGTGCTGACTAGTTCCTCCAAGATGCGCCGTCTCTGAAGTGAGCGCTCTACAGCTGCTTTGTCCAGTACGCGCGGCTTGTCCAAGCAACTGCTGTCCTCTGAGTACCTGTGACTAGACATCGACGCTCTGCTGCTGCATTCGGTCTGCGTCTGGGTCCGAGATGACCGCATACTATTACGTCTTGATCGGGTAAAGACGCTCCCACTCGCAAGGCTCACGCTGGCTGTCCTGACTGCTTCGACGAATCCGAAGGAGGACCCTGAAGATGACTGGCGATGATGGCCGCTCGTGCTACTGGCTGCTTCCTGACGCAGTGTGCCCATAGAAGCTGACCTGAACAGTCTCTCGTCTATCGTAGAAGTGTATTGCCGGCGGCCCGCGCGTCGGCGCAATGTCCTCATCCATTTGTGAAAGGGTGCCCCATCTGGCGCCTGAGCTGGCTCTTCGTCCGCCATCTCGTCGTCCTCGACAAGGGTGTGTGATCGACTCTCGGTGTCGTGAGAAACGGTAGACTCGAAATCATTCAGCGTAAGCCTCGTCGGCATAGGGTCGAGTGTGCCCCAGCGCATCCAGTCATCGGTGTCGTCTTTCGGTGAACTAGAGGGGGCAAAAGGCAAGCCTAGAGTGGCACCAAGAGCGTCAGGCCCATATTTGAGAGCGGTATCGAAGGGAGAAAGGTCTGAAAAGCAGTGGAAGGGATCAGAGGTGGTATCTTCTGGCGATCGAGTGATGAGCACCGAACCAGCGGGGGAGCAGACTTCGGACGACTCAGAAGCGGACGAGGCCATAATATGCTAGGGACCAAAAAACTTGAAATGGAATTTGTAGTTGCATATGGTCACCCCAAAAAGGGTAAAAGAGCGAGCTCCAAAAAAGTAGCCGTCAGGCTTCCAAAAAAATCCAAGCAGGAAAAAAAAAGGAAAAGGGGGGGGGGGTTCAGAACATGTTGATAGCGACACAAACAGGGAGGAGGGAGAAAGAAAATACAGAAGTGAAGAGAGCTTGAGATAAACCTGAGCCGCCCAACTAAAGGTAGATCAGCATCTTACAAAAGTCCAGAATGACCGAACGATTGTGTAAGGATTATTACGAAAAGATGCAGCGTATGTGAAAGAAAGATCTTGTGCGTGGGCAGGCGCGACTTTGTTCATGGGGTGGGAGCTGGCTGCACGCATAAGTCTCCCTCACATAACCAACTCAAGGGAAGAAGAGAAGAAGGTCCGAGACTTGCGAGACGCCGGGAAGATAAACTTGTGCATCTCTCCTTCCACAAGATCAGACTATGACCAAGCGATCGAAACTCGTTCCAAGCTGACCAACAGTAGTAGTACAAGCCAGCTTCGTTGCGAAGGTAACACCGTCCTTCGTTGCCGCAGCTGCCAATCCACCCATCCTCAAATTTGCCCGGCTCCTGGCTCGCCTGACTTCTTCTCTCGCAGCCCCTCTCTTAACATAGACAGACATAGACATGTCGATCACAGGAAAACGAATGACGTGTGAATCAGCTGAAATGCGCTGAACAAAGGCATTGGCTTCAGCTTGTCTCAATATAGATGACGTTGCCGGGGAGAGATTGACATGGGAGATTTCCATGTCGGCGAGGTCAAGTTTGAAGATCATAATTCCCTAGTGAACAGCGCCCCTGCTTTTGGGGCCCGAGCACATCCTTGACACATACTGTAAAGGAAGATTAGCTGGCCAGCGTGAGCAGAAGGCGTGATGCTCTCTGCAAATGAGTCCAGAACATTACCATGCCCTCGAAGGGAGAGAGGAACAATGTGAAGCAGCAGGCAGTAGACGAGGGCCTTGCCAGTGCACGTCTCCCGTTCTAATACTTAGTGCGAGTGCCAAAAGCACCTAAGCGTTGCTTTCCCTGCGGGGATGGCGGAACCATTCCTGCAAGGTTGAAGGTACCTACCTCTCTGTAATGTACACCTGACTGTACTTGCTCCCTCATGTCTCATTTCGAAACATACAACAACAGTCGGTAGACCTGGTTGCCAACAGCCATAATGATACCCTCTTGACACTCTCGTCAAGATCCTTGACTTCTTTACAGCAGCCATGGGCCTACCGCTGAGAATGAACAACATCCACGCACCCACGGTCCCCTCGGGTCCCACCACCGCGGGGGCCCCCACCAACGGCGCCGCTGCGAACCTCACGATTGCAGAGCTGCAGCGCAAGAAGGCGAACATGGAGATGGAGCTCTCCGCCCTGAGCAGCGTCCTCGACTCGGTATGCCATACCCTCACGCCTACCTAGCTCTACCCCCAAGACCAACATATGGCTGACAGGATTCATTTAGCATGGCGTCGACATGCACACGAGCCTGGTCACGGCCGATGGCTTTCCCCGCTCCGACATCGACGTCGCGCAGAGTACGTACCCCTCTAGAGATCCCCCTCCTGCTGAGCACAGTGTTCTGCTAACACCCAGCTCCCCAGTCCGAACTACCCGCGCGCGCGTCATCCATCTCCGAAACGACTACAAAGACCTTATGGGCAAGATCGAGCAAGCTGTGCACGCGCGCTTCGCCGAAGGAGACGACGAGAGAGATACGCAGGAGGAAGAAGCTGCTCAGACCGCGGCTAGTGCTCGAAATCCCGCGCCTCGCGATGCCGCCCCAGACCTTAATGATGAACCTTTCGCCAAGGTGAACACTGTCGCAGACGACAGCCCAGCCGCCGCCGCCGGGCTGCAGCCGGGCGATCTGATTCGCTACTTTGATAGCGTGAACAAATTCAATCACGATGGCCTGAAGAGGGTCGCTGAAGTCTGCCAGCAAGCTGAAGGGGTGAGCTGCCCTTATCTTATCCTTTTTTTTGGGGGGGGGGGGGGCGCAGGGGCGCGTGTTTTTGCTAACGATGGGCTTGCAGCGCAATATCCATGTGAGAATCTCGAGACCTAGACCAGCAGCGCCTCCACACGAGCTGCTGGTGACCTTGAGTCCGAAGCGGTGGAGCGGGAGGGGGCTGTTGGGATGTCACATTGTACCTCTCTGAAGACCATGGCCGTTTTCGAAAGCCTGAATCTTGGATGCACAATCCTAATTCAAGCTTACACAAGCCAGAAGATGACAAGGAAGGAAGACAAAGAACGCAGCCAATGCGCATAGGTGATGATCTTGAGCTGCAAATTATGCATTCGTCGTTTATAAAGGCATGCCTTGTGACGAAATAATTGGCAATAAGTATATGATAGGCCATTTCAGGAACAGACAGCTAGGGGCATAGACTGTGAACCTTTTGCCCCATACGATGTACATGGAGTCGGAATGGTTTCTGCAATGAGAACACGATTATGCTCTTGCTTTTTTATTAGAGAAAAGTTTGAACCAATCTTTTCCACTTCTTCAGAGCAGTAATCGACTCAGCTCAGCAGGCTGCTTGAATGTTGGGAGAAACCACCAAGGCCTCTATCGGCAGATATCTTTCCCTAAGGCGGCTCGTACATCCGGGAAAAGAGAAATAGGCCAGTGCCAATATATCTACATGGACATGTATGTATATAAATACTGTATAGACATCCCAGACAATGCTATTCGGGGAGGAAGGAAGTGGTTCTTGTGGTTCTTGAATGCTGCTCTGGGCACACTCCTACAGGGGGGGTGACTCGGATCATTGTGTGGTGCTCTGGCAACCAGCCAGAGCGGGTCAAAACAATCAATGAGGGGCACATGCAGGGGGGATAAGGGGAGCCTGCATTGACATCATGGCAAAATTTGAAAAAGCACCCCTCCCGCCAGGTCTCAACTAGGAGAGCCTGACCGCCTTGCGCCCAAACGGCGGATTTGGCCAACACACGCGTCTTTCCAGGAGACACATTTCTCTGATTGCGCTGAGAATGGATAAATGGAGATACGGAGAGGAAGCAATGATTGTCACATATAGAGGTGCTGGGCGAAAATTTTGCTGAGTCCCCTTTTGTTGGGCAGTGAGTCTACCTAAGTTGCGCCTGAGTGCAAGAAAAATTCGGCGCAGAGTTCCTTTCTGGGCGCGGGTGGTGAAACTGAACGGAACCGAGGCTTTGGAGGACGGGCCCTCCTGCCCGGCCATTAATGCAACACCAGCCTGCGTCCTAGCTCTTCCAGTAATCCATCGTGAGTTTCATCAACGTAAACTATTCCTGTCTCGCCAGCCTTTATGTGTCGCTAGTCCTAAGCAAGATGCCGTAGACGTCGAAGGAGAGAAAAATTGAAAATCTATCCATCCACCACGTAATGCCTCCTGTGGGCCATCGATCCTGAGCATCGCGTTGCGCCCTCTACAGGTCGTTGTCGTCATCCTCGTCAGGCAGAGGCATGGCGGCAGCCTCGGTCATCTCGTTCTCGTACTGCCGCAGGAGAGCCTCATCGACCTGAGCGGTAGGAGGAGCAAGAGCGGGGGCAGCGACAAAATCCTGCGAGATGCATTAGATGACAGAGCAAACGTGACACGCAAACGTTCTAGCAATTTGGGGGGGGGGGGGGTAGCGTACCAGGCTGGGGTTGCCAACGAGCTTGCGGGCGAGCCAGAGGAAGGGCTTCTCGAAGTTATAGTTGGACTTGGCGGAGATATCGTAGTACTGCAAGTTCTTCTTGCGGTGGAAAGTGATAGTCTTGGCCTTGACCTTGCGCTCCTTGACGTCGACCTTGTTACCGCACAGGACGATAGGGATGTTCTCGCAGACACGGACGAGGTCACCTGTTGAGAATAATTAGTTGACCTGATAAGAACCTATGTAGAGTTTTTTGGAGGCAGGATTCGGAATACATACGGTGCCAGTTGGGGACATTCTTGTAGGTAATACGGGAGGTAACATCGAACATGATGATACCACACTGCCCGTTGATGTAGTACCCATCACGCAGGCCACCGAACTTCTCCTGACCGGCGGTATCCCAAACGTCGAACTGGATCTGGCCGTAGTTCTGTACAGATCGCGATTAGATCAAGTTCATTATCGCCACATTGTTGGGAGGGGGGGTGACGAACGGTAGTGAAGCCGAGAGGGTGGACCTCGACACCGAGGGTGGCCATGTACTTCTTCTCGAACTCGCCAGTCAAATGGCGCTTCACGAAGGTGGTCTATGATGAAGAAGGCCAGGTTAGCTGACATTCCGAGGCGGTTGAGGCCGTTGGCTCAATCGAGCATTGCGACAACCACAAATGGCGGCCAGAACTGCCCCGCCGAAGAGGGAGGAAGCTCGGCACAACTTTTGTGATTGACAAGCCTGATGAAGAATGGGTGGGTGGTAGGACATACCTTGCCGGTACCACCATCGCCAACAAGGACGAGCTTGAAGGTAGGAGTCTGACTCTCGGCCATGGTCGTTGTTGTGGTTGATGTTTTGGATGGAGAGAAGAAGAGAAGAGGGTATGACTGGAGGTCTCCGAGGTGATGTATGTATTGGAAATGCCTGGAAGTGGGGGGCTGGTGGGCCGGCGTCAGTGGTCTGCAGAAGTTGGGAATGACAAAGCCTGGTTTGGCTTGGTACAGGCGCGATTGACGATGGTATGGGTCCAGGGAGGGAAATCGACCTGGGGTTTTGTAGACGAACCTTTTACAGGCGGGTATCAAAGGGCTGCTGAAAGGAAAGGCAGTTGATGCTCTAGTCTGGATCAAGAGACAAGAGAGAGAGAGAAAGTGGGTTGGGAATTCGGGTTGAGTTGGGTCAGGTAGGAAAACAAGAGGAACGGGTAGTTGACTGGAGGCGGCGAGCTTACGGGGGACAGGGACTGCTAGCGAACCTCAGCGAAAACTTGTAACGGGTGACCCGCTTTTCCACGTGACCCAGACGATGGCCTCTTGACATCAGGCAAAGACGTGCCGTTTCCATTCATTCATCCGTCTTCAATGTCTGTTATCTTCATAGCAAGGCAAGCCTCGATTGGACGCCTGATGATTGTGTTGATGCCAGACAGGCCCTTGTACCCTGTTGTATGGTTTCTAAGCAGTTGGAGCCCGATGACACGTTTTGTCCCGGGGTTGGTCTCTATTCGGATCTTGTCTTCAGGCTCCGGTGTAGGACGGGTTGATGCCTAGATTTCGCCTCATGTCGCTTGCTCACCATTAGGCACTGCCTCGGCGGATAACTCCACCTGAAGGCATCCGACAATCTGTTTGCGGTGCCAACACTACATCTCCCGGCCTGGGTCTCCATGCACACCACCGCCTCGCAGTCAAGAGACGGGCAGAGATTTACTATTTGAGGCAGTCTTCTAGGCGCTCTGTTGGCGCGTTTGGCTGAGAAAAGACTCCTTGAAATTAAGGCATCAAGGTCTCGTTGACCACGTTTGTGGCGTGTCGAGGCGACTGGTCAAAGACGTGAGGTGAGGCTTTTTGGGGTGAGACGAGGTCGATGACATCGTCGAAACATGGACCCGCGGTTCGGTCGTATTCATCACAAAGGCATCGCATGACTTTCGGGTGCACTGAGAGCCGCGTAATGTCAAAGTGTATCCGAGTGTCAGTCAGCTAAATACCAAGTCTCCTAAGCGGACTGCGACAAGTGCCTGTCTGGCCTGAACACCTGGCTCGTACCTGCGCGGGGGCAAGTTTCCATCTAACGATTGCCCATGATAGTGTGTAAGAGGCTGAGGAGGTGGGCAGCAGATCCAGCTGTAGCAAGAACAAGACTTGATGATAGCCGTGCTCATCAGGACCTATTTGCGGATGATTCCAGCCTGCAAATCTACATATTCAATAGGGATTTTTTTCTTCAAAAGTATGATGACTTAAATACCTCGCAAATTACGTTTCATGATACAGCCATTCTGAATCAATGTTATTCGATGCAAAAGTGTATTGTGACTGGAACCCATCTTCTGTTGGAGACTAACTAAATACTACGCGTAATGGGCGGGTACCGAAGGTGTGTTGTCGACAGCAGAAGCCCGGCTTAGTAGAGGTAAAGCGCCCAGGAAGCACTCCAAGATAGACCGAGATTTTTCAGAGCTAGACGTTGCGGACAGTAACAAGGCTTTGGAGAGAGGTAATGACGATAGGCATCCAACCCTTTTCGCCGTCTTCTGCCCGCATGACTACCTGTCTGAACAGCCTTGAGACTCATCGACTCTTTGCGACCGCCAATGATTCCGGCATCTCGAAGAGCCTTTTTGTCCCAAGAGAGAAAAAGATAATGCACATAAATTTGCCATGTTTATCAGTCCTGTTCAACATGCCGTCTTGAAGCTATGCAATCGATCGTGGTCACCTCCTCCTTTTCCAACACCAAACCCTGAAAAACGAGCATGAAAATGCGCCAGCAGTGTCTCACACGCGCAGCAGCCGGTCTGCGAACAGCAGTAGCAGTATTAACCCCCACCTCGTGTCAGCACTTATCAGTGATGACTGTGTCGGTGCCCCTTTGCCGTACTCTTGAACCTTTTTTCCGTCACATTACCACGCAGCTCTCGTCCTTTGCCCCAGCTCTCTTTTTCAGATTGGGATTTTTTGGAGGCGCGACATCCATCGGCGTCCCACCACTCGCTGCAGCCCGAATAGCACTCAACCTCTGCTTCGCTCGGTCATCCCCTGCGTCTGCGGCCTTGACATACCAGACATTGGCTTCCAGAATATCTCTTCTGCACCCAATGCCCATTTCTGTGAAATAACCCACTGCGTACTGGGCCTTGACATAGCCTGTGAGAGTCGGATCGTCAGCATCATAGATCATACAAAGGCAATCGAGAAGAGGTTGCAACATACCCAGCTCAGCGGACCTTCGTGCCCACTCGTACGCTTCTTCCTCATCTTTTTCCAGAATTGGCTCGGCTCCAACCATGTACCAGGCACACAGACCCATCATCGCGCCCGCGTGTCCTCTCTCAGCGGCTCCGGTGTAGAAGTGCACACTCAAAGCCGGGTCTCGTGGACAGTTGAGTTTGCCGTGCTCGTATGCGTCGCCCATTCGGAAGTTTGCCTCTGGGTGACCAAGATCGGCAGCTTGTGTAAACAGCTCTGCAGCGTATCCTTCATCCTTGAAGATATCTTCCCCATATCCTGTCTCGTACAGACACCCTAGATGGAACGGTGCCGCGTTGTACATGGCATCCGCCGATTCTGCTGCTAGTTTAAGCCATTTCAGGCCTTCTCGATAGCGCTTCTCACCCAGATCACCAGAAAGACAAGCCTTTCCTAGCCTTGTCATTGCGCCTGGGTGTCTCTTTGATGCCGCCGTTCGTAGGAACTGAACAGCTTTCGCCGGGTCCTTTCGACAACCCCACCCGAACTCGTAGCACAGACCGGTCCGATATCCAGACTCTGCGTGACCATGCTTTGCGGCCAGGACGAATAGGGGAAAGGCAGAGTTATAGTCTTCCTTGCCTTTGCTGAATAAGCCCGAAGCATATCCATCTGCAAGGTAGTACTGGGCGAAGGGGTATCCTGCGTTGGCAAGTTTCTGCAGTATGGCTCGTGCTTCTCTTATCAGATCGTTTGGATCGGAATCCGCGCCTTCGATAAAAGAGCCGTTGGGACTGTGACCTGGCTTTGGCGACTTCTTCTTAGGCTCTGTGACATCCACGCCCTGCTCCTGAGCCGTCGAGATCAAAAATACTGCGAACGAATATTGAATCGAGAAGTCACTGGTCTTCTTGACATTCTGCCTGTACATGTCGAGCGTTTTCTGTGAGCTCAGTAGAGACGCATTAGATCCCACCGCGTTCCGCAATTGGGAGTTGTCAATGGTCAGTGGTGCAGGCGCAGGCTGCGGGTAGGGGACATTCAGCAGCTCTGCGTACGTGGACTGGCGGTTGTCTACGTTGGGTGATTTCCTTGCATAGCTTGAGTGCGCCGATGGAGCGCGAACGCTTGGGGTGCCGTTCCGGCCGGAGGAGCGGCCACGATCGGAATGAACAGAGTATGCGGACTGTGGCCTGGGAAGTGAGGTCCTCCTGAGATGAGAAACGGGTGTCAGATGGCGGTTTACGGCCGCGCCATTCTCAGACAGGTCTGGTGATGATACAACCCGCGGGTCGTGACCACTCAAAAAGGTTGGAGTTGGCGGTGTGAATGGCTGGTGGTGATACTGGAGCTGTGCAACCATCTGCGGCTGGTTGGCAGCATCGTCGGTGGCGGAGCTCACAGTAGAAGCATCCTCTGATTTCCGTTGCTGGCCGTTTTCAAACTCGTTAGTCCCGCCCGACACTGAGCTGACGCTCGTTGCTATTGAGGTTTCTGTCGAGGTGTGCTGATTCGAGACGCTGGGCGTCGATAAGGAAGTATCGGTTTCCCGGCTACGCCGGTTGTCTCCCTGGACGACGGGAGCCTGTTCGCTTCTACCAACGCCTGCTGCAGACGTCGAGTTCTCTCCGAGGCTTGAATCACCCTGGGTCCCAGAGCCGTCGCCAGCGTTGACCCGCCGTACTGTTCCCTCCGGCTGCGAAAAATCTAGTGGAAGGCTTGGCGGGGGTCGCTTGGGTGCCTCGAGGATCGGCGGCATCTCCATGTCCAGTGATGCAGATGAGCGCTGGCGACGGTCAGGACTGGAGTGTTCCCTCGTCTCTATGGCTGCGCTTGAGGGCTGTGCCCAGTTCTCAGGTTGAAAGTTCATCTTGACCGGGGACACCGGTGACTGTCCCATGCGCGAGCCGTCTGCCATCGGGATGCGCGGTAATGGTTTGCTAGCATCTGAGCGTATGCTCTGCGGTGAGCCATGGCTGGGAGAGCCGACCGGCTTCCTCCGTACGGGACTTGAGGTGACAGAGCCATATTGTGGAGGTGAAGAGTCCACAGCAGCCATTGCAAAGGGGATTAGGGTGTCTAGCCTGATGATGTTCCCCTCTGGCCAACTTTCCGTGCTGTAACTGTCCCAGCTGCTATCGAAAGGCAAGTCGTCCCTGGACGTAGTGCGACTGCCACAATGCTATTGCGACGGCTGTGAATTCTCCTCCTGCTGCATTGAACTCGTGGTTTCGCTTTTCTTTTTCTTCTTCTTTTTTTCTTTTTACCCCTCTTGATATCCTCCTGAAGTAAGATTATTCGAGACTCGGCCGACCAGTCGTGAAGGCGGTGTACTGTCGTCGGTAGTCGAATACTATGCAGGTGACGTGCGCCGGACGCAAAGAAGTCTCGGGAGAAGGACCTCAAGGCTCGCGGAGGGAGGACTCGTCTCTTTGGAAAGGGGTAAGGCTGGTCGAAGAATCCGCGGTGCCCACCCTACTATGTAGTCTCTCCGGCGCAAATGATGCTACAAGTCTATGGGATGACGAGAAAGGCCGGACGATCCCCACAAGAAACAAAGAGGACGAAAGAATATGGACTGGGGAATAACCCAACAAAAAAATGGAAAAGAAGGGAAAGACAACTGCCACACGAGACACAAGGCTGATGCTGATGCGGCTGAAGAAGAGAAGAATGGTATCCGAAAAAATGACGAGACGAGAAGGAAGATGACGGAAAACAGGAGGAAGCAAAGACGACACGAACAAGGCTGAGCTGTAAGAGACTGGAAGATGACGGCGTCCCGTAGCGAAACCAGACGAGCAGGGTCCCACACACAGAGTTTCTGCCCACGAGGTGTCTTGTGCAAGTGGCAGGCCCAGCAGGTCGGGGGAGATGTTTAGAAGGGAGGTGAGGTGGAAAGAGATGGATAGAAAGCAGACCTAGATTCAGATCCAGACCGAGGCCGGATTACTGCACACATGAGCTCAGCACAGACAGGATTCCTCAATGTTCAAGAGTGCAAGTGCAAGGTACCCCTCAAAATAGGAAGTCGCACTGGGGTCGCACGTGAACCCTGAAGTACTACTGTACGTACCCGTTTTTTCCTCAGTGGAGGTCGATCGCTGTGCTTAGCGTATCCCGTCAGAAGGGTCCCGCCAAGGAGTCGCCTCTACTACATAGTACAGCACTACGACCTCGCCCGGCTTGCAGCCTATGCTGCCTGTGAGCGGCGTTAGCCCTGTACCGTGTGTCTGCGACACTGATGCACGGCAGCTAGTCTCGGATGCACCAGGTACTCCCTGCAGGGATCAGCCTGTGCTAAATTAGGCCGAACAAGGACTGAGCCCCCCCAGACACGGATACGCTGTGTGACTGCAAACTCCCTGCCTCGCAGTCGAGGACCCTGTACACACTGTCACTATCCACAGTGGGTGATTGAAGTGCTTCTTGTACGTACTGCATACTACGTAGGGACTACAGCACGCTGGTCTGTGCAGAGGGACCCCAGACTGTCGCTGTCGCGGTGTCTGTACATGCAACCAGACCCCACTCCCACCTGTACACATTGTCATCACCATCCACACCTCACGCCACGGATGGAAACACAAATGGGTTTGTCTCCATCCAATCCCGCTGAGGATGATGGATTATGAGGCTCCTTGCAACTGCCCGAGCCTTCAAAAGCTTCTTGCTCGGCGCCTGGCCGAACAACGCACACCAGGCATAGATTCGGCACGACGGCAAACGTAGGGGACGCCGTGGAAAGGCTGGTCTGCGCTGCACAACCTCAGTCCACGGCAGAAGATATCCGTTCAGGCCCTCGTATGACGAGACGTGTGGAGACAGACAAAGTCTGCAAGACACGCGGCCGGATGGGCAGGACCATGACCGGCTGGTAACTCCAGAGAGCTGAGCCATCTCTTCGCCTTGTACATCGTGGCTACGTGTTGCTCTTCCGTTTCCCCAGCCTCCGCGACACAAGCTATGGCGATGCTTGGTCGTACATTTGTCGACTCCAGCCGCTGATGCCAAGATTCCTGGGGAGCATCCCTCGGCGGGTTGCTGGGACACTAGTCAAGGCAGCGAAATAGGGGTGCACCAAACGAGGCCAACAAAGTCCTTGGGAGGAGACCCCAGACAGACGCCATGCGAATTAGGATTGCATGCCTTACCCTTCTCTGTCAGCCAGCGGAATTACGAAACCAGACATCGGTACGGGTCGCAGTTCATCGCTGCCGTAGACCGTGAATGCCGCGTCAGTGTAACGGATTTCGGATGCCTTGTTCTCCACACCACAACAGAGCCATGAGAAAAAAAGGGGCTCACAGGGCGCAACGCAGGTGATAGTCATTATCACCAAGATGAATGGACAATACGTCTGTCGATACTGATGTCACCGGGCCCCAGCTGCAACCCCCAACACACACATATGTTCATGGTATGGGACGGGCTTTTGCCAACCTTCGTTGGTGTGGAGGTCACTGTTCATCTCAGATCGAACCCTTGCCTTCACTATCGTGGCCCCGTGGTTCCGCGCCCAGAACATTCCCCACCTGGGAAAGAATTGAGCCAAAGGACATCAGGGCTAATGGTTCAGGAGCTATGTACAGCAGAATGTTATGCATCAGAAGCCAGAGCCCCCTTCCCCCCCCCCAATGGGTAGCCAACGCTTAGCTCTCAGACTCCAAGACGCTGCTGGGTGCATTCTTGTCCTTCGTCACGTAACTCGGATGACGACGATGACATTAGTTATGGTGCAACTCTCTGGGACTGCCTCTCGAGGTACGTACTATGGATTGTCTATATGGGAGGACCCGAAATGACTCTACGATCCCTCGCCAGCAAGCAGCAGCATGCATTTTTTTTTGAGCGCCTAATTCCGTCCTGTGCTAGCTTCATATGTTTAAAACACGCCTCATCTACAAGGTCATGGGAAGGCTACCCACCCGCATGCACTGTGTGCGACCCAACAGCCTTATGGAAACCTATACCACAGTACCACCCAGCACCCAGAGTACTATAGTGTGTGTGCACTATGGCCCGTTGCTTGGGGGCAGAAAGGCCCGACAAGACAGATCTGCTCTCGGCATTCCTCAAAAATATCAACCTCGGACGAAGGCCCTGACTCGAGGGACTCGGAGAATTTGCGCAGATCCGTCCATAATGGCGCGCCTCCCGCTACTGCAACCTTTGATGCTCATATGATCGCGAAGACGAGGAGTTTGTTTGTCTAGACCAAGACCAAAGAGGAAGAAAAACGAGAAAGGCGGACTATTACGAGATTCTCAGACTTGTCGCCTCATGCGTGTCCTCATTCTAGTAGCTTTCAACCAGCTGGAAGCACTAACTATTACACGAGAGGGCCCGCAGGCTCACTCCCACTTAGAAACTTCTTCCAGTGCTTCCGCCGTCACGTCACATCATCCCACGACCTGCAGGCTGGGGGGCGCCGCAAAATAAACTTCCCATACTGGCCTGGGGCCAGATCCCAAGCCCTTTTCCCGCTTAGCGCCCTCGTATTGAGTTTGACACCCACACGAGGCATGTCGTTTCCAGCATGTCGACCCTGGTCTACACGACCAGCGTCAAAGGGCTTGTGACCGCGCTCGACGCGCACAAATTCTACATTGGAAAGCGAGCACCAGCCCGCCTCGAGTTCGGAAAAGTAAGCTGTGTTTCCTGAGAAGGGCGCCATGAGGCGCGACGGTGTCACGGCGTGGCGCTGTCGCACAGGACGCCTTGGTACTTGTGCGCCAAGGAGGGAAGAAGAAGAAGAAAAAAATACAATGCAGGCAGGAAGAAAAGGACAAAAAAAGAAATAAAACGAAAAGGTGAGGGAGCAAACCTCATCCCGGGGGGCGAGCAGATCGATGGTCGTCGATCTTGCAGCGCGGCACCTGTCCAGCATGTCACTGCATTACAGATGGTCGCATTTTTTCCGCTGCCCCGCCTGCCCCGACGTAGCCTAAAGGGGCTTAAGCAGAGAGCTTGCAGCTGGCCCTATACGGAGCACCTCGATCACGTTTGCCGCCCGTGTCCCATTACTGGACGTTCCCTGCAGGAGGCGTTCCTGATGGAGTGCATGCTGGAAGCAGGCCCCGAAGGATGTGGCTCGGCTCCTCCTCTGCCCAGACCACACCCTCTGGTGCTGTGTTTGTGTGTGTGTGTGTGTGTGTGTCCTCTTGTCAAGAAGGATGTGTCGACTCTCTGCCGGATCGTCCGGGCTCTACAGCCTTTCTACGCGCAAGTGAGATTTGCAATTTGCCCAATGGTCGATCAGGCAATTAATTGTCCTGCAACTGACCCCCTTGATCTCCCCCCTCCTGAAACGGCTGATGAGCGGTGGTACCTGTTTGCTGCCGTTGCGTGCGTACGGTGGTGCGCCAGCAAGATCGGGAGCCAAGCTGCAAGGCCAAAAGCTAGCTGGAAATATGCATAAACATTCTCTGCATCTTTTCTCCCTAATCGAAGGGATGATAGATAAGAAACCCCCCCCCCCCCAGCCTGTCGGGTCCCGTCCTGTGCTGTGCCGTCATTGACACCCGCCTGCACTTCGCGATTAAGGGGGGGGGGGGTGAGAGCCCGATGAGATCGCCCGCGCAGATCAATAATATGGAGCTCTGGGGTTCGGCAGGACTGTGCCGTCAATTGGGAGTGGAGATGCAAATTGAGAATGCTTGATTTGGATGATAGTCCACAAACGTTTACCGCCCCGCTCTGATGTTTTTCCGTGGTACTATGGTTGCCAACAACCAAGACTATGGTGTAGACTTTTGCTGCACAGGTGGCGTAGAGATAGGGGTTCCTGCAATGTAAACAAGAAATGTTGGTACTTGGTCCGGATTTTTCTGCTTTCCCATGTGAAGCCCAGCCTCGCTATATTAACAGCGCTGTTATTGCTGACAGTCTTCTGCCTCAGGTTCACTGGGAAACGGGATGTACAGAAAGCGTATCCAGCCAGCCCGCCTCTCACAGCCCTTTTTTTCCTTTTAGTCTTTCGTTTTCCTCGGCAAGAGGTAGTCCCTGCAGGGCGACTAGCAGTAGTAGTACTACAGTAGGGCACGGGCTCTGGGGTTAGGTGTAACCCCACATCTTCTGTCTTTTTTGCTTCTTTTTTTCTCTTCTTCGCCTCCTGCTATCTCTTCTTCTCTCCCCTCAGCAGGTGGTGCATGATGAAAAGCTGGTGGCGGGCTGGAGAATTCCAGTATAGTGATGCTTGGCAGTCTGGACCCCCTCCACCGTGGTACTGCAGCGTCCATCCAATGTACCGTACCATACTATTACAGCACTGCAGTACATAGTGTCAATAGTCTGCAGCAGAGTCCCAAGGACATATTTTGGGGTAAGGGGGGAATTTGGACAGGGATGATCCAACTTTCAGGGGAAAGGTTGGGAATGTGAGATGCAGCTGAGGAGGGAAGGATCACTTGCAATACCACCAGCGGCTCAGTCAATCTCCCTCCACACTGTCCATCCTTCCGTGCGTTCTGTAGTCTGTGCCTTTACTACCGTCAGTCACAACGTCCCATCGTTTAGCCTTTATTAATCTTCTTCTCTTTTGTCTTTGTCGTCGAGAGGCTCATCTCGTGGACCAAGTTCCTCGCATCGCGACTATCGTTGATTTCTCGGTGGCCGTGGGTGCCTTCTTTGATCGTGCGCTCGCTAAAATCAAGTAACTGGCCCTGGCCTGGTCCTGGTCCTTAGCCCTGGTCGCATCGTTCACCGTCCATCCCTCCGTCCACCATCTATTCGTTTCAATCTCGACGCGGTCCAGGCCAAGAGATCGAGTCCCTCATCCACCCCTTCTTAGCCTTGTCCTGAGAAGGCAGACTCGGTGGATCGGTATTCAGAGTCAAGTGCGACTGGACTGTGAGCATCGGTGGCGGCTGTCAGCTTTGTCGGCCGAGCGAACGCCAAATAACCCACCCACTACTGCTGCTGGGCAACAGGTTTCCTCGACCAAGAAGTGGAAGAGCTGTGGCCCCCATCCCTGGCACACCCTCAAGCAACATCTGACCCCCCCCCCCGGCATCTTCGCCGGAAAACCCATCATTTGCCAGGCTTGTCTTCCATGCTCTCTCACGACCACAACTGAGGAGAACGACCCGCCAGCAAGGGGCGTTACTGCAAGAAAGAAAAAGGCCGAGGCTGGGCGAACCAGTTGTTCTGTTACGGCCCCTTCAGTGGTTGTCGTCCCGACTTCGTTCCTGCATCATCCCTGGAGTGGCCAGAAGGGGGCTGGCTGCGATTTGCCGCATAAACCTAAACCACCACCTTGATTTTCCCAAGGGACCCTCGCATTTACCAAAGTCCCAAAATATCCACCTCGGGTGCCGCTACGAGCCCAAAGCCCGTACACACGTACACACAACAACCGTGAGTTTCTAGTCGCTGTGCTCTGCGCATTGCCCCTCTCCATACACGGTCTCACCTCAGCCTCACCGCGATCGTGAAGATTTCCATTTCGAGTTCTCTTGACACTTCATGACACACATGCTTGGCCCTTCTTCTTGAACACCCTCCCCCAAATCCTACTCCTCGACCGCACAAGAGATACTCTGTTTTGCTTTCTCCCTCCTGACGGTGAAGTTCCCCTGACCCTGTGCAAGCACATCGTCCACTCGACATTGGCGCCACAAGTGTCTCGGTGCCATGAAAGCTAACGGTTCATCTTGCTTGCAGGACCATGTCTCTCCCGGAGAGGCCTGGTGGGCGGACCTCGTACGAGCAGCGCACTGTCTACCGTCAATCCACACGCCGTAGCCGGCATCATGATGTCGAGGCCGGCGGCTCATATGCAGGTCGGGAAGAGACTCTCCACTCCCGTGCGACTTCTTCCGGCTCGTTCGCCACAACGGTACCAGCCCGTTCTAACGCAACAGCAGACGATGTGCCTCTGTCTCCAGACCTCGAAAGCGCCATGGACCAGCCCATGTCCAGAAAGCGAAGTTTAATCAAGCCCGAACGGAACAGGATAGGGAAAAACCACCCCAACTATCACTACCGCCAACATGCCGCCAAGATGCAGACCCTGCCCCCGAGCAGTGGCACCGAGCCGGTGTACGAGGATCTCGAAGGAACAACATACTTGGCCACGTCGAACCGGGACGATGCTGTCTCAGACTCGATCGCTTCTCGGGACAAGAAGAGGAGTAGTGGTGGCAGCGGCGATGCTGACAAGGAGCGCCGCTCTAGGAGGAGAGCAAACAGCCGGAAGCATTCTGGAAAGATCTCCAAGAGAAAGCAGAAAAAGGACACGGAGCAGATCCGGCCTCCGAGTTTATGGGACATCTACTGCGCCATACTTACGTTCTGGGCTCCCAATTTTATTCTGAGGTGCTTTGGAATAAAGTCGAAAGACCAGGCTCGGGCGTGGCGCGAGAAGATGGGTCTTTTGAGCATCATCGCAATCATTATGGCATGCGTTGGCTTCCTCACGTTCGGTTTTACTAGGACGGTCTGTGGGACGCCTGCGGAGCGTCTCCAGGTGAACTCTGTCGACAGCGGATACATGATCTTTTTCGGCCAGGCATACGATCTCTCCGGCTCTCACCATCCCGTGGCCGAGGGCATACCGGCCGAGGCGGATGGAGATGGCGCCAACGTTCTCTACGATCTCCCCGAGAAACACGGAGGGCAAGACGGAAGCTTCTTGTTTCAGCAGGTCAACGGGAAGTGCAAGGGACTGGTTACTCTGGCAGAAGGCTCGGATGTGCCGACAGATGACGATGGTGACTTGGCCTGGTACTTCCCGTGCAACACCTTCAACCAGGACGGGTCCTCCTCACCAAATCTGACGATCCCGTACTACCTCGGATATGCCTGCCATACCTCGAGCAAGGGCCGCACCGAGTTCTATGATCTCACGCCCTCCGCTGACGTCTACTTTACCTGGGACGACGTCGCGAACAAGTCCCGGAATCTCATGGTTTACTCCGGAAGCGTGCTGGATCTGAACCTTCTCAAGTGGTTCAACACGTCCCAAGTGTCCGTCCCCAGCCACTGGAATGACCTTGCCGACAATACTACTGCTGCAAATGAGGCAGTCCGAGGCCGCGACGCCACGCACACACTGTTGAAGGCTGGCGACAAGGCAACGGCAGAATGCCTCGAGCAGATCATCAAGGTCGGATCAGTCGACTCGGACTCGGTGGGCTGCATTGCTTCCAAGGTCGTCCTATACCTTTCGCTCGTCCTTATCCTCTCGGTTGTCGTTGTGCGCTTCGTCCTGGCCATCTTGTTCCAATGGTTCATCAGCAGACGGTACGCAGCGTCCAAGACATCACAGTCGTCAGACAAGAGAAAGCGGAATCAGCAAATCGAGGATTGGTCCGAGGACATCTATCGGGCGCCAGCGCGTCTGCCTGGTGACGTCGGCAGCAGTGTTGCGGGTGCCTCTTCAGATCGAACAAGCAAGCGAGCTAGCACTTTCCTGCCTACTACCTCCCGGTTCTCGACTGTCTACGGTGTCGACAGGAGTTCTCGCAGGCCGACTATGCCCACAACTATGGCCAGCCAGAGCTCGGGGGCTGCCCTGCTTCACCCGAACTCCATGTATGGAGGAGCCAACAACAGTGGGAACAGCCTGATGGCCTCCGACCCCTACGGCGCCCAGCCTAGCCCCGAAGGTCCTGGTCCGGCAGGGTTCATTCACGAGGCAGTCGTGCCGCAGCCGCCTTCAGACTGGATGCCTTTTGGGTTCCCTCTTGCGCATACTCTCTTGCTCGTCACTGCCTACTCCGAGGGTGAGATGGGCATTCGCACGACCCTGGACTCCCTCGCCACGACGGACTACCCCAACAGCCACAAATGTATCCTCGTTATCTGCGATGGTATCATCAAGGGCAAGGGCGAGGAGCTGTCCACTCCCGACTACTGTCTGAGCATGATGAAGGACTTCACCATTTTGCCAGAGGAGGTTCAGCCATTCTCATATGTCGCTGTTGCTTCCGGCTCCAAGCGACACAACATGGCCAAGATCTACTCTGGTTTCTACGACTTCGGTGCCAAGTCCCGGATTCCAGTGGACAAACAACAACGGGTTCCTATGATGCTTGTCGTCAAGTGCGGTACGCCCGCAGAGGAGAACAAGTCCAAGCCCGGAAACCGAGGCAAGCGTGACAGCCAGATCATCCTCATGTCCTTCCTGCAAAAGGTCATGTTCGACGAGCGCATGACTGAACTCGAGTATGAAATGTTCAATGGCTTATGGAAGGTTACCGGAATATCGCCCGACTTCTACGAAATAGTATTGATGGTGGACGCCGATACGAAGGTCTTCCCTGACAGTCTGACGCACATGGTCTCCGCAATGGTCAAGGATCCTGAGATCATGGGTCTCTGCGGCGAGACCAAGATCGCCAACAAGCGCGACAGTTGGGTGACCGCTATCCAAGTCTTCGAATACTTCATCTCTCATCACCAGGCCAAGTCTTTCGAGTCGGTCTTTGGTGGTGTGACATGTCTGCCGGGTTGTTTCTGCATGTATCGGATCAAGGCCCCGAAGGGAGGCAATAACTACTGGGTCCCGATTCTTGCAAACCCGGACGTGGTGGAGCACTACTCGGAGAACGTGGTCGACACTCTGCACAAGAAGAATCTCCTACTCCTCGGAGAAGATCGTTTCCTCACGACTCTTATGCTCCGGACGTTCCCTAAGCGAAAGCAGGTGTTTGTCCCTCAAGCAGTCTGCAAGACGACGGTCCCAGACAAGTTCATGGTGCTCCTCTCACAGCGGCGTCGTTGGATCAACTCGACAATCCATAACCTCATGGAGCTTGTCCTCGTGCGGGATCTTTGCGGCACTTTCTGTTTCAGCATGCAGTTTGTGGTGTTCATTGAGCTTATGGGAACTCTGGTGCTCCCGGCTGCCATTGCTTTTACGATCTATGTCGGTGAGTAACAACTGCCTCTCGTAGTCTGCTTGTGGGCTCCGCCCCTTAGAATCACGCAGCTAACAATTTAACTCTTTTAGTCATATCCTCGATCATCGGACCAGTCCAAGTTATTCCCTTGGTATTGCTCGGCTTGATCCTGGGTCTGCCCGGCTTCCTCGTCATCATCACAGCCCAATCGTGGTCATACATAGTATGGATGCTCATTTACCTCTGCTCGCTACCCATCTGGAACTTTGTTCTCCCTACGTATGCCTTCTGGAAGTTTGACGACTTTTCGTGGGGCGATACGCGCAAGACGGCTGGAGAAATCAAGGGGGCCGGCCATGGTGAGGCGGAGGGAGAATTTGACAGCAGCAAGATCACCATGAAGCGGTGGGCCGAGTTCGAGCGCGAACGCCGCACCAAGAACGGGTACTTCCCTGGCCCCAATGACGGTAACATGCCGGGCAACACGAAGAGCGTTCTCTATTCGCCAGGCCCTTCGCCGGGCCTTCACTATCACGATGAGTACTACTCAGACGCATGAGACAATTCAGTTCTGTTATTTGGTGTGGGTCTTTTTAGGAAGGGGAAGGAGGGGGGGGAGGGATAATGTACGTGGTGGCTTGTTTCATTGTTTAGCACCTCAAATGAAGGGCAGCTCAGTCCTGCCCCAAAAGCGCTTCTGTATTTTCACATACTTCGTTTATGGCTCTATTAATACATGATGATGGTCGATGAAACCGGCGGCATGGGATGGCATAGCAGTGTTCAGTCTCAATCGAGCCTGTCTGAAGCCCGGATGGAGCAAAACCTCGAGACGTGTATTTGAGCAGAGGAAACGATCATGAGGGCATGGCGTCGGAAGAAGCATGTCTTTTCCCTTGATGTTTTTTTCTTTCTGTTTTCCCTTTCCACCCATTCTGGCAGTGCGTGCTTGCCTGTCTTGCCTCGTCTATCTGTATATATGTATATATATAACACGAAGACGAGGGTGGGTATTGGCTGGTTTTGATTGGCTTTTCTTTAAGTACCCAGCATAGTAGAAGTTATGAACCTAATGGCAAAGTTTTTTCTGTTTTTGTTTATTTGGACATTGACAAGACCTAGAACCGTGACGAACCGTGTCATCGCGGGACATGTTTTCCTTGTGCGAAGCTCGAGGTGGCTCGAGAGGAGACGGGGGCACTCTTCAGATGACCAGCCAACAGACAGAGGGTTGTAGGACAAGGGACCTCATCTCCTAGCCCAAACTATCTACATAGAATCCCTCGGGTGTTGGGCAACCTCGTAAAAGACGTGCATAGTTTCAGGAGAATCATCTTCTGTGTTGTCACCAAAGGGGAAACAACTTAGGGGCTTCGAGGCTGGTCTATAGCGGAGGAGTGATTGCCGAAATAGGAAAACAGCTGTCCTGCCAGGTTCATCAGTGATAGAAGGGCCACTTATGGAGGGAATAGCGCTGTGTGTGTATAGAGGTAGTTCTTTCAGAGTCACCGTTTGCTCCCACAAATCATGTTGTTCGATGTGGCCGAGATATTGTTGGTGAACCACGGGCGAGAGATCAAGAGCCAGGATCAACCATTGCAACAGATTAATTCACACGAACCGCGCACGCCTGTGTTTGGTGTTGCGGGAAAATATCGATTATACGAGATAGGGTTCGGGACGGGTCGTGCGACTGAGGTGTCATGCTCGCGGCCGTGGCTTTCCGCGGAAATTCTCGCGACTCGTTCGTCAGTCCACTCCACATTCTTCCTTTGCTACATACCATCGAACTCCCACCACCAACCTTCCAGTACGCCGTGATTCACAAGTATAGATTTGTGGGGCCCGGAGACAGGACATGTTGAAGCCTGGTGGCGACAGGTGGATTTCCGGGACGCCTGGGGCTGATGCCGAACGACAAGGGGCATGTAGGAAGATGGAGGGAAGGCGAAACTGTGATTCGGACAGAATGCTCCATCATGATGACGGATGAGTGGGACGCCGGCTGACAGGGCCGAGGCTGAATGAGAGTAAGGCTGTGGAGTCGGGAACTGGGAAGACATGTGACGTGAATGTGTGTGATACACAAATGACCTCAGAGCTCGAGATGATGGAGGAATCCACCGACGGACGAATATACGTGGCTGGAACCCATTCGAACTTGGTCAAATGTTGAGCTGGAGCAGGTCGATGAATATGACCTTGGAGATCCACAAGGACTCGCCTCGGGAACTGCTGACTTGGGACTACTCGCAATGTCACTGGAGATTGAGAACTCGTAAAGTCACCCAAGATTGTGGAACGTCATCCTAAGAACGGTGCTCATCAGCGAAAGAAGACCCAAGAGCCACCTGATCTCCAATGCGCTCTCACAGCACTACGATCAGCTTGCCTCTCCTGGCGACATCACTCAGGCCATATCTGGACCTCCACGTAACCCTCTTTTGGCCCCTTGCAGATTATACGCAGCCCGTTGAAGGCGAAGGAACGGGGCCGAGCGCGTCGAGCCCATGGGCGACAGATCGATTTGACACGTCGACGTGGTGTGCTTCCGGCATATGCTGTACACCTATATCCTGCCGCGTGCAGAAGTCTAGATGCGAGGCGAAGCCTGAGTGCCCGGCTGAAAGGAATATAGGCCTATAAAAGACAGCAAATCAGTGCAGGTTGTCGGCGTATCGGTCGATG
Organism: Cryphonectria japonica; assembly: GCA_014851275.1. NCBI lineage: Eukaryota > Fungi > Ascomycota > Sordariomycetes > Diaporthales > Cryphonectriaceae > Cryphonectria > Cryphonectria japonica. The sequence goes on along the minus strand of JACWTT010000001.1, from coordinate 2,886,806 downwards.
CTCGACGGGCGTGTAGGTTCTGCAGGGTGCCCATTTGGGAAGTGCTCGGGGGGGAGCGGCGTGAGGAAGCGAGAGCAGTACGGGGGCACACCTGAAGCGGTACATAGCCAAAGCATCGCTCGCTGCTCACAGGTAAGCATGACTGACAGGTGGAAGATGCAACCAACGCAGCGGTAATGACCATGACATCCTGTGCTTGCGCCTTGCGCTCATCCTTGATTAGAAAGTCCGATACGCGCGAGAAATAAGCAGGCTGGCAAATTTCTCCCCCTCTCCCTCTCTCTTCCCGTTAATGCTTGTAAAAACGAGTATAGTACACCTGATCTCGAGGAGATTAGTCATGCCTGCGGAGAGCAGTCCCGCGAAGGGGAGGTAGTCGCTGCTCTTTTGCCCTCCCAGCCAGTGCGCCTGGAAGTCCACGCAAAAGAAGGAAAGAAAGGAGAAGAAAGGTAAAGGAAAGGGAAAGAAAGCAGTTCCCGACACCCATGTCTTCCAGGACCCGCTGCAGATCCATAGGTCGCTCATCCGAACCAGCAAGTACAGAGTATGATTGGGCGTCGTCTGGGGCGATAAACAAAGGTGTCTCGAGCTGGCACGCTGGAGATGCATCTATATGTGAGCAGCCGATGCAGATTTTGTTGGGGGCGGTGAGGTGAGTGCAGTGGATGGGACCGATAATAACCTGCAGGCCGTCTCCAGCTGCTGGAAAGCGGTCGTACAAAGGCAGACAGAGGGTGTCAAGGTAGACGGCGAGGTTTTGCGCGTGATGGAGGGTGCGACGAGTTACACGATGTCTGCTGGCGAAGTGTGTGGGCCTGGCGGGCTGAGCCAAACAATAAATGAGAGTTGGGGACTGGGATCGGGTCGAGTTTCCCTCTGCTCCGGCAGGCTCGAGTCTGACCCCCTATGTGTGCGCGTGAGAGGTAGAGGGAGAGGGAGAGGGAGAGGAAGGGGGGAAAGAGAAAAGGATCCCGCAGGGTGAGCATTGTGATAACCAGAGTTTCCCTTGATGTTTTCGTGTCTTGTGAGAACTGATGCGTCAGTTTTGCCCGTGCGGTGTCGAGGCCGAATCCGGGGACCGGTCAACACCTGCTGAAGAAGTATATTTGATAATCTAGTCACTTCTCTCTCTGTTTACCCTTTTGTTCTTTTGTTTTTGGACATAAAATGAAATTTAAAAAAACGGGGAGGGCGGACCTGGTCAATATTAATGAGCAACGAATTCTAAGTTCGAGAATGATTCTTCTCATTGATTATTAATGAGAAAGGCGTTTATTAGCTTAAAGAGCACTCACTTACCCTTTTCTGTCCTTTTTTCTAACCATTCGCCGTCCCTAAAAAGGGGCACAGTACATAAATAGATCGATGCGCACACAGTAGCAGGTACTTGGGCAGGTAGGAAGGGAGAGACAGACAAGAACAATGAGACGCCAGCGTGAGAAAAGGCATCCGTACACACCATCCAATATGCAGCAGCAAGCCTGGACGGTACATTGGACCATGGTGGCTGCGACGAGGACCAATTAGGTGGTGCCAGAGGTCCACCACCCCTCCATCTTCCTGGGGACTTGTCTCCAAGTTGGGCGCTTGGGTCAAAGGCATATCTTGATGACATTTGGGTCTGTTCAATGGTAGTAGGGTGGAGTGGGGGTAAGGACTGATCAGGTCTCACAAGTGGATGACTTTGTGACGCCAGGCGCGGCTGTCGACAAAGCTGGCTGCTGCTACTACTGCAATATAACGGATGACGGTAAGGAGGCGTTGAAATTGGTTTTCAGTGAAGGTGCGATGCATGCTCTGTGATCTACTACTGGTAGCCATGCCCCACAGCGGTTTAGTGCGGGATTTCGCCGGCTCCTTCAGAAAGTGCGGAAGGGAGTACCCGGCCTGGCCTGGCCTGGTCTTTTTTACACCCTGGCACCCTGCCCTGATCTACTCTAGAGTGCTATAGTGCCACAGCACGTACTACTATAGTGTGTAGTTGCAGTTGCACCACGCCCTGGCCTGCCGTGCCTGGCTGCTGCTGCTGCTGCTGCTCCTGCTGCCGCCGCCGCTGTAACAGGGCCTTAGCCCCAAGGAGGTCGCCGTCCATGGTGCTACGGGGGCTGGTTCCTGAAGGTTAGACAGGGCAGTGTTCTACAAGCATGCTACACCTGGGGTCAACCACTAACAGAACTTCTCCGAGGCCGGTTTGAGTTGGCACCTCCTTCCTCGTCGGCGCCCCCCTCTCTCCACACACCCACCCACCCACCCAAACCTAGATTCCCTCCTGCTCATCGCGGAATATCGCGCCAAACCTGAGCCGGTTGACGAGCACCTGACAGCTCCTGACGACTGCAAAAAAGACTTGCCTCTGCTCATCCCAAATTGGCACTCCAGGACCAGGCTACACATTTTGCGCCTGCCACTCTCTTTTCCAATGAGATCGATCGATCTCTCGAGCCCACTTCCTCCTCCTCCTCTGGTCTCTCCTTCTCTCTTTCTCTCTCCCTCCCCAAGAAGGTCCCCCCCCCACCTGAATTTCCGTCGACTTAGATCGCAAGAGTCAATACTTAGATCAGCCTCCGGAGCCCAGCTCACCCCCCAAGCCTGCAAATTTCCCCGCGCTCAGGAAAAAGTGAACAGACCAGACACTTGACGGAGTCAAACCCGCTGCGCAGTCGCAATTCCCACCTTCTCAGCCCTGCACACCATAACGGCTTGCACGATATCTCTTTAACCTCCCGATCCGGCACCACCCACCCGCCCATTCGGCATCCCAGCCACCAATCCTCACCCAATCGAAGACGCCCTTGGTACCTTACCATTGGGTCTGACTGTCATCCTTCAACCTACTCTCTGACGGCGCCTGCGCTCTTCGACAAAGATTCCCCATTCTTTACATAGTCGCGGCGACTCCCTCTTCGCATTCGTTCGAGCGCCATCTTGCTTTGTCGACAGCAACCCTGAACGAGGGTCCGGGGCCTTTAAGCGACTTTGGGCCGTCATCACCCCGGCCTCCCTCCGCATCCCCCCCCCCGGTCCGTTCTACTGCCCAACTCTGCACCCATTACGAAGGACAAAAAGAAAAAGGAGAAGCAAGAAAGGGAGGAAAGCAAGTCTTCTCGAGGATAAAAGAAGTTCTCTCTCAAAGAAAAATTTACAGCAGGAGGAAGGAACCGCTACGACCAGTCGGGCAAGTTCTTGGCCGGGGGCCCACGCGAGACGGAAGGATACGAACGGCCAAACCGACAAGCCACCCCCCCCCTCCTTTGTACCGTTTTCCCACCACGATTGCGAATGCGCTCAGGCTGGCACGAGTCTCGATGAGCTCGGCCAACATGTGGTCCGACGACGAGGACGGGTCGTCGAGCTCCTCGCTGAGCGGCAGGACTACTGGCGAGAGCGCGTCTTCCTATTCCGAGGTCAACTGGCCGCTGCCACTCATGGCGGGCGAGCCCCCCACCTACAAGTCAAACGAGATGGAAACGGACGAAGACGCCATGCATGGTCTGCATGACCCTGCCACGCCAACACAAGACCACTTCTACAACGCATACATGCCTGAGAGCGATGACGATGACGATGACATGGTCGGCGGTGCTGGTGCACATGTCGACATCCTGGCAGTCACCAATGTACTGTCTCAAGGGATCGAACTGGATGATGATTACGAGCCGGCGGGAACAATGATACCGTCAGGCCAGGGTCATGGAGGCAGCACTCAGCCTCTCGCCGTATTCAGCCAGAGCCCAGGGGCCTTCTCGTCGTACAGCTTGGGGTCCAATAACGTCCAGGCAGCCCACTACTTCGACTTTGAGGAGCAACAATCGCCGGCGCCTATGACGGCACCTACATTTCTCATTGGGGAGGCACAGCAGGGCGATACACCGAACGCGCACCAAGACGGACTGGAGGGAAACATGACCACCACCTTCAATCACCATATGGCGACAGGAGTCCAGATTATTCACAACCAGCAGATGACCCATCCTGCTGTCGTAGCCGTCGGCACGCATGCGAACGCTCTGGGGCCCGATAATTACAACCTGTCAAGTTTTATTGAAGCGTGGCAGGGCGCGGCATGGCAGGGCATGGCACGGGAACGAGGTCGGTATCCTTGGCCGGACAGGATAGACCGACAATTGTCGCGAAGTGTGATGCATATCGATTACATGGACCTGGAGGGAGACAGATACGATGTCCAGGGCATAGACTGGGAGGACCTTGGTGTGACGAGGGGGGAGGCCCGCGAACGGAGGTTGAATACTTACAAAAATTATGTCAACGTTCCCGACTCGGACCGCTGGGAGGTGAGCACGGCGGCAGCGTAACAGCCAGACGCTTTGACTGCATCTGACACGCCCCTATTTTGGCATCGCTTGCTAACTGCTGTCCAGGAGACCCAGGCACTCCTACCCAGTACCGATGATTACTTCAGGTTCCGCGGCCTGGACGTCCGGAGGAACATTAATCTCGCACACTTCCAGCTCCGCAATGTCCTAGCCTCCACCTCCCGGAGCTCAGTCTTCTATCCCAGCCAGCTCGCCATTAACGAGTTCAACCCGATCACCGGCAAGACCAGATTGGGCATGCGCTCGGAAGAGATCCCGCATTTTCAGGTCTCGACTCTGACAGCGGGTCACGACACCCTGGTGGCAGGAGGATTCTTTGGCGAGTACCTTTTCCGAAGGCTGTCCTCGGAGGGTAGCGCAGACACACACGAAGGGACGATCACGACTGATAATAGTGGGATTACGAATCACGTCCAAATCTATGCGTCGCGCACATCTTCCAGCCCAAGAGCCGCATTCGCCTCCAACGACAACGGCTTCCGTGTCCTGGATGTAGAGACGGAAAAGTTTGTCTCGGAAACGTATTTCCCCAACCCCGTCAACTGCTCGGCCATCTCCCCAGACCGTCGCCTGCAGGTCATGGTCGGCGATCAGCGGCAGGTGCTCATTACCAAGGCAGAAGCGGATGGTGAGCCCGAGGTTCTGAGAGCGCTCGACGGCCACAGAGATTTTGGTTTTGCTTGTGACTGGGCAGACGACGGCTGGACCGTAGCGACGGGGTTCCAGGACAAGTCTGTCAAGATCTGGGATGCACGCCGATGGACTGATGCCCAGGGGGTGGCCACTCCAGTGTGCACACTCCGGTCTGAGGTCGCAGGCGTTCGATCCCTCCGCTTCTCACCGCTTGGCTCCGGCAAGCGGGTGCTCGTGGCAGCCGAGGAGGCAGACTTTGTCAACATTTATGATGCCCAGACATTTCAGTCGAAGCAGACCTTCGACTTCTTTGGTGAGATTGGTGGCACCTCCTTTGTGAACGAGGGCCAAGACCTGCACGTCCTGTGCTGTGATCCGAACAGGGGCGGCCTCTTTAGGCTCGAGAGGTGTGGCATGGGTGCAGAGCGGCATCATGATCCTGAAGACCTCGGGATGAGGCCCTATGTCGCATGCACAGACAGCAGCTACGACTGGCAGGAATTCAAGGCCACCCCGTTACGGCGACCTCGATACTGCGAGACACGGCGGCGGCGAGCCATGACTCCATACTCGCTTCAGCCCTTCTAACGACAGAAGAAGAATCAAAATCCTTCGACAGACTTTCGACGGCAACAACAAGTTATACAGATCCACCACACAAAACTTGAATACCTGCTGAGACTTGATTTAACGATAACGCACATGATACCCCGAAATATAACACCTCATCTTCTCTCGTTTTTTCCTTGTTGTTGTTCTACTCTTCGTCTTCTGTCTTTTTTACGTTTCAATACAGGCGGATCATGAAACTGGCAATGCATCATTATTAACCATGTAGTGAGGAGCACCGTTGACATCAAGGCAGCGCCTCACAAGCTGGAGTTCTAGAACATGTCATATCTATTGGAAAGCGTCTGATTTCAATAGCGCAAATGGGTTCTCATCTTGTCTTCATTGTCTCAATGAATTAATACTATTCTTTTGGCTATGGGGGCTCTCATCAACCTCCTCAACATACACACACAGACCGGCGTCCTCTCTACACTTGAATTATCTAGTTGTTCAAAACGGTGCAGAAACTTACGGCCGGTAGGGAGGGCATGGAGATGATGGTTGGATGTGAGTTGTTGTAATCATCCATATGTTCGACCGACACAAGTCGCAGGGCTCTCCCTTGGTCCTCTTCATGGCGCACAAGGCAAGGTAGACGGGACATTGGCGAGGGGTATGATGCTTCTTGCTGTTTCACCTTTTCGGTTTTTTGTTTTCCATTCATTTCTTCTTCTTTTTCTATGGTAACGGCGGTTGTGTGCTCCCTGACGTCCCGTCTTGAACGGTGGAATGGGATGGGTTGTTGGGACGACGTGTCGGCTGCCTTAATCTGGTTTTTGTGTTCTTCCTTTCCCCTTCCCGCTCACTGTCTGATATTGAATGCCGTCTTGTATGCATATCATGTATGTACGTGTCGTGGGCAAGGTAGGTTATGCCAAGATAAATGTGTCGCGATGGGAAATTTATGCAGGCATTGAGACGACACTTTCGAAGTGTGTACCGGGGGGGGGGGGTGGGCTTACGAAGCTAACTTGGACAGCCATCTATTCTTCGAAGGCAAGAGTATTCATTTCCAAGAGCCAAAAATTTCACGAAAAGGTAGGGGGCGAGCTGGCTCTTCAAAAAACCGACCGACAAAAAAAGGTAGTCTGCAATGAATTCTCTGCCTACTCGCATACATGAGAGAGAGCCGGTTGAATTTTCTCTCAGGTTGGGTTTGAAAAGAAGAGGGGAAACAAAAGCCAACCCCCTTCGAGAGAACTCCCAGCGTACGAACGAGTCTATACACATATGAACAGCAAGAGCGCAGGACGGCAGCCTCGGAAGACATGTCTTCTCACTCTCTTACAAATCCCATACAGCGAACCACCTCCCCCTTTCCTCTCCTTTCCCTTCCTTCCTTCCAACTCCACTTTGACCGATTCCTTCTTCTTACAGCGCGGTGACGAGAGCCTCCCAGGCAGCACCGACGGTACCGAACAGGCTAGGGACGATACCCCAGCTCTGCTCGCAGTTGTACTCGCCAGCGGCCTTCCACTTGTCGTCAAACATGCTGAACAGGACGACCCTATCGCCGACGGTCTCGAGGATGCTGGTGATGGCGAGAGCCTGGTTGGCGATGGAGGGGACGGCGAGGCCGATGGTGTCGCCCGACGTGGGGTAACCGGACTCGAGGATGTAGCCGGTTAGGCCGGAGCAGGCGCCCTCGATGATGTCGAGCTGGGACTGGACAAAGGGGCCGGCGTCGGAGGGGGCGACGGTGGAGGTGAAGTAGGCGTGGGCGTTGGCGGCGACGACGTCGATGAGCGGGCAGAGGGCGGAGGCGAACTCGGTGTCCTGCCAGGTGGCGACGACGTCGGTGGTGGTCCAGGGCCCGCTGTACAGGGCGCCCAGCTCGGACTTTACGTGGGTGACGAGGGCGGCGAGCTCCGAGGCGGTGCAGTAGCCGTTGTTGTAGGCCTCGTTGGCGACGGCGAAGAGCTCGACCAGGTCCATGTGCTCCCACGACTGGAAGGCGGCGATCTGGTCCGCCACGTCGGGCGAGTCGTTGGTGCAGCCCGCCTCGCCAATGTAGATGCCCGCAATGATCTTGAGACCCCACTTGGCAGCGGCCGCGCCCACGTTGGGGAGCGTGTCGCAGTCGGTCGAGTACACGCGCACCGACGAGAAGCCGGCCGCGGCCACGGCGGCGAGGTCAGCCTCCACGGCCTCGGCGGTCTGGCAGTCGCCCGTCAGAGAGTTGTAGGGCGTGTAGGTGAGCGACCAGGGGGAGGAGCCGGAGCCGCCCAGGGTGGCGGTGGACGACGAGGTGCTGCTGCTGCTAGGGGCAGAGCTGGGGGAGGAGACGGAGGCAGAGGCGACGACGCTGGCCGAGGAGGCGACAACCACAGGGGCGCTGCTGGGGGTGGTGACGGCGACGGCGACGGCAGCGGCCGAGGAGGCGACGACGGGGGGCGCAGCAGCGGTGGTGCTGGCCTCGACGGAGGCGAAGGGGCAGTAGACCACGGTGGCGGTGACGACCTCAGTGGTGACAGCCGGGGCGGTGTAGGTGCCGGGCAGGTAGGTGGAGATGACAGGGACGGTCACGGTCTCGGAGGGAGCGGTGACCGTGGTGGTGGTGCCGGGCACAATGGTGTAAGTACCAGCAGCCGGGCAAGTCTGTTATTTTGTTTTTGTTGGTGTTAGAGAGAGAGACAAAAGAGTAAGGAATTCACAAGTGAGAAGAGGAACATTTTCACTCCTCGTAAACTGCTGTTTTACTTACGTAGACGGTCTCCTTGATGACGCTGGTGACCACACCGGCGCTGTTGGTCGAGACGGTGGCGTACGGGCAGGTGACGACTGTGGATGTCTCCACGACACTACCATAACGTAGCGTGTTAGTCTCTGCTTCATTTGTCTCTGAAATTGTTGAAAGTGGTGAGAGGGGAGAGTGAGAATGGTCAAGACTTACGTCGTCGTGCCACCGAGGGTGTAAGTGCCGGCAGTGCAGACTGTCGACGAGGGCACAACGGCCGAGGTCGTAGCAGTCACGGTCATGGTGCTGGCCGGGAAAGTATACGTGCCTGGAGGGGTGGAAAAAGAGGAGAGGATTAGTATGAAAGATATCACTCGGAAGCACGGTATATTTTTCACTCACCCGAGGTAGGGCATGTCTGGGCCGCAGGCGTAGGAATGGCCGCCGCCGAGGAGGTGGAAGCAGCAGAGGTGGCGTGCGACGAGGGGGCCTGGATGGTCGTCGAGCTGGTGGTGTCTGGGTTCGCAGGCTTTGCATCAGGCGTGGGAGTCCCTATAAAGCACCATCCACCCTGGTCAGTCCTTCATTTCTGAGCTCAGAGAAAAAGCATATCTCTCTCTTCTTCTTCCAAGACGACTTCGTTCTTCTCTCTCCCTCTCCCCCCCCCCCTCTCTCTCTCATCCTGGAACGGTTTCCTCTCCTTCCCTCCCACCCTCTTCCTCCATTTCACTCAACGTACAGATAAAGTCACCAGTAATGGTCTTGACCACGGGAGTGCAGGCCTGGTCGGTTGCGTTCTGCCTCCTCATGTGAAAGGCATCGTGGCCGTGTCTCTGCTGGTTGTGGGCGCTGGCACCTCCGAGGAGGGCCGCAACGGCCATGACAGATCCCTTCATATTTGTGTTGTTTCTTCTTCTTTCTCTTCCGGATTAAGGCGTAAGAATTATTACTTGGAGGACTGTCGAGTCGGTATGTGTTTGTTTGTTTGTGTGTATAAATGTATATATTATGCCGGTGGCAGGGTTTGGTGTCTGGTGTGAACGAGTGCCCGCTAAAAGAGTGAAGCGGTGGTTTGGTAGTATTAGATTAAGGTACGGGGAGGGAGGAGAGCTGGCGATGGCTTCCTTTAAAACTTGACGATATCACCGCAACGAAGGGGATACCAAGATGGTCCGTGGAGGAGGGAAAAAGCAAGAGGAAAGGGAAAGGAGGGAGAGGGGGGGAGGAAACGTTAAAAAGAGCCAAGAGGAGATCATGGGCAGGTTATTTTATTTCGTCCTAGTGAGAAAAAGAAGCGGTCGGTGGGCCGGGCAGTGTTGGCTGTGGTGGATCCGGGGGGGGGGGGGTGAGGGAGGAGGAGGAGGAGGGAGAGGGCGTTCGTTGGCACCGCATCCACCGCAACGGACCACCCGTCTCTCTATCCACAGCAACAAACACCACCCCTCCCCTTCCTCTTCTTCTTTTTCTTCCTCCTCCTCGTCGACATCATGCATATTGACTTTCTTGTGCTGATCTCTCATCAAGGCATGATGTCCACATTCTCTCATCTCATCACCTTGTCTCTCCCCACCCGAGAAGGTGGCTCATCAGCCAGAGAGCGGAGAGGGGTGGGATTCCTTCTGCCCAATGGAACACTGCCTGCACCTGACGATCCCTTTCTCAAATCTCTAGGGGAGCTCCTCTTCATCATCGACGAACGGTGACTGAGTGGACGGGACGTTACCGGCACGCCAAAGAGAAGAGAGGAGGGGGGTGGGGAGGGGGGGAAGGGCGGGCCCAGAGTGGTATCGTGCGCGCCTTGTCGAAATGAAGTGCCTGACAGGAACGTTTGTTTCCTTTTTTTTGTTTTTGTTTTCTCGGTTTTGCCCTGGGCGCCCTCGAGTCTGACAGGCTCCCCCCGTATTACGGTACCAGTACCAGTGCAACAATACCCTATAGTGGCGAGAGAAAGAAACAGAAAAGGTCCAAGCCCTGCCAAGCACATGCGAGATGAGGGTTGTCTACTTGGCCTAAAATGGGTAGCGACCATTTAGATCGGGGAATTTCTGCCAAAGCGCCATGCATGAGCCCGAAAAAAGGAGGTGTGCCCGACATGGGACGTCATCATTGAGCAAGGGAAACAGAGTTAAGAACCTGGAGAAGAAGAAGGGGAGAGGGAAAAAAAGAAGGGCCTCCCTCCTAAGCTGAAAAACAACAGCCACACGTGCAGAAGGGCCAGGGCCAGGGCCAGGGCGCATGGTCAAGGGGAGGGTGGTTGTGGAGAGTTGAGCAGAAGGATAATAGAGAGAAAGAGGATAGGAAGGGGGGCCCACGGACTTGGCCATCCAACGATAAGGTTGGCCCTGGTGGGTCTCCACAGGGTCGGGAAATTGGCTTAGCGATATTGGATTTCCACTCTGGGCTGTCAAAGATAGGATTGGATGAACGGCGATCAGCGGGGCGGTTCACTCTCTGCTAATTTCTTGGGCCCTCAATCCTTCTTACTCTCTCTCTCTCTGCCTTGTCTCTGTTTCTGTTTGTCAACCGTTGAGAGAAAAAAGGGGAGAGAGTGTGTGAAACGAAGCAAAAACAGAAAGAGGCTGGTTTAAGGTGGCGGGGGCTTCCGGTACTATAGATCATAGTGCGATTGCGAGGCTTGAGGACGGGGACTCAGGTACTATAGTATAGTAAGTAATAAGTACTATCTATCTATGGTACAGTACTTTATTCTCCTTCAAGAACCACACTCTGCAGAGCCAGTGCACCAAAAGAACAACACAAAGTCTCATGTCATCTGCACGCACACACACACACACACACACACACACACACACACACCACACTCGATACAGTAAAGCAAGAGGTCAGAGGATCCGAACGCCTAGCCGCCACAGCAGACAGCGCAATTTGCCGTCCGAAATGAACGACTTCGCCTAGGGTGCCCTCTCCTCAACAACGATTCGATGACAAGAGAACGGGTGTGCCAAGTGAGCCGGCAGATCTCTGTGGACGCTATCCGATGACTCGGGCGTCAAGAGAGAGGTAGAGAGGGAACTGGGCCTTTGCCGGAGATCCAAGCCTCAACACAGCGCATCATTTATCGTATCTATTTCTCTCTGTCTTCTTGCATTGAACTTGACAGTGAAAACAGGACACTCACTGTTGTCGATCCCGAACATGCTGTTGTAATGAGTACTTCTATGTATAGCAAACTGAGAGACTAATGATGATGATGATGATGGTGGTGGTGGTGGTGGTGCTGATGCTGATGGTCCAAGACGCCCTCCTCGCCCTTCCTTTGTCCCTCTGATGGCCGTCACCTAGTCCTAGCAAAAAGCCCAAGTCACCAAGTATTCACTCACAACTCAGTCAGACCCGTCAGCAGTGGACAGCTCACCCTCACCGCCCGAATTATATCACGATCATCGCCTTGCCCCCCCTCCTCCCCAGCTCGTAAACAAGGAACGGCACCGGCGATCTCATTCTCCAGCGGAACCCACGACTACTACTAAGCAAGCGCGCGCAGCCCACCCAGATCCCCTCGGCGCCCCGTGATCCCCGCCCGGTCTGCTTTTGGTTCCTGCATATGGGGGCCACGCTAAATAAGCAGAATCCAGGAACCAATGCAACCCTATGCGCCCCTGTCCCGGTCCCTTTTTTTTTTTAGTCCCCTCTATTGTGAGGGCTGTGAACGCACCCAGAGACCCTGCGTCGCTATTTTCCGGCAGAGAGAGACAGAAGATGGAGGAGAGAAAAGGTAACAAAAGGTAACCTTTCTCTTGCTTCATACTCAGACGAACGAGATGCAGAACTTGTCGTTGAGTGACGAGACGTTTGTTGATATGCACAGCCCTCACACCAGGCAAGAAGGGAAAATAGAATAAGAAGAAGGGAGGGGAAAGGATAAATTACCATCGCACAGGTACATTTGACAAAGTCGATCACGAGGTCTCGAACTGAGCTTTATCCTGGTGTCCGTCCGTCCTCCAAAGCTAAGGTCATCATGCGCTCAGATGCAAGAGGGGGAAAGAAAGAACCTCGTGTCGCGCATGATCCAGACCAAAGTTGGATACCCGCAGTTGATCTCCGGTATGCCTTCTTTGGTCTCCTCTCCTCGAGTTCGCCGGATCCAAAGAAGAAAGTAAGAAAATTCCAAATGATAATCTGGGGCAGACCATCCATTACCAAGTAAGGAAGCCCATGAGTCGAAATACAGACTCACAGAACTCTTATGGGGTTATACACGGATACTCCCCCCCCCCCTTCTCCAACCCTTCCTATTCTTTACCCACATGAATTGTGCACCTCTCTCCCCTTGCACGTTTCGGAAGGCTGGAAAAGAAAAGGATATAGACTTGATCCAAGGCGCGGCAGTTCGTCGTACTCTATCAGAGCCCCAAGTTTTAACTCTTTGTGAGACAATGCCGGGCCTCCTCGGATCATGTTCTCAATCAAATCAAGGCGACTGTCTTTTTTTCCTGTTCCAGCTGAAGCCCCAGATCCATGGTTCTGCCAGAGCGTGTGCCCCCCTTCAGGTGCTGACAATTTTCACTCAAAATACCTCCCATATCGACACCAAACATGCTTTCATATCCAGATGCACTCAACTCTACACAGATTCCTAGAGATTCACAATCCGTTTCTCAAAACTGTTGCCCTTGCGGCATGCTCCTAGCTAACTCGTGCACCCTTATTCACCCTGTCAAAGTTGATATCCCAGACCAGCAATGAGGCACAGAACCAAGAAGGCCACCTGCAAACCTACTCAATAAGCGAATCACATCCTGCACTGCTAGAAGACGACCTACCGAGGCCCTGTCTGCCGCTCTCCTCGCCCTCATCCCTCGAGCTGCCGCAGCCTCGCCTGCCAGATTCGTAGGAAGAACAGCAGGGCTTGAGCTGGACACGGAACCCTCGACGCTACCCACTGCCGTCTGTGATCCCTCGGTAGGAGTCGTGGTTGCTATGGATGCCGCGGTGGTCGACCTATGCGTGCTCGGTGGTGGGATGTGACCAAGTGTCACTGACCAGCTGGATGGAGACGTGGCGGCTGGAAGCATGGCTGTCATGGTGCCGTGGGCCTTCCAGAGGGTGGAGGTGGACGGTCCCTGAAACGAGGTGGTATCTACCACGAGGGTAGTGGGCAGACTGGGGCCGATGAGGCTGGAGGGGACATCTGAGGGTACGATGGAGAGGGGGAGAGAGGTGGCCGTCGTGATTGAGCCCGGATCCCACCCGGAGACATTCGTCGTCATTGTTCCGGTGTACACGTCCCTCATCCTCTCTGAGCCGTCCCTGGAAACACTAAAAGACTGGGATACAAACGTATACCGAAGAGTAAAAGATGGCATTGATATGGCTCATAGATGTGAACCTCGAGCCGGATAAATGGGGGATATCCAGAGCTGTAGTTCAGCTGTGGAGTTTGATGGGCTTTCAGAAGAGAAAGAAGAAAAAAAGAAGCCGTTGAAAGATGTGTACTGGCAAGTCGTCAGTCCTATGACGATCTTGTACAGCACTGCTGATGTCTTGCAGACGTGCCTTGTTGATTATCCAGCTCGTAACTGACGTCGGCCTTGTGTGGGACTATCACACAGCTGAGGCGAAGGCGTCTGCCGGTGGTCAGCTTCATAGTTTCCCTCCGTCCTTTGCTACTTACATGCGAGGCTCACAAACTGCGTCTCTTCGGCATATATTCATCACAAAGAGATGCCTCCTGGGTGAGTCCTGCTGGCGAGGAGCTGCAAGTCGCTCAAATGGCGGTGAATATATAGTGTTTTCACCTGTGTGTTACAGGCAATAATGACGTATATTCCCATAGTGTTGTGTTGCTCGAGAAGATGAAGGCTTCTGTCGGGTGGACAGAATCCAAGCTCTGGAAGATTGAAAACGCTGATGAAGTAACTTCAATTTATCACGAACCCAGACGAGGCGACTTACGTCACGCCTTTTGGAGGACAGGACGGAGAACATGCGGATTGACGACAGAATAAAAGAGGAAGCACACAACAAAACTACTTTTGATTGATCAAGAACCTTGATTCTTGTGGCTCGCGAATCAAGGCGGCAAGCCTCTGTGCAGATGCCGCAAACCGGATTTGTTGCAGGTCAAGGGCTTATTGGTGAAAGGTGATATGCACCGCATGGATCACAGTAGCCAGGCAGTTCTTTGGTTGACACTGGGCCGAGGGCGAACCTGGTGGTGTCCTCTGGCCTTGCGTTAAGCAAGTCCGTGGTTCCTCGATGGAATATGCTCGTCACATGTAGGACCGAGAAGACGACAGCAGACCCAGCCACTGCTGTCATTTGTGCGATGCCGACGAACATGTCGTACTCCTCATACGAGCCATCGAGGGGCCCCCAGTCATCCAGCGTGCCAGCTTAGGTCGAGCGCGGATGCGACAGCTCCGTGGCTATCCCCAGCCTCAAAGAGGGTCTGGCATCATGTCGTGCGAGGTGTGACGTCGTGGAGGCCTGGCCTCTGATGGGCCAAGTCGAGGGGATGGTGTAGAGAGTGTTATCGATAAGGTGTGTTGATAAGATAAGGCGGTGCATTCAAACTTTTTGGACATGACGACCATCGAGACCTGTTGCTCTCTGCTCCCTCGATGTTCATTCCCCTATACGGCCCACTTCACGATGCAGAGGGCCAGAACTGGCCCATATGTGTGCTGGAAATGCCTGTCAAGAGGCGTTCGGCCAAAGCCCTCCTCGGTAAAGAGGCCATATTCAACGACGCGTAGCCAGTTGCTGAGAGCACAAGGCACGCACGACGCGTTCCGAGATGTTCGCAAGGTAAGAAGAGAGAAAGGAAGAAGAAGAAGAGGAAAAGAAGGAAGTATGCGACCGGTACTAATTTTTGGCGTATTCTCCCTTTCAGAGTTTTGCATTCGTACAGGAACAAGCTCTTAAACCACAATTCAGTAACGACATTCCGCGGATCCGCGACCGCTTGCGACAATGGGAGGCAGAAAACCAGATCGATATTCCCAAGCCGATGCCAGCCGACGCTGGTGAAGCTGGACGACCTCAAAACCTGCTCACTCGACCTCGAAACACAAACGAGATCGAACAGATCAAGGAGGAATTGAGGCCAAGTCTTGAGCAGCCCTTTCAAGACAGCGATGGCTCCCTCGAGTCTCTCCCCGGCCCAACCGACTTTCAGCCCGGCGACCTCATCGAGGACCTGGGAGATGGCGAGAGGATCCCACAAGTAGCGATCTGCCTCGGCTATCGCGATGGCCTCTACCATTTCTACACCATCGGGGGCAGGTGGAAGGCGACGCCCAGGCTGCGGTCGCAGTTTGTCATCAGGAAATTTGTCGGCGAGGAGATGCTGCGACCCGTCCTCGACAAACTGCCCAAGGAGCACCTGTCGCGCGACGCCCTGAGGGCATTGATGGAGATGAAGCAAGGGCCGGATCGCGCCACGGGCTCCGAGCTGCTGCAAAAGATGGCAAAGTTCCAGCAAAAGACAGACGAGGTCATACAGAAGTTTGGCATGCAGCTCGAGAAGGCCCATGAGATCATGTCCCAGGAGGGCGACAGATACGTGTCCCTGGGTCAGATACAGTCTCGTCTGTTCCAGCATATCAAGGACCCGCTCTGGAGCTGGCCGACCCCCCCGCACGTGTTGTATGCTGTGCACCGCGCAGTGACAGATGACGACTTGGGCTTTCGCGCTCTCGATACACTAGGCAGCTCCCGGACGTGGCTGTTCGAGGTCACCCCACGTGAGGACGTCGAATTGATCAAGAACATGCAGACCCTGGTCAGGCTGTTCACTGACATACCGGGCAAGGCCAAGACGGCGCTGTCCGACCTGACAGCGGAGCACTTGAAGCAGAGCCAGCTTGGCCGGTTCATCCTCAAGGCCAGAGACGCCATCGACCAGAGCAGACAGTTCCGGGACTGGACCCCACATGGCATGCTTGGACCGGCGAAGCAACAAATACCCCGTGCTAGTACGAACTGGAACGATGTGGACATGAGCATCATGCATTTCATGCTGATGTGGGCGGGCCTTGACCAGTTCTCTGTGTCCTCGCGGTACCATTGGATAGGCTCGGCGATATTGCGGGCGACTGGCCGGTACAAAGACAGCGAGTACCTCTCGACCACGGTCGGATGGACCTTTCTGCAGGAATTGGGCTACGTCACTCCCTGGGACCTTCACGACCGCTACACCAAGCGTCTTCCGTCTGTCAAGCTGTCGCGGGAGAGAGGATTTGCGCCTCTCCCCTTGGGCCCTGAAGGCATAAAACCATACATCACGCCAGATCCCTTCTATGGCAAACGCCATGACTGGGCAGGTCTCAAGGCCTTCGCCATCGATTCCAGGGAGACGACTGATGTCGACGATGCTGTATCTATCGAGGCAACGGACGTGCCTGGGGAGCACTGGGTCCACATTCACGTTGCGGACCCTGCCTCTCAGATCCGACCTCAGTGTGCCCTCGGGGAGCGTGCCCGCCTGACGCCGTTGACGCTGTACCTTCCAGGACATTATTCCAATATTTGGGGCGTCGGAGACGAAGTGCAGAAGCTGTTCTCTCTTGCCGCGAACAAACCCTGCCTCACGTTCAGTGGCAGGATTAACGAAGACGGGGAGATCCTGGAGGCCAAAATCACACCTTCCAAGCTGCAGGAGTTCATCTACATGACGCCCGAAGACGCAAACACTGCTGTGGGCCTCGAGAGACAAAAGAAGCCCCCGGAATGGGCGACTGCCAAGAACTTCGTGGTCGGCAAGCCAGTTGCAGAGAAGCCGCCGTCGCGAGAAATGACAGCCCCCTCCGAGCTACAGCCGCAGGATGTCAGCTCTCTGAAGACCCTGTACCGGCTTGCGGAGGCGCGCCACCAGAAGCGCCTTGCCAATGGCGCCTTGCCGATCTTTCCCCCTCGCCCCAGCGCCAAAGTGACCTTTGACCACACCTCGGTAGAGCAAGTGGCCCCAGGTCTGATGACCTGCAACGGCGACCCCTCGATCAGCCTCTCGTGGGACGCCAGCGAGTCGCCCATGGTGACAAGCATCATGCAGCTGGCCGGCGAGATTGCCGGGCGCTGGTGTGAGGACCGCAGCATCCCCGTTCCTTACTACCAGCACCCTCTCGCCGAGAAGAATCTCGAGCTCATCAAATCCTACACGGAAAAAGTCGTCTACCCTTACCTCCTCCGCGGCGAATATCCCCCCTCCGAAACGTGGAGGATGCTCTACCACCTCATGGGACAGGACGAGCTCTCCACCTACCCGGGCCGGAACTTCCTCATGGGCACGCAAGCGTACGTCAAGGTGACCTCCCCGCTGCGGCGGTACTCGGACCTCATCGCGCACTGGCAGATCGAGAACGCCCTCGTGCAGGAGGCAGAGCGGGGCGCCGTCGCGGAGCAGAAGCTCCCCTTCCTCCGCAAGGAGCTCGAGAAGGAGATCCTCCCCTGGCTCCGCCTGCGCGAGCGCATCATCAAGGTCCTCAGCAGCGCCAAGGGCAGCGAGGGCTACCTCCTGCAGGCACTGCTGCGGGCGTGGAAATACCCCGACGCCGCGCCGTCCTCTTCCTCCTCCTCCTCCAGGCTGCCCGACACGTTCAGGCTGACGGTCGACAGCTCCTTGGCGTCGGACATAGCCGGCGGGGCGAAGCTCAAGGTCATCACCGGCACGTTGGACTGGTTTGGGCTTGATGCGTGGCTCGTCCCCGAGGACCTGGGCCGGCTGGGGCTGAACATTGCCGACATCAGGAAGGGCGATGTCTTTGAGGTTAAGCTGGTCGATCTCAACGTCCACCAGAGGGATGTCTTTGTGCAGGCCGTTGGGAAGGTCAAGGTGCAGAGGGACGAGGAGGTGGTCGGTGAAGGCGAGGAGGGGCAGGAGAAGCTCGAAAAAGGTGAGGTTGTTGTGAGTAGGGAGGACAGCTGAGAGAAATACAAGTATTGAGGGCGCCGGAGCATAACCCCCCCCACCCCCCCTTCAAAATGTACCAGGCGGAAATTTCCCTTTCGACATTTACTTGCCATGTATGTATGATAAAGCAGACACACGAAGTAGAGGGACTGTCAGAACAGACGCATCGTCATGGATGACATTGGGAGGATACAATGTACAATTGAGTGAAAGTGTGTGACTAAGAGAGGAGGTGCACGCTCCCTCGGAACTATACACATGTGCCTCTCCCTCCTCTCCTTCACCATCATGCAGAAGAAGGAAGGAAGAGGCAGATTGGGCCGAAGAGGACACTCAAACAAGACAGTCCCAATCCATCCCCACAAAACACTCACTCATTGTCCCCCCCCCTTCACAGCAAGCAATGTTCCACATACATACTACCTGTTTGCATACTTACGTGTTCTCTCTCTCTCTCTCTCTCTCTCTCTCTCCACACATCACCGGTCGCCTCTCAACCACCAAAAACCACCGACCAACCCGGGCGTCACCACCAGCGGAGCCCGGTCGACAGTCGCCCCCTCCCCCTCCCGCCCCCCGATCCCAACCCACTCTCCTATCGATCAATCTATCTCTAATCTCACAGTACTATGTTCTTGTTCATGTGGAGTTTCTCAATCTCCCCCCCCCCCTCCCCTCGGTATGAGACCGAACAGGCCGGAGGGGAGGAGGGGTGGCGGGGGTGGCGGAGCCGCTCTTCTGCTCCGGTCAAACCGGGTCGGGGTGCGGGCCAATAAGCCCTGACACTTAACGGGGCGGGCGGAACAAAGTGGACTTTTCATCACACGATCGTCAGACTAGACACAGACAAGACCAGTGGATATGTATATACGTATACTGATTTCGCCCTTGGGTGATGGCTTTCCGACGGGTTTGTATCATACGCTGGTTTTTGTTCGGTGAAACTTCACGCCCGTCCCCTTGTTTTCTTCTTCCAATGTTAGAGGTTTCCTATATAAAAGGGCACACCCACACACACTTTCTTTGTTGCGGCCCCTCCCCCTTCCTTCCTATGTACTTGGACACCTCCGACTAAGTGATCCTGTGGGCAGTGTTTGAAAAAGGACTCGATCTCGATTTGTCTCGAGTATCCTGCTCTGGTACGAGGCCACGCACGTTGGTCATGGTTTTCTCTACCAAAGAAAATTAACAATGCCGCGCACCCTTTTCAGATACTGTTTGTGGTCTCCATCAAGTTGGACCTTGTTGGGAATAAAAACCCCCCCTGCCTCCAGACCCTCGCTGGAACTTGTGATATTATCGTCCCCTCTCAAAACGCCGCTTGAGGAATTTCAAAAATAAAAAATTCAATATGACCAATCCCCAAAGTGAGCACCCGCCCCCAGTCCTTGTTGCTTTTGATTTGAACTCCAATTATTTTGAAAGAAATATTTCCGTAATGCGCCATATGGCAACAGATACAGATTCCTCACGATGCGAGAGATGATCCACTGCCGTCTCCCGATTCCTCGTTGGAACGAGCCCCTTCCCCTCTCTCAAGCCTACTGCTCGATGCATGCCCGAGAACAACGATCCCATCACCAAAAGGACAAGACTATCCGAGTGAGTGGTAGCGGTGCATGCCTTTTCAGGTTTCGAAATGTGGTATTGACCCCCCAAAAGAAGGAACAAAAAAACGCCGTTCGTCGTAATGCTGATAACGTATTCGAAGTTCGATAATTGCTGTCGAATCGAATGCTTTGGGTGTCGAGGAGGCCGCTGTGGTGGCCTTGATTAGTTTGGTGAGGATGCGGTAAGAAATTTGCAACGCTCAAACCATGACGCAGAACGCTCCATGGATGCTAATCGTACAATCGATCGTAGAACAGGATGATGATGCTAGAAATGGGGTGTGCGTGTGTGTGTGTGTGTGTGTATGTGTGTGTGTGCTTGTGTTTTGTGTGTGGTGCGGGTGTGGATGTGTGTGACCGCGCAGAGACGTGCTGCGATGTCTTCGTCGAAAGAAAAGTGAAACATCCTGTTGACAGAGAGAAAGTGCTCAATCATCGCGTGGGTATCGAGGAGATGAGATCTGGGGAGCCTTCTTTTTCTGAACGAGCAAAGTCAACATCAACGCCTCCACCCGACGTTCCAAACCACATGGGCGATATCCCGGGCCGTATTTACCGTGTCAAGAACGAAGCCAACGATCCCCTCTGAGGCCGTTTCGCCTTCCTCATAGGGCATGAACATACCGGATTCGGTTCTCTTCATACCGGCGGGTGCTGCGTTGAGGCTATTCGAAGAGGCGCTTCGACGGAATCCTGACGACGATGACGATGATCCAAACCCGCCCGGCGGTGGCGACCTCAAGCCGGGACCACCAAACCCATCATCCCCTGTCTCCTCCTCGTCTTCGTCTGATTCGTCCACGAAGAACATCTTCCCAGAGGACTTGGAGGGCCGGAGGGTTTCTTGCGACGACGACGGCGACATCATGGGGCTCCTGTACGAATGCTTCATGGCAGTCTCGACAGGCTCTGGTGTGTCGTCGTCACGGTACTTGAGAGTGGTCGGCGGCAGCGGGTTGAGCATCTTCTTGTCCGAGCTTTCGTGTCTGCTTGGTTTCCTGCGTAAGATGGGTTTTCGCTTCCGAGTGCTGGTTCGCTTCATCATGATCCCGTCATCAGATTCGCTGTCGT
Source organism: Cryphonectria japonica (assembly GCA_014851275.1). Classification (NCBI taxonomy): domain Eukaryota; kingdom Fungi; phylum Ascomycota; class Sordariomycetes; order Diaporthales; family Cryphonectriaceae; genus Cryphonectria; species Cryphonectria japonica. Next base: position 2,865,992 of record JACWTT010000001.1, on the reverse strand, counting down.
AACCGATGTTGAACCGGTCCGAGTCCATGTCTTCGTCGTCCTCATCGCCCTTGACCTCGACTGCGATGCACTGCTCCACCTGTTCGTTGAAATGGATATGTTTCCGCTCGCTGTTTGGGCTGATGATGCCAGACGTTGACGAAGAGGGTGCAGTACTCAGGTCTTCCTTGCTCATCCTCCGTGAGGAGAATGGAAAGGTCACATAATCGGTAGCGGCCCGCGCCAGTCTCGGCCTCGCAGACAATCTTATGCCTCGTGGTAGCTCCCTCTGTTGCGCCTGAACAGCGGCTGCGGCCTGTTTTACCAGGGAAGAGGATGATAGTGATTTCTGCAGCATGACCTCGGACATGCTCCGCTTCTTGAGGATCGGCTTCTTCTTGGACTGTGATTGTATGAACGAGTTCGACTTGGAAATTCCTACCCTGGAGTCGTGATTCGAACCAGACAGACTACTGCTCTTCCCTGGGAGGAGGGGGCCGTAGAGCCAGGTGACATCACAATCTTTCAGCCTGTGAGATGTATATACGTCAGCGAGCGAGCCCTTGTTCAGTAGTAGTGACGATTGTCCAAGAGAAATATGACGAACCAATTTAATGTCTCTGGAGAGATGGTCTTGAGGTGGTTCTTGGCTTTCATCCAGGTCCTCCAGGACGCATTCTCCAGCCGCGCAGCGTTGTTGAAGCTGTCCCTGTTGGACACGATATGTTTCCACGACGACCATATGTCCTCCATCCTCCAGTCATGCGACAGGTAGTCAACATGACGGGTCGGCTGGTCGCCGACAGCAGTGTCGTCGGCGGCGGGCACATTGTCCCAGAGATCAGGCGTGTGTGGAACGGAGGCGGTCGTGGAGGTTTCATTGCCCGAATTGGCAGCTCGTGGGCTCGGCGGGGGCTCCAGTTCTTCTGGAGAATTTGTCCCGAAATCGTCGTTGTATTCTGGGAACACGATGTCGTCGTCGTCCAGGGCTCGTAATATGGGATCGTCGCAAGGGTCGCTCTCTGTGGAGAGGGAGAGATTGCTGGCGGGCGTCGAGGAACATGATAGGTCGGCGGTCGACACCTGTATCGTCCTGGGAGAGGAGGGCGCCGTGGAGGTGTTGGAGTCGGCGAGGATGGTCTTGACGGGTGGTGATTGATAGAGATCGTGTATCCTGGAGGCCGAGGCGGATGTGTGAAAACCACCGGACTGCCTCGTAGAAAACTTTGCCTGGGATTGCGAGCGGCGGAGACCAGAAGGAGCAAAATAAGAGCTCTCCTCGGAGGTGATCACCACGGCCATGTCGGATAGATGGTTGTGATGACGGTGTGATCAGTTGGACGATATGTCCGAGATCACCTTTGTAATTTGCGTTGCAGATCGTGGGATAGGGTCCGTCATCGGTACACGATCCAGTCGGCGGACGTAGAAAGAGGAAGTTGTTCTGTGTGTGGAAGGAAGTTGCTGGGTGATTGAGTTTCTCGAAATTATTTCAGGGCCGGGGAGTGGGTGGCAGTCGTGAGCCGTGAACACAAACTAACTCTGCCAGACCTCGACCTGCCTGCACTTTTCTTTCTGCGTGGGCCCAGCGAAGCAGGCAGTGAAGGCGAGGGCAGTGGAGATTGACAGGGAGGTGGTGGAGCTCGGCGTGCGTGCCTGGTCGGCTGGATACGGGTCGTAGTCGAGGGAGACGAGGTGCCAAACGTTCAGCCCAAAGTTCTGAAGAAGCGTGCCTCGGGCCTGCGGGTTTCTGCTCGTTGTCTAGAGGGGAGGGGGGAGGGGGAAGAGGGTGCGAGATAACAAAAAACAACGAGTGACTGAAGAGTGGTCTGCAGATGGTCAGACCTAGTTCGAGGGGGGGGGGGGAGGGGAAGAGGAGGGGATTTTAAGGATATATGATGTCGAGAGGAGAGAAGCAAAAAAAGAAAAAAAAGAACAGCTTTTCCCACAAGTATGAAGACTTGGTAGTGACGGGGGTGGACAACAGGCAAGATGAGGTGGCAGGCCAAAGACTTAAAAAGGCGCGAGATGGGTGCAGCGTTTGAACCGCAGAGCCGGAGACAGGTATAGGATGGGAAGTGAAAGGCAAACGGGATGCTTGCATGGGTGAAAGGCCAGGCCCCTAGTCAAGGTCAACTCAAAAGGCGATCTGGGAAAGAATGGGGAGGGGAGGGGAGGGGGAAGAGGGCCTAACCGGGGTTCTAGGCTTTTCACCCACTTCGATACGGTGCTGCATGAGAAAAAAAGCAAGAATCTAGTCCTAATCGAGTACTAACAGGCTTTTTTTCCCTTCCTTTTTTCTTCTCCCCGCCCCTTCCCCTTCCCCTTCCCCCCTCTCTCCTTCCGCCAGCCTGAACTGACGCCAACAGGGTAGCACTTGGTACATGCTATGTACTAGTGCAGTAGTACTCGAGCTTGCTGTGTCCTCGCCAACGCTGTGGCGATCAGACCTTCTTTGACTCCTCCTACTCATACCACTGTCCGATGACCACTACTATGGTTGTGGTTCCTATCACTTGTAGAGAGGGATACATAACACACAGAAAACAGTTGACATAGTTGAACACGTCATGACAGCACCACCGCCATTTGAGCGGACGGACACCCTGCTACCGTTTCGAGGGCAGAGGGCAGTTTGTTGAGAAGCGCGACAGCCACTCCCTCCCAAATATGTGGCACATTACGCCATAGCTGGGGTCGTCTGGGCTCTGCGGCGCCAAGGGTTATATTGCAAATGCAGTGAAGTGAGGAATGAGGAGAACCACAAACTGCTCCTGTAGGAAAAGCCATAACGACAAGGGATGACTGATTGGGTTTTACATCTGCCACGCCTTGAAGGTGGGAGGGGATCTCTGGCGACAGGGCAAGGGGCACGGTAGCCCTGCTCTTATGAATGTACAAGCAGTAGTATCGTGTATGTGTGTGTGATGTCCGTGTGCGTATGTCTCTCTCTCTCACTCTCTTATCAGTCATGGACGGACATCGTGTGTGTCGTCAGGATTTCAGGCGTGCAGCCGGCATGCAGCGCAAGTGCCATGTCTTCCTCCTCCGACCAGAACGGCTCGGCTATGAGGTTTCGCTTGTTTGCGACACTAGCGAACAAGAGGACCTTTAGTGGAGCAGCGTTATAGGGCAAAAGGATATTTGAGGATTAGCACGGTCCCAAGGGAAACGACGACGGCCTTTGTTGTTGGGCACGTTTATTGATTTCGGAAAGATATGACAGGGAGGGGGAGGGGCTCTGCGCAACAAGTCACAATGATCCATCTTTAGTCGAGGACTTGCATGTGTATGTGGTAGGTGAGATGAGATAATCAGTCAAAACGGCTCAATTTCCTGTCTCAAGCAGGACCCGAGGACAATGATCCGACCGACACCTTTGGTCGGGATTCAGCCGAGGGTGGTAGAAGGTACTGCGATATCCCGCGGTAAAAAGAGTGCTACGAGGATGGGTAAGTGATTCAGCAAGCCACCAGGGAGAGGCGTGATGTTCCACTCCGAGGACTCGCAGGGTCAGGCTAGACACGTAAAGTAATGAATCAAGGACGAAATCAAGAGGTCAGACAGTCAGGGAAAGGGAACTGTTCCTGTGGCTCTTTCTTGCTCCCAGGGAAAAAGGGATCACGGGGCCCTGTACCGCTGTTGACTTTGCCTGGGATCTCGTTCCTGCGCCTCCCCGTCTGTCCCGCTATTGCTGTGCTGTGCTGTGTTGTGTGCTGGACTACAATGTGTGGACTGGGCCCTTTGGGTGAGGCGAGCACTGTGGAGTTCGGCGACGTAACTCTTGGTGACCCAGATGTGCGCCCTCGTTGTTGTGGAAATGTGGTCCATCGCCATCCTGGGGTACAGCTCGAGTGTACATGGTTCGTCACGATGGTGAAAGCATGCTGGAAAGGTAGGTGCTGGTGGCCCCTGCTGTGCCCTGCTGGCGTTGATTGTGCTAGGTCCTTGTGGTACGTGCACAGCGCCGCTTGGGGCCGGGTTGGGGGTGGTTCGGCGTTGTCTGCCCTGCCAAGGGTTGGTTGGCATTGTGGTCAGTCTTGGTCCCCACACGCAGAAGAATGATCACTTGACTTGTTCCAGCGAGATTATCATCATACCAAAGTAACGACTGCAATCCCTACGGGTATCTGAGTACCTATGCAAAACGTGCACGGCAATGACCTCAAAGTAATATGATGCACTAGGAAAGGAAAAACAAAGCATGTACTATGTAGAACATCAGCATTACGCAAGTGATCTGCAGATCCTTCTCCAGACCAGGGAAAGGAGGAAAGGAGCGCCAAACAGGCAAGCTTCTGGTGTTTTTTTTCGTCTTCTTTTCTCTTACTCCTCCCCTTCTTCTTGGCTGGAAATAATTATTCTCCAGAGAGCCCCGGCTATACCCTTTGGGGTATCAATTATTTTAATTGGGGCCACAGCGGTGCGTGTTCCAAGATCCCAGACCTGGGGTCGAGGTCGACTGGCTGAGAATTGTTTTCAGCCCGCAAGCCACTGGAGCACGGACTGTGTGGGGAGCCGCACAACGGGGGTTGAGCTGGTTCCTGAATCCGGGGGGATCGATGTCAGGAATTGCCAGATTCAGGCCGAGCTCTTTTTCGCAAATTCTGGGGATTCTTTTTTTGCGGAGAGCTCTCGAATCGGATCATCTCTGCATTCCTTGAGGGCGCTGGGGGCGGGCGCTGGTGAAGGAGGGGAAGCAGGGCTTTACAGCAAGCAGCCAAAAAACGCTGCTCTCAGCTCTGAGACCTGCTCATTTCGAATTCGGCATTCTGATGTCATCAAAAGTCCTTAGGAATGTACAACATGTAACTGCTGCTCCTGGGCTTCCTGGACTCAGGAACGAATTCCGCTCTCCAGGTCCTTGTGTTGCACAATGTTGATCGGGTCGTGTTTTCAATAGATGAATGAATGAGCTTCCATGCTGTCCGCCTGATCTTTCTTGATTTCTTTTTCTTCCTTTTCTTCTTTTTGAGTTCACGGACGATTCATCCCCCACAATGAATTGCGCAATTGGATCGAAGCCATTTCTTACCCTACCGTGCCAGCATGCCTACTTACCCCAAAGGCTGAGAGACGCCCAAGCTCAGACATCCCCAATCAAGGTTTATGGGGAAGACTCGTCCCTTATCCTTTTCATTGGCCAGAGGACCCCTGATTCTTGACGTATGCCAACAAGCCCTATTCTGGATCAAAGCAACGTCGGGGAACAAACGTCAGCAGCACCATCTTGCTCGAAGGCCTTCGCCTGGGACCGTTCGTTTGCAGCTGCAGCAAAGCAGCCACGCTCACCGCTGCTCCCTGCGGGCGTAGAAGACGTAGTTGTCTCTCACCCAAGTCCCGTACTTTCCTTTCAACCACAATATCCGGCTGGCTGTGGTCCTTGTGTCCGGAGCCAAGCTCCCGACTTCTCCCGGGTGCGTCGCCCCCCCTTCTCCTTTCCCTTTCGTCCTGGTGTGCTACTGCTGCATGTCGTACATAGCAGCATAAAAACAAGATAGGCATCCCATTAGAGAAGAGGCGCCTGTTTAGCCCGAGCGCCGTCCTCTAGCTACAGAAGTCCTACGTACTAACGTCTCGTCTTGATAGAACGGGTCGCCCCGATAGCATTGATTGTATCTTTGATAGAGACCATTCTCTATAGGAATTAGATTTGTTAGCGGCATGTCCCCCTCATCATCGCCTGTGCCGTTCCTGCGCAGATCCTCACACCGTATGATTGAACGTTCCCACCCCTTCTCCCACGATCGACGTTTGGCCAACCAGCCTTTCCGCTAGTTCCTCTTTGAGTTGCTGCTGCCGCTGCTGCTGCTGCTGCTACCACCACACGTGCACCACTGCTGGGGAAAGGGAAAGGAAACTGCAGGCTGTGGTCTAGGGCCTTGTGACGCCACCTTGCAGACTTCTGTGTAGTAACTACGATGGACCGACTAGCTAGGCCCCAAAGTTTCCGAACCAACGTCGAGGCGGCTTGCTTGGCACTCTCCGACACACTACTTACTGTACCGAGTACTTCCTGGCTATCCTGGTCCTGTAGCGGGAATACGGTTTCTGGGGCCACTGGGCCATCAGGGTTCCTTCACTTTTAGCACAGCGAGAGGAGGGACTAAGATGCCTAGCCCTTTAGAATCCATCCGACGTTAGACTCTGTAAAGGGCCGTGCATATGCATCTCCCTTAGATTCAATGCTTCTTTTTGGCCCAACGCTGACCCAAAGGCTTTGTGTGGTTCTCCACATCGCCAAAACTCACCATCGTCTCAACACCTCAATATCAATCAGGTCGGATATAAAAATAAATGAAAAAAAAGTCGTTCTCTTGGGCCCACCCGAGTCAGGCCTTCCGTCAATTTTTCTTTTTCCCGCAAGGAAACTGCTAATGACAGGCGTCGGAAGTGGGTGACTAGAGAAGGAGGGAGGCAAGTTGAACCGGGAAACGACTACTGTGTACCACGAGCCCCTTCCCCCCGGGAGAGAGCTAGCGGGAGAATTAGGAGGGTCCTATCATCACGGTGGGCGATGCTATTGGTGGTAGGTGGTAACGAGCATTAGCAGGTAGCACGTTATAGGAGCCGTCAGGACCCTGATCGTCGTCGTTGTCGTCTACTACAGTGACTAGCACCACAGCAGCACAAGCCTCCCCCCTCTAAAGCAAAGCTCCGATATAGCGACCACCCAACACCGAAGCAGCTAGCGTTGATAGCCATTGGGAGGCGGACGAATCCCAGGCCTCTCGATTATACCACTGGTACAGACTGCTATGTGTGGTAGCGATAATCCACTTGAACCAGCCTTTCCTTTTCAAAGGGAAGGGGATCTCGCGATCAGATATCGAGATCTTGATCTCACAACGAAAAGAAAAGAGACAACCAGAGGGAGCAAAAGAAGAACGAGGGAGGGGGGGGGTGGGCGAGAGAGTGTCTGTTGCAAGACATGCTTTTCTTCCTAGCGAGGACAAATGACAACTATTATGGGACACACACACGCAAGCGCGCCCGCAAGATGAGGCTCCAGGAGGGGAACGATGCCCATCTTCCTTCCAGCGTTGGCGGGGCCTCTGTGCGCGCGCGCCCGTCCCCGTTGACACTCCATGTGCACGCATGAACCTACGACTGCGGGGCTGGAGGTGAGCAGGAACACGACGAGGCTGGGTCTCTTTCTCTCTTTCTCTCCCCCCCCCCTCTTCTTCTACAATGATAGTATTACTGTGGTACTATACATACCATGAGTGCGCACCCACCAACGCCAGAAGCGACGGCGCCGGCCCATGGAAGTCTCCTCTCTCTCTCTCCTCTCCCTCTATCTCTCAACCTGCGGCTCAGCTTGTACTTACCAAGACTGTAACTATGGTAGCACAAGAGGTAGCTTTCCGAACCCCCAAGGGCGCTAGGCAACGAGCAGGTGGGTCGACTGTGTGGTACCTCCACGGGGGGTGGGTAAGTTTTCAACCTGTCAGACGAGGCAAGATGGGAGGAGGGGGGGGGGGGCGAGGGGGCGAATCGAGAAGTTTTTTTTTCTTTCTTCCTCTTATTCTTCTCCCTTCCCATCCCCTTCATTTTCCTTCCCACCCCTCCCTTTGCCCTGCCAGCAAAGCAAAGGGGGGACAAGAAAACTCTGCAAATGTGCATGTTGGCAAGGTCTTGGAAGGGGGGCCAAGGAGAAGGGAGACAGAGAGGTAAGGTGTGAGAGAAAGCGGGCAGAAGGAAGGAAGCACCAGGACACAAAAAGAAAAAAGAAAGCACGAAAGAAAAAGAAGAAAAAAGAATCGAAAATCTCTTTGAGAAATTTATTATGCGCATCCGCTGGCAGCCGCGGCATCCTGGTATATCTGGACGTGCTGGGAGAAGGTCGCAACATGACCTGTCGTTTTTGAGGCTTCTTTGGGGTTGCACAGCCCGTTGGCCCCCCGTGGGCCCCGGTACCACGACCGACTGACGGGGTTCGAGACCGTGTTCATTGGGCACATGAGCTGTAGAGATCGGCTAGGAAGTCAACGGGCGTGGGGTGGTTGTACTCTGGGGAGGAAGGGATCAATCAGATGAATGACAAAGGCCCTTTTGTCACCAAGTTGTTGATTGATTGATCCGACGGATCTCTAACCTTGAATGGGCCCCAGATGTGGTCTATGAAACAAGCAAAAGTTCTGGACCTCTAAACAGGTGTTGCAGGGAAATAGTGGAATAAAATAATAAAATAAATAAAACAAGAGTCCCTGTGTTCTTCGTATGGCTCAAGCTTGAGAGCAACCACAACATCGCAGATACCAACATCTACTTGACTGTAGACAAACCTGCATTGCATATGACCGCCAACGAGTCACGCTGTCAAAAAGTCCATACTACAATGCACAACTGCTTGGCTCTCAGAGGACGGGTTGTGGAAAGGAGAGGGACCGCCCAGCACCGGGGCGTGGCGTCAAGTCAGATTTCCCCACCCTGCCACGTTCTCGAAGCCCTGCGCTCGGATTCTGCGGGACGGCCGGCATTGTTGATCCGGAGCTCCTGGAAGGGGGGGGGGATGTAAGAATAAGACGGAGGAGGAGGAGGATATGTCGGTATGTCCAAGTACAGGAAGGTTGAGTTGCTAGGTCTTTCCTTTTGTTACTATTTTCTGTTTCTACTTTTCTCTTTTCTCCTTGCGGCTTGGGCGGGCCCACATGGTAAGTCTTTGAAACGCAGACGAGGGCATCCGAACTGGGCGAACTGGGCAAACTGGAGCACCCCTTCGGTAGCTTCCTACATACTATGTGTGACCCGTGAAGCTATAGTCAGTCAGCAAATCGAAAAAGAAGAATGGATACGCTGTCCGTTCCCGCGCCAAGGAGTGGAGGGGAGGGACATCCGGTGCATTAGGGGGGGAGGGAGAGAAAAGAGACACACAGAGAGGCTTGATGCGGGATGGACGGAGCCCACGGACGCAATTCTTTTGGTTCAAACCAGCGCATCTTTTTCCCACCAGCTCGTTGCCACCCACCACCCAAGGAAAGGAGCAATAGACATGGGAAAATACGGGCCACCGCTGATCTGTTTTGGTCTGGAACTTTTCTTGCCTGCCTCGACCTGTTGGTCTGGTCTGGTCAGGTGAAACGGACTTTTCCTTGGTCTGGCTCGCAGGAGGAACTCCTCCATCTCCCTAGAAGAAAAAAACCCGTTTGTCCCAAAAGAGGCAACCCGAGCCATTTGGCTGGACGCACACGCATCTGGTGTGGCTGCATATGGTGGTACTGATCGTCCATGTATGTATGTATGCATCTCACGTATATACGGGGATTATTATGGCGTGCCACACCTGAACAACCTCCTCCTCCTCTTTTGGTTTTTATTTTTTTTCTCCCCTCAAAACAAGGTCTTCCAAGATAGAATCTTGAAGAGGGAGAAAAACTCAAACAGACGGCGGCACCACCGTCGTTTAGGCCCGGACTTCGCCCGGCAGAAGGAACCTTGGAAAGGCCCGACTCGAGGGCGAAAAAGATAGCCGCGCGGCCAATTTCTCGCAGCATCTCCCGGGCACTCTTATTTTTTTCTCTTCTTCTTTTTTCCCCTTCTTCTCCACGTTTCACCCCCGCCGAAAGATCAAGGATAGACGAATGCGACGAGATACTTGGGTCCGTCTCAGGCTCATTGTTCACCGCATGAGGTATATCGGCTCCAAGAAAGAGAGAGAGTGACACACACACACACACAGAGAGCCGCCTTGGGAAGGTATGAAAAGCACACAAGGGAGGGGTGGGACACCTCGGCCGACGAGAGCCGGTGCGGGATTTTGATAATGGAGGTAGGGACGAAAACAAAAGAGAACAGACATACTATCATACTTTAGTAACGAGTCAATTTTCATTCATAATATCACCGATTCGGATCCTGCTGATAAGGTTTCTGCGCGCAGGTGATAGGTGAGAAGAGAAAAGACAAAGAAAAAAGAGAGACGGAAGAAAGATTAAAAGGAACGAAAGAGACGAGGCAAGGGTCAAAGCACGCGGGGTGCTCCCTCTGCCTTATCGGCATCCCTGGAAGGGCGCGAGGGGAAAGGGTGTGCAGCACTTTATGATACAGCGAGCGTTGCTTTGCTGACTGCGTCCGGTCGTCGGTGATTAGATGCCAAATGCAGTGCAGGGCTGCAGCAAGCACCGTTTTTACAGGGTGCGGCGTGTGCAATACACTTCAATACTACCATAGCAACAAGGACGCTGCGATCTCCTCATCGTTCGTCGTCCTTTGTCGTCATTCTTTTTTATGCCGTCAGAAACCCCTTTCCCTCGTACCGTCGTTGCAGTGGTGGACCGGACCCCCTCCTTCGACGACAAAGACAGAGGGCCTATGAAAGAAGGGGGGGGGGGAACCAGGGCGGGTTTCACGCATTTACACGATATGTAAAGCGAAAAAGCTCCGAGGGAAGAAGAGAGAAGCCAGCCGCACGCTATGATCGCCGCACACGCTGCTGCTCCGACCGGAAGCGAAGCAGGACATCACATGCAAGAGGCGGTGGTGGTATTCTTCCCGCAGCCCATCCCCCTTCCTCTTTGTTTCCTTAACCGTTCTCTTCCCGAACCGTTCGCCCGCCCTGTTCCTCCCGAACCAATCTGCCCACTTTGAAAGTGTGTTGTCGGTGGTCGTGATGGGTGATGGTGGTGGTGCTGCTGGTAGTAGTAGCATCAGTAGCGGGGTGTCGTTGCTTTTGAACCCCGCCTGGTTCCTTCAATGTTCTGCGTCTATCTCACCATGAAGGGGAGTTGGGCCTGCTGTGCGCCCCCCCCCTTTTTTTTTCGTTTTCGGGATGCATGATGACAAAGTCGTATGTATGTAACTCTATATGTCCGGCCGGGTAACAATTTCCAAGCTGCGAGCGCTCGGAAGCGACAAGAGGCAAATGAGAGACGAAGAGAGGGAGAAGCCCCCAAGCGGGATAGGTGGAAAAGCACACTACACCACCCAAGTCTGTCTCGTCTTCGCTCTATATATTGCGTATGTGTTTGCTCATCTCCCCCCCCCCCCACACCTTCCTTCAACTTTGCACAGAGAGGAAATCGGCATCACTTTGATAGGGCAATGGCAAATCACCTGTCATGCATCTCCGCTCACCGGTCTGTCGTGCGACGTAGACACCAGGGAGAGGAAGGGGTGTGGCTCCTTCGGCAGGATGCTCGCACTTGTTCGAGGAGGGTGTGTAAGTGTAAGTGTTAAGTGTGTGTATGTGTAAAGGTGTGTGTGTGTGATTGATTGCACGGACAACAGCCAGAGATAAAGTTGGCTTGGCCAATTGTCTCATTCGACAGCTTGCGGCACCGGTGAGATGAGGTTGCAACAGCGGTACCGATGTCGTCTGAGCTATTCTTTGCTCTGTACTTGGCATCGTAATGGTGGGAGGCAGTAATAATAGTGACTTGACGTCGTTTCTTATTTTATTTTTTCCCTTTTACTTTCTCTTTTATTCCCCTCCCTTTATTGGCTGCTTACTACCTCATTGAGATGGATTAAAGAAAAATCAAGATAAAAAGATAAAATACGGAATTTACTTCCGCAAAAGGATGTACATTTCGCAGCTGCGGCAGGCAGGTCGCAGTGCATCGGATTGTGGTAAATGGCAACCCTCCAACATGGCCTTTGATGCAATCGTGATGCTCACCGGCATACCTGATCCGGCGCTAGCGGCTGCGACCTCGCCCTGCTGTTGCGTTCACCACATTCGAATGCTAGAGAGACCAGAGGGGGCCTGGGGTTGAATACCCATGATCATCATCTTGCATCATTATTCACCCCAGGTTATAAACCGTTTTTGTTGGCCTTCACATGCAACAAGAGACACATCGAGTTCATGACTTATCCCTCCCCTTTTTGACCTCTAGCTTGTGCAATAGCGCCATGCGGCTCTGAACACTCGCATTTATGCTCGTGGTTCATCATACGATCATGACATGGGATGTCTTGTGTATGTAGTTGAGAGAGGGGGGAGAGGGTCGGTCTTGATCGTCTCGTTCTATCTTTCAAAAGTCACGACATGCTTATCTTGCGTAGCTGGCTGTCGTTGCGCGCAGCGTTGATTCATACGAATTGGTTCAGACGGGGGTTTCTCTTCAGATATATTCGTGGCTGCCACACACAAGACACGCAAAGGTACGTGGCTGAATGTGTGGCTTGAGTATGTGTCTGTCGGGCCATACACCTACTCCTAAAGTGCTTTCTTGTCAGGACCTGTGTTCAGGGGAAAGTATGCTGGTCGCGGCCTGGAACCTCTTTGTTGATGGTCGGAAAAGGGGTTGACCCAGCTGCTTGAAGTATTGAAATACCATGACATAAAAACAAAACCAAAAAGCCCTGCATGGTCGATCGCTACCGAGACGAGCAGGCTTGAGTTCTTCTGTCTCTTTTTGGTGTGTGCCGGTGCGCCGAACACGAAGTCACTACCGACAGGTAACGCAGTATCCTTCGGTGCGATCGCCTTGGGGGGGTTGGAGAAGGTGGCGTTTTTACTTTGTTTCCCACCCTCTTCCCAACCTACTGGGACCATTTGTAACAACCTCTCCAAGAAGGACCAAGGAAGAGGTGTGTGTCTGTGTGTGCGTCTGTGTGCCAGCCATGCATCCAAGGGCCAGCCAAGAGAGGTAGGTACTCGACAATGATTGCAGACAAGTGATGCCCTTACCACATGCAGGCCGACAGACATGATCCGTATGGCTCGCTACCCTGCGTCCCCCTGGCTCGAGACGTTGGAACGGTCTAGACCTTTCTTTTTCATCCTGTCTTCTGCGTGGCGGCTGTCACATCACCGATGACAGCACATATACACCAACAAACCACATCAAAACCGCAGGGCACTGTTGTAAGTATGCTTTGGTCTGGCGATACATCGTGTATGTGGGGTTGTCGTGTAGTGCTGAAAGGGAGAGAGAGAGAACCGTTGCAGTTACCCATGCCGTGAATGCCACCCTCAGGTCGTCGTACAGCCCACCCACCCGTTTCAACGGCCGTGCAGCAGTCGTTCGGCCGCAGGCAGCTCCAAACCTGCTGATAAGCCTCTCATTCGCCCTTCTGTACTTAGGCCAGGAGGGGGGTTTGTGTAGACAAGACGCTCGTCGTGCTTAAATGCAGGCATCTTGAACCAATACAGTGGTCTGATCTTCAGGCTGAGGGGGGTAATTCTCGGGGTGACGGCAACCTGTTCCCGGCCCCCCTCCTTACCGGGTCTGCTTTTTTGGTGGTCTCCATTTCCATGGGCACGCTCGCTCTGTTTTATCATGTGAAAATGATGCTGGGCGGGCATATCCCCCCGTTCCTTCATTTCCTTGGGGCAAAGGCTACATCGGCCGGCAGCCTGAAGCTCGCGCAATACATGCTCTTGGCCGGCGCCACATCTCGGACGAGGTGCACCGCAACCAGGCCCTCCTCCAGGTTCCCCTCGCCCGCCTTCCCGCCGGGCGTGTCCTTCACCCCATCCCAGACCACCGTGCTCCCTAGCTCCCTCGACACCCTCTCCGCGACGTCGATGCGCGGCACGTCCTCGTCGCTCTTGAGCGCGAAGCAGTGGACGTGCACCACCGGCAGCTTTGTGGCCGTGTGTGGCGCGAACAGGGCCTCGTGGCCTGCATAGAGACCTCGGAAATGGGGAAGGAATTCCGTTGCAGATGCAGGCAGGTTCATCACGAAGTGGGACACCGTGGCAGGTATGGGGATGACGGTGGGCGGGGGCCGTTGCGCATCTGGGTTGCTACGGGAGACCTTTTGTTTCGAAGGGATTGTGATCGTCTCGCCGGCGCTGTTGGCGGCCAGAACACTGTCGACGGCTTCATGGATGAAAACTCGGCCGTCTTTGTTGAAAGGTCGGACATAAGGGTGGACCTGTCGTCAAAGGGGGTCAGCTCTCTGGGGATCCAGTGTCCGTTCTACGTGATGTGTGAGAGAAAAGGATCACTATGCTCACCTTGTTCCGCGTGATAGCATCCTGTAGGAACCTGTAGCTCTCGGGGTTGTAATCATTTGCCCAGACGAACACGCCTCGCTTCCCAGCCGGCACCGCAAAGGGTCCAATCCCAGCCATCACATCACAGACCAACTCACCAGGCTTAAACATCCTGATCAGCCTCGTGTGCTCCTTCTCGAGCTTGCTGTTCCAGTAGACCTTGGAGTAGTCAAACTGAAACACACATCCGTTCTCGTTCACCTCGACGTTCAGGTCGTCAGGCCCAGCAAGGACCTCGTAAGCAAACGTCCTGAATTCAGACTCATCGCCCACATTGTCCACCTTGTTGATGACCGTGGTGATGTGCTGGTTCTTGTCGACCAGGACCTGCCCAATCATCTGCTTGTAAGGGAGGTGCTGACTCCGCAGGTTGAGATGCGCCACGTGGCCCGCCGTGTTGAAGCCCGCGGGGATGTCGTCATGGAGCTCCGGCGGCAGCTGCGCCGTCATCACGTCCCGGTACGTCCAGTAGTCATAGTCAAGCTGCAGCTCATACGCCACGATACCGACCTCCTCCTGCCTCACCAGCTCCGAGACCACGGGCCCCCACGTCTCGGGTTTCGCTGGGGAGATGGTTGGGTTGAGCAGCAGAGCTTTGCGGCCCTTGGCGGCGAGGAGGGCGTCTGGGTCCGGGACGACGGTGGAGATGCGTTCTAGAGAGAGCATGGCTGCATTCTTGGTCAAGGTCTGCCGGATCCGTGTGATGTTCTTGTTGTCGCGCACCGCCGCGGCGGCTAGGCTCAGCGTCTTGGTGAAGGCGGCCTTGTTGAGGACGGCGCTGGGCTGGAGCACAGGGGGTCGTAGAAGATTCATGATATCTTCTTGCTGAGAGTTCAAAGCCATAGGGTGAGTTTCTGGAGTCGACATGGTCATGTGAGTGGAGATGGTGGTGCTGTGATGAGATTCATGGTGTTGGGGTGTGCTTGTACTGGTGTGAGTTTTGGTGGGGAATTTTTGAACAATTTGGCGAGGCTGTCAACACTGGGGTCGTATCCAATAGACGATTCTTACAGGTGGTTGCTTGGGTGGGTCCGTTAGTGGGCGTATCCGCAAGGCTGACACTAATAACTACCCAACTGGTGATGTCACGACTGTATTCATCCAAAGACAACACAATATGTTCATGAGTACATGAGATTCTCGCATGACCTTGCGAACAAACCCGTCTTTACTGACCCGCAGAACAATTGGTCCTCATAGAAGCATGTCAAAGAAGCGGACACTTGACGCGTTCTTCACACCACCGTCCAAACAGCGTAGGGTTGACGAGGTTCAAAGAGATGAAACTCCTGTACGATCTTCATGTACCAAATCAAACTCCATGATAAACTCAATGCTGACATATCTAAACTTAATTCCACCAGACTTTAAAGTCGACACACGCTACCTACCCTTTCCCAATCCCAGACTTCCCAGCACACATCTCCAAGGACCTCTCGTCTCTCCCAGCAGTGGAAGGCCGCGTAATCAACGACCAACCAGATCTGGACCTCCTCTACTTCGAGCCCTACGTGCCAACTTACCTCGCCAAAGATGTATTCAGCTTCCTCCGGTCTCAATTACCCTTCTACCGTGTAAAGTACACCATCAAGCGCGGCAGCATGGAGACCAATATCAACACCCCACGATACACCACCGTCTTCGGCCTGGATGAGACCTCACGCTTCTCGGATGAAAGCAGCGGCGAGACAGCCATCGTTGACGCCGAGACGGGGCGCAAGGTCCCCGCGAGCGCGTATGCCAGGTACGCGCCGCGCCCCATCCCAAAGTGTCTGGACGACTTGCGGAGGTCGGCCGAGGCGGCGACGGGGGGCTGCAGGTTTAACTTTTGCCTGGTCAACTACTATTCGTCTGGGGCAGACAGTATCTCGTACCATAGCGATGATGAGAGGTTCCTAGGTCCGGAGCCGGCCATCGCCTCGTTCTCGTTCGGGGCGAGGCGGGATTTTCTGATGAAGCACAAGCCTGCTGCCATGGGTGGGCAGAAGCAGCAGGCGGAATTGCCTGAGGCGAAGCCGCTGAAGCTGCCTCTCGGGAGTGGAGACATGGTCCTCATGAGAGGGAAGACCCAGTCGTGCTGGCTCCATTCGATTCCCAAGAGGTCTGGGAAGAATGACCCTGGTGGGAGGATCAACATTACCTTTCGACGGGCCATGGTAAAGGGCGGAACTGACAACTATTATAATTATAATGTTGGCACAGGCCCAGTGTACAAGTGGAACGACACCGCTCGTGAGATGCAAATTTGTAAGTCTTGATTTTGGTGGGGGGTATAGAAACTCGAAGGAGAACAGGAAAAAAAAACGTCTAATGCTGTCAATGACTTCTCTTTTGCATTTATCCTTCTCTTTCTTCTTCCTTCTTCATCATGCCTTGAATCTGTACAGAAGCTCCAACATGTTTGAAGGCCTCAACTATCGGCCCCATCGGAACTGCGCATTGGCGTATTTGCAAAGGCCGCGGTAGAATACCTGGTAGCCAACGCCCTCGTTGTCTGGGACGTGAAATACCTCGGTGATGTGTAGGTGCCAGGGAGGGTATCCCTGGAACTCTACATAGGGGCCGAAGATGATCAGTAGGTCCGACTCCTCCATCACAATATCTTTCAGCTCCCCGTCAAGGAGAGTTGAGTCGATGTGCGCAGGGTCCACCTTGTTCCTCTGTGCCATCTCTGCCAGCGTCTTGGTCAAATCCACCAAGGAGTCCCGTCCGTCCTCATATGACACCAGCCTGACTAGCAGGTGGCCTGGCCCATCCCCTGCATAACCGGCTGTCGGTGCTGGTGACTCGATTGACTCGACGTGAGGAGCGCAGAGCGCCAGGGTCGGATGTTGCTTGCCAAAGTACGATTTGAGGTTCTGCGAGATTGCTCGGTGTATCTCGGGAAGATATTGTTTCAAAAGCCCTGAACATCCTGTCTTAGCAGCGCCCCCTCGCCAGGACTCTGGGGGGAGACTACACACCTGTTTTCTCGTAGACGTTCAGCACGGGTATGCCGGCGCACGCGCACCAGGCCGAGATCTCTGCCACCTCGTTCACCAGCCGCTCGAGCTCGGCGCCCCCCTTGCCGTCATCTTCCAACTTCAATATGACGCTCAGGATCTTGGGTAGTCTTTCCAGGCTCTTGACGTCCTTTCTTATCATGGCAGGATCGCGGTGGTGGTAGTAGAAGATGGAGAAAATGCGGTCACGGACAACATGGTAGGCTTGTCGGGTTCGGATGTATATGGAGAAGATGGTATGGACGATGGTGAAAACCAGGAGGTGTATCTGCGATTTAAGGAACTTTCGAAGGCCAAAGGTAGGTCGCCGGCCTCGAGCACGCTCATTCTGTTCTTGAGTGGCCTTGGTGGGTGGCAGGTATGGCTTTTGCCTGGTCAGCTTGCTTATCCTATGAGCCGTAGGGCTGGCGCGCAAGCCTGCAGCTTACCTCCAAAAGCTTTATCCTCTCCTGTGGGGTAAGAAGCCTCCCGCCAGCCTTCTCATCCCGCCTGTACAGTTCTTCTACTTGGTGTCGTGAAGGCATGACGACAAAGCTGCCTTCTAATTTGACCTTAGGACGTGTCGATTAGAAGGGTCTGAACCTCTCGCAGGGGCAATGCAGAGATGGAGAGACAAGGTGTGGAAAAAGGATAAGAGCAGAATGGCATGCCAGAAAATGCACACGCAATGTTGTCACAAAATGCTAAGAACCCTTGAGAAGTGGCATGGTGGTGTGGCAGTGATGGTGGCGAGTTTAATTTGTTGTTGTCCTGAATCGGGAAATATTTGGCATTGCTGCCGCCTGCAGTGCCACATGCATGTTCATGGATGGCTCTTGGGCCTGCCGAAGCTGCCGCAAGGGAGCTGTCGTCACTGGGGTCTGGGCTCTACTTTGGAGGGGCCCCCTGCAGCAGCCTGAACGGGTTCCCAAGGTTCCTTGCCCCAGGATCGCCAAACATCCCCTGGAACCTCGCTTTGACTACCTGGAATACATGCACAAATAATAAGCCACAACGACACATCACAAAAGCTGCAGGACCAGTCATCTGGTTCAGAGCAGCCATATACATATTCTAATTGAATTTCTACCTCAAGTCTCCTGCCCTTGGGGCCAGCAGCTACGACTATGTCGATGTCGAGCAGGCAGGACAGGGCAGAGTCCATGATAGGGTCAAGGGCTTTGTTCCCTCAAGGACCAAGTTTCTCGGAGGACGACTTCTCAACCAGAGATTTCATCACAAGGGATTTCGTAGATGAGTTGGCCGAGAGCGCCATTCCGGTCAACCGTCGGTCTGTGCCCGCTGTCCAAGCAGCGTTCGACCCAAAACCGTTGATCAGGACCTTTGAGAGTACGTGTCGCGGCGTGGCATACATATGTCTGGGGTGGGCTTGTTGCTGATCATGACCTCGTCCGTTAGATGCATTGGCACAGTTGGGGTCCCTATCCGAGAAGCTAGAAGAGGAAGAGTCGGGTCTACAGGCCGAGGTGCGACGAGCCGAGTCTCAACACGATCGAACTCTCGATGTCCTCGGCCGCAAGCTCGACGAGTCAATGAAACAATTCGAAGCCCTCGACCTCGCCCTGAACTATCCGAACGGCGTCAACGGCAATGACAGGAACGGGCGGAGTGATGCTGGCGGTAATATCGCAGTACAAATCGGCGAGAACCTCGAGGAGCTAGACAGGAAGCGCAGGAGGGCGCTGGACGCCAACTTCCTGATACGGTGCTGGAACGAGGTCTACGAAAACGGCCAGCTGACATCTCTGGAGGAGATGAAGAGGCAGGGTGGTGCGGAGAACAAAGTCCGGTGCGCCACGATCGCGCGGCAGCTGATGCGCATCAGCCAGAGATTGGATCCTACATCGTGGGGACAGGTGAATGGGTACCGGCGCAACGGCGTGACAAATGGCGTCACGGGGATCAGCAGGAAACATAATACTCGAGAGGTCCTGGAAAAGTACTGCGAGGTCCTGGAACAGGACCTGCTGGAGCAGTTTAACAGGAGCTACCGGGCCCAGAACTTCCCGGACATGATGCAGTGCGCAAAAGTCCTGCACGATTTCAACGGTGGTTCTAGCGTCATAGCCACGTTTGTGAACCAGCATGACTTTTTCATCAACAGGAACCAACTCCTGGCGGACGAGGTTACGGGCGATGACGAGAGCTGGGAACAGCTTGCCGATCCGGACAAGGAGCCACCAGGAGTCGAGCAGAGCCTACAGTCCCTGGTTGATGAGGTCAGGGTGATCATGCAGGAGGAGTCCTTCATCATCAAGCAGGCCTTCCCATTCGCAGAAACAGTCTTGATCAAATTCATTCAAAGAGTATTTCAACAGTCTATACAACAACGGCTCGAGAGAACCCTCGAGAAGGCAGATTCCGTCTCGTCTCTGGCATTCTTGCGTACACTGCACGCAGCGAGAACATACATCGGCCAGCTCATCGAAGACCTCAAGACACATGGACTGACCGAGCACCCGGAACCTTGCTCGGCGCAAATCTCCCAGACGCTGGACCAGCAGATAGACGAGCTGTTTGTTCCTTACCTGGTGGGGAATTCATACATCGACAGGGAACGCAGGAACCTGGAAGAATTGTACAGCTCATTGCTGTTCAAGTACACGATCTTCCATTCGAGGCGCAAGAAGGGACCCACAGGGTTCATGGCAGCCATCGCTCAGCAGGGCTCCCAGCTTCTGACATCAGCTAAGGAGGCCTACCTGGAACGTCTCGACTCCTCTGACCTTACACCGACGCAGAAGGCCATGATGCTGCGAGTTGCTGGGGTTAAGGACAATAGTGGCGACAAGAACGAAATCGAGGTCTCTGAGGAGGACGGTGTGCTGAGTGTTCAGGTGGCACAAAGGATGATGAAATGGCTTGCAGAGAGTGTTCGGAGGACTTTGGAACTGGGCTCCCCGTCAGACACTGCCAAGGATGTCAACAGTCTGCTCAACCTTCTCCTGACGAGCATGGGCCAGGTCTACGTCGAGACGTCGCTGGACGCCGCTCTTGATGCAGCGACATCGCAGGAAAACATCAAAGTCGAGCCTGACCTTGCGTACCTGCCTTCGATTCGGCCAGCAACTACGATTGCCAACATCATGTCACGGTTCATACATACCGTCATGATCAGGCTGGCAGAAGGCAACGCGACGGTGCGTCGGAGCATGGAGGCCCAGGCGAAGATGGGCATGGAGTCGATAGAGAGAAAGACGAACAATATTGTCAAGAGTTCCATCGACGTTGTGGTCAACTGGGTATCGAGGGCCTTGGCCACCCAAAGAAAGACGGACTTTAGGATGAGAGACAACGAGCTCGAGGCTATGGCCGAGCTTCTGCAGACACCAACGTGCCAGACGATCTGCAGCTTCCTCAAGCGTGTCTTGACCCTGGCCAAGCAGGCGATCGACGGCCACAACCTCGAGCTGTTCAGCAGCGAGCTCGCGCTCTCCCTGCACCGCCTGCTTTTTGAGCACTTCAAGAAATTCTTTGTCAACGCGACCGGCGGCCTGATGGTGACCAAGGACATCAACAGATATGTCTCCACGCTGAAAGAGTGGCCGCTTAGCAATGATGTCAAGAGCTTCCTTGACCTGCTTCCTGAGATCGGCTACCTGTTCATGATCGGGGCGGAGGCTCTGCGAGAGAAGTCACGCACCCTGACGACAGGCCCTGGGGCGGCAGGCGGAAAGAAGTTGACCAAGGCGGATTTCAAGGCATTTGTGGCGAAGCGAGAAGATGCCGGGAGTGTGGGTGTGCAGAGTGTGCTTAATGGGCTATAGCTGAGATGGCACAATTGCCATATTGTTGGTGGTGATGGCTCAGACTGTTTCAAAGCCAGACGTGCATGATCGGGGGGTGGTACCGGTTCGGCTGAGAAATGATACCATGATCTAAACATTACATGACCAAGCTCTCCCCGTCCGCAACAGGAGGTCCCTTCTGCCACAGCAGAGCTGAGATTGTGACCGCGACGGTCGCACCATGTATGTCACTTGCCTAATACAGCAATAAGCATTCCATCACCAACAACCAACTGCATGCAAACCGACCAACCAGCGATGAGCAGTTTCTACCACATACAATGATCAGCCAAACTTATACGGGCGGCTGCACTTCTCCCAAGCTGGAATAGGAGCACAGCCCCCTCGCCAATTACTCCCAAGACTCATCCCAATTACCGAGGACAATAAGGGCTCGATTCATTTCTCTCAGTCCGATATCAGTTTCAGTACGACGTTATTGTCCTTGTATGTCTCAAGCTATGCAGCAGGTCCTGCTCGCGTATCCAAAGAAGGTTAAAGAGAAGAGGCGCAGTTGGCAAAAAGGCACGCCGTTAAGCGCGGCTGCAACGTAGTGGTTGCCAGCTGAACCTTGTATGCTGCGCATTTTCGGCACCAGATGATGGGACCAAGAGTATCACCAGCTCCCCCGGGCCTGCAGATTGGGCCTTGTCTTGTATGTTTGTATGTGTGTCGAGGACCAAGTCCGTGAACGCAAGTTTTTTTCTTTTGGGGGGGGAGGGGGGCAGACTGCAAGAATGATGCTGTATCATTATTTATCTTTTGTTTCCCGAGTTTCGTGGTTTCCAGCCTTTTCGTGTTACCTTTTCTATAATCGTGTCAAAATCGTTCGACCTGTTGCACAGCACATGTACGCAACAATTCGCCTGCTCAAGCAGGCTGTGATCAGTCCAAAATAATGTGGATCAACCCATTCATCGTCAATCATACAGCGCAGATCGAGCGTCGGTCCCCTCTTCGGCGAGACCAAGACCTACATGCCCCCGCCCCCAGTACCGTACATAGCCAACCAAACTGAGCTTCAGGAGGCAGGCGGTGACGATAACGACAACTACCACGACCATGTCGAACAGCCCAATAGCCTCCCTCGGTCTCTCCTGCCCCAATGGCGGCACATTCTACATATGCCACGGCAACACGACGCAGTTCCTGGGCTGCTGCACGACTGATCCCTGCGCAAGCGGGAAGGGCCAGTGTCCGCAGTCCGACCTGCGGTATGCCAGCTTCGACAGAGCGGACTACTCGAGGATCGGGAGCCAGGCGTGTTCCAATGCCTCCGCCGCGCAGTGGTACACTTGTGCCGATACGACGGAGCCATTTCTGGGGTGCTGCTCGAGCGACGCGTGCGGGACAGACGCCGGGTGTGCCAAAGAGCACCTGGCGGCTGCGCGGCTGTCGGATAGCGAGAGCGATGCGGCAGTGTTCCTGACGAGCACCAATGGGGTAGGGGGGAGCTTGACGGCCACAGCGTCTGCCAGCAGCGTGGGCTCAACGGCGACGGACGCGAACGGTCCTGAGAGCCATGCTTTCTCTGGGCTGTCGGCCGGTGCGAAGGCAGGAATCGGCGTAGGATGCGCCATCGCCGCTGTCGGTCTGTCCGCGGTGCTCTTCTTCTTCGCAAGGCGGACCCTGAGAGACAGGCGAGGTGTCGTGGTGAGAGGAGCTTCGCCACCGATCCCGCGTGAAATGATGAGCGGCGACCCAAAGGACCCGTACCAATATTATGGTAGGAAAGATTCCCCCCAAACAAGTCTGTCAAGGAAGAGAGGCAGATACTGAACAGTCTTCCAGACCCCAACGATATCCTCTACACCCCGCCGCCGTTGTCGCCTCCCGCCAACGTGCCGTATTACAACACAGTTGCCAGCAGCAGATCGATTTACGACCCCTCGTACTCTGCACACTCGTCCTCTTCCTCCTTCAATGCCTTCGCTCGACAGGCGTCCATGCTATCGATGAACGATAACATCTTGGGGATCATGCCCTCGCCGTCGCTCGATGGCAGTCCCGAGCAAACACACCGGCAGCGCTGGGCCAACCTTCCGCAGCCTCTGCGCTGGGATCAGTATGCCCGCGTGCCGCAGTACGCGAGTCCTCCCCCGCAGCCGTCACCGCCATTTGGGGTGATAGCAGAGCTCGATGCGACGGTGATTCCTCTTCCAAGGCCAGCTTCTGAGGGGCCTCCGGCGCCAGCAAGGTATCCATCTTCCATGTATGGGCTGTACAGGCCTTCAGGGCAGGGATTCCGGAACATCACTTTCTGAAGTCATATGCAGTTACATACCCTTTGAATATTGTAGTGAGAGCTTCTGGCCAATATTTGGGGGAAATGAGAATGATTACTTGAGTGTGTAAGGCTGTAGTGGAAGGAGCTGGCTTGGAAGGAGGCCGAGCATAATTCAGGGCGTGTACCTGACTCGAAGCACTGACTGGCTTTGAGGCATACATGACAGTGAAAGGCAGCAACATCATCTACAATACCCAACACGTTGTTCTAATCTTAAGATGATTATAAAGGTGTGTAATCAAACATAGCTGCAATACAAAAATTATAAGGTGGTTGTAACGATGAAAATGAATGGGAAGTAGTAACCCTAGCGAGTCAAGACATGATCATGTCTAGAACAAATGCGGTGAAACCATGCTCTGGACACTTGGGGTATGACATTGTGCAAAGCATTGAAACCACACGTGGACTCAGGTTCCGACGGCTGTGTGACATGTCTGACCACAATGAGTTAGAAAAAGAAGACAGATGGCCTCTTCAGGTGCATGGCTTGAGTGGCAACTGTATAGTAAGCAGTGGCTCCTGAAGGACCGAGGTAGTACATTATAATCTATAAGTCGCTGAATACAGGCCCATGTCCTGAGTGAGGCTCTTCTGGACCTTTCTCTGGGGCAGTCGTATACCTAATCTGACCCCCCATCATGACGTCGGTAGGCGTACCGATTGGCTACTAGGTTTCAACTGTAACCTTATCGATCGGCGTTTACCACAGTGCAGTGAGAACCGGCAAGGGTGCCAGATCATTACAGGGTGTTAAGGTGGAACTGCAGGCAGTGACATCGTTAGCCGGCCGTAGTCGCTCAGGCTTTTTTCTGGCTTCTGGACACGTTGAGACAAGTCCTCGCCAGCTTCACCTCTGCTTAGTGGACAGGAATTTTCCTTTTCTCTCTTTTTCTTCGCTACATTTATCTTTTTTCCCTTTTGGTCCCTGTCTGTCTGAGTGAAGCCTCGGGATTTAGCACATTTAGACCTGCTCACTCCGCTCCATCTGCTCTGGTGAAGTTGGTTGTCCCATCTTCAGGTGTCTCTCAACAAGAGCCACACTGCTGGAACCGCCCCTGGTTCATCCACCCGCAGCTGCGGTAGCGGTCCCTAGCGACCAGTACCCCTGGTTCCTGACAGGCTCAACACCCACTCCCCCATAAAGCCGAGACTGTTCTAACTCCTCCCACTTCCATTCACTTTTTGAGGACAACTCAAGAGTTCCCTACAACAAGATGGAGAACGCTTTCGCAAGATCGGCAGACCAGGTCCTGTCGACCTTGGGGGTGCAATCCTCCACTGGCTTGACAGATGCGCAAGTCAAGGACCAAAGAAAGAAGTACGGCAAGAATGGTAGGCGAACCCACCCCACTCCTCCTCGTCGTCTCCAATGCGCCTGCTTTCCTTACTGACATAAATACGTGAAGCAATCGCAGAAGAGCCGCCTACGCCCCTTTGGGAGCTCATCCTCGAGCAGTTCAAAGATCAGCTCGTCATCATCCTCCTCGGCTCTGCCGCCATCTCTTTCGTGCTCGCGCTCTTCGAGGACGAAGGTGGTTGGAGCGCATTCGTTGACCCCATTGTTGTAAGCAGTTCTGTCTCTCAGGATGAATTCCCTCCATTCTCACAAGCTCTGACAATCATGTCTCACAGATCCTGACTATCCTGATCCTCAACGCCGTCGTCGGTGTCTCTCAAGAGAGCAGCGCTGAGAAGGCCATCGCCGCCCTCCAAGAGTACTCAGCCAACGAGGCCAACGTGGTACGGAACGATGGACATATCTCAAGAGTCAAGGCTGAAGATCTCGTGCCCGGCGACATTATCTCTGTGGCAGTCGGCGACCGGATTCCCGCAGACTGCAGGCTGATCTCTATTGAGAGCAACAGCTTCGCTGTCGACCAGGCCATCCTGACGGGCGAGAGCGAGAGTGTCGGCAAGGATTCTGGCGCGGTCGTGACGGACGAGAAGGCCGTGAAGCAAGACCAGGTCAACATGCTCTTCTCTGGAACTACCGTCGTCACTGGAAAGGCCAGGGCTGTTGTGGTGCTGACCGGCTCCAACACGGCTATTGGTGACATCCACGAGAGCATCACCGCACAGATCTCCGAGCCCACCCCCCTCAAGCAGAAGCTGAACGACTTTGGTGACAGCCTCGCCAAGGTTATTACCGTCATCTGCATCCTCGTCTGGCTCATCAACATCCCCAACTTCAAGGACCCGAGCCATGGAAGCTGGGCCAAGGGCGCTATTTACTACCTCAAGATCGCTGTCTCCCTTGGTGTAGCCGCTATCCCTGAGGGTCTGGCTGTTGTCATCACCACCTGCCTTGCCCTGGGAACTCGGAAGATGGCTGCCAAGAACGCTGTCGTTCGCAGCTTACCTTCTGTCGAGACTTTGGGAAGCTGCAGCGTTATCTGCTCCGACAAGACCGGCACTCTGACGACCAACCAGATGAGTGTGAACAAGATCGTCTACCTGAACGAGGCCGGCACCGATCTTGAGGAGCTTGATGTAGCGGGGACCACTTTTGAGCCCAAAGGCGATATCACTTACAAGGGTCAGGTCGTTCAGGATCTTGCTCAGAAGTCGTCTACCGTTCGCCAGATGACTGAGGTGGCCGCGCTCTGCAACGACGCCTTGTTGGCTTACGATTCCCGAAATGGCTTTGCGAACGTCGGCGAACCTACAGAAGGTGCTCTACGAACCCTGACTGAGAAGGTTGGCCCGTGTGCGCCCAGCACCCATGCAGCAGAGGACCGTGTGCACTACGCCAGCGCCTGGTACGAGAAGCAGTACAACCGTCTGGCCACGTTCGAGTTCTCTCGCGACCGGAAGAGCATGTCTGTCTTGGTCGAGAATGGCGGCAAGCAGAAGCTCCTCGTCAAGGGTGCCCCAGAGTCTATTGTTGAGCGCTGCACCAGTGTCGTCCTCGGAGCCGACGGCAAGAAGGTTCAGATGAACGGAAAGCTCTCAGACCTCATCATGCGCGAGGTCACCGACTATGGAAACCGAGGTCTGCGTGTCATTGCACTGGCAAGTCTCGATGACGTTTCAGGCAACAAGCTCCTGCAGTCCGCGAAGACGACAGTTGACTACGCCAGCCTTGAGCAGAACCTGACTCTCCTCGGCTTGGTTGGTATGCTGGATCCTCCTCGTTCTGAAGTTCCGGCTTCCATTGCCAAGTGCAAGGAGGCTGGCATTCGTGTCATCGTTATCACTGGAGACAACCGCAACACCGCTGAGAGCATCTGCCGTCAGATTGGTGTCTTTGGGCCACACGAGGACCTTCAAGGCAAGAGCTTCACGGGTCGCGAGTTTGACAACCTAAGCCCGCTGGAGCAGATTGAGGCGGCCAAAAAGGCGTCCTTGTTCTCCCGTGTCGAGCCGAGTCACAAGTCCAAGCTCGTCGATGTTCTCCAAGGCCTGGGTGAGGTTGTTGCCATGACCGGCGACGGTGTCAACGACGCTCCTGCTCTGAAGAAGGCTGATATTGGTGTTGCCATGGGCTCTGGTACCGACGTCTCTAAGCTGGCAGCTGACATGGTGCTGGCTGACAACAACTTCGCCACCATCGAGGCCGCTATCGAGGAGGGTCGCTCTATCTACAACAACACGCAACAGTTCATCCGGTATCTTATCTCGTCCAACATTGGCGAGGTCGTCTCTATCTTCTTGACCGCTGCCCTTGGTATGCCTGAGGCTCTGATCCCGGTCCAGCTTCTTTGGGTCAACCTCGTCACAGATGGTCTTCCTGCCACAGCTCTGTCTTTCAACCCTCCTGATCACGACGTCATGCGCCGTCAACCCCGGAAGCGTGACGAGGCTCTCATCGGAGGCTGGCTTTTCTTCCGTTATCTGGTCATCGGCACTTACGTCGGTCTCGCGACGGTCGCCGGCTATGCCTGGTGGTTCATGTTCTACTCCAATGGCCCACAGATCAGTTTCTGGGAGCTCCGTCACTTCCACCGCTGCTCCACAGAGTTCCCTGGCATAGGCTGTGAGATGTTCTCGAACGACATGGCCAAGTCCGCGTCCACTGTCTCGCTGTCGATTCTTGTGGTCATTGAGATGTTCAACGCCATGAATGCCCTCTCATCTAGCGAGTCTCTCTTGACCCTGCCGCTGTGGGACAACATGATGCTGGTGTACGCCATCACGCTGTCGATGGCGCTGCATTTTGCCCTGCTGTACACGCCTTTCCTGCAGACACTGTTCTCAATTCTGCCGCTGAACTGGGCGGAATGGAAGGCGGTGCTTATTATCAGCGCGCCCGTGATGTAAGTCCTTCTCTTCCCTCCCCTGCCGTTTTTTGGAGATGTTACTAACGCACTCCTCCAGCCTGATTGATGAGGTATTGAAGTTCGTAGAGAGGTCGTTCTTCATGCAGAAAAGGACGGAGTTTGATGCGGAGAAGATCAAGAAAGTGGAGTAGACGATGATCTGGTTGGAGGCAAAAGAAAAGTTATATTGCATCATACAGGCATAGAAGGCGGTTATGTACAGTCAGACTTGTCCCATTAACTTTAGATCTCAGACAGACACCTGCTATGCGGTGTATCCTATGGATGCGCCGGTGAATAGAAGAATACTCCGATCCATAAATTTGCAAAGACCAAGAGTAAAAGCCAGCTAGATCGATGAGCCAAGCATGCTCGCGTCCTGTACCCGCACGTCTGCCTGCACGCATCACATGTTGACCCGTCCTATGTCACCATGTTGATTTGAAAATATGGCTCACTTGATTCATATTAAGCCACCGGTTTTGTCATGATGTGTCTGGTGTCTATCGTACAATGCAGAAAACAAAGTCGTAGCTGCTCGACTGCATCCTTCCTCTCATGTCAAGGCAGCGTCTTTCCCCTCTACTGATCCGAAATCTCTCCTTCCAATGTCATCCCTAGGCAAGCTGCAAGCTGCATTCCGGGCTTAGTCCTGACGACCCTTGAGTAGCCTCTTGGTCACCTTGTCCTTCTCGATGATGTAGACGTGCGCGCCCCAGCCGGACAGGGCATCTCGGTCGACGGCGTTAAGGAGGGCTTGGGAGATGGTCTCGAAGAGCTCATCGGGACCCTAAAAGCAAAGACACCACCCGTCAGCCAAGAAGAATTAGGAAACTGGAAAGAAGAAAAAAAACCCTGATACAATACAAGCTCGAGGGGCGGGCAGGTAGGGACGTACCAGGTCAGGCTCCCACAGGTTCTCGCACATGCCAAACAGCTGCTCGGTAGCCGTCCCGCTCACGATGAAGTCCTTGGCGAAGTCGATGCAGCCGATGCTGTCGAAGCCACAGATAAAAGGCTTGCCTGTCTTGGGCTCGAGGCCGGCGACGACGGGGGAGACAAAGTAAGGGCCGAAGCGGCGCTCGTACAGCGACGAGGAGACGAGGTTCGCGAACGTCGTGGGGCTGATGGCGCGCTCCTCGCGCAGGCGGTACATGTTGACCTTGTACCGGAAGAGGTCCGACACGGTGCTCACATCCGTGGCGAGGCCTGTCAGGCCTAGATACACACTCGAGCCGTACGAGAAGATCTTGGGGAAGTTGTTGGACACGGTGAGGGCTTGGAGGCCGAGGCGGAGATCGCATGCTATGGCGACGCAGTCCTTGCCTACCATGGCCACGCAGGCGCCGCCATCTATGGAAGAGAGAGGATGTTAGTTGTAGGATGGGGGTGGAGGGCGGTGGATTTCGCTGTGGTGGACGATGTTCGTACTTATTGAGAAGGGGGACGACTGTCGTGGTGGTGGTGGTTAGCTGCTGTCTGTCGCTTGTGGGTTACGGCTTTGGGAGGGATGGGGTAGGACTCACCATGCTAGCAGTCTGATCTGGGGATTGTCGAGGCTGTAGAGAAGATGGAGTGCAATGAAGAGTGCGGTAGACTCTCCTGTTCTTCGTGAGGACTCGTGGTAGGTGGTTTGTGGGGAGCTGGTGGGATTGATGGTGTCGTCTGGGGGAGTTAGAGTTGTATGGACAAGCTAGCTGACGTTGGGTCGAGGCTCCAATGCTCAAGAGCTTAGAGCGTGCAGGCAACCTGAGCTGGCGCGTTGCATGTCTAGGCCGTCTGGGGTTGGAGGGGGGGGGGGGAGCCACCCTGGGAGGTGGCCGGTTCCGCGCTGATTGGCCCGCTAAGCCAGAGCTTCTGGCGCGTTCCGTTCAGAGCTCAGCAGCGTGGTGACCTCACTGCAAGGCTGCCTGATAAAGTGGCTTGCCACGCAACGCAACGAAACGTAACGAAATGCAATGCGCAAGTCGGATCAGCCTAGATCTCCTTGCTTACCAACAACAATAACCCTCATTCTCCTTTGCACCCCTTTGCTCAACATTCTATTTTCCGCACTCTCCTTACTCTTCAAGACTTCAAGAATAAAAACCGGACTGTTTGATTTCTTGCATCCTTGTGTGTAATCAATCTATTGCTCAGCGCATTCCCACTGCCCCTCTGCCCCTCACTCTACTATTGGAGGGGCATTGCATTTAGCAACACCCAACGCAACACCCAACATAAAACCAAAGGACCTGGAAATCAACCACGATTAGACTGGATACAATTCGTGTGTGAAGACGAGACTTAGAGGACTCAAAGAGAATTCTTCAACAAGGCGCTCTCACTTGGAAGGCTTGCAAGATGTCCTCTACCTCGGTGCAAGTTTGGGCGCAGGACCTCAGAAAGGCTGTAGTGAAGGTGGCTCCAGGCACATCGATGTTCAGTGTCTTGGAGGAGGCATGCCAGAAGCTCAAGTTGCCTGCTGATAAATACACGCTGAAGTGAGTGGTTGGGCCATCTCTGGCAGCCTGTGTGGAGGAGCCAAGCTGACACCACTGAGTGCGTGAAGACACCAGAAGAAGCAATTCCAACTGAACGATGCATTCCGAGTCACTGGCCTGCCACCTGGTGCCAGGCTGGAGCTCGTCGCCAAGTCTAAGACCCCCACTGTTGTCAACATCGCCTTGACACTGCCGGAGTTCATTGCCCAGACCCTGTCCACCCGACGCCTCACGAGAAAGTTTCGAAACGACACGACGCTGTGGAAGATGCTGCGGCAGTTCGAGGCTGACGGAGCAGCTGAAAACAAGAAACTGAGCTTTACGGACCGTGCTGCTCCACAGACGAGCAATGGAGTGCAGGCAGGTAGTGGCCAGCTGTACTACGAGATGCCCGTCCTGCGGATCATGAACCGCGAGGTCTCGACGCTGGTGGACTTCCAGAAGACGCTGTCGCAGCTGGGCCTAGATTCTGGAAACCAGGCAATACAGCTTTCGTTCAAGCCCACCCAACAGACCCTTAGTGAGGCTATGCAGGAGATATCACAATTTTTCAAGGATGAGGAGGCCGTTGAGGTTAAGGAGAAGGAGGCCGCGCGAAAGCTAGAATCGCCGGCCGCGCCGGTGGCCGAGAACTCTGCGGCAGCAACTGGGTCGGAGCCACCTAGTGCAGCGGTCAATACAGCGACAGAGGAGGCTCCGAATGATGCGGCTCAAGAGACCACAAAGGAAATACCGTCAGCAGCAAACATTACAGATGGAGCAGGAGACGCTATGGACGTCGACGAGCCTGCGGCCCCGCCCCACGATCCCCTCAAGCCCACCAACATTTTCTCCGCTCCTACCAACGTGACCCCAGCCGCGGCGTCCGTCGACCTTCCTGATTCGTACTACACGCCCACAGTTGCGCACGCTCAGATGCATCAGCACAAGTTGCAGGAGAACGCGGTGAACAGGCGCCTGAAGTCGGACGCGGAAATCGAGGCTGACGCCCGCGCCGAGGAGGCAAAGTTCGCAGCGGTCAAGAAGATCACAGTGAAAGCACGCTTTCCAGATGGGACCGCTGCGCAGTGGGAGTTCGGACCCGATGATACCGGTGCGACGCTGTACAAGGCCGTACGCAGCGTCATGGCCGACGACTCGGCGCCCTTCAAGATCGTGCTGCCTGGTCCGCCGACTGCAGAGAGTCATATCAAAGACGATGCAGGTATCAAGCACAAGTTGATCAAGGGTTACAAGCTATCTGGCCGTGTCCTTGTCAACTTCGTCTGGGAGGATAGCGTTTCCCAGCATGTCAAGAAGGCAGACTTTTTGAAGCCCGAGTACGCCAGTGTTGCTCGCAAGGTCGAGGTGCCTGATATCCCCGTAGTGGAGGACGAGCCCGAGACGAGTGCGAGGCCTCAACAAGCGGCACCTCAGCCTTCGAGCTCTGCTGACAGCGGTGGATCTGCAAAGAAGATGCCGAAGTGGCTCAAGGGCTTGGGAGGCAAGAAGTAGACTCGGGGAGTATGTCCATATGTGAGGCTAACGGGCAGAGGCAAGCGGCCGGGCCTTTTATTAGCCTTGCAAGAAGAATGCCGCAATGATTTGGGAAGAAGACTGCCCTGTGGACACAAATTTGGTTGTCCAACCCAAGTCCTACATGCTTCTAGAGGATGTGATTAGGAAGATCCTCGCCACGAATTTTTTCCTCCAGGGGAGCAGATGGTTATCTGTATGTGCCACGCAGGGAAACATTGTTGTCATCAGGGCTATAAGGGCGTGTTTTGAACTTCGCGGCATTGGCATAGCACCAAGCTAGGCGTTTGGGGAGGCATAAGGAGCGGGTTGCACGCACTCTGTACCAAGATACAGCTCTCTTTATAAAATGCCACAGTGTAATAATATATCAGCAATTACTCCTAACGTTACCACGACCGTTCGCAATTGAGGCTTCATCAACATCTCTTGGATTGAAGAGGTAGTAAGCTGAACGCTGCAAGCACCAGTCAGGGTTGCAAGGCACAGGTTACATTCAATACGCTTATATTGCTGCAGTTCAAATTGGACTGCGGATCCATCAATCCATCCATCCATCCATCCGAACCCCTTAGAGAGCCGGCTTCTGTATCCGTCCGTGGGATTCAGGCCCAAGATTATCTGACGAAAGGAAAAGTGCTATCGAAATTCGGCCTTTCTGCGCTACTCTGCTACTCCGGTAAATAGCAAGTCGCCGACTCTTGAGAAGGGAAGGGGGAACGGGTGCATGCCCAACAATCGTAGGTGGCTGTGCAAGAGCCCCTCGAATCTTTCCCAGGTTTTGTCTTGACGATGTTGTCCAATGCCTGGACCAGCTTTGGTCGTTTGTACCCCTTTGGCCCGAATTTCGGGACAAACGCGTGAACACGATCTCGTAAGATGTAGCAAAGGGGGTGCCGGTTGGGAGCTCCGCTGACATTGTACACGCCCATCCATGTCTTGGAGGGCCGCAGAAATAGGTGGTCGAGCGTCCCGCGCGGCGCGGGTTGAGCCTCTCAGACCCTGTCCATGTCCTGTGTCACACCGGGCTTTTGGTGTGTAAATCAATCTTGTTTAAAAGGCCGTGTCACGATTTAGTTTCAATACACAAAAAAAGCTGTGTGTCGGCCTGGAATGTCAAAGGGGCTATCTGAATCTAGTTTTTAGTGTCTTTTTTCTTCTCAAAAAATGTTCGTCATGATCAACATGACGTGCAAACGGGCGGGATCCAAAAGACCTTGGAGGGACATTCAGATCGACAAGCGATGGCGTAACTGTCAGCAGGGTTGGTTGACGGTCGCTGAGGGCCCATGGGCGAACAAGGCAGAGAGACAGAGTGAGAGGTCGCAATTGCGGGCCCACGCGGGCCGTGTCCTCGTCTTGTCGCCCTGTCTTGGCATACGAAACCCTTAGAAGAGGAGAGTCAAGCCAAGGAAAAATTGGTTCTACATAGGACTACTATGATGGCGTTCTCGAGAGGAACGGGCACACATTCACTTGTACGATGTAGCACTTGTCGAGCGACTGGTTGAGCCGCAACAAGGGGTGGCTGGGATAAGTGCATATTTTGTCTGCTTTTTCTGGTTCCTCTCCTGTCCCTGCAAGCCAAGCCCCCATAGGGGATGGGCGCCTGGTGCATGTCACCTTGTTTTGTACGTACCAAGGGTCCTGGGCCTCCCTCGTGCCTCGCCCCGCCGGACTGAGGAACTTGAAACGAAACGGCCCAACCGTTGAGAGCCAATCAAAGAGAATGCATGAACCTGAACACACCCCAAACGGGCAGTCCGGAAAAGGCGTTGCACACCTCCCTGAGGACAAGCAGCCTACCACAACGGGTCCAACATGTCGCACCCGTCTCCAAGGAGTGCGTGGCAGAGGCGAGGTTGGGACCAGTTTCCTCTTCCTTTTTCCAAGCACATTTGCTGCTGAGAACACCGAACAGACGAGTCGCCTTTGCTGGTCGCCGAACAACTCGTCCACGCTAGCATTTCACCGTCAGCACGATGGAGCCGTTGCGTGTTCAGCTCTCTCATTTTCGTCTCCATCTAGCGTACAAACCCATCATCTTGGGATGCAATTCTTGTTGCGAAAGGAGTCTACCGGTGAGCCGTGTTACGCTGGGCTCAGAAGACACGATCCAGCGCTAAATATGCATAACTGAGTCCACCCTAGGATGGATGATCTGCATTGTTTGGGGCGGAACTTGATCTGCAAGGTACAGATCAATCCAAGTCGGGAGGGAGACCCTAACTCTAGCCACGCGCAGATGGTGTCAGGGGTAGTGACCGGCAGTTAACATTTGAGAGGAGATATAACCAATGCTTGTCACCCTTTCCCCTTCTTTTCCTTTTCCCCGTTTGTCATTCATACCTCCTTCTCTCTTATTCAAAGGTCACACCTCATCGGCACATCGTTTTTCTCTTTCTCTAAACGAATACCACCTTGTCCCTTTCAAGTCAGTCAGTCAGTCATACCCAACAGTATGAAGAAGGCTTTTTCCATACTGGCCTCTGTCGTCTCCTTGGCAGCGGCCACCCCACGCCCTGCTGGTCGCGACTATGTTCTCCGCCAGCCCAGGGCAGTAGACAGCACAGACTGCATTCCCGAGAACTTCACCGTCTCAAATTTCTTCGCGGCAGGCGAGAACTCCACCAGCCTTGGTGAGGCCTACTTCAGCTACTTGGACCCTCATACCGGCCTCACGACAACCTGTGAGCTGAACTCGACCTCGGTAGACCTCAGCGCGGAGGGCAGCGCATATGCAAACTACGCATGTGATGATTCGTTGCTCAAATTTCAATGGGGTTACGACGAGGATGCGGGCGGTTATTTGCTGGGCGTGGCAGAGACGATCTGCAAGTGAGTGGTTGCTGCCTGCCCGTCCCTCTCTTTGATCCCTTATATTTCGTTTGTCTAACCTGCTGTACAGTGGCACATACTCCACCTCGGACTCGTGGATACCAGACCTCAGATGTCAGAACTGCACCAGCGGCCTGGGTGTGGAGTGCAAGTTGCCAGGAAACGACTCGTACACGGCGGATTTCTCAGGTATTCCTCAGCCAATTCAGACGTGAGGGCTTGCGCTTGATGTACGACATAAAGGACGATAATTGGTGGTCTTTGTAGCTGTTCTCATGGGAAGGGGAATGCTCATTGACTGGTCGAAATGCTAGATGATAATATACCCAGTGTAGTTTCATACTCATACAGCAGTAATGACTGGATTTAATACTGATGACTGCTTCGAGCTGATCTTTTGGCTTGAATTTTGTTGATCATGTTGCAACATCAGATGAACCCCAGTACTTTTTCTGCAGTGAGCAAACTTGTCAGACAGTTCGTAGCAGACGGCCAATCCTGACGACCTTTGTAAGCCATGAGGTCTAGCATGTTTGTCAGACAAAGCCTTAGAACGGACCTCATGTGTTCCTCTGTTGGCGGCTGGTGGCGTTGACCCTGGTCCCCAAGATCTGGCTGATTGATCCTTTAGCCGTTGTTTTGGCCTAAAGGGAGCCTGGGGTATGTGGTGCACTAGTATTTCCCCGCCAAAAACGCCCCCTGGCCAGCTCCAAAAACGACGTCATGTGCTCAGTGTTTGCCTTTTTCCCTAGTGACCACCACAATACCTTCGTCGGTGACATTGATTAACCCAAAGTGGTCTTGGCTCTACCAGATGACCAGCATACTCTTACCATTTCCATTCATCATCACCGCCGTCATCATCATGTCTTGACACCTTCAAAGATTTCGCTCCTGCGTCAACTGCTAAACCTACTTAGACAAGAACATCGTGCGAAACCTCGCAGGCATCTTAGGAAAATGCGACGTCTCCACGTCTAGCCAAGTCAACGACTTCGCTAAGGCATGCAAAAAATCATCTGAACGTTTCGGCTACTACCTACAAGATGCGCCTCCTCTCGAACGTCCTCATCACCTACATCCTAGGCCTAGCAAATACCGCCTCCGTCGTGGCCTCCTTCGCCGCAGCGAACCCTCTCGACATCCAACGGCCCATCTCACACCTCGACGCCGACAGCGATGGCCTCTCGACAGCCTCCTTTCCCCCTTCCCTCTTCACCTCCCTCGAGCGCTTCGCCCGCCTCGTTGACATCGCCTACTGCGTCGGCACCTCGGGCATCTACCAGCCCTTTACCTGCGCCTCCCGGTGCAAGGACTTTCCCAACCTTCGCCTCGCGTCGACCTGGAACACGGGCGTGCTCATGAGCGACAGCTGCGGGTATGTGGCCGTCGATCACGGTTCAGAGGATGGCAGGGAAGAACCGGCGATTATCGTCGCGTTTCGCGGCACGTATAGCCTGACCAACACGGTCATAGACCTGTCCACCGTGCCACAGGAGTACGTGCCGTACCCAGACCCAGACGAGGGCGATGATGGCGACGACGACGACGATGACGACGACGGAGACAACGGCGGCAATACCAGCGAACAGAGGTGTACAAACTGCACCGTTCACATGGGCTTCCTCGAGAGCTGGCGGCAGGCCAGGAGGCTGGTCCTGCCGGCCGTGAAGAGCGCGAGGGCGAAGCACCCGGGCTACCCCGTCCGCCTTGTGGGCCACTCCCTCGGCGGCGCGGTAGCGTGCCTTGCGGCGTTGGAGATGAAGGTCGCGCTGGGTTGGGACGACCTCATAGTCACCACTTTCGGAGAGCCGCAGGTCGGCAACGCGGGGTTCGTCGCGTTCGTCGACCGGGTGTTTGGTCTCGACGGCAGCTCTCCCCAGGCTGATGTCCTGAACGAGCAGGAGTGGATCTACCGCCGTGTCACGCACGTCAAGGACCCCGTCCCGCTGCTGCCGCTGAGCGAGTGGGGGTACAGACCACACGCGGGCGAGGTGTTCATCATCAAGAAGGAGCTGTCGCCTGGGGTCGAGGACCTCAGGATGTGCCGGGGCGACGAGGACCAGGGCTGCATCGCCGGGGGCAGCGAGAGCAATAGGCTGCAGCTCTGGCAGCTACTCTTTGCGCACCGGGACTATTTCTGGAGGCTGGGCCTCTGTGTTCCCGGCGGGGATCCGTCAGACTGGGGACGGCCACCGTATAATGTGAGTCAGCCGGATGAGCTATGAGAAAGAATGTGTAATATGGGGGGTGGTAGCAGCCTGCAGACTCAAAGAATGGCTGGGGCTGCCTTTTTTGGGACTTGTATTTGGGTCTCTGCTGAAGAGCTACTTGCATGGCAGTTGGCTTATAGCGATGGCATCGTCGTCTAATCTTCTGAGGTTGGGGGAATCAGATACACTCAGTAATGGCGGACAGTAGTTACGCCCATGGTGAAAACAGAATGATCTGACATTGACGATATATGAAGTATCAAAGAGATGACCTCCTGCTCCAAATAATGCTTCAGAATGTTTGACACTACGCCATGTCAAAGCAAAATTACGGAGCATCAAGTTCTCCATATGTGCGATTCACAATCAATACGGAGAAACTAGCTAGCATGAGATCTGCAGATGTCCTTCTTCCTCCTACAAAGCGAGGGCTATGGGAGGCTCGAAGTCTTTCCTGGTTTGACGATGCTAACGGCAAAGGGTTCAAACGGTCTGCCGCAGGTCTAATAAAACCTAGGCGCTCACTTTCAGCTGGCACACCTCCACGGCCTCGGCCTTTTGAGAAGGATTCTCTTCAATCTTCCCATCTCTTGGCCATTCACGTCGGTACAGAGCCGACCAACAGGTTGAGAGGGACAAGGGGTTGAGGGGAAGAGATAGCGAAAGAGAAAAGAAGAGAAGAAGAAAAAGGAGACTGCGCGCGTGATGTAGTCTTACAGGGGGGGTTCCCACACAAGCACGCCTCTCAACGTTTTGTCTGCGTAGGGCGGCGTGGTGGCCCCCTCTTTTCAAGGGTCCGGGTCTCCGCCGCCACCAGCAAGCAAAGCAAAGAAATCGAGGCTGACATTCCTCCATCGAGGAGGGTGCGCCAGTGAGAAGAGGACCAATCAAAGTAACCAAGGGGGGGGGCCCACCAAGAAGAAGCACGAGAAAAAGGTTACAGGGTGAGTGACTGCTGCTGCGAGGCGAACAAGGCCCTTGCCCACAATTGCACGCACATCCCGCGGCTCGACCCGTGGGGTTTCCGGAATGCCCGCATGATGGATGAGCGGCTTGACACGAGGAGGAGGGGGGGGGGGTAGGGGAGGGGAGGGGTTTGAAGTGAGACTGGACCGGCTCGTTGATTTAATTTAGAGGCGACAAGAGGCCGTTGAGCCGTATTCCGTATTCCGGACTCCGAGATTGTTCTTTTCAGGAGTGTGTGGA
Organism: Cryphonectria japonica; assembly: GCA_014851275.1. Classification (NCBI taxonomy): domain Eukaryota; kingdom Fungi; phylum Ascomycota; class Sordariomycetes; order Diaporthales; family Cryphonectriaceae; genus Cryphonectria; species Cryphonectria japonica. Next base: position 2,828,468 of record JACWTT010000001.1, on the reverse strand, counting down.
CTTACATCCTGTGGTAGTATAGTGCGTACAAACGCGCGGGCGCGCACACACACAGAGAAACGCACATGCACATGCAACGAGATAAGGAGTTTCGATATTCGGCAGGTCAGATGTTTCGAGCCAGGTGGTTTGGTTCGTCAGGCTGAAGTGTGGTACGTGTGACTTGAGTTGGGGTGGCTTGGATCTTTCTTTTTTGAGGGTGATGCTAAGATGAGGGCCAATCTTGGGGCGAGAGGGGACACGAGATATATCTTGTATGGTCCCAGCACTTACCATTTTATTATAGTATCTATTCCCTTTGTTGTCGGCCTGCAATACACACAAGGTATGCCTGCCTGGCCATTGAAGGGCCCCCCACTGTGAGGCTCATGCACTTTGGGGCGGGTTGTTTGGTACACCATGATCTCATTCGGAGTTGAGGCATGGGTCACAAGTACTTAGCTTCGGAATAGAGACAAGAAACAGAGACAGACAAGATAGATCTTGCAATGTGACATTGGTGGTATCGTGACGAGCTTGATGGCAAATTAATGGTGATTTCCAGGGTTTAGGGGATGGCCAAGGGGGGGGAGGGGTGTGGTCCAGGTCTGGGGGAACTCCGACTGGGAAGAGGGAAGCCAACCCACTCAGCTTGGAGGAGGAGGAGGCCGATCACAAGACTGTCGGTGACAGCGACCGTGCAAGGTGTGAGCGTGCCAACCAGATCAGCTGGAGGGGGGGGGAGAGGGGGCACATCCATCGCCTTCTGGTCTATCAGATATGCAGCAATAAGCACAAATACAGCACACAGGACAAAGGGGTCTAGGTCAGTCTAATAAAATGCAAACATATGTACAATGGCAGTACTCCAAAGATAAAAAAGAAAGAACCAAAGGAAAGATACCCACCAAAAAGACTCAAAGGGTTGGAATCATGTGCATGTGGTGCGCTGTATGTATGCATGCTAGGTGTGTTATCAGCAGGGTCCCTCTAATGGATAGTGGTCGAATGGGAAAGAAGCACTGTGCGTGCGTGGGTGCGCGTGGGCGTGACAGGTGGGAGACACCCGGGAGACAGACAACAGAGCTTTCTGTGCCAACCAGAGCCCAGACTCAAGCTCTCGCCAGGCTACCTGCCACCAGACCGGCAGACCTCGCTAGCACCTACCTTGGAATTAGGCGGTGGGCTCTGCAATCTAGCAGGTACCCCGCTACCAATTACGCCTGTCGCCCTCCCCCTCCCCCTCCCCCCCTTTCGACTGAAGTTTTCTCTCCAAGCTTCTTGCTGGCCATTGGGTCTTGCCAGAAATATTGCCTTGGGTGTCCCACTTTATTTACAGCTCACCTCAGTCTAGGCTGGCAGGGCTGCCGTGGCTCTTAGCGTGCCAACCTGACGCTGGGGCCCTTTCAACTTGTAAACGCACTGGTGCAGAGGAAGAGAGAGAGAGAGAGAGGAAGAGGGTCAAGGTTAACTGGTGCCTTTTCCCTCCGACCTTACCCCCTTCCCACCTGCACCACATCCAAGAGTCCAACGTCTTTTCTCTCGCCCAAAACACAACATCACCAACTGACGACCACTGTAAACAAACTTGTTTCTGCACACCCAAACCACTCCCTCACCAAAGGACCTTTTCTTCTCTTTCCCCAGCTCACAACACTCTTCAATTCTATTCCCTCTTTTACACTCGTCAATAGACTTGTGAGAGATCTGAAAAAATGGCTACTGAAGTAAGTCCCGCCTACCGCCCCTCGAACCCCTCAGATACTCGGTGTCTCTCCAGAGCTCCTCTGCATCTCGTAGCGCTTCCCACCTCTTCCCCTTTCCCTGGCCCATCGCTCACTGCTTATTGTTCACCGCGATGGCTTCATCAACTCCATCTGCACCTTTGTTAAGCTATCTGCTACTTTCTTGGGGCCATCTGTTTGCTAACTTCTGCCCGTAATCTTCAGCGCGAGAGGTTCGTTTTTTTTTTGTGCATGTCACCGCCACGAAGGCGGCCCTACACCCATCCCCCCCTGCGCCAGAAGACTGACCGAAGCAAAACAACCGGAACAGCAAGACTTTCCTCGCCCGGCTGTGCGAGCAGGCCGAGCGCTACGATGAGATGGTTTCCTACATGAAGGAGGTTGCCAAGATCGGCGGTGAGCTCACTGTTGACGAGCGCAACCTGCTCAGCGTCGCCTACAAGAACGTGGTCGGAACCCGCCGTGCCTCTTGGCGCATCATCTCGTCCATCGAGCAGAAGGAGGAGTCCAAGGGCTCCGACAAGCACGTCGGTACTATCAAGGAGTACCGTTCCAAGATCGAGCTGGAGCTCGAGAAGGTCTGCCAGGATGTCCTCGACGTCCTCGACGAGTCCCTCATCCCCAACGCCGCCTCTGGCGAGTCCAAGGTTTTCTACCACAAGATGTAAGCTGGAAGCAGACAGCGTGTCGTCGCACGCCCCGATCCCGCCACAGCCCGGAATTTGGTATCGTTCGTTTCTGACCTTTGGTTTTTCCCTCAAAAACAGGAAGGGTGACTACCACCGTTACCTCGCCGAGTTTGCCTCTGGCGAGAAGCGCAAGACCGCTGCCACCGCTGCCCACGAGGCTTACAAGGTAAGAAGACCCCCCCCAAAAAAAGGAAGAAAAAGACTACGAGTGTGGCAAACGAAGCCCACTGGCCATCACGCGCCCGGCTGCTAACGTGTCTCTCTCTTTGCTCCACAGTCCGCCACCGATGTTGCCCAGACCGAGCTGACCCCCACCCACCCTATCCGCCTCGGCCTGGCCCTCAACTTCTCCGTCTTCTACTACGAGATCCTGAACTCGCCCGACCGTGCGTGCCACCTCGCCAAGCAGGCATTTGATGACGCCATCGCTGAGCTCGACTCCCTTAGCGAGGAGTCATACCGCGACAGCACCCTCATCATGCAGCTGCTCCGCGACAACCTCACCCTGTGGACCTCGTCCGACAACGGTGAGGCTGAGGCCGCTCCTGCTGATGCTGCCAAGGAGGAGAAGCCGGCGGAGGAGAAGCCTGAGGAGCCCAAGGCCGAGGAGGCTGCACCCGCCGCCGAGTCCTAAACGGCTCTCTTTTCTCTCTGTCTGGTCCTTTGAGCGCCTGCGAAAAGTCGATGGAGGTTCGATTCTCTGCTAATGTCGAAGCCGTCCATGGTGTCAACAGTGGATCGGGTGATGTTAGAAGTGAAAGGTGGTAGGGAAAGGCGATTTATGGCATTGGTCACGATCCGGATCACCTCTTCCAGGGGAGTTGGTTGTTGTGGGTAGCGAGGATACAGGGCATGCCTTTTGTTTCTGTTCTTGGCTTCCATGGGGAAATTCTCTGCAGCACATGGTTTCTCGTGACCCCATGGGGTGTCCAACCCATCTTGTGGAGATGTCACAAGCCCTGGAACTTGTTTTTCATGGATTATGTTGATTTCTTTAAACTCCTCCTGTTTGTGTCTTTTGCCTATTCCATATCGAGAGTGGTGGTCTCGAAATTCCCCCCAAGATGTTTTATCAGTCCTCACACACAACACACACACAAACCAAATTTAAAGCCCCAGAAAAATCAAAACAGTCTTCAACCCAACAACCTACAGTTCCGCTACTGCTGCAGCAACTATGATGGTCTGCGTATTCATGTCTATCTCTTTACGTCTTGCTCGTTCCAGCAGCAGTCTCTGTAGGCCTCTCAAGATTCCATTATCCCTGCACGTCCAATTGTCTGTCATTCTGGAAGTTTTTATAAGTCTTCAGATCCTTGACTAGGAGACGACAGGGGGAGAGAAGAGGAGAGAAGAAGAAGAAAAAAAGGCCTTCGTTACTTGGAGCTGGGACGTGGCACGTGCAACACAGGGCTCATTCGTCAAGCTACAAACGAGTCCTCAAGGTGACAAAGAAGCGGAGGGCTTTGGTTAGGGCAAAGCTGACTGGAGTGGCAGCAGCCGTGTCTGCTACAGAAATCTTGGCTCTGACCTGTTGATTTGTGAAGCTGGCGCGGTATACGGAGCCGGCTTGCTTGGTTATAGAACAGGAAGGGCGGGATTTTGTCAGAAAACATGTGAGTGACGAGGACTAGGACATTCTGAATTCGTAATGTTCGTATGTCAAAAGCGAGCATGTGAACAAAAGAAAATAAAGTAGATATAAAAAAATAAAAATAAAAGAAAGCAGGCAGGGTATCGTCTTCTCGCTCATGGCTCGTCCAAATAAACATTATCCAGGCTACGCCTGAACCTGCCACCTCAAATTGCAATAAACTCCCCAGGATTGATGGTATTTCCCTCCCCTTACTTGACACCAGTGATAGATGATGGATCAAGGAAGATGGGAAGAGAAAAGAAGACAGAAGAACAGCCAACAGCCTCCTCCATGTGGTGAACCGTCAGTAGAACCGGAAACGCCTTGTCCCGCCCCCCCCCCCCACCAACGCCATAAAACAAGCCGTCATAGCTGGATAAGCACCTATGAGCCACGGTGGTTTTGGACCACGCATTCCATCCTGTCGTGCCCGCAGAGCTTTACTCTTCTCTCTCTCTCGTTCACTCGCACGTACTCTTGACTTGTCTCACCACCATATCTGGCGTCGTCGACGTCGACGTCTTGGGCGCCACAATCTTCCATACCACTCTGCCGTGCACGTTCTCCCCCCGGAGGGACTGGACGCCCTTGGGCCGCAGCAGCCGCGCCATCTTGGCCTCGCCGAACTTGGTGTCGATCTTGACGGTCTGGACACCCTCGGGCCTCAGCAGCCTGGCCAGTTTCGCTTTGCCGAACTGCACCTCGGCGCGGTGCCTGTCTAGGTCGCCGGGTGACCAGCTTCTCCGCGAAGGAGGGGTGGGTATCTGCAGGGACAGGAGGGTGGGCTGCTTTGTGGACGCTGCCATTCTTCCGCCTGTGCCCTCTCCTGCGTCCCTGGTGGTGGTGGTGGTGGTGGAGGTGTTGGTAGATGTGATCATTGCCCTTGGTGTTTGTTGAGGTCGGTTTTAAGGTCGGCGATGGAGGTGCTGCAATTATGCTGTAAATGGCGCGTAATAGGGATTTACTCCAAGTATCAAAAGGAGAAATATCATCAACAAGAAACAGGGTTTTCTCCCCCAAGACTGTGTACGGATTGGGCAAAGGGGAAGAACGGCCGCAGTGGAGGATGGTGGATGGTGAATGCGCATGGACCGGCTTGCTTGAATAGCCTCGTCTTGTTGTCTTTTGCTTCTTCTGCTCACGAGCAGGTGATCCACCACGACATGGCTTGCAGAAGAATGAAGCGAGAGAGAGACACACACAAACAAACACAGAAAGAGAGACAGTAAGCCCCGTGTGGCGAGAGAAAGGCCGGGCGAGTGTGCCTGGGGCGTCCCGAACATTTTGAAGCCCCCGATCCGCAGCGGATCTTTTCTCGGTTTGTCATCTATATATCTTCCTCTCTGTGTCTCTCTTTCGTGTGAGAGTCCTTGCAGTATATCGAAAACCACCCCAATCCTTGACAACGATGGGATGCCCGCGACCCGGCACGCTTTGGGCGAGTTGAAACCCAGTTGGGGCGTACGAAATCTATTTGCGGAGGCGAGAGGGTGAGAATATTTCCTGGATTGGGCAAAGGTTGAGCCAGGAGGCCGGCATTCGTAGGCCTGGCCACAAATCCTCCGCAAGCCCACGATAGATAACTTGGTGGTCTCCACGCGCACCTGCAGCTGCAGCGGGTGAGATCCTTCGCGCCGGCTCACGCACAACGCAGGGCAAGGGCAAGTGTGGCTGCTCGGCAGGTCGGACCTGCTGAGGTGAGATCACAAACGGCGGGTCATTTTTTCTCTCTTATTCTCTTGTAATCTACCCCGCGATGCCGGCTTGAATCAGTGGGCGGCTTGATTGATCGTACACTCCCAATCTATGCAGCACTTGCTGCACCAGCACACCGTGATACTGTAGGTGAACGTGCCAACCCCCTTCCCTCCCCCCCCGGCGGTTCCGACCTTCTCTGAGATCGGGGGATGAGGGGCGCAGGAGACCACACACTCGCCGTTCCTGAGACGCAAGGAGGCTTTTGAAATCGGGTCTCTGCAGTAATTAGTAGAACTGACTGCCCCTCGTCGGCCGCGAAGGAATCTCTCTTCCTCGCGTCGCAGCAACGGCATTTGTCTGCAGGTCAGGTCTTGCCCCGCCCCTTACCAACACACAAGATCCTTCTATGCGGCGTGGGCTCGAACGACAGCCTGAGTTTGACTTCCTCTCTAGAGGGAATGAGCTTTCTCTGGCCTGCTTGGTAATACTTTGAATTGACACTTGACACGCCGGCCTATGTGGCGTGTGCAGCGAGAGAGACAGAGAGAGGATCAGGAATACTGCAGGGACGGCAATGTCAGGATTCGAGTACAGCATCTCGAACACGAAAACCACCACCACAACAGACGCAGGAGACAAAAAGGACTAAACTGGTAATGGAATACACTGCAACCAGAGGATTCAGGTTGTTCGGCCCCTTTTTTCCCTCACAAGAAGTGCAACATTCGTACATTCGAGTAAGGGGGCACCACAACAAAAGAGTCACCGAGGGGGCGAGAGGCTGATGGCGACCGGCGCAGAGCTGCATATCCTCTCCAGAATGGGTGAGTCTACCCCATGGAGAGAACAGTAGCAAGAGTAAAGAGGCTGACTGGCTCTGACATACTTGCGCGTTCCCGGCCGTTGTCTATTCGACCCGGCCCGCCGGGGGGCTGAGGAAGAGTGACCTGACTTACACGAGGACACGCGGCTGCAGGAAGGGAAGGAAGGAGGAGAGAAACTATGTCCAAGAAGGGTAAGTTCTTACTGCTTGCTTGTCAACCTTGTTGCACTACAACACTTAGGCTCGGCGATAAGCAGCGGCTCTTTCCCTCACAGATGGGAATCGTGTGGTGGGGTTCACTGGTGAAGCACGGCAAGAGCTTGTGGGATGGATGGATGGTTGGTGTGGTGTTCCCCTTGGAAAGGGAGGGGGGGGGGGGTTTCTCAAAAGATATTCATTCCAAATTAAGCATTCTCCCCTTTCGTATTCCAAACTCATAATGATAGCGCTCCAAACACTATGTTGGCGCTGACATTTTGTACCACTAATACACCCAAGAACAGCACTCAGAGCAGGACCGACAGCAAGAAAACAGCGTCGAACTGATCAAGATATTCCAAAACAAAAAGAATAATCCAACCCCCCCCCCCTCACTTCTCGCTCTTCTGCTTTGCCTGGCTCTTCTGCAACAACTTCTGTGCTCTCCTCAGCCGCGCCATCCTCTCACTCAAGATCCGGTCGCCGCCCTCGCCCCCCTTCTCATCTTCCGAGCTCCCGAGACTGCTGCTGATGGAGGATGCTCCCCCGCCCCCGCCGCTTCCCTTGTCGCTGGCACAAGAAGGGGCGCGAAACATCTTGGTGGCCAGTGCTGGGTCATATCTGTCCTCAGGGTCTCTGAGCTTGAGGGTGCTCATGGCGGACCTGAGACCCTGTAGGACGGATCTGGGTTTCGATGGTGATTCTGTAGTCACTGACTGCGGCTTCTGCTGATGCAGGGCTGTTGGTGATGGTGGTGATGATGATGATGATGACAGCGATTTTGGCGGCAGTGGTAGCCTCTCGCCTACAAAGTAACGGCCGCAGACCGGGCACGTCGTTGTTGTAGTGGTGGTAGTAAAAGTAGATGAAGGGTGCTTGAGCTGTTGTTGTTGTGGTTGTGAGGATGATGAAGAGGAGGAGGAGGGATATCCCGCTGCGTCCCACGCATGGCCGAAGCGTCTATCGCTGGCACAGCTCTGCAGCGACTGGAACTGCACCGTCTCGTCCAGCCAGACCTCGATCTGCTTCCGTCTTCTCGGCGGTAAGAGCTTGTCGGCTATGCTCTGCGTGGGTACAGGAGGGGCACTGAGAGCCGCCGCCATACCGGAGTCGTGATGGTATTTCTCAAAAAAATCCCGTTCCTGTTTGACACGTCAGGCTGATGCATATTGTCTCAGATGTTATGGTCCCGGTTCTTCCTCGAACACATGGGTCATACAACCGCTGCACAGCTCTGCTTAATGATCACGGTGGCCACCTCCTGGACGAGAAACACCACCACAGAATAAGGAAGGACCTGACATATATCGAATTATAAGAACACGCATCATGTACTAACAAGTCGTCCAGCATGAAATGATGATGGTGGTGCTGGTGGTGGTGGCGATCATGTCCTCCCTGAAGAGCCCCTCCAGTACTCCCGGAGGCCAGTCCATCTATCAACTCTGTCTGCCGCCCGCGCCAGTACCTATAGGTATAAACTGGGAAGATTCTTCTCCTGAGGTGACGGAGCACAGAATGCGAGGTCTGATAGTATGAGGCTTAAACGCAAATACAGGGTGGTGGGCAGATCATTCGATGGAATATAATTTTGAAGGCTTGGAAAAGTTTCTCGCATAGCTCAGGCGTCAGTTCAAAAGTGCTCTCTCAGCCTTGCCCACCACTTTCCAGGAGACACACACACAGAGAGAGAAATACTTACAGTAACAGCAACAATTAAATAGGCACCAGCTCCACAACAACGCAGAATAATGAATACGAACACTCAGCGACAATTTGTAGCTATGATGGTTTTCTGATAAACATGCGCATTTCTTGGATTGGCGAGGCGCGCGGCCTCCAATATCCAAGAAAGCGTCGAGCTCCGGGATAAGGTGCGTGAGGGGACGATGGATGGGTGCTGCCCGTCCAACCACCCCCCCCCTCCCTTTATTATGGGGCGAAGTCTCAAATGAGCTACGCCCAATTAGCTCGCACCGTGCACTCGGGACCCTTGCACGCACTACCATGGAGCCAGACGGCTCGTGACCACAGTGCCAAATTCGGACTCGATCACACGGACTATAAAGCCAGGAACAGTATTTATCACTTGGGAAAGGGAAGGGAAAGAAAAAAGTAACCGTCTTGGGGACAGCCATTTTTAATTTATGAGGGCACGAGGACTTTCTTTTGTCCTTTTTGATCGTGATCGACCATGCTCTCCTCCTCTCGCTTAGGAAGAAGGTTTGAGAGCCTCCCATGTTCCCATCGCGTTCGATCCATCATCGCCTAACAAATCCACCACCGGGCTCTTGGCCTTGATAAGTGGCTTCTTAGCCGTTGGGGGAGGTACAGGTTTTCTGCTGCTGCTGCTGCTGCCCGAGAACCCACTCGGCGGGGTGGGAGAGCTCATGACCACAGGCTTCCTCGCAGGTAGGGAAGGGCGTTCGTCCTTGGACAGGCCGAGCCCGACGAGTCCCACAGCCCCAGGGGGCGCCCATCCTTTGACACTACTAGACGCCGGCGAGGTCGTCGCCACCGAGGTTGTTCCCGCTCTACGGGGTGGTGGCAGCGGTGCTGACGGGTGGTCCTGGTAGCGGTGTGTAGGCGCCTCTCTTGCGGAGGCGGTGCGATGCAGGCCGTCTTGAGCCGCAGCCCTGGGCACGTCCTGCACGCTACCAGAGGGTCTGCGAGGGGGTATGGGTCTCGCTTTAGCTTCAGTCGGGGAGAGAGAGGCATCCGAGTATACTTCGGTAGTCGGTGTGGTGATCAGGTGTGCCGGCTTTTTTGCCACAGCAGGCGGTGGCCCTTTGGCTGTGCTCTGGGACGTGGATGATGCAGCAGAGACTGACCGAGGGGCAGGCGGCGCCGGCGCCGCCTTTCTCATAATGCTGCCGACCGCAGGCACAGGAGTTTGGTTTGGCGGTGGCGGGAAATATAGATTTTGACCGGTCGCCCTCCTAGGTGGCGGTGCTGGCGGTGCGTCTACTTTCTTGAACTGCAGAGCTTGAGGTTGCTCGTCATTCATTGTCATTCTCCCAACCTTGGAGGGGAGAGCTGACGGGTCATAAGGGGGGGGCAGTTTCCGCTGCGGAGGTGTGCTCGAGACGGATGAGGAGAGCGATGGTAGGAAGGTAGAATGGTTAATATGTTCGTACGGCGATGTAGACATGCTAGAGTAGGATGACAGTCGAGAGTCTGCCCGTGGCACCGTGACCCAGTCAGGCTCATCTGATGGACCAAAAGGATTAGGTGTTCGGTTGGGGTTGAGGATCGTCGATGTGGAACTGTCCATTGGTTTCGGCGGTGTGATGGTGGATTGGGCTTGTTTCCCATTGTCCAGCCACCACTTCTGACGATCAGAGCTGGCAGGAGGCAGGCCTGGCTCGATGGCATCGTAGCCGATCAAGTCTTCATCCTCAGTATCCTCGGCATTGTCATTTGCTGTGGCATGTCCAACCTCGGCCTTGCGCCTCACGTACACCTCGCGGCTGATCTTGTCCCTTTGCGCCTCGTTGATGATGCTCACTTGACACTCAAAGAGAGCATACACAGGCCGATGGTCTGAGAACTTGAGTGGTGCACAGTTGTACGCTAACTGACGAAGATTGGGTCCTTTGCGTAGAATACGGTCGGTCCAGGCTGGAATGCGTTGCTTCTCTGATGAATCGTAGTTGTCGGTGCCAATGTCGAACTTGTACGTCGGCATGAAAGTGATGCGGGCCTCGGAGTAGAACGGGAAGGACAGACCTGCCACCATCTGCAGGTTCAGCTGGTCGTTCTCATACAGCCGCTCGAGATCCTTTTGTTGGACCAGCTCGGTGGCTCGCTCCCACGACAGCCCGATACGATAATTGAAATCGCCGAGCCAGACAACAGTATCTAGAGTCCCCAGTCAGCGCTCGCCACGTACGCATCCTACAGTCAAGGGCTTATTACCGTGATCATCAATGCCTCTATTTCTCTGAAAGCGCAGTCCATGACTTATTGTTGCATAGTCCTTGTTCCTTTCATCGTAGTTGGCAAAGCCGGCGGCCAGATGTGCGGTAACGAAGCAGATGTGAGTGTTTGCATAATCCATTCTGATCGCCACTGCACCCTTATTGCCAGCCATGCCGGACAGGCCAGTCTTCTTCACCGAGCCCTCCACGTTCTTGATGTTCGACAGGACTGACGCCCGCACAAAGATGCAGAGCGCCGCTCCAACGAGCTGGCCACTTCGTAGCAGCACATACTTCTCGCCACCGATCTGTTGGGCTCGGGTGTTGAGACAGTTGCGCACAGCATGCTCCCACAGCTGCTTCCTGGTAGGGTCGCTGTTCATGATCTGTTGCGGGCTCAACTCGACAATCTCTTGAAATCCGACGACAACAATCTCGGGCTGGCTTGATCCGGTCACTTCGGGACATAGCCACGCAGAGAGATCTTCATCTATGCCATCGGTTCGGCCGTTCAGGTTAAAAGTCCCAACCAAGCTGTTCATGAGTCAGTGGCAAGAACGCGGGCGAGGATAGCAATGACAACCCACATCCTGATGTTCTCGGTTGACGAGAACTCCGCGCCGCGTCTGTTCAGCTCCCCGTTGACGTAGTCGTTGATAGGGTCATAGAGGGATACCGGTGACTGTCCGACCAGCCGGCCTAAAAGCATATCAATGGTGGTTTGCCTCTGCTTGTCCGTAAAGTTGTTGATGTACAGCCGTGTTGCAGATTTTCGGGCGTCCGCAATAGCCCCAGCCAGAGACATCTTTCCGTGGCGTGTGAATGAAGACTTCAAGGCCCCCGTGCCGGCGTAGATTCGCGACAGGTTGTCTCCATTGTCGGCCCAGAGACTCGAGTGCCTCATCCAGAAGTCGGGCGGTGCATACTCTCCGCGGTGGCCTAGAAACGCTTCGACAGCCAGTTGAGATACGAGGGTCTGAATGAGATTCGTGCGATCCAAGCAATCGAGACAGTTTGTCCGGAAGACGCCTTCCTGTTGTAGTAACACCACGTAACGCCTGTCGGTGTGAGGTGTGCCGTTTGCTTGTTCACCAGGGCTGTCTGTCTCCACCGCCAGATAATATGCGAAACCTTCTGCTGAGTTCTCGATATAGCGCCGTATCCCTTTGGCAGCCTCGTAACCGGTTGGTCCTTTCGTCTCAGCATGGAAATCGTACTCTGTTATTCTTAGCAAAGCATGCTCCTCCGACCGTTTGTCGCCCGGTCGACTCAGAGGGCAGTGTTTGATCCCGTAACGGTACAGCTGGCTAAGCTCGACCTCGCCGGGCTTCGACTCGCTAAGCAGATTGACCACATGGACTGCCCCGTAGTTATGCTCCAGGTCTGAGAAGTGTTTATTGAAGGCTGGCTGCGTGCCGTCGGGCGATCGCGTGATACTGATTTTCTGCTGGCCTGGGAGTAGTCCTGCCGCCTGCTCCCAGAACACAGGCACTGAGCCCCGAACCTGTGCATAGGAGAACAAGATGCCTGACGGGCTCCAGTAGATCGTCTCTGTCTCCACAAAATTGGCCACGTTGCCGTCGTCGTCGATGCCCCTCGAGTTGAACCGTGTTCCAGCTCGCCGGCAGGACAGTCGAGATATGATTGTTAGGTAGGATGGTATGCCTGTCTTGGCCGGCCGTAAAGGGGCAACCGACTGAGGAATCGTCATGGTCAGGCAGAACCCTCGTATGGCTGAGGTCAGAATCCGCGACTGGTCTAGGCTTTCTCTCTCGTGATGCATCAGCCGCGACCGAAACTGAACCAGCGGGTTGATCATGTATGAATTCCACAGGAAGCCCTCGTCGAAGTTGTCAATGTCGAAGGTGTTCGCATCTGGCGGCCTGTCCTGCAGCCGATTCGTGAGGTCGAAATCGGTGCTGTAGTAGAAACTCCCGTTGCTCAACAGCTTCTGCACGTCCGAGCAGGGGTGCTCCACGCCTCCTTCCCTCCTGTTCAGGGTCTGACCATAGATCGAGGCATTGTCCGACATCTCAAGCTCGTAGGGATCGATGGAGGAGAAGACGTCGTCGTACTCGGAGGTGTTGAGGCCGTAAAACTCGACCGCCAGGATTCTTTCAATGGTCTCGCCCGGCCGCAGGGTGGAAACCCTCGAGGCGTGCGTGATCACACTCAAGAAGACATCGCGACCAACTGAGATCAAGCCCAAGGTCCCGTATATCGGCCGTGGCGTCAGAGGCCTGTACTCGCTGAGGGTCTTCTTGGTCACCGTTGTGAACTCTACCATACACTTGGGCGCGTGGCTGTCGGACAGGCTGCCACCGGTGCCAGCTCGGGGCCGAGCAGAGGGGACGGATGTGAGGGAGCCATTGGCGATGGCCTCGCTGGTGGTAGGGCTATGGCGGAAGATGAGGGCGTGGTCGTTGGAGACGATGGCGATGGCGCGGTGAGGATAGTCGCGGATCAGGAGTTGGGAGGATTTCTCGGGCGAAGGCGCCTGGCCGCTCCAAAGAGCGGAGGCTCCTGGTTCCATGCTCTGACTGACCAGGACGAGAAGACCACTTCAGCTGGGTGCGAGCGGAGCGTGCTCAACTCTCCCTCTCTCAAGAGGACGACAATTGACACAGGCGGTGACACATGTCCTGTCAAGTGTGTCCGTTGCTGATGATGGGGAGGCACAAGAGGAATAGCACAGGAGACGTGTTCAGAAAGTGGGCCTTGATGGTTGTTGGTATTATTTTCTTTAAAGGGAAGATGACGATTGTAAGCTGATATAACTATTGCTGGAATTTCTCATGCAGAGTTGCATCTTCTTCTTTTTTCTTCTTTTTTAGTGCTTCTGATCGTGGTCGTTGGCTACCGAAATGGTCGGTTCCGCACATCAGATGCAAAATGCCAGAAGTGCATCCAACTTGCAGCTGCCCGCCCTGCCATGGAGCCAATGACGTGTGGCGGCGGCCCGTGCACATTTCTCAGCCCTGCGCGAGGTCCCGATGCTGACACCATATACATTCATTTCTTCTTTTCTTTCTAGTACTGCTAGTACGTTTGCTTTTGAGAGGACCCCATGGGGAAACAAGAAATGCGGCTCTGCATATTCGCGCGAGGTCCAAAAGGTCCTTTATAGCAATCTCATACCTCTAGAGACATTATATATATTCTAGAGCCCTACAACAAGACGTCAGTACAATTAGAGTTTCATTGATTCAATTTAGCTTCGAGCATCACTGGATCAGAGCATCATGAAGATGACTTTGCCAACACGATGAAGTCCATTGTTAACAGCTTGCCCTTGGAGGCTATGCAACCATACATGCCTGGGTAGATTTCTTGTGCATCGTTTGTAGGGCAGTGATCTAGTTCATCATCCACAGTATATCATCGTTCTTGCAGTGTTATCTGAGGCAGGGAACCGCTACAACAGACATTTGCAACCATAATTCTCCGAAATGACGCGCCTCAGTCTTGAAACACATGACTGCGAACCTTTCGGACAATAATTCCCATCCTGGGTTCCTGGTGCGAGCTGTTCCGTAAAAACCATCTGCCCCTGGCACACACTGGCTGTCCGTTCATGCAGAGTAGGCACTCGTGATAATCTGGGGATCATTGAAACTGAAAACATCATGAATGAGCATGGCAGGCCAGCAGCTCTTCCATAAGAGCCACATCATAAAAGGGGAGGCATCAAGTGTTGGTGACAAAACAAGGCTGGCCTGGTAGACAAGCACAAAGGAACGAGTAAAGGGTTGAAAGGGAAGAGAAGGAAAGAAACGAAAAAGATTTCGGTGGGTCGAGCTTCAGATATTATACAATGAGTGAGATCATACTCGCCATATTTGGCAGAGTCATCCTCTTCCTATCATGTTTGTTTGAAGTAAATCATCACAAGCTCATGTGGTAAAGGAAGAGGAAACCTTCATGCTCGAACCAAAACAAGGTAGAATTTTAACCTGGCTGCCTGGTGGAGTTCTGCTGACATAAGACACACACCCAGCCTAGCATAGACCAATGAGTAGCACTAACACCCAGTCACTGCAGCTCCAGCACAAGCTGGATCCCTTCCGAGCAGGCAGGGATGGGTGCAGCTGTGAATTTGCAACCTGCGCAAGCTGGATTCGTCCATCCATCACACACTCTCCTTTTTCAACCTTCCCAACCCCAGCCACCCAACCCTCCCCCATCTCTCGAGTTGGATCCATTACCTTGCAAGTTCCTGACTGTCTCTGTCTGTTGTCCACAGCATACCAGTACTCAGCACAGTCATTTCTTGATCGATCCACCATTTCCTGCACCAACTCTGTGGACTAGCCCTTGGTCTTTGTCGCATAAGCACACCCACAGCGCAGATGGCCGAATTGCAAAACTACGGCGGCTCCGATGAGGAGAATGCTGAGATTCGCAAGCTGAACACTGAGGTGGTACGTCTGGGCTCCAGCGCAATGACAGTTAACCAGAAGTATACTGACGTCCCATCACCCTGAGCAGGAGACCGACCTTGACAGCTTCGAAGCCTGGGAAAAGCTGGTGCGCGCGTGCGAAAGCCTCGACGGAGGCCTGAACAGAAACTCGAGCCCCCAGGCCCTAACGACGTTGCGCAACACCTACGACCGTTATCTTCTCAAATTCCCTCCCCTCTTCGGGTACTGGAAGAAATATGCCGACCTGGAATTTAACATCTCGGGCCCAGAGTCCGCAGAGATGATTTACGAGCGAGGCTGCGCTAGCATCACCAACTCGGTCGACCTCTGGACAGACTATTGCTCCTTTAAGATGGACACTACCCACGAGCCCGCCCTTGTGAGAGAGTAAGTAATTGAGGCTGCTTTCCTTCCCCATAACCTCTTTCAGACATCGGCGCGTTCGTCAGGATCGTCAGGATCGCGATCTGTCGCAAACCTCGCAGCCGATCTCGCCAGAGACAAGATCACTTTTTATCGACCACAGCAATGGGTTCCGGTGAGAAATACCACAAGGGCCAATCATCTACCGCTGGGATCGCGTCTCACAGAATCTACCAGGCACTGTTGATTTTCCAAAACCACACAATCATCCTCATACTCGCTATGAAGCACACCCCTACTCTTACGCTTTCCCCCTGTCGCAAAAAAGACACTCAGCTGTTGTTCGTCGATCACCTTGGGAGAAGGATTCATTTACTGTTCGCACCTTCTATCCCTTCCTGTATTTGGATCCTGCCCACACTCCCTCTCTCCCCCTCCCCTCCCCCCTCTCTGTCCTCTGGCGCTTCCTGACAACTGACCTGCTCTAGGCTATTCGAGCGCGCAGCTACACATGTGGGGCTGGACTTCCTAGCACACCCCTTCTGGGACAAGTACATTGAGTACGAGGAGCGGCAGGAGGCGCACGACAAGATTTATGCGATCCTGAAACGTGTTATTCACATCCCGATGCACCAATATGCCAGATACTACGAGCGGTTCCGAACCCTCTCGCACTCCCGGCCGTTGGACGAGATCGTCGAGCCGGAACTGCTCACCCGCTTCCGCGCCGAGGTGGAAGCCGAGGCAGCCTCCTTCGGCACAGTCAAGTCAGAGGCAGAGATTGAGCGTGACGTCCGTGTTAAGACCGACGGCTTGTTCTATGAGGCCTTCCAGAAAACACAGACGGAGACGACCAAGCGCTGGACATACGAGTCAGAGATCAAGAGGCCATACTTCCACGTCACCGAGCTCGATCACTCGCAGCTTGCCAACTGGCGGAAGTACCTGGACTTCGAAGAAGCGGAGGGCGACTTTGCCAGGATCACCGCCCTTTACGAGCGCTGTCTGGTGACGTGCGCCTTCTACGACGAGTTCTGGTTCCGGTACACGCGGTGGATGTCAGCTCAGCCGAACAAGGACGAGGATGTGAGAAACATCTTCTTGCGTGCGGTGACGCTCTATGTGCCGGTTAGCAGGCCAGGCATCCGGATGCAATTCGCGTACTTTGAAGAAGCAAGTGGCCGAGCGGATATTGCCCGCGCGATCCACGAGGCGATTCTCCAGAAGCTGCCGAACTGTGTCGAGGCAATCATCTCGTGGGCCAACCTAGAGCGGCGACAGAGCGGTCTTGATGCCGCGATCGATGTGTACAAGGCACAGATCGATTCGCCTGCGGTGGATCTGTACACCAAGGCCGCGCTTGTGACACAATGGGCCATGCTGCTGTGGAAGGTGAAGGGCTCTGTGGAAGAGGCGCGCACTGTCTTCAACAATAACGTGCAGTGGTATGCAGACAGCCGGGAGTTCTGGAGCAAGTGGCTGGATTTCGAGCTCGAGCAGCCCACCAACACCGAGCTGGAGGCCGAACACGGTGAGCGGATCCAGAAGGTCATCGAAGAGATGAAGACCAGGAGCCGCATGTCTATTGCGACCAAGAAGGAGCTCTGCATGAAGTACCTAGACTACCTGCAGCGGCGCGGCGTCAAGGATGCCATGAAGAAGTTCCTGGAGATTGACCGAGAGATGGCAGGGTAAGTACAGATCGACACCCTCTCCCACCCCTCGGGCGGGATAGCGAAAGCAGGCAGGCTAACAATATCTCAGACCCGCCTCCGTCTCTAAAGACAAGTTCTCTGCCAAGGATAACGGCACACCGGTAGGCGAGCTCGACGAACCCTCCCGGATCAGTGCCGAGGCTCGGTATTTCAGCTTCTACGAACTATACAGCGAACCAGACCCCAAGGCCACTGGTATTGCGGATTTCAACTAATAACAGGCCTCATTTGCTTTTCTTTTACATCTTGCTCAGAGCATGCGGAAGAAGGAGAAGGCATGGGGTATAAAGAAGAAAACAAAGATGAACGTTGAATGCATCGTCGGCGCTCTGCTGTATACTAGGTGTTTTGGGGCTGAAGCAGATGTACGATGATGGGTGGGAGGTACAGCTGAACGCTTGGCATGTGCGAGTCCGAGGTGATTCGAGCCTAGGGTAGTGGTGGCAGTAGTCCTTGATGCGGCCAGGCGATGCAGTTTTTTGTGAGGATACAAAACTTGATATTGGGAGTCTCCTGTCGACGATGATAGAAGGAGAAGAAAATAGGCTAGACTCGCGCACAAGGTACCTGAGTAATAATGTCCCGCCTAGTATCTTGCTTCATGTCCCGTGTACAGCTTTTTTCTTTTTTCTTCCTTCCTTTTTTTCTCTTTGAATGAGACATTTTCATCCTGCTCTATCTAGGAGAAGATGATTCCATGTCGTCTGCAGGGTCTGTCTCTCGCGAAGCTTCCGAGGAAATTGCACATCCCGAGTTTTACAAGGCACATGACTACGTGACGTGCCTAGCGTGTGCTTAGAGCTACACAAATACATACCTTATCCTATGGTACATCATCATGCCACCAGACGCAGGGTCGTTCCGTGCCCCGGGCTCTGCAGAGTGGCCACTGGTCACCGGACCGGGCTTTGCTCAGGCTGAGTCACGGATGGGGGCGGCGGCGGAAGCCTGGGCCCGCTGCCAGGCAAGTGGCGATCCGGAGGAGACCGAGCCTGATTTTTTCTTGTTCTTCATCTTTTGACTCGATGATTTTGGTGAGAAGGGTGAGTCAACGATGAGACGAATAACGTCATCGATCTTCTGTAAATACGACGCCTGCGAGAGGAATTATCAATGGCAAGAAGAAGTCTTGTTGCAACGGACGACAAGGCGACAAAATCCACGACGACTGTGGCAGTTGATTACCAAGCACCCTCCACCAGTCCCTTCACCCCAAGGAGCACAAGAAGAAATCCTCAATACCGAGATCGGCCCGGGAGCCAAGGGCGTGGTAGGGCTGACGGAACGTGCTGCAGGTTGGTCGCCAAGAGCCCTTCGCGAGACATACACGTAGTCACACTTTTCCCCTTGTCTTCCGCCATCCCACTGCCGACGAGAACTGGCGTTCGCCCCAGGCCATTGATAAGGAGAATTGAGAGGTGCGCTCGGCGGTTAAAACTCCGCCCAACACACAGTCGTACAAACTCACCAGGCCAAGGCTTGGCATGTGAGACTTCGGCTGGCGCCTTGATTACCCACTGCAAACAGGTGGGACCCCACCTCCTGCCGGCGCCATGACAAAGTTTGGTGGGTCGCGGCTTCTTCACAAGATACCATAATAAGGGCAGGAAAAAGAAGAAGGGAAAAAGAGGATCGCGACGCGGAGAACGAACTGGGTCGGGCTTTGGTGGGGCCTGTGGCTACTGATGGAGAACCATAAATTGGCCAATAAGGGATAGACAATTACTGTTTCGTGACTTGTGGTACCTATCGCTTGAAGGGTCTTCCATGGTCGTTCGTTGGTTTCGACGTGAGGTGAGATAGCGATGAGGTGCTGCCGTGCTGGACCCTTTTCGGGGTGGGCGTGTCTTGTCTCGGCTTGTGTTTTTCCCTGTTCTATGAATAATCAGGAATGCCCTCGGTGTTCTTTTCTCTTCCTTTTCTTCTCTCAGATCTGACCTGTGACTCCTTCCTTTTTCTTTTTTTCTCTCCTTCTCTCCCACCCCTGTGCCTAGAGTCTTACATCATTGCTCTGTGTAACGGTTCGGTATTCTGTTCAGTACTTGGAATTATTTGAGAATATTTAGACGGGGCCAGACACGAAGAGTAGGTTGCTTCCATCTCCCTCGAACCACCCCCGCCTGTATATATCCAACCTCTTGTCTACCTCCAATTGAGACGGAACATCCCATCCCATCGCACGATCAGTGTTCACCCGGCCACGGCCAAACACCTTCCACTCTGAACTGACATTCTTTCTGTGCTTTCTCAGCCCAAGATGGCCACCACGACACGCCAACTCGCCCGTGCGGCGACCCGCCTCACAACCCGCAGGACCTTCACCACCTCTGCTCCCCGGACAGCCTTCCGCCAGCGCTACTCCGGGCAACAAGGCCACCGCTTCTACTCCTCCTCCACCGAACCCCCCAAGCCCTCCTCGTCCTCCTCTCCGCTCGTCTACATCGCCCTCGCCGCCGCCGCAGCCGGTGGAGGCTTTTATTATTACTCCTCCTCCTCCAGCACCCAGCCCGCCGCGCCCAAGGTCCTGACCAACCCGACCAAGGAGGACTACCAGAAGGTCTATAACGAGATCGCCCGGAGGCTGGACGAGAACGAAGACTATGACGACGGCTCGTACGGCCCTGTCCTGGTGCGGCTGGCGTGGCATGCCTCGGGCACGTACGATGCGTTGACGGGCACGGGCGGTAGCAATGGTGCTACCATGAGGTTCGCGCCCGAGGCGGACCACGGGGCCAATGCTGGTCTCAAGCACGCGAGAGACTTCTTGGAGCCTGTCAAGGGTAAGCGCATGGATGAAACAATTCAATAGATGTCGGGATCGGAATTGAGCTGACACAAACTCCACCACCAAACAGAGAAGTTCCCCTGGATCACCTACTCGGACCTCTGGATTCTCAGCGGTGTCTGCGCCATCCAGGAGATGCTCGGGCCCAAGATCCCCTACCGACCCGGCCGGTCTGACCGCGACGTTGCTGCCTGCACGCCCGACGGCCGCCTCCCAGACGCCGCCCAGGGCCAGGACCACCTGCGGGCCATCTTCTACCGCATGGGCTTCAACGACCAGGAGATTGTGGCGCTGGCCGGCGCGCACGCCCTCGGCCGCTGCCACACGGACCGGTCCGGCTTCGACGGGCCCTGGACCTTCTCGCCCACCGTGATGACCAACGACTACTACCAGTTCCTGACGGACCGCAAGTGGCACTGGAAGAAGTGGGACGGCCCCAAGCAGTACGTGAACGAGGACGAGTCCATCATGATGCTGCCGGCCGATATGGCGCTGGTGGCGGACAAGAAGTTCAAGAGCTGGGTCGTCAAGTATGCCAAGGATAACGACCTGTTCTTTACCGACTTCCGGAACGTGATTGTGAAGCTGTTTGAGCTGGGGGTGCCGTTTGCTGAGGGCAAGGAACAGTGGGAGCTGAAGACGCTGGGAGAGCAGGAGTAAACGAAAAAGAAGAAAGAAAGACTTGCTCTTTCCCACTCTTCTGCTGTGAAGACGAGGAGAAAGAGAGAGAAGAGGGTAACGACAACAGAGTCAAACAAGATAGACTAGACTGCACCAGACCATAGAATCAGAGGCTAGATCTAGGTGATTAGATGGGTGTTCATGACCATCGGTTCTGAGAGTACCGGAGGAGGATGACATCACCCTGTTCGAAGAATTGTAACGATAATAAACCTGGCCGCTCGTCCTTTTTCACTCTTCGCCGTCACCACCACTTCGTCCTCGAGAAGCGCGCATCATGATCGTGTTTGCTAGTGGTTCTCCGTAGACGACCCTGAAGGTAGTAAAGTCATCGTGATTGGGAAAGTAACGTCGAGGCCGTTCATCTTACAATGTCACGAACGTTGAGGGGAAAAGGATCAAGGCTCAGTTTGAACAAGGACGAGCCTGCTGAGGGGTCGTCTAAACAAGACAGGCCCCTGGCAACGGAACCCCCTCATGGGGTTTCTCCTTCCCCAACCCTTACACTCTCAGAAACCGGCCCTAATAGAGTTCCCCGCACTCATCAGCAGCCGCAGCAGCATTGATGAAGGGAGCTCAAAAGAAGGGGAGGGGAGGGTGGTTATTTCCTTTCCACCACTCCGTGTGGGGTCGGTTGCAGTGGAGAGAGATCTACGCGCGGGAATCTGTGGGTTCTTTTCCGAGGTCGCCGGTTTTCTAGGAGGTTTCCCCACGGGGAAGTGGGTTTCTTTTTTCTTTCTTCTATTATTTCTTCAGATCAATTGCAATTCTGGATTTTTACTTCTATCCTCACGACGGTAAATGGGACCTTTCTCCTTCTTCTTTTCTTCTTAGTCCTGCGATGAGGCTCAAGTCAGCCTGGTACGCATTCGTTCTGCACACACTGATTCTGGTGATTTGCTTCGGTGGAGTCTAAGGAAAGTTGGTGGACGAAGAGGGCTTGAGAGTGCGATCGTGCGCCTTCGAAGGCATGAAGAAAAAAGGTAGGTCCCCCCCCCCCACTACATGACGATGTGAAGAGGAGACCTTCCCGACAACCGTTCAATGTTCTGTATGCCAGCCTTCTATGTGTATATATTATCTTTCGCTTGTAGATCGAGTCGTCGCGCGGGCAACGTTCAGCACGCCCCGCCACGAGCAACATTCCGCACTGCTGAAAACCTGTGTACCTTGCGCTACCTCGTTCCAATCACAATTCAACGGGAATGGACCGAAGCTTGTACGACGCATGGTGGAGATTGTCATAAGAAACTGTGCACAATCTCCTTCAATCCGATATAGCTTGCCGCTCATATCCGCATTCCATTCTCAAGTGTGAAACACATGGCAATCTGGTAGCTCCGGCAATATCAAATACAACATCATAAAAATTGAAACAAACCAGACTCCCCGAGAAAAGCATGACACAAATCCTCATTTTTCTTCAGGTGCTTCTGGCTCGGACAAAACCACGGAGGCCAGTCACCCGTCAATGTCAATCAACTCGGGCTTCACACCTATCTCGGCCAGATTCATGAATGTCTGGTTCCTGAGATGACGAGGAAGAGGTCCTGTCGGGGCCGCCTCCAGCTGAGCTGGATCAATAAGCCAGCCCAGCGCCGGGTTCGACGCCTGCTTGTCAATGAAATCTTCCGTGCTGGCGGAGCCCATCTCTGGGGCAAAATGTCGCAGGGCAGTCCGCCACAGCTGTCCCCATACTTTGCGGTCAACCAGCTGACGAAAGTTTCTGATCTCGTGCGTCAGATAAATGTGCACCAGCATACGGTCGCGCAGGTAAGGGTCAACGGAATGGCAATGCACGCCGCGGATGAGGTTGTCCTCCCTCCACGTATCGCCCGCCAAGATGATTCGAACCTCTACAGGCTGCCCTCCCGCTTCTTGTCCGGCATAGACTCCAATATTGCTCTCGACTTGTCTCCAGAGGGGGAGAATCTGCCGGGGGTCGCGGCCGAACCAGACCTGGTGCAGCCCTATCTTCTATAGCAACTCCTATAGCAATAGCTATAGCGACTATCTACTTTTTATAGCTCTGCAGCCGCTATAGCTTCTTCTATATCTACTATAGCACTTTCTATAATACTTTCTACAGCTTCTATAGTATCTTCTATAGCTTTAATAGCACCTTCTATAGCACTTTCTTTTTTGTTATACCTGCTCTACATAACATCCCTCGCCGAGCCGATATTGAATCTGCCAATCTCCTATCTGGCCTCGCTTGTTCCGTGTGACTTGTTTTGTGACCTACATATGGGAGAAGTGAGAACATTTGGTTTCTGTGCCGAATTCGCTCAGCGTGCTCGATGCTTTCAAACGCGCGACTTCTGCATCAATCAAATGAAGTACGTCGCTCTTGTTGAATGCCCTTATTCTGCCTCCGCGTAAGACTTCGTCCACGACCAGATCCTGAGGCCACAAAGTATCGACGAAGTCTCTCAGTGTAAATCGTCCGCGTCGAGAGGTTCCTAACCTGCCAGTGGCAGTAGAATAGTGCTGGAACTGCTGTAAACATGATTCAATGAGTCTTGTGTCTCTCCACTTTGGCCCTTGCAACCGCTGCGCCTCGTGACTCTCTCCCATTCTCACTTTGAGCCCGAATGCCTTGAACGGTGGAGCGTATATAAACCACAAGAACTCAACCCGTGGCTCCGCGCCTTGGACCAAAAGCCCAACAAAAGCGCTCCACTGCACCTCCAAGTTACGATACAGGAATGATGAATCCGCAATCCTGATCCATAATTGAGTCAGATATGACAACCATAGTGAACCTGTTAGCGGCGGGTTTTTGGAGCCGAAGCTCCAGAGAACTGTACCAGTAAGCAGAGACTCATTCAAAGGTAACCACCCCACTTTCACCAAATCGAGAAGTCTTATACCCAGAACATATCTTCGCCTCCTCCCCACTTTAAAGAGTAAGCGTACTATCCAAGTCTTGAATTCTGCAGATTCAACCCATGGAGGGTGAATATTAACTGCCCAGCCAAGATATCTTGTCCATTTGGGGTCAAGGCATGCCTCCTTTATCAAGGAGGTATGATCGTGATCTGCCAGGCGCAAATCACTCAATTTTGAATCGATGAGCGGCGTGCCTGGGGGAAGGAAACCGCGACCCTGCCTATGAAGAATGAGCTCTTCAAGTGCAAGTACCGTTGGGGTAAGTAATATTATAACGTCATCTCCGCCATTGGCCAATACGCCGTTAAAGAGGTCCATGATGAAGGCAATAAAACGCGGACGGCTGTTGGCGAGGATTTTTCCAGGCCACGAAGGGACAACTTGGACTGCAGCGTTGAAACATTGAATGATTAAGGAAGGCCCTGAAACATCTTTGATCGGGCTTTGGTCACTTTCCCGGAAGAAATCGTAGACAGAGCGGTGCATAAACCGTAGCTTCTGGCCACTCGCCATGATGCTGGGAACTGATTCCTTGTTGAAGGGATTGAGAGGATGAGTGCTGGGCGGAGCAAAGCTGAGGAGGCCTTGACATAGACTTGGGACTCGCGATACGAAATCATTAACCCTTTCTTTGGCCTTTTCCAGAGTAATTGGGGGAATTTCGAAGTCAGGGGCAGCTTTGATGCAAGTGTCGAGACAATCTTTGACGAATGAGTAATGGAAAAGACCGAAAGGCTCTTCATGTCCATCCTGAGCATTGAGCGATGCTGTAACTGCGAAGACTGCAAATCCCTCGGCACGATTTGCGGATCTGATCCTCTGTAAAATCTGGGTGAAGAAACTCTCCAAGTCTTCTGACAAAAATTCATCAACAGTGCGGTGGAGAGTTTCTAGGGATTGCCGGTCGTCTAACCTGTGCCAGAGTTCGGTGATAGTTAAGATCACCCAGAGGAATACCCCTTCAGCTTTTTTCACGACTGATATGATGAGCTCCTGTAAATGTTCCTGGGTGGCCGACGGAAAATTCTTGCGGAGACGTGGCATAAGGCGATTGGTAACCAGTGTCTTGACGTCTTTATATGTGATCATGTGAAGGCGTAGCCTCAACTCTGCCGGGAAGGTGTTCATGAACGGATTCTGTTCTCGGCTGGAAACGCAGGCCTTCACATTTCCTTGTCGGACCCAAGAGCAGATTAGCTCTGCGACACCGAAGCCGGTAGAGCCACCAGGACAGCCGCTGTAGTCTTCTAATTCGTCTAGTCCGTCGATGAGGAAGAAGAGTCGCATATCTTTGGCTTGGCCTTGACCGGATCTAATGCGATTAAATGCCTCGAGAATCTCACCAAATGGGAGTTTGGAGCTTCGCAGATACATTTGTCTCCCGGGAGCAAAGTCGCCCGGTTTCCAGCGGGTAGGAAAAGCCATTTCCGTGAGAACAGGCGATTGCTCGAGAATCGAGTGAAGCAGGGTTCGAATCAAGCCCTGAAAGCTTTTCTGGTAACGATTCCCGGCCTTCCATGCGTAGAAAGTAGCCGTGATGAGCTGATTCCCGTTGGCCCATTTCTTGAGCTGAACTCTTGACTCTCGATTGGAATCTGGTCGAACGGCTTTATCGATGAGCTTCATAAGGGTGGACTTGCCGCTGCCTGGTTTGCCGACGATATGAAACGGATTGGGCAACAGCTCTTCCCGACTACTAGCTAACCAGTCCTTAAAAGTGACTCCGTATGTACGGTCGGTGTAATCTGGAATACGGTCACTGTCGATCCACCATTGAAAAGTGTTCGTTTCGGCGTTGTCGACAGACTCTTGCCTCGCATCCATGCTGTCGAAGTACAACTTATCCAGAATCCACGTTCGGTTTCTTTCCTCAAGGACCATCTCTGAGAGGCGAAGAGAGTTCACAAGAGATTTCAAATTTCTAAGGTTCATTTGACATGTTTCACCCAGGTTGTCCAAAGTTTTCTGGATATCGCTGATGTGTTGTGGGTCGTCTCTGTGCACATCCAAGCTGCTCTGGATCTGGTTGAGCCTTTGACGAAGTTCTGGTCTGGTAAATTAGTCTGAAATCGTCATGATTATGCTGTTTTAATCCGAAATTGAGAATTACTGCTTACCTGAACAAATCATCTACGCAGCATGTGAATTCTTTCTCATGATACTTCCACTCTTCTTCGAGAGCTTTTATAGCTGATGCATCCCACTTCAAGCGAATACCTGCCCTGATTGCTTTGTAAGAGGCTTTGAAAATGTTCCCTTCATTTCTGGCAGGGGCTTTCAAGTCTTGGACAAGATTCGAGAATTTCTGCATAAGCTCATTGAAGGGAACTGTCAAAGCCAGCAATCGAGCGCGAGCAGTTTCTTCTTCTGGGGTAGGTCGGTAATTTGGCGGAACTTGGCGTTTGATCTCAGCCTCCAACGACTTGTTGGCTCTTTCGATTTCAGTGCTGAAGCGGTCAAGATCTTTCGTGGATCCAGACTTGTAGAAATCCTGGACGATTGCGTAAAAACCCGCAACGGCCTCCGCAAAGCTCAGAACAGCAGAAGCTGTCCCGATGATAGTGTAAGGGTCCAACATAATTGCCCAAGGGTGATCTCGTATGACGGAACGGACAGCCAAGGCAGAGAAATCACGAAGGTGCAGAGGTGATTGAAAATAGGTAGGGAGAAGAAAGTTGTCGAAGCAGAAGGGGAAATGACAGCCACGCTGGCAATGCCCCAGATAGATAGATTGGAACAACACTTACTTGATTGGATGCCTCCGGGTGGCTGTATCGAAAGACCTGCATAGCATTTCCTGCAAGTCAGCTTCCAAGGTTCAGCTTTGTCTAGTCAAGTACTGATTTACTTATACTATGCTGCTAGGCTAATGGGGACACAGCATCAGCAATGGCCGGCACATGGCTGGCTAAATTCCACAGAATCCTCCCCGCCCTAAGGATTAATCCAGTCAATATGTTTTATTCATTGTTATTGTTTCGTCCTGTCCTGTCCTCTCAGGTTTTTGTCCACTATGTGGAAAGCCCCAGTTCACAAGGGTTAGGGTTCTCGCGTGACGTCAACCGCCAGCCAAAAAAAAAAAAAGAAGACGCCGAACCACATGCCGAGCGAGCGTTTTCGCCCTCTGTCGACCCACGAACTCCCAACTCGTCGCACACACAGGGGAAAAAAGAATGGCCTCACCACGAATACCAGCGCTGCGAAACCTCCTCAGCAGCCACCTGCGCGCCCTACGCGCCGGCAGCCAGCGGCGCTGGGCCCAGGTGCACGATGTACGCTTTCTCGCGACGACACAGGCCTCGCGTACGGTCCTCGAGAAGTACCGCGGGAAGCTGGACGCCAAGGCGAGGGAGGAGGGCCACGGGAACATTGAAGAGCTGAAGAAGGCGTACTCGGACAAGATCCAGGAGATTCGCAAGAAGGATGGATCAGTGCCGGGGATAGCATCGCTCGTCGACGACCACCAACAACAACCCGCGGCGGCGACGACGACGACGACGACAACAACAGCAACAACACCCCAACACCCACCCTTACCAACATCGCAGGGTAGGAACCCGTCATCGGCAGGATCGCCCCCCAACACAGGCATCAAGCCCCTCTCCGAGATCCTCGACCTCCCCAAGGCGCGCGAGCTGCCCCTCGCCGAGCTCACCGCCATCTGGCGCCTCCGCCACGCCAGCAGCCCGCACTCGCTCTGCGCCGTGATCCCCCAGCACACCTACGCGGCGATGGAGAGCCTCGCGCGGCAACACCCGCAGTTTGTCCTCCCCGTGCCGCACCCGGAGCAGGGCGCCGAGATCCACTTCCTGCAGTGGACCTTTGACCCGCCGACGGGGACGAGCACGGTGCTGTTCACGCAGCTGGCCGAGTACAAGGCGCGGGGCGAGTTTGCGGCGCCGCATACCACCGTCACGCACCATCTTGATCTTGCCGCGGATAAGAAGGTTGTTTTGATGCAGGGCCAGGTTGTTGCGGACAGGGGGGTGAGGCCCGAGGATGCGCGGTGGCTGGTGATGTGCTTGCAGAGGTTCTACGGTGGCTGGGACGGGGAGGGAAAGGAGGAGCTCAGCAAGGAGAGGGCGGAGGAGAGGAGGAGGCTGCTGCAGTGGTTTGGTGCGGGAGATAGCCGGTTCAGCGTCGAGAAGCTGCTCGAGGAGTCCGAGAGGATGGCCTAGACGGCGTGCATTTGTAAATGTATCTGGGGACAAAAGGGACCAACATTGTGTTTGGGATACCCCGTGAGGCTCGGCCGTATACTATAGAGGTCTATATAGAGATAGAGAGAGAGCTCTGTGCCAAATCTACAACGCCGAGAGAAGACCACACCACACTTCTCATACATCTATCTTTCACGCTGTGCACCGTCTCCGCGCGCTCTATAGTTTCGGACCAGCCTTCCTCTCGTCCTGCTTCGCCTTGTCCCTCATGATTCTGCGTAATATCTTACCGCTTGGCGATTTAGGCACCGCATCGATGAAAAACACACCGCCGCGCAGGCGCTTGTGGGGGGAGACTTTTGGGGCCATCCAGTCGGCGATCTCCCTGGCCTTGTCGTCGCTGGCCTGTACGCCAGAGTTGAGGACGACGTAGGCACGTGGCAGCTCAGTGGCCTGGTTGCTGTCGTAGATCCCAATCACACAGACGTCTGCAACGTCGTGGTGGCCTAGCAGCAGGCCCTCGAGCTCGGCTGGTGGGACCTGGAAGCCCTCTGTCGGGGGGGGGGGGTGGTCAGTCAATGGAGGACGCAGAAACTCGGGAAGAATTTTTGATAATAAGAAAGAAAGAAAGAAAGAAGAAAAAAAAGAGGAGGGCATGGACTGATGGCCCAGAAGACTTACTGTACTTGATCAGCTCCTTAAGCCGGTCGACGCAGTAATAGTTGCCGTGCTTGTCAACCTTGAAGATGTCACCCGTCTTGAACCAGCCGTCAGGCGAGAAGGCTTCCTTGGTCTTCTCGGAATTATTGAAATAGCCCCCAAAGACATTTGGGCCCTTCACCCACAGCTCACCCTCTTCGCCTAGGGCAACCTCATTTCCCTCGAGGTCGACGATCATGGCCTCCATGTTGGGGACCAGCTTCCCGACGGAGCCCATGAACTTGGCCCACTCATCTGGCATCTGGACGTGCGTGACGGGGCTGGTCTCGGAAAGCCCATAGCCCTGCTTGACAGGCAGCCGCAGCCGGCCCCAGAACAGCTCGAGAAGCTCATTGGTGAGCGGTGCGGCGCCGCTGTGCAACATCTTAAGGGAGGTCAGGTCGTATCTGTCGACGGCCGGGTCCTTGCCCAGGGCCAGGACAATAGGTGGAGGGACGTAAGCGAAGGTGATGCTGTTGTCCTGGATGATGCGGCAGGCCTTCTCTAGGTCGAATCGCGACATGATGAAGAGCTGCCAGCCGGCGTAGATGCTCATGAAGACGCAATTGACGAGACCATAGATGTGAAAGAAGGGCAGGACACCCAGCATCCGATCACCGGTCCCGCCTGGGCCGCCAGACGGCCTGAGGTGTGCACCGTCCATCTCGCCGTTCTGCAGCATGTTGGCCACGATGTTGTAGTGTGTGAGCCGAACCCCCTTGGGCATGCCAGTCGTGCCAGAGCTGTAGACGAGGAAAGCTAGGTCGCGCCTCGCCCGGACTTTCGTCTTGGCATACCACCCCGTGTATGCCGTCGGGCGCAGAGAGGTCCACTGTCTCACCTTGCCCTCCGGGTCGCCGCGCCCGCCGAGCAGGATGATCTTGTCCTCGGGAAGCCCAGCCAGTGCTGCAGCCTCGCGCGCCCGGTCGAGGAAGTCAGCATGAGTGACAAGGGCACGGGCGCCGGAGTTGGTGAGCTGGTGGGCGAGCTCGCGGGCGGTGTAGAGCGGGTTGGCGGGACAGGCGATGCCGCCGGCCCAGAGGACGCCGCAGGTCAGGACAGGCGTGTCGACGTCATTGGGGGTGTAGAATGCGAGGACGTCGCCGCGCCGCCAGCGCCAATGGGCCTTGAGGCCGCGTCCAAAGTCGGTGGCGGCGGTGCGGAGCTGGGCGTGGGTGTAGGAGCGGCGGGGTTGCTCGCCGTCGATGAAGATCTGCTTGGTGTCGGGGACGGGCTGAGAGGAGGGCCCACGGGCGAAGAGAAAGGTGAAGATGTCCACCTCTGGGATGGGAATGGAAGGGTAGAGGGACTTGTGAGGCATCTTGAAACAGCGTCCAGAGGGTGAGGACCGTCAAGATGGGCCTGTAGGAAAGAGGAGGCCACAAAGAGAGGGAAGGAGCCAGCTGAGAGCTGCTAGACCCCTCTCTATACACCGTACTTTCCTTACGTGGATGACGTCCGCTTAGACGCGGGCTCTGATCGACGTGGCCGGGAATGCCGAGCGCGGAGACATGCAGCTAAGATTTATACTTACCCCAAACTGCCCAGTTCCGCGATTGGCCTTTACTTACAGTACAGTCAGTACCTTATTCTTTGCGGGGTTCAGCGATAATTGATAACGCCTGCTGGGCGCTATTTGTGAGCTGCAGTCTGTTTATCCTCAAGGTGAACAAGACATATCCAGACGCAGACTTGTACGAATGATGCCACGATTCTGGGCACATGGAGATCCCATCTGTACCTGTACGTTCACTGGGTGTTTGTAGAATAAGGTTTGAAACTGATCAACTATGAACGCTGTGGTTTCGACTGTCAATCTGTGAATCGCGTCTTGCGTGTCTCTATCGCTGTGTTTTTGGCATGATTCGTGTAAGATGATTGGTCCGGCTCCAGGTAGTGAGCGGAAAGGTGCTCGGAAGAGAGCTTCAGCGACAGACCTCCTCCTCTAATGCGCTAGAGAAACACCTCGAGTGGGATATATTATTTTGGGTTTCTTCTTCTTCCTATTCCTTCCTTGGAGATCCCGGATTTTCCCTATTTGGATCACTTACCGGCTTTGTGAATGGTAGAATACTTCAACGAAGCAGGAAATCGAGAAATCCCATCCCATTGGCAAACCAGAACTTGGTACCCTCGCTTCGCAACCGAAGTCGCGGTGCAACTGGTGTTTGGGCTGGCTTGGGAACTCTCTTGTTTCTGTTCTGACAAGACAAACCATCTCGTCTCAACCCTTCAGATCGACAATGACGAACTGTGATAAAGATGGAGGAAGGAAGGGGTCGTGAGGCGTGGCGGCTATCGTCTCAACCTTAATGCCAAGCTTATAAACCCTGGCTACCTGACAGCCAGGGGGGTTTCGGCCAGGAGCCCCCTTTCCTCTGACGCACCACCCTGTCTAGCTGGTCTCTCTTCTCGAACACCTCATTGATATGTTCTGGACAAGGGCCCTCGCATGCAAGGTCTCGAAGTTGGCTCCATCATCAGATCATCGCCATCCGAACCCTGCGCTTGATCTTCCGGGCTGGCTGGAGAGCACTCGGACGAACTTGGGACTATTACAACACAATCTCCACGGCAGGCCACAAGGGAAGCTCTGGTCTAGTCTACCATTCAAGTCCACAGAAACGACCGCCAGTCCCGAACTGAATCTACCAGACAGACCATTTGAGCCTCATTATTACATAGTACATACGATACTGCTTCCCTAGACCCCGCAATTCCGGAATTCCAGCAGCCGAACCTAGGGTACAATCAAGATGTCCTAACTGAGGCTGCACCGTACAGCCATAACCCCCAAGACGGCAGCACATCCCCACCTTCTTCTCGACCCCACCCGCTCCCGCAGATCATTCACCAAATGTATCATCAAACCACCAGCGCATAAAGGCTCAACTCCCACGTTTACGATACGTTCTTGTCGTCCGCCACGGAGTCAAGATCCTAGTGGTGATCACCTCGCTTGCCATGAGTTTTTTGTCGAGGCCCTGACCCTTCTGGGCGGCTGAGCCCTGATCGACAGGTTCTTCATGAGACGAAGGAGATTACCCACGAATATGGGTCGCCGGTTCAGACACACATAGACACGCGCACACAAGCGCCCTGTTCTTCTTTTCGAGGAGGCAGGTTTCCACCTTGAAGAGACGCGAACCCTCAAGGCCCTTGGCCAGGAGGTCTTGGAAGTTGTCCCAAAGGCTGGTTTCGACAACGCCTCGAGGCTAGCTTGCCAAGACATGATGTCTCCATCATGTCATGAGGGTCACGATGATTGTACTATAAGATCAACTCCTCGCCCGTGGTTTGGACAGATGGTGATCAGACTTCTTTCATTCAGCCGCCATCTCTCAACCGTTCTTTCCATTCCATCTCTCTCTTTTCTCCTCACAGCTGTGCTGTCGAGCTTTATTCAAACACGCCAGTCGTTCTCGCTCTTGAAACTCTTATATTTTATTACGTACTGTAATAGCAAAACCTTCCCTTTGATACAGACAACATGTTTTTCAAGGCCACTGTCCTCTTCTCCCTTGCCGTCTCGGCCCTCGCCCTGCCCACCAGCCAGGACAAGGCGCAGAAGCGCGCCGGCGTCTTGACTGCGTCCAACTATTCGGACTTTCAGGTCTCGGATGGTGTCGGCGGCAATGCCCTCGCTGAGGTCAATGCCAAGTTCCCTGTAAGTATCACAGAAGAACCGGAACCAAATTTTCGGTCCAGGCATACATACACACACAAACATATTCTCTCAAACCAAACATAAACAGGTAAAACATGAAACTAACACATGTCCTCTCAGATCGATACAAGCGACCTCGCCAACGTCGACCCCAATGACCTGGCCATCATCCAGGCCGCCCGCGTCACAGCCGAGGACGCTGAGACCGACACGGGTGGTTTTGACGATGCTATCGACGCAGCCTCTGGCGACGCAGCCGACGCCCTGAACGTGGGCAAGATCAAGAACAAGGTCCTCAAGCTGCAGCTCGAGGTCCTGGGCCTGCAGATCGACCAGGCTCAGTCCGGCACGGACAACAGCGACAAGATCACCGCGGAGCAGACTAAGCTGAACACCAACATTGCCAACGACAAGGCGAATGCGGGGCAGACGAGCCAGAGTGTGGACTTCCAGGGAACCTCGGATCCTTGAATGGTGAAACAGGAAGGAAAGCCATGATCACCTTGGGTGGAATGGGATGGGACGAGTTGAGAGGTTGGCCTGACATGGGCGGAGGGTTCTTTTCCTTACAATCCTCGTATTAATGACGAAAGAAGGGTTGATACTCTGTATTACGAAATTAAAAAGAATACCAATCATTCCCTCCTACCCCTCCATTTATTCTCTCTTCACATTCTTCTTCTCGTCTCTGCCCCTCGCCGTGTACAGGGCCTGAGCTTTGTCGCTCTGCCCATGAATTTTGCTCCCCTCGATGCGCTCGAGCGAGTCTTCGATGATTCCAATATGACCGCGCAGTGTTCCTTCGAGCTCGTCTATGCGCGCTTCATGTGCCTCGAGGTTGTAGTCGTGGTGGGACTTGAAGTAGATTGTCATGGCGCCGAGGGCTGTAAGGTTTGCCGTGCATAGGATGTTGGTCAGGGCCGGTGAGCGGAGGAGAGAAGACATGGCTTGATATGTAAATTGGAAGATGGGCAAGATGCTTTGGCGATTTTCATTTACATTGGGAATGTTATTGACAAGATGAGGTTTGTTTTTGCATTTGGCAAGGTAAGTAAGCGTTCGATCGCTTGACCCGCACACATGTTGAATGCCATGCGTAGCGAGTCGGAGACGTCATTGACACTACTACTACTAGCCTTTGGGCGCCATGGGAATAAAAAAATACTGAAAGGATGCATTTTTGTCCCAAGTTCATGCCCTGCATGATAATAATGATGAAGGATTGCAAAATCCCATTCGAGGCACACGATGGTATGGTCTGATCCAACCAAAACATGAGATCCCCCCAAACCCCGTCACCCCCCCCCCCCCTTTTTAAAACATATCCCCATCAAACCGCCTCGCAGGCGCGGCGCTATCCAGGTTCAGCTTGGACTTGCGCTCGTCCAGGCTCTTGACCACGGCGCCGAGGATGGTCTTGACGAGGTCATCACTCGACAGCGAGCCGGGGGTGCCGGACCAGGTGACGGTGTCGACGATGTCCCTGGTGTGGGCCTCCTTGCACAGCTCGTCGTCGAGGTACTCGAAGTTGCGCTTCTGCTCCGGGCTGGGCTGGCCGATCTGGAACAGCTGGATGCCGATCTGGTGCTCGGGCACGCGCAGCTCGTCGAGCATCTTGGCGGCGGCCACGAGCGGCTTCTTGACGTCGTCGTCAAAGGCCCCCGCCGTGATGACGATCAGGTTCAGCGCCGCGCCGTCCTCGTCCACCTTGAGCTTGTCCGTGTACCACGAGAGCAGCCTGCCCAGGCGCGCGCCCAGGTTACACCTGCCGCCGGGCCGCACGCGCCCGAACAGGGCCGACACGCCGTCGGCGGCGGCGGCGCGCCCGCCTAGGTGCCGGTAGCCGGACTTGCGGAAGGACATGTTGGAGAGGAGACCCTTGGGCCGGTGGTTGAGGAAGAAGACGTCGATGCCGTCTGGGTCGTACTTGGCGCACACGGGGGCGATGCGCTCGAGCAGGGCCTGCACGTCGCTCCAGTAGGGCGCGATGTGCTCTGAGTCGTCGACTAGGAACATGGTGTCGAAGCAGCGCAGGAAGGACAGCGTCTCGCCGTAGTCGTCGACGTTGACGCTGACGGCCGCGGACGGGTCCGAGGGGGGTGCTGGGGCGGGCCACTCGTCTGCCATGATGCTTTGTGTGTGTGTGTGTGCGTGTGTGTGTGTGTGTGTGTGTGTGCAGAGGTCGTGAGTTTTGAGACGGGTCTTGGTATAGTTGATAAAGGCAGCTGAGTAGTGATGATTGGTGTAATTGAGTATATGGGACCTTGTTCTTGCGGTCCTACTAGACTCAGGCGGCGTCGTATAGGGTCTGGTTCAGATGGTTCTAGGGTTGGTGGCTTTCTCTGCTGCTGAGGTCCGATGAGGTCACAGTTCTGGGATGAGAGACCATACAAAGTCGCCCACGTCTGTTCATTTGATGATATGCTTCGTACAGGTTGGGGTTCTGCAGGCCATGTGTTGCATTGGTGGCACAGCGGTGAGGCGGCTCGACTGGACCCATATTGTACAACCATCTCAGCGGCAGCCCGCAGTGATGTGGATACTCCCCTCCCCTCTTTGAGCTGCGTCTTGTTGCATGAAGGGCCCAGCATTCAGCATCTTGAACGCCTGTAGAACCATAGCCTGCAGGGTCAATTGGTATATCTAACAAATGACACGGTATATGAAAGTGCCAACTGCTGGATACTTTTACAGTTGTCGTGATGGCGGCCACCTTTTTCCCCTTCTTTTCGACTGGAGAGATCGCAGGTATTAGTAGCAGCAGGAAGACCTTAGAGCCTTTCCTTTAGAACATTGGGCTTTAGCGACAGTCTACAAATCCCATGGACGCAGTTAGAAGCTAGAATGTCACAAGCAGAAAGTTTCACCTAAATACTGTATTGGTAGTGTATTGGGATCATCGAGGAAAAGTAGTGCATATCGACCCTGCGGTAGACTTGAAAACTGAATTGTGGCTGAATGGCTGAGGCCGCCTGCCAAAGAGGAGAGAGGTGGCAGTGCATGCTATCTGTTGCTCTGGTACTGGCTTGACACGGCAAGTCGTACACAAGATCAACTGACGTAATGGGGGTTTGACCCGTCTAGTGCCAGGCCATGCCACGCCAACAAACGCGCCAGGGGTGGAAATCAGGGAATCTCAATGTCACTCACCATGAAAACCAAAGCATTCTCATAAATACTTGATGTAGCAGTTGTCTTTCTCTCATACACTCTCACAACCTCTCCCTCGTCAACCGTCCAAGATTGTCTGATTCGACTGCCACGACGCCCTCGTCTCATCTCTTTTTCAACCAGCACACGTCTCGCAGCCCAGCAGCTGTCTGCCGTGGTCGGAAGCGTCTTGTTCTGAAACGGGCTCAGATACAACAGCCGCCAATACTTTCGACAGGCCTGATCAGGAAGGGGGTTGGACTGACTACGCACGTTGCAGCCACTTGATTTCGACCACATCAGGACAAGAAAGGCAGCAGCTTCTCCTCGACTTCAACCTCCTCATCACCTTCTTCCTTGGTTTTCACAGTCGGACAAATAAGAAGAGAACAACTGTCCCGAAAAACAATCTTGCAGTTCAGAGTCACCCTCACACACCGCCAAGATGTCTCAGGCAGTGGTAAACATGCTCGCCAAAAAGGTGCTGAGCGAAGCTGCTCAGAAGAATATCAACGCCAAAGTATGTGCTCATGATACCCAAACAGATACTCTATTTACTCACCTTGTCATAACAGGATCCCTTCTTCGAGGAGGTCAAGGTCAACGATCGGCATGGAAACGCAAAGGTCAAGAAGCAGAAGAAGGGCATCCCACCAGGGTTGTCACAGCATGATGCCAAGATCCTCATGTCTGTCAGGAAGCGCGCGTACTGCCTTGACCTGAGCTTGTTCAACCTCTGCGGTATGCGATTTGGCTGGAGCGCCGTCATTGGCCTTTTTCCTGGGTGAGTGTGTCCTTGGTGCTGGTGCCCCCTGCCCGCCCCCCCCCCCCCCAAGAAAAGGAGAGACCCCTCCAAACACACAAATTTGATTTTCGTGCAACAATGACTGTGTTGTTTGGGTGGGGAATTCTGTATTGTTTTGATTCCTCCAAAACAAATGAAAGAAAGAGAAAATTCTGACCTCAATGACCAGCGTCGGCGATATCATCGACGCCATCCTGGCATATCTGTTCGTCTATCGCAAGGCCATTCTGGTCGAGGGTGGTCTCCCCGGCGCGCTGCAGTCTCGGATGCTTCTCAACATCGCTATGGATTTCGGTATCGGCCTGGTCCCCTTCCTGGGCGACGTCGCGGACGCCTGGTTTAAGGCCAACACGCGCAATGCCTGGCTGCTGGAGGAGTATCTGATCAAAAAGGCCGAAGCAGAGCGGCGCGGCGGCGGGAACATCGAACGGGGCGCTGAACAGATGGTGGACGGACCTGCGCCTGCGCGGACCAAGCCAGGACGCCATGGTCGGGACGGAGACATGGAGATGGGTGTCATCAATAATGGGCGATGATTTACTCGACATGTGAGGCCTTGAGAAAGTGTAGGTGCTCAGGGGTAATTGGATGGCCACGGTTCAGTGGTGGTAATGTGGAGGATCTCGGCGAGAATGCGGATTTCTACTTGTGTCATCATTGCAACAACAATACCTGATACCCAATCCAGCGGGCTGCTTAGTGAGTGCGAGGGAGCTGGAAGTCAATGAGATATGTTCATAGCGCGCGACTTTTATGATAGTTCAGTTCACCTGTAATGATTAAATCCACCAGTGAATAGATCTGTCCAACCAAGTATCAGGTTAGAAAGAAGCTATTCGTCTTCACAGGCACACGCGATACTTTCTTGTAGTGTTTCCCATTCCATCTATATCAGTGCTTGCCGTGAACGCCATAGGATGGTGATGCCTTTAGGTGGCGATGCTATCTACATTTAGGGTGTGTGATGTTGTTGTTCATCCAGAAATAAGTCCTGTGCTGTGACCTCATGAGCTGTCCGTATATCTTGCCCACGACATTCAGAGTCCCCTTCCCCGGGGGTTCTCTACTAGCCAGGATCCAACCCATCCCATCTACACCAGACAAAATGAGAAAAGAAAAAGAGAACCAGAACCCCCTTCCATATCGACCCTCAATTTAGCGAGTCAAACCCCACTCCCTCCTCCTTCCCCACCGGAGTCCTCCCCCCTTCTCATCCACCCCATCAGCTGCCCAAGCTCGTCATCCTCCCCATCCGGCCCAGGAACCTCCGTATGCGGTACTGCTTGGGCGGCTTCATCGGCGTGCGGAACGACGCGGTCGACGATGTGGACGGTCTCTCAGTGGCCTTGATGAAGTGGCCGATCCCCGTGATGGCCTCGTCGACGCCGTGCTCGCCGCGCCGCTTGGACGTGTCGACCTCGAAGTACGCGCACCCCCAGAGCTGTGCCAGCGCCTTGGCCTTCTCCCTCTGGGCCTTCATGTCCGCCTCGGCGCTCTCGTCGAAGGCCGTGGGGGAGAAGTCGCCCTCTTCTAGCTCTGCGTCCACTCCCAACGCTCCAGGGTCAGCCGGGAAGAAGGCATGGATATAGAGAGAAGAAAAAAAGGAAGAAGAAGACGAAGAAGAAGAAGAAGACCCTCCGAGTCTGTTCTTGCCCCAAATCAAGCATGAAGTGAGAGGCTAGCGTGGGAAGGGGAATATACAGGAAGAACTTGCCCGGCGGGACCGAAACACAGCAGAACGAGAGACGGGAGGAAAACGAATTTTAGGAAAATCAACACCACTCACCCTGCGGGGGCGCCAGGTCCCCGTCACGGTTCCCAATGAGGAAGACCGGGACGTTCATGCCGCCGTCCCTGTCATACTCGCTCATGGTGACAATGTTGTGATGGTTGCGGGCCGCGCGCTCCACCTTGTCGTGCAGCTTTTGTGTCGTCTCCAGCGACCGCGGCGAGTACAGGCTGAAGACGAAGGCGAAGGCCTCTGCGTACTCGATCTGGTACCGCAGCATGGCCTGGTCCGTCTCGGGGCCTAGCTCCAGCAGCTCGATGGTGACGGCGGTTCCGGAGATGTCCACTAGCTTGCGGCAGCGGCCGTCATGGTCCGCGCCGGTGGTGCCGGTGGCTCCGGCGGGGTCGGGATCATCGACATTGATGAACTGTGCGGGGTGCAACGGAGAGAGAGAGAGTGAGAAAGGATGTCAGTCACTCAGTGAGGAGGATGTGTGGGCGGGGGGGGGGCACGTGTGAGAGATGAGGAGGGAGGGGAGAAAGGCGTGTGTATGTGGAGTGTATCCTGTCTGGATATATGCAACAGTAACAAGAAAAAGGACCGAGGGCGTCAAGTGAAGAGTAGATGAAGTCAAAGAAAGAATAGACTCAGGAGGACAGACCTTTTGCAGCACCTTATCCCGGCCGGCATACTCGTCGTCGTCTGCACACACGACAATGCTATACTCCGGAGGCTCAATGAGAGAGGGCAGGTCGAGGTATGTCTTGCTCCCTAGGTGACCCGCAGTCAGCCCACCCTTGTCAGCGAATCGTCTTTTTCCTCGTCCCTCCTCCTCCTCCTCCCAGGAGAAAAATAAACGAGCAACGACTCGAGACAGAGACAGACTCACACTCACCTTGCGATAGTCTCATTCTGAACAAGATCAACGGCCACGCACACAGTTTCTTTCGGGTCAAGGGCACACACACCACACTTTACGCAACAGCGTTCATCCACCGGGGGACCTGATTGTGGTCTCTGGGGGGCGGAACCTATTCACGGGCCACCTGTCTTGACCGCCTCTCTTGAATTTGCGCCTGTGTCCTCTCTACGACCGAAGCACCCACCCCCCTTTCCCCCCTCCCCTCTTCTTTTGCTCCCAAGCGCGACCAGTTGGGAACAGGCTGACACAGCCCCCAGCAACAAATTTCGAATGCGAGACCACAATTAATTGCAGGCCTCATTGGGCGTGCCACGCGGCTCTTGCCCTGTGGGTGCTGTGGATCCACACACAGCTGGCCTGAGGCCGGGGTGTGTCGATGAAGGGCTCAGGGGTTTGGTGGGTTGAGCAGTGCTAATTAGGGTTTTCGAGACCCTTGGCCGACGACTTCAGATGTCACTGTAGCTTGTCGTCACGCTGTCTGGATCGTAGGAGGTGTGATGTTTTCTCTTTTCCTGCTTGGTTTATATTTGCTGTGCGATGTTAGAGTAAGAACAGGTAGAGACAAAATTGGTGGCTGCTGCAGTTTTCTGCCGGCCGTCGATCCCAGAATTGGCCCAGGAGCAGACTTGTGCGACGTCGTAAATATGCAGGTGTCATCATGTCTGTTCCACAGAAAGAAAGCCAAAAATGAAAAGAGAAAAATTGATACAAAGATCTTGAGCTTCGAATGCTCTAGGGTCGATTCACAACCATGGGGAAGGCTGGCCAATCTTGCCCGCGAGTAAACGCCATCCTGATCGAAGGTCAAAGTCCTCGCTGTGCCTGGATCAAGCATGGCGGTGCAATTGGATTGCAGAGCCATCAGCATCAAGGCCCATCTATAGTAGCATCCACACTTGCACTCCAGCTGTGTTGTGACTTGGTCTTCCACCCGATATATAGGTGAATACGCAGGGTCATCTGGGCTCTGCTGGCCAGGCCAGAAAACCGCCGCCAACTGACCAACCCTTCCTTTTGGTCTAGGTGATCATATCGGCATCAGTAAGGCTGAGAAAAAGAAAGAAAAAAAGCTTTGCCATAGGACGCGCCACGTATGAACCATGCTCGACGCAGTCTCGGTTCGCAACGTCATTCGAACCTCAGGGCATAGATGAAGCGGCAATGTCAGGCACATTGACAAGAACAAGGCCCTCAACTAGCCGTTATGGGACCTGTCAAGTCGTAAAAACAGGCCTGATCGCAAAAGCCTCTCTGGATACCGAATTAACCAAAAGTTCCTCACAGCAGACGACCTGACATCAAGCTGTCGAGCTGTAGTAGAGTGGTGGGTAGTTTCAAGATATGAGAGGGCGCATGTCTCCTCTGCTCGTTAGAGAAAGAAAGGGAAAAGAAAACGAAAAAACTACAGCTGAAGTAATAGATAATAGATGATTGGTAATTCGATATGATCATGAGTCGTTCAGCGCAATACTGCAGATGATCTATCTACTCGGCCGGGACTGATTGTTGAAGCTTTGGGTAAATCACAGCGATAAGCAGCATTCCGACACCCGAGATATCACCGCGAGGCGTCCCACCAAGCTGTCCTGGAGCACAGCAATCTTTACCCCGCGGTCGACCCCGCCAAGCAGCACGGCGTCATAAATCTTTTAGGCGTGCCACTAACAGCCCCCAGCGATGCTCCCCTACCGTTGCTGATACTGAAGCTTGAATACTTGCCGGCATCGCTACTGAGGGAGAGATTAGCAGGAGGATAAAAGAGCTGCCGTCGAGATCCCCACATTGCCGCAGCTTGCCGTGATTCAGAAGACCTCCGATCCACGCCGGTTGAACATTATCATAACTCTTGACAACCAACTTTGAACCAACAACGCCACCTCAACCTCTCTTCTCCTCATCTTGCTCCTCCACCTTCCTCAACTCGTTCCCAGACCTGGCTGCCTTCGCATCTCGAACCTCACACAACTGCTCAATCAAAGCAGGTTAATAAAGCACATACAATGGCCGCAGCTACCGCTGGAAAGGTTCGTGTCTCCTCACCCTGTGCTCTCGCTGCCACGAGATTGTGAAGCTAACAATCATTATATGACATCAGACCATCACTTGCAAGGTTCGTATGACCATCACACTCCTTCTCCTCTGACAAGACGACCATCCCCCAATATTGACGCTGTTTTGACAGGCCGCCGTCGCCTGGGAGGCCGGTAAGGACCTCGTCATCGAGGATGTCGAGGTTGCCCCTCCCAAAGCCCACGAAGTCCGCATCCAGATCTACTATACCGGTGTCTGCCACACCGACGCATACACGCTCTCTGGAAAGGACCCTGAAGGAGCTTTCCCTATTGTCCTGGGTCACGAGGGTGCTGGCATCGTCGAGTCTGTTGGTGAGGGTGTTACAAGCGTGAAGCCTGGTGAGCACGTCGTGGCACTGTAGTAAGTACTCCCTTGCCCTTTGAACCCATCGACGCTGCATGAGCTGACGAGTTGCCACAGCACCCCAGAATGCCGCGAGTGCAAGTTCTGCAAGTCCGGCAAGACCAACCTCTGCGGCAAGATCCGCGCAACGCAGGGTAAGGGCGTTATGCCCGACGGCACCTCGCGCTTCAAGTGCAAGGGCAAGGACCTGTTGCACTTTATGGGCACCTCGACCTTCTCGCAGTACACCGTCGTCGCCGATATCTCGGTGGTCGCCATCCCGCAGGAGCAGGCCCCCATGGACCGCACATGCCTGCTCGGCTGTGGTATTACCACTGGTTACGGTGCCGCGACCATCACCGCCGGCAAGGGCGGTATCGAGAAGGGCGCGAATGTGGCCGTGTTTGGCGCTGGCTGCGTGGGTCTCTCGGTCATCCAGGGCTGTGTCAAGAACGGAGCTTCCAAGATTATTGTGGTGGATGTGAACGACTCCAAGGAGGAATGGGGCAAGAAGTTTGGCGCGACCGACTTCGTGAACCCTACAAAGCTCGCCAAGGGACAGACCGTTCAGGACAAGCTGGTCGAGATGACCGATGGTGGCTGTGATTATACTTTTGACTGCACTGGAAACGTGGGCGTGATGCGCGCTGCCCTCGAGGCTTGCCACAAGGGCTGGGGAGAGTCCATTATCATTGGTGTTGCCGCTGCCGGCCAGGAGATCTCTACAAGGCGTAAGTCAATGCCCAACCCCCTTCTGCCCCTTCATCTGAAACAATGAGGCCTTGTTTGGAAGGAATAGCGCTGACAATAATACCCTGACAGCCTTCCAGCTGGTCACCGGACGTGTGTGGAAGGGATGCGCGTTTGGCGGCGTCAAGGGCCGCAGCCAGCTTCCAGGGCTTGTTCAGGACTATCTCGACGGCAAGCTCAAGGTCGACGAGTTCATCACACATCGCCAGGACCTGTCCAAGATCAACGAGGCCTTCCAGGACATGAAGGCGGGTGACTGCGTGCGTTGCGTCGTCACCATGAAGGAGTAACTGGCGACTTTGGACGAGGAAATGATGGAGTTAATTCACACAACTTATGCAAGACGAGGAGAGTGAACAAAAAATCTGTGATGAAGCTAAGGAGTTGGTGGTGTGTGCG
Organism: Cryphonectria japonica; assembly: GCA_014851275.1. Taxonomy (NCBI): domain Eukaryota; kingdom Fungi; phylum Ascomycota; class Sordariomycetes; order Diaporthales; family Cryphonectriaceae; genus Cryphonectria; species Cryphonectria japonica. The sequence continues at coordinate 2,786,227 of JACWTT010000001.1, read as the reverse complement.
AGTATTGTATCAGCAACGATTGGTTGGCGGGTACTGTACTGAAGTGAATTGAGACCAAATGAGAGTCATTTGATCGTACATGGCCATAGGAACGGCAAGTGTTCTCCAGTGAGCTCATGAGAATCCTTACAGAGGGCCCTAATCTTCCCTAAGTAGCCATTCCGCAACACGGATCGCTTGAAGGAGCTTTTGAGGGGTTAGGCAGGGCCATTGCACCCGAGCAAAAGCCGCCAACCAAACTCTCTTGACCGGAGCTGGTGGCAAGCGCCTGTGGCCTCAGACACAAGCAGAGCCTACAGGTAAGAGGGAGTAGTCCAAAGGGTCTACAGTGCCTAGGAAAGAAGGTCCGAGTTCTCCACATCCTACCAGGCCTATTTCTTTCTACCACGCCTTTTCGCAACAAACACCTGCCATCGCACGTTAATTGAGAACACGTCCAACAGATCATCGATCTATAGAACCCACGGTATCGTGCCTCTTGCTTCAGCCATGTCTCATGTTTGCCATGTTCCCTTGGCTCCCCATCAAGCTGCGGCGCATGATCTGGTGGGAGTCCATGCCCGGCTACGGCGTCTGTGCCGTGTCCTGCGAGGAGAAAGACATGAAAAAAGAGAGCGTTGTAGCCTGCATGAAAGTTGAACGGACACGAGTATCAGTGAAGGATATGGCAAAGAGGAATATCCGGGCAACCATAGACTGACGGCCTGGGGGACAGCAATGGGCTCATGAGTAGACAAATTAGAACTTAGAAGGAGCGTAGCTAGGCTATGCACTCGCTGGACATGGTACGGGACAATACACATGCAATAGCAATCTCAACTCGACTTTCAAATAAAAGGCACTGCCTGCTGATTCCATGGTTCATGGACTGGTGGTCCCAAATAATAATTTTGGTGTCTCGGCCTGGCTCCAATGCTGCGGGCCTTATGCCAAGCAAGAAACCTGTCTACTTAATAGTCAGGTCCCAAATCCATCCCCCAGGCGGTACTGTGTCAGCTGATGATCATCTGAGCATCCAAGAGGAGAGAAGTAAAAATCATACTTGGAATATTAACCCTCAAGCGCCTCTGCCAATTTGCCCAATATGTTGGTGCTGCTGCAAGGTTATCACCCATGCACTATCGCCTGTTCAATATTATGTCATGACCTTGGCCCGGCCTGTTCTGTGTTGGGTCGCCATGATGACACCGAAGCACCTACTTTCTGCAGATGCGGCCCATTTGGCAAATTATTCAGCATCATGATACATAGCTGGTGGTCGTGAGGATAGCGATGATGGGTTGCCTAGAAGATCTCGACTTCCTGAAGGCTGTCGTCTGAGACGCTTCAAGCTTACCACTGTAAGGTTCCACTGAGATGCGGGTTTCCCATGCAGAAGAGTGGCCGTCTGCGTGGTGATGGACTCTCCTCCAGCTCAGCGACTGAGCAGGTGGATATTTCATGTGAAATTTGCTGCTGAAGGCCTGCTGTGGAGACAAATCCTTACAAGAGCACAGTCAGTAAAGTACATAGCCAGTCTCGGAAGTAGACCGATGGCATGCTGGTCCTCTCAAATCACCAAGGTTCACAAGGAGATTCTCTCCTTGTGTCAATGATAAATTGAGCAAATGTGAGAATCTTGTCAAACACATTGTGACGACGATCATTGGAATAAGCATGATACCGACGACCAACTGGGTTGTTGATAGTCCAAACTGCCGTTAAGGAGTCCTCCACTCATCATAAGACGACGCAATCCGTCACTACTGGATTGAGACTGGTGTGAGTTCGGTTTTTTTCTTCTTCTTTTTCTTTCTTTTGCTTTCTTGCGTGCGCTGCGCTTGTTCCATGGTGCAATACTCCAGAGGACCTGAAATTTCCGATCCACCACTCATGTGCAACTTTCCATTCCCATGGGATTTCTGCAAGTGTGGGATCGGGTCGGTCAAGCTGGACCCCCTCCCTGCCAGCCATGTTCTCCACACTCCCGAGGAGACTACAAATTATTAGCAAATGTATGCCCGTGGTAGTAGGTGAGTTGGTGCGTAGTACACTGGAAAGAGACCATTTGCCAAGCATGATCATTATGGAGAACATGTCAACAAGTAAGCTATGTGTGCAAGACAAACTTGAAATCTGCCAAGAGCTGAAGGGAAGGAAAAGTGCCAAAGAAGAAAAACTAGCCGTCACAATCTGACCACCAAAATCATAATTTTTCTAGAAGCTAGCTTGCTGGTCCGAAAGCGGCGATCATGATGAGGCATTGCTGGGCGTATGGCAGTTTACTAAGTACTTAAGCAAGGTGATCCTGATGCAACGATCGATAAACATAACAGTAACCAAGACCTTGGCAGGTCGAGATGTGGGAAATGAGATACATAGTTTCAAAAGATCTTCACTTGGGAGGTGCTCTCGTAACGGCAGTGCATGAGTCGTCCGGTTTGGTCATGAGCACCTGAGCGTTTCGGAGAATTTACTGAACGGGAGGGCAAAACATTGCGTATCCAAGCAGGCAGATAGCATAGATACAGAAGGAAGGGTGGGGACTGCATCCCGCCTGCCGTCCTGGCCGAGGGTAGAGGCTCCACTATAGGCTTTATCAGATCCTGCTAGCAGGCGGACTCTAGCCAGTTAACGCCTCTCCCATGATCTGATAATTCGCTAGTGCAAGCCCAAGACATTCATCTTGCGGTTTCGGTAGGTTAAACAGAGGGAGAGCGCGAAAGATTCACCAGCTAGGGTTACAAGCACAGACAATTTTGGAGAGGATCTAAGGGCCGGTTATGCAGGGCGTGGGGAACGTTACAGGCACCCGCTCTGCAGCCTCCCCTGGTCGCAGATGAAGATGGTACCTTCCATCCCCCACTCGAAAGCTAAGCCGGGATCACACAGCTCTGAGGCCCCTGCTGGCCTGCTCAAGCGCTGCAGGTCACTGCTGTGGTAGGTCGACGTTGCGAATTACGGTAGCCGCCGGTGGAAGAAGAAGAAAATTCGAAAAAAGTAAAATCAACAAGTAATCTTGAAGCGTCTTTGGTCTAGTCGGTGCGACAGCTCTCGTCCTTTCCTATTAAAGGCCGACCGCCCAGCTTTTGAGGATGTCGTGCTTTGAGTCTTCTATTCCTCTCGTCAAACCCCTTCACTAACTAGATATCGTCGAGACTGCTGCCAAGCGGTCAGGCTGCGATCAGTGAAGCGGGTACTACTTATAGGTACGCTGATGCCTCTCCTCTCCCCACTGGATGTCTCTGAGAATGGCAGCAGCAATTGGTTGCACCGTCATCTCCATAACTGCTGCTCGTTTCCACTGATTTCAGGTCCCGAAAAGAATATAGACACAGACGCACGCATACGTGCATGCCGCAAAGATGGGCTTCTTAACCCGACACAAGCGTCCTCAAGAGACGGAGACCTTCCAGAGGTCCGAGTCTCAAGAGAAGAAGACCTCGCCCGAGGTCAAGAATGGCATCGAACAGCCTGTCTCCGGGACCGACGACCCCTCCAGGGTCAGCCTAGAACAGCTGGATGAGAAGGAGATCGAGGCCCACCCCGACCAGGTCACCGGTGAAGCCTCCATCGGCGTGCAAAAGGCCGAGGCCGCCGCCATCGTCTGGCCGAAATGGGCTGTCTACTGCACCTACGGCTGGATCTGGGTCTGCTTCTTCCTGCTGGCCCTCCAGCAAGGCATGACCACCCTCTTCAATTACAGTGCATACGCCGACTTTTCCAAGTCGCCCCAGCTCACCACCGCCGCCGTTGTCGCCGCCATCATCGGGGGTATCCTCAAGCTGCCCATCGCGAAGCTGCTCAACCTCTGGGGCCGTGCGGAGGCTTTCATGTTCTTTGTCGGCGTCTATGAGCTGGGAATGATTATCCTCGCTGCCTGCAACGGCCCCAGCTCCTACGCCGCCGGCTACGTCCTGTACTGGATCGGCTACAACGCCCTCTACCTCATCATGGATGTCTTCGTCGCCGACACCTCAGGTCTCCGGAACCGAGCCTTTGCCTTCGCCTTCATCGGCACCCCGTTCATCTGCACCGCCTTCACCGCGCCCCTGGCTGCCCAGAGCTACCTTGACAACTCGACCTGGCGCTGGGGGTACGGCTCCTTCTGTATCGTCATGTTCTTCGTCTTCACGCCGCTCGCCGTCGTCTTCAAGTTCTACACTCTCAAGGCCCAGAAGATGGGCTTGTACAGGCGGGAGCCCAGCGGCCGTACTACGGCCCAGTCCGTCGTCCACTACTTCCACGAGTTTGATATTGTCGGCTGCGCCATCCTGATGGCCGCCTTCCTCCTGTTTTTGCTGCCTTTCAACCTGACGTCCTCGAAGCTGGCCTCATACAGGTCCGCCAAGTTCATCGCCATGGTCGTCATCGGCATCCTGCTGTTCCCAGTCTTCTACATCTGGGAGCGGTACTTCGCCAAGACGCACTTTGTCCGGTGGCAGCTCTTCCGGAGCCGCACAGTGACCGGCGCTTGCTGCCTGGCTGCCATCCTGTACTTCTCCTTCTACTGCTGGGACCTATACTACCAGAACTTCGTGCTGGTGGTCTATAACCTGAACGTGTCCATGGCTGGGTACATGGGCCAGATTTACAACGTCGGCTCGACCTTCTGGGGCGTCCTGTTCGGCATCTGGGTGCGCTACACCAAGCACTTCAAGTACACGGCTTTGTTTTTCGGCCTACCCCTCATGTTCCTCGGCGCCGGCCTTATGATCCACTTCCGCAGCGCCGACCAAGGCATCGGCTACCTGGTCATGTGCCAGATCTTCATCGCCTTCGCCGGCGGCACCCTCGTCATCAGCGAGGACATGGCCGTCATGTCCGCCGCTGATCGTGACGGCGTGCCCATGATGCTGTCCCTCATCAGCCTCTCCTCCAGCATCGGCGGCGCCATCGGCTATGCCGTCACTGGTGCCATCTTTGACGGCTCCTACACACAGACCTTGCAGAACTACCTGCCCGACGAGTACAAGGCCAACGCCACCATCATCTGGAACGGCGGCTATACCCTGCAGCAGAGCTACCCCGTTGGCTCTGACGTGCGCAACGCCATCGACAGGGCATGGGGTGTTTATGAGAAGCAGTGCTGTATCGCTGCAACGGCCGTGCTGGTCCTTGCTATTCCTGCTATCGCCGTGTGGAAGAACTATAGTGTCGACCGTAAGCAGAACAAGGGTGTTTTGATTTGAGATGTGTGGTGGTCGCCATCGAAACAAGGAAAAGAAGAAAAAAGGGGGGAAAAGGAGCGACCAGGAAAAAGGGTGGGATATAAGGGTTTTGGTCAGGCCGCCAAGGGCGCAGCTGTCATCTATCGGCCAGGGATTGGACGACTGGGCGAGTGGCATGATGGCGGTCTACGCTTGTTCTGATAAATATGCGGCTCTTTTGAATGCAGGCATATCAGGCGCAAGGATTCATGTAGGCATTTCTGAACATGGTAGGAGGAATTTTTCCATTTTTCTTCTCCTCAAATCTTTGATTTTCTTCTTTATATATACCCCATTACACAACCTCGGGTTTTACAGGAGGCGTAATTCCTCATGAAGCTCTCATCTCTGAGTATACAATACATTGCTATATAATGCACGACATTCATGGCTTTGTCAATTTAATCGCACCTTTCTCAACTTCGGTTTCTTCATCAATCTTCGTTCCTCGAGATGAAAACCTCCAAATGGCGATGAGAACTCACACAACACCAAATTGGCCTCTTATATTTATGTAATCTCAGTATCAGCTGCATGGTGGATCGAGCTGTGATGAGTCCCCCCATTTGCTCTCAGTTTTTACACGTCTTCACTTTGTACAGTACACCCCAAGCGACAACCTTGGAAGTCCTTGATGTCTCAGCTGCCTGCTAGACTTATCTTAAGAATCTTACTTACTTACGAAGCCAGGCTCTGAAACCATGCTCCCATCAGCATCCGATTGCTGCAAAAGAACCCTGTAAGTATTAGCTATGGCTCCGCTTACAGGGGAGAGAGCTGCAGTGCTATGGCTAAGCTGAGCCGCAGCACGCAATTCATCGTAATCGCGAGCCAGTGCACATGGGATGTTCTCGAAGGTAATGAACAGAAGAGCGTTCTGGCTTCAAGTCTTTTTATCGGCTCTTGCACGCTGCGGCGACCTCGGGAGCCAGCCAGATGCGGGATTCGAGGCTGAGCGCCCGACGCAGAGAAACAGACAGGACGGCCCTGCTTCGTTGCGTATTCCGTCATCACCTCGCATCTGCTCGTCGCTGCCATGGCTGTCAGGCTAGACAAGGTCGCCATCTCAGCAGCACCCGGGTTCTCATCTGCTTCGATCGCAATCTCGCTGGTCTTTCTCGCTTTCCTCCCCACACAATTATACAAGTTGTATAGATCTCGGCCCACAGTCCATCCCAGCTGGCACGGACGCACCAAACTCGTAAGTTTCCCAAAGGTGTAGCGGCAGCGGCAAGGCACGAAGACAAGCTCAGCAGGACGACTTACATGAACGCTATCCACCTTTTAGGCCCTCGCGACCCTGCTGCCAGTTATCATCTTGGTCGATATCATCCGGGATGTGCAGGCTGTGGACGAGAGAGTGTCTTCTCCAGCTACTCTGTGGTTCTCGCTCGTTGCCGCCAGTGCGTTATGCTGGCTTGTTGCTGTGGCTCACACAAGATCTGTGGAGCCCTCGAGCTTGGCTCTGCTTTATCTCCTGGCCAGCACTTGCTGTGATATTCTGTGGGCTCTCGTTCCTTGCTCGCGCAGTACAGACGACTCTGCAACTTCTCTATCCACAGCCCTGTTCTGGCTCCAGTTCCTTGTAAAGCTTACACTATTCGTCTTGGAGAGCCATAGCAAGGAGGCAGTCTTGCTTGCAAAGAATAAACACCTGTCTCCGGAGGATACGGCTGGTCTCGTCAAGCGCGTGCTATTCTGGTGGGTTAACCCCATTCTCGCACGCGGATCCAGACAAATACTACAGAATGGAGACCTTCCCCAGATCGGGCTGCAGTTTTCTTCTGACGGCCTCAGACGAGCGGTGTTGCGCGCATGGGATCAGCGAAGTATGTCAATCTACAAACAAAATTTACATGGATGGATTTTTTGAGCTGAAGACAAGACATCTTGGCGCCCTTGACTGACATAACGTAGAGAGACCTGAGCGAAGCACAACACTACCACTGGTCCTTGTGCGCTGCCTCAAGCGGCCGTTTCGAGCGGCTATCGTGCCTCGTCTTTGTCTTGTCATCTTCCGGTTTGCTCAGCCAGTCTTGATCCAGCAAGCCATACGCTTCGTGTCTCAGTCGTACGACGACGAGGAAGTAGACGCCAGGGTCAGGGGATACTGGATCTTGGTGGCAGCATTCTTTGTCTATACTGGCCTGGCAGTGAGTACAAAGAATCACAGGGACATATACTCCAGCAGAGTTGGTTTTACTAACTCGACCGGTTGACAGTTCTCTACCGTCTTGTATCAGCGTGCTCTGGCAAGGCTCAAGGTCATGACGAGAGGCGCTCTCGTCAGCCTCATCTACGCAACGCTGCTCAATGCCTCCAGCGACGCATATGACACCGGCAGAGCCGTGACTCTCATGAGCACGGATGTGGACAGCCTCGATGGTACTTCGGAAATGTTTCACGAGCTGTGGGGCCATTTGCTGGAGGTTCTGGTGGGCATGACGATGCTCTACCGCGAGGTCAGCTGGCTCTGGATCGTGCCTCTAATCCTGATCTTCTGTAAGGCAATTGCACGACCAGACTTTTTGGATGATTAATATCTGACGCTGAAATACTCAGTCTGCTCACGTGTGAGTAAATATGTTGCTCAAAACCTCAAATCACGGCAAAAGAACTGGACTTCGGCCACCCAAGACCGTATTGCTACTACAGCGACCATGTTGTCTTCTATGAAGTCTATCAAGATCCTTGGTCTTTCTGAAGCTGTGGCCAATCTGGTCCGGGAGTCTAGGCTGTTTGAGATAGGTCAGGCGAACAAGATCCGATGGATGATGGTTTTATACAATGCTAGTGGTCAGTCCGATCACCCCACGACATAATCCGCCCTCCTGGAGAGTTTGGAGTGACTTTACATGCAATTTTTATACAAGATGTTTCACCGCTGACCCAGCACACTCCAGCAAATGCTCTTGGAATCTTCACCCCAGCCATCACCATGATTCTTTATGCCGTGCTCGCAAAGGTTCAGTATGCAAGGGCGCTTGATCCGGAGACCGCGTTCACGACCATCGCGATATTGTCTATGGTTACACACCCCGCCAATATGGTCATGACCATCATCCCGCGAGCCATTGCCTGTCTGGCCAGCTTCGAGCGCATCCAAAGCTACCTCATCGAGTCGACGAGACCCGACCCGCGAACCGGCTTCCAGGACACCCCTCGATCGCTTAATGGCAGGCTGCCGGCGATCAGACTTCGAGGGGCCACTGTTGGAATTAAACAGGGAGAGACCCCAGTTCTCCAGGACATCAATGTTGAAATTCAGTCTGGCCAATTGATTGTTTGTTCTGGGCCTGTTGGCAGCGGAAAATCGGTCCTGGCCCGGACAATACTAGGCGAGGTGCCACTATCCGAGGGCGCGATCCAGGTTTCTACCCACAACATTGGACTGTGCTCGCAAGCTGTGTGGCTCCCAGACGGGACCATAAAACAAGCCATCTGTGGACCGACCGATCTCATCGACGTTGTCCGCTATGCAGAGGCTGTTAGGGTATGCTGCTTGGACTATGACATTCTCACCCTTCCAGATGGCGACGGCACTGGCATCGGCAGCCGTGGTATCAATCTTTCTGGAGGACAAAAGCAGCGTCTTGTGAGTGCGCCTCTCAAAATCCGGAACGGTGACTCAAATTAGGCTGACGAATCAAGGCGCTTGCGAGACTCCTGTACGCTCGATGCAGCGTGGTGATCTTGGACGATTCGTTCAGTGCACTGGACGGCAAGACTGAGATGCAGGTGGTTGAGAACCTCCTAGGCCCGCATGGAATTTTCAGGAGGGACGGGACAACGGTCCTTTGGATAAGCAATAGCAGTCAGTCATGTGTTCGATTTCTGCACTAATTTGTTGCGACAGGTCGACTGACGTCTTTGAAAAGCCCAATACTTCGCCCTGTCCGACCACGTCATCCTCATGGACAGGTTCAAGATTGTAGCCCAGGGGCCCTGGACACAAGTTCAGTCCCAACTCAAGTATGAGTTGACCCTGGCCCAAAAGACCACAGGCGATTCGGCAAATGCACCCGAAGCAACAGGCGTCTCTGTGGGCATCCAGAAGCTGCAGGGCCAGGAGCGTGCTGCGCACGATATAGCTCTTGACATAAAGAGGAAAGCTGGTGACCTCTCACTCTACGGTAAGCAGTCTTGCCTCTTCTTGGAGCTCTTCCGGTCCGATGGGCAGAGAGTAGTTCCATGTGGACACTGGCTCCAAGCATTGTATGATTATTCGTATCACTGATCGGCTGACGGGTTCCCAGGGTTTTATATAAGTCATGCTGGCGCGAGCAACTTTTTCTTTATGGTTGCGTGCACCATTTCATACTCATTTTTCTTTATGTTTCCCAATTATTGGTTGAAATGGTGGACAGAGGCACCTCCATCGACGGCTGCTTTCTATATTGTCGGATACGTGCTGCTGGTTTTGATGGCGTGGATCAGTACCAATGGTATAATGTGGTACGTTCAGCCTATATATACACTTCGTCATAGTAGAAAGCTCTCGGACTCGTTCATTGATTTTTCCACATAGGTCAACAATCTTGCTTGTGGCCGTACAGTCCGGTCTGACTCTCCACGAACTCCTGCTCGAAACGGTCGTCAAAGCACCGCTATCGTACTTTTCACTCACGGAGAGTGGGACTCTTCTGAACCGGTAGGGATCAACGTCCTCAGTGCCTTATGAACATCTGTACTAATGCTCCGCTTAGGTTCAGCCAAGATATTCAACTTGTTGACAAAGACCTGCCCACCGCTGCTCAATCCTTGAGCGCTCGTAAGTCGGAGTCTTGCAACTTCAAGTATCGAATTAATGTGCAGAGTGTGATCTAACAACAACATGCACAGAGACATTCAAGCTCATCGCCCAGATGGCTCTGCTTCTCACTGTTCAGAGGCTGATGTTGCTTGCCATGCCGTTCTGTCTGCTGGTGGTGTACGTCGTGCAGCGCTTCTATCTGATGACGTCTAGGCAGTTGCGGCTTCTGGACTTGGAGTCTCGCTCGGCAGTATTCTCCTCGTTTCTAGAGACGGTAAGTTTCTTGTATCCAGCAGGGTTTTGCGACACATTCCGGCTCTCGCATGGCTTGTCTTGTCCTAATCAAACCAAATTCCCCAGGTCGAGGGTCTTACCACTCTGCGAGCCTTTGGGTGGCAGCGCCTAGCAGAACAGCACAACCTCAAGGCCCTGGACACCTCGCAGCGTGCATTCTATCTTGTCCTGTGTCTTCAGCGGTGGCTCAATCTCGTCCTCGACCTGACCATCGCCGGTATAGCGATCACCACCATAGCCCTCGCCATCTACCTCAAGGGGAGCATGGACGGCGCCTCAATCGGCGTGGCTCTGAACGTGATGCTCGTGGCCAACACGACCTTGCTCCGCCTTGTGGAAGCGTTCACGTCTGTGGAGATCTCACTCGGAGGCATTGCGAGGCTGAAGGGCATGCAGGAGGATACGCCTGTAGAGGGCAAGCAGGATGAAGACGTGATTCCTGGTTCAGCATGGCCTTCTTCCGGTAGCATTGAGCTGCATGGCGTCTCTGCGTCTTACGAGTCAGTGGAATTTGTCGGAGGTCATGATTTGATAACATTCGTATTGCGGCGGCTGACTTTGTTGTCCATTCAGTGCCTCGCGCAAGGCTCTTGACGAGGTTTTCTTGAAGATTCCGCCTGGATCTAAAGTAGCCGTTTGTGGTCGTACTGGCAGGTAAGTTTCCAGGCCATGGCACCACCGTTCTTATGCACCATCGCATAGTATGCTGACGTTGTTTTAATAAACATTCAGCGGTAAAAGCACGCTCATCCTAGCCTTATTGCACCTCGTTGAGTACAACGGAAGTATCAACGTGGACGGAGTGGACATATCCAAGGTCCCCCGCTCGCTGGTCAGGCAGCGTTGTTTCATCTCCATCCCGCAAGACCCTTTTCTAATGCCGCACGCCACGCTCCGACTTAATCTTGACGAGACGAGCGCAGTTCCAAACGCAGTCCTGGCTGCCTCGCTGACCACCGTGCGGCTGTGGGACCACCTATCCAGCGAGATCCTCGACGACGACCAGGACCAGAACAGCGTTTTGGACAGGAAGCTGTCTGTGCTTCCTGTCCTGTCAGCAGGACAGACGCAGCTCCTGGCCCTCGCGCGCGCCCTCGCCAAGAGGTGGACACTATGTTCGGGTGTCCATGGCGGCACAGGGGTGAAGCCACCGCTGCTGCTCGACGAGGCCACGGCGTCGCTGGACCCTGTTACCGAGGGCATCGTGCACGATGTGATTGACGAGGAGTTCTCGTCTCGGGGCCATACGGTCGTTATGGTGACGCATAGACCAAGCATGCTGGCCGGTCGGATGCGAGAGGGGAGAGATGTGCTTGTTTTTATGAGGGATGGGCGGGTGGAGAGCGTGCAGACTGCAGGTGTTATTGGACTCGGGGAGTTGCGGGATCTTGACGAAGACTGATTTAGACTCCAGATGGTACCAAAGAAGACTTGAAACGGTGTTTGAAGTTTGCAAGTACTCTTGTTTCCCTTTGCCCCCCTCCGCAACAGTCCCATCAACCGGGTCTCCAAGAGCGCCTCCAGTCGTAATATACACAGTCCCCTCCGTCCAAGACAGCCTCCCAAACGCCAAAGCAGTCGGCTCCGCAATCTCAGTCGAGTTCAAAGCCGCCCGCGATATCGGCCTTGGTCCCGTTGGCAAACACCCTCGTGATGACGTTCTCGTTTCCAGCCGCGGCGTAGATGGTCCCGGACCCCTCCCTCGGGTCGACGGCAAAGTCGTCGAAGATGTACGTCCCCGGCGCGTCCGAGTAGGCAATGACAGCCGCGGGCCCGCGGGCGGTGCCGTTGGCGTGGATGGGAACCTTGGCGAGGAAGCCGCAGTAGGCGTTGGAGAAGTAGACGTGGGCGTCGGCCACCTTGAGGCCGCTGATGCCCTCCAGGACGTCCGGGCGGCACCTCTTCATGAGGGGGTCGTCGATGGCGACGGTGAGGGCGCCCGTCTGCAGGTCCTGGTGGAAGACCACGCCCCGGGTCGAGTCGGCGTGCAGCAGGGCGTTCTGCTCCGGGCCGAGGAAGGCGATGCCGTGCAGGAACGACGCCCCGGGCACGTCGGCGATCTTGGAGATGGCGGCGGAGGTCTCGTTCCCGGCGCCCATGTCGACGCGCCAGACGCTGTATGTGCCGGGGTACGACTCGACCGTCTCGAGGGAGAAGTTGCCCGTCACCACAGCGAGGGCGGGTGAAGCCAGGTAGGCGTACCTAGGCAGGCGACGATCAAGGCTTATACGACGACATTTTACAATCCAAGCCCTTGAACTCATCCTATGTAAAATAACATGTAATTATACTTTTGCTCTAAGTTATCTGTACCCATCCAAAAAGTTCATTAATCAGCCGGGCTGCATCAAAGAGATCATTCCCAGGCGCTTACCAATCCGGAGAAGGGCGTGGTGGATTGTTGCTCATGGGGTTCATCTTCCTTTTAAAATTGAAAAGATCCAGTTACGACTACAATGGATTAGATCGTGGCTCCACAGATTAGGTCGTATGCCGGAAATCGCTTCACTGTTGTGTGTTTATATCTGCTTCAACAGTGGGTTCCTCTTCGGCCATGTTACAAGACAACTTAATCAATTTACTTTCAACTTACACAGACCATTATCTAACAACCCGCCAAAATCTCGCTGTACTGCTGATTATCTAGCTGATACTCAAGGATCTGTGTGCGAATTGCTCAGGAAGGGCAAGAAAAATGAAAGGTTAGTTAGGTACTAAGTAACTCCCGAGGTCAGGATGGTCACATCCTCGAATGCACTGGAACGCACAAAACGGACATTAATCGCAGCTTGAGGCTTAAGCATGACTATGGCACTATTTATATAGACGAAAGTAGTTTGGGGAAAAGAAAGACGAGAACATACTCCTGGTAAGTCACTCATGCACACATGTTTTGGTAAGCAGCCGGTGATGCATATGTACAAACTGAGTAGTAAGTACCAGTTGAACCCACCATATCGGTTCTCGACAGGAAGCGTTCTTCTCATTGCATAATATTATACACCGAGCACGACGAAAGACACGTTGACGTGTGTGCTTCTTGGTATAAAATAGAGAAGGTATGTGTAGCAACAGCTGTTAGTGAGAACGCATTTTCCAGCATTTCCTACGATTACTCACCAAGTGAAGCCTTCACACGAAGAAACTGCTTTTGACGAGTGTAATTAATGTGTAATATGTATTTAGTAATTCATAACAGTCTGTTAACTTGGTCAACAGCTTCAGCGCCAGATAGACCAATTAGTAAGTAATTATATGCTAGAATGATATCAACAGCCGCAGCCGTCCCTGCACACATGGCGGACTTGGAGCATCGTGGTGAGTAATCACAAGTGCATCTGGGCAGCAATTGCAGAAATCGGAGTATGGTCCGAAGACTGTAAAGATGCTCACACGGGAAAGAAGGCAAAACACACATTGGAAAATGGGATTGTTCACAATAGAACACAATCTCACGTTGACCCCTCACAGCTCAACAAGCTATGCTAGGTCTCAGCATCAGCCTTCTCCTCCCGTAATTAATTTGACTAAAGCACCTCTAAGCAAGTATCGCAACGCCGAGCACACTTCAAAGTACAGACACGAAGAACATCACCACTCTAATCACTGCCTCTACGTCCATGGTGATGGTGTCCTTGATGACCACCACCTCCCCACTGTTGCTGCTGCTCATGCTGATGATGCTTGTTTACCCTGAATCCCACATGTCAGCATTCTCAATATCTCCAGCGAATGTTGTATTCTCAGAAGGAGGGGAGAGAAAGGATTCAGAAACAATAGGTGGGCGGGCAACGGCAAAACTCACTCATGCTTCCCAAAGTCCTCCAGCTTGCTCCCTGCAAAAGCACCCACGCCAGCAGCCAGCAGCGAGCCCATGATGCCCGTACCACCCATCTTATGGGCGGCGAACCCAGCCGCCGCACCACCCGCGAGCCCGCCCATCAGGCCGCGGTCCTCGTCGCCGGGCTGTTGCCCCTGAGCGTACTGTCCTGGCTGGCCCTGCTGGTACTGCCCCTGCTGCCCGTACGGCACGGGTGAATGTCCTCCATATCCCTGCTGTGGTGGTGGGGTGCCGTACTGTCCGTCACGGTACTGATCTGGAGGACCGCCTGCGTACTGGGGCTGTGGGGGCGGATACCCTTGGCCCGGCTGACCGTAGCCTGAGGGAGGCGGAGGGCTGCCGCCGTAGCCCTGGGGAGGGGGAGGACCTCCGGGATGGTGGCCGTGCGGGGGGTGCTGGAAGGGTGGGCCCTGGTGGTGAGGCGAGGGCGAGCCGTAAGTGTGCTGGGGAGGAGGTTGGTAACCGCCCTGGGGTTGGTAGGGCGAGTGGGAAGGAGGATAGCCGCCCTATTGTGTGGAAAAGAGAGAGAAGGACATGTAGGTTAGCATAAGTAAGAGGCCTTGGTATTGTTGTGTTTGCTGCGAGAGAGAAGGGGGGGGGGGGCGAGAAACGAGGATGAATTGGGGTCTGTGTCGTTTACGAACCTGCTGGGAATAGTCGGGTGGTCCTTGGTAGCCCTGCTGTTGGTAGCCACCTGGCGCAGGAGACTGATAGTCACGGTTGCCGCCACCAGCACCAGAGTAGTAGTCGTTGGCGGACATGATCAAGGCAAGGGAAGTAGAAACTCGGTAGGATGAATTGACCTTGTCTTGTATGTTGATAGAGAAGAAGGAAAGAGAGAAAGAGCAAGATGTTCAGGCTCTCAAAATAACGATAGTGATGATGATGATGATGATGATGATGATGATGATGATGATGATGATGATGAGGCAGAAGAAAAGGATGAAGAAGAAGGAGAGGCGAAGCTGAGCGACGGTTGGAAGAGCAGTTAGAGTGTTAAATGGGAAACACAAAACCCGCGCCCCCCCTCACCCTCAGGGATGCGTTGCAAGCTTACACATTGCACCAACGCTACTTACACATAGATTAGAGGCCACGGTCATGGTCTCGAATTGCGCCTCCTGTGCCTCCTCAAACCCAACCTGGCACTGCCAGAAAACCCCCAACAACCGCGTCAAGGGACCAGAGGAAGGATTCGGCCTGTTGGTTAGGCCCGCTAAGGGCTGCTGACCTCCTGCGACCTTCCTCTGATGCCTCAGCATCTGCAGTCAGCAACGGCAGCCACCAGCTGAAGCTTTTCTCTGGGCTACCTCCCAGCTGGCTGAACTGCTCGCGGGACCAAGAAACTTACCCCACAATATGGGCTGAGCTGAGCTTCCTGGGGCCTGGCGTCGTCACCCCCAGAAGCTCGTCAGTCACCGAGCGAGCCGGAGCGATCTCGGGGGGTCTTGGGGGACGTGGGGCAATTTGGACATCATACCATAGGAGCAGTGGGAGAAAATGCTCAGCCACACACGACCAACTGAAGAAGGTGACAGCGCCACAAAATCCCAAGTCTTGCGCGTCCCTTGTGGTACTACAGTAAAGCCACATTTGCCTACCCGCGGGAATAAAGGAAAGAACGAGTCCCCTCCGCTATGTTTAAGTAGAAGCTAGAGGAGGATCCCTGCACAACCCGGGCCCAGGTTACTGCGGCCCAAGCTGCGGCCCCCATCGAAAGTCCCTGTCCCAATGAGGCAGAGCCTCCTTCCCATCAGCGCTGGAAACAAGAACACACACAAACATTTCGTGCCTTGCAAAAAGGGAGAGCAGGGAGCCATCTTCACCATGTCGGTTTTAAAGACGAAGGAAGAGAGAGCAAGAGTGTGTGTGTGTGTTTGCGCTGAATCGGGGGGGGGGGGAGACAACAATGGACGTACCTTCGGGCCTAGACCGTCAAAATTGAGGGCAGAGGAGCGAGTAAATGACACCTCCAAGTCCCCTGCAGCAAGAGAATAATGAATGTGATAGCGATGTGATTGAGACAAAGCAGAAAATAGATCAAGTCAACGTAACCCTCATTCCAACGCCCGCCGCCCCACGACTTTGTATCATGTCCGCCCTGTGAAGAGAAAAGAAGAAGGGGGAAAAAGCCCAACCACAACCGACGCCCCTGGAAATGTAATGTTACCTTTTCTCTCTTCTCTCTCTCTCGCTCTCTTCCTCTTTTATTGTCCTCAATTAAATTTCCTGTAGAGCAGTGCACGTCAGGCGCTTTTCCCCACACGACGCCGCCCTACTCACCCTGCGTTCCATCCTTACATGTGTATGGCCTGTTCACAAACCCCCACGGGGCAATTGGTGGGTTGAAAGCCAATCCCTGCTTCTCTCTTTGTCTTGTCACATCATGCGAACCCGTCCCTTTACTTCTTCTTCTTCTTCTTCTTCTTCTTCTCCTTCTTTGGTATAGAAAGGAACCTAGCAAGGAGGCCACGGTCCAGGCCGACGTGGGTGGACGAACGCGTGGGAGGAAGAGAGAGGGAAAAGAGGGCATGGGTCAGGTGTGAGTGGGGAAGCAGGGAGGGGTGACAGGAGCGATATTTCCTCCAGTGACAGATCAGATCTTTTTTTGATTTGCAATATCGATTCGAGAACAACGGTATGGGTCGAAGGGAGGGGCGTCCCCAACCATGGTACATTGATCCGTAGTCCGGATGACAGTAGTGTATGCGTGTGTGCCGTCCCGCGCGCCCGCGCCTGTGTGTATAAGAGAAATGTGTGTGTGTTTGTGTGTGTGTGTGTGTGTGAGGTAGGCATCCTCCTCCTGTACGACAGCCCTGCCAGACAATATCGGCATCAGACGACCCTCTTCAGCCCCAAAACAACAGAAAGCACAAGCAGACAGAAATTGACATCTCAACTCCTGCTACAGCGGTGAGGCTTACGGCCGGTGCCACACCTTGGATCGAAACATCACACCTTGACTTGTCCTCGACCGGCAGGTAGGACTACCAACTGACCACCACTCAGCACGCCTCACATCCAGTAGTAGTATGACTTTTATCATTGTCAAATTTGTTTTCTTCCTCTGCTCCTCTCTCTCTCCATCTCTGTGTCTCTTTTTCCTGATGGGGTTGGGCTCTATCGTACGATCCGTTTGGGTTGTGTGTTGTGTCAAGAGACAAGTCGGCCAGCCGAGCCGATGGCTGGGCGACAAGTCACACACCTCTCTCGTGATTACGAGCAATCCTTTTTATTGTCGATAATACCACTGTACCATGGTTTTCCAACATGTTCAATTCCACAGTCCCCCCCCCCCCTCCATTTCCTTCACCATCCACGTGCACAATTCACGCATACAGAATCGGCCCCCTGGGTGATAGAGGCGCACAATGTGCATCTTGGTCTAGCGGAAGAGGGGAAAGGGAGGGAGGATGGACTTTTGCTGGTGCACTTCTGCTCTCAGCGCTGCCGGACTCGTCAGAAGAGGTACCGGTGTGCTCTAATCTCCATACAGCCGTCAATTTGAGTAGACGAGATTCACTGCTCCTCCATATGCGCTCGGCGCTCGTCCTCACTAGAGGCTCTGCCTCCATGCCTGCCGACCTGGCTTTTGATGACTTCGCATTCAAATAAAATGAAGGTACAGGTGTTCAAAAGATGGCATTGAGGTACCAGACACCTACCTGCTTCACCAATTCAGCGCCATCCAGGGCCATACTCATAAGCGAAACGAAATCTGCTCAGCAGACATCAAAAGCGAGTTCTTCGACAGTGTTCCAGGACAAGTCCATGCGGCGATCCTTTGAAAGACTCTCGTATTTAATTCAAGCGATCATCTTTCTCTACGAGAAAATTGTGATACTGCCTCGATTGGGGATAGCGGCAACCACTGAAAGAGAAAGGAAAACAACACAAGACGGCCCCATACCTAAACACGACATGATCGACTGTGGATAGGTTGTTGGCGATCGAGTGAGTATTGTGCCGTGACTTAGCTGGGCGCCTCAAGATGGTGGGACCGGGGATGAGGAATATCGGCGTCGTGATAATGCCATGCATGACAGGGCCGCGAGAGTGAAGGGGACGAAGGAAAAATAACATAAAAAAGGTGAGGCTGACGGGTGACAAGATTGGATCTTCTAGGAAGGTGGTACACCTCTTGTGTCGAGGCGATGTATTGTGGAGGAACAGAAACAGGAGGCCGGTGAGAGGCACCAGGTCATCATTTGCGTGGTACCGTGATGCGCATGACAGGAAAGTCTCAGTGATCCGACGGTCGTCGTCCGCCTCGCGGATCAGAGCACCTCTAGGCCTAGCCAAGCCTAAGTGCTCCTCGACAAACGAACAGGGGGCGGCAGACCCCTGCGAATGCCGTTTGACAGTTTCTCGGCAGCCACATATAAAGTCGTCGTTACCGGCCAGAGGGGTATATTTGGAAAGACTTGCTTCCTCTCCATGAACAGACTTCGTGCGGCATTCACATCATCACCGTTCTCTCTTCGACCAGCTGCCCCTCTCTCCGCGCAAGACGTCTTGGTCAATTGTGTCGGGACACTCGTCCACTGACTCTGCCCCCTCCCGCCCCCCCCTCTCTCTCCCTCTCTCTCTCTCTCTCACACACACACACACACACTCACTCACACACACACACTCATACAACCACATACGCCCCTTCCGGCACATTTCCACAACCCGTGGCCCGCCACTGAAACTCTCCAGAATCTCGGTCCTCCCTCCCGAGCTGACTGACTGTCTGCAAGATGAAGGCCAAGGTCCGCGAGATGATCGACCAGATGAGCATAGCGCTCTGTCAGCACCATGTCCTGGGATGCCCCAACAGGGCAATGGCTGGGGGGATGCTCTGCGAGTTATGCGCGAAGGTCGGCTGCCAGCACCACGCTTGATGTCTTTTCGACAGGCTGCCACTTGGCCCTCATGTCACCAATGATATCATCTCTGGGGGCCGTATCCAACTTCCTTCTTCGAAGAAAGAGCATAAAAATCAAAACACACCAAAAAAACAAGGAAGAAGAGCGAAAGAGTGACGGAGACCTCAGGATAGAGAAAGGGTCATCTCACAAACTTTCAACAACTGATCCTGTGCGGAGGGATCATACCTTTAGTAGGATGGCCTCATCGTGGAAGGAGGGGTGTTTGGAAAGACCAAGATGGAGAATTGAGAATAGAACAACACCGGGAAAGCTGTATGGCGAAGGAAGCTTGAGGAAATCTTTGCTATGATGAAGGTCAACATAGGGACGAATGAAGAAAGCACAATGGACTTTTTAATTGTAGTTTGAGAGGGGAAGAGCGAACTTGGAGAACCTGCAATCAGGAAGGAACCCTTTTGGAGGCACTTTCTAATGTTATGGCGGCTGTTTGATCAACCACGCGATTGCTCAAGGGTAATTTTCTTTTCTTCACTTTCGATTCATTTCGTTTTCGTAACTTTGATAAAGAGAAGAGGATATCTCATAACAGTAATATTCATAATCCAGTATAACATCATCGTCCGCTACGTTCAGAGGAAAAACACACATGAAGGCGGCCGCGTTGCAGGCATAGCTATAGGGGGCGTTGCTGAAAAATGACCGCTCAAGTGACGACGACGAGGGATCGTTGGAGACAAGTCAAGCATTGGACGAAGAGAGAGAAAAAGGATCTGGGAAGGTTTCGAGACTGTCTCCTTGATTGCATGACATAAACGTACCCACGAGGAATGAAGGAGGAGGATGTCCGGGGACGGTACCCGCAACGGGCCTTGGTAAGCTGAGCTGACACTGTACAAACAAATAAATATAGGACGAGGCACGAGGGACGGGCCGATCAATTACACAATGGGTCCAATTTGGCAGCACCTGGAGGGGTCATGGCAGCGCGCCAGACTGAGAAAGATCATAATAAGAAATGAGAGGAGGTGAGTGTGCATCGCATGTGTATGTGTGAAAAGGAAGTAAGAGGATAATGCCATGTCGTTGGAAGCCTGCTCCTATTTCTCCCCGGGAGTATAAGTCCCCTGTACCCTGCACAGCCATCTGATGAAACAAAGACTCGGCACATGTCTCGACTTGCCGTTCGTGGCCGGGGGCATTTACCAGTTCACCGGATAAAATCGAGTACGGCCGTATTGTTTCCAAACAGAAGGCAAAACGGCTTCAGAAGATCATGATTTCGTGTCGATTATGTTCACTCATCCCCGAGAGGGAGAAGATAACTATGCAACAGGAAAGCCTTGAGCTGCCGCTCCATGCCAGATCCATTCCCCTCCTCCTTATTCTCTCTCCTAGAAAACAGATGCTGCCCGTCAATCTCTCGCATCCTCTCCCTCCAAACATCTTGTCACGGGCCAACACTCCCATCCATCTTTCTCTTATCCAGCGTCTAGAGGACTCTAATTTGACCGAAAAGATGTCATTGCGCCAGCCGGTGGAAGGCAGGTGGTGATGAGCTCGATGGGACAAAAGAAAATGCGAGTGAGTTCGCTAGAGAAGTGAATGATGCAACGTTGGTATCAAAAAATAGCCTGTAGCCCAACCCCAGACTCGACCACCACAAAACTCCAATCGGGCCCGTCCCCTTGTGAATCCAAAGATAAAGAAGAAGAAAAAATCGCTTTGCTGTAGCTCTCCATAATCTCGTGCTGAACGTGGAGGGTAGTAGACATTAAGCTGAAGTAAGTTGTCAGTCTGTCCGTATCAATATACGAACCGACTAGTTGAGGGCGCGTTGAACATCTAGAAGAGCATGGCCACGGCACCCAGGACACTGAGCAGCAGACCACCCTGAACAGCCTGAACACCAGCCGCCGCAGCACCGGTCGAAGAGGTGCTGGCGGGAGCGCTGGTGCTGGTCTCGGAAGACCCAGAGCTGGCGGTGCTAAGAGCGGTCGAGGTGGCCTTGACGCTGGTGCTCCTGAGGGTGGTGGAGTTGAGGTGCACGACACCGGTGCCGGTGGCTGAGGCGGTCGTGTTTCCAGCAGAGAAGAAGGTTGAGGTGGTGCTCGCGGGCGTGGAGGTGTTGGAGGACACGGCCGAGGACGCTTTGAGTACGACAGGGGCGGGGGTTGACGAGGTGGACAAGACCGAGGTGAGGGTCACGGTCTTGGTCAGGGACAGCGTCGAGGTCGTGGTGCCGCTGGTGGTATCCTGAGCGGCGGCCAGGCCGGAGCCCGCGGCGAGAACGGTGAAGACGATGTTTGAGATCTGCATCTTGGACGTTGCGTGGAGAGCTCTTGAACTTTCAGTTGGTCTCGTGGGGAAGTTCGAGGTCTTTAAAGTCTTCAGGTGAAACCAGCAAGCTGACGGATGTGGGTGAGGGATGTGGTCTCTCGATGGGCCGGGCCGCGGTCTGTCGAGGTACGAATTTAGATGGTATCAAACGGATAAATTTATCTCTTGCCAACAGAAAAACGAAACGTCGTCGACGGCTCTTTTTTGTTGCCTTGAATGTTGATTTGAGGTGGGTTGATTGATTGATTGGTTGTAAGGAGTGGAATGCCGCACGGAGCAGGCTGAGCGAGTGTGTGTGTTGTTGCGATTTGCGCAAACAATGTGGTGGTTGAGGGAAGTGAGCGAAGGGGGCGAAGTAAAAAGTAAGTAAGTAGCACAGGCCTGGTGGAGGGATGCGCACTCCCTCCCCTTTTCTATAGGCGAGAATGTTCTCCTCCTCGCCGTCCTCCTTCTCTTCTGGCCCTGCATGCAATTTCACCAAGGAGTGGGTTCTGCAAGGGACGCAGGAACTCCCCACGGGCCAGAGTGGGACGAGATTGAGCCTATGGAGGCACCTGCCTGGGTTGTGCGCTTAAGTTACCAACCAATCTCCATCGCCCTGCGGGCCCAAACGGGAAGGGGCCAAACACGGTGCTATTACAGCAGTGCCATGCCACAAATTATGGCAAGTACTCTTACACACTATGGCACTTTGTGGTACATGGAGTTTCTTAACCAGAGGGGGGTTTCTCTGCTGCAACCACCAACACTGCTGAATTGCCGATAATTGGTATGCTGAGCTCAGAGACGGCCGTCTAGTCGACCCTATCAATGCCTCCTTGTGAAGTGTGCATGATTTTCGTTAGAGCCAGGCGAGGGGGGAACGTCTCACTCAGATGAGCCTTCCCCCCCAACGAGGGCCTTTCCCAGCGGGCAGAAGTGACCCAAGTGCACTATCTTGAACCCAGGTTAGACTGGCCGTTGCCCCCACCTGTCTCAGGAACCGGACCGTCATCATTGGCTGGTGGCCATGAGGCCTGCAGGGTCCCACCCAAGCACTAATACTACCCTGTACCTGAACCTTGCTTGCTTGTCGATAGGGATCCTTCTGTTCCGCTGTTCTGCGATGTGACATTGTGACAAAAGACACCACAATAGGGTCAAGATTGTGACCTGCACTCGTCACGATGATCTGCTCGATGATCCGTATAAGAGCCCACACTCTTCATTCGGAAGATTCTCTTACAGTTCCTGCTGCCAAAGTGGTTCGTGACAAGGCCCATGCACGGCTCCTCCTCTCCTCTGCTTCCTGACCGCGATTTGACCTTCTTGACCACCATCACGGAGTTTGTCACCGCTCATGGACCACCCATGGACCGGTTCTTCTCTTGCCGTCCTCGAACCGCCGAAGGAGCAATTACACCGTTTATGCCCCTCGTCTCACAAGAGGAAGCACACACGTCTCTTCTGGGCTCCCATCGGCGATGACGGTTTTCCCCCACGGGAAACGTGCCACTACAGAAACTGTCCAACCTCAAACACGCACGTCAGCGCACTACTATGTATACATAACTATGGTTAACAATCATACTACATGATAACCGTGCCTGTAAGTTTTCAAAGAAGCTTCACTTATGAGGGCCCAGAGATTCCACCATGCCGATGGAGACCGTCCCGTCCTGCGTCCAAAAGGGGACAAGAGGCCATGTTTTGCGCACGTATGCAGCCCCGTCGCAATTTCCTGACGGCACCAACAACCACTCCACCTTCGATCTCACAAACACAAGCGACAAGACTTGGTCCGGGAACATCGTGACAACTCCTGGATCTAGTCTCTCCGAAAGCCACGAGGATTCATTGACCCCATTGCATCTGGCTACACGCTGGTGCTCTTGACCAATGGACCCCCGGCGACGAGAAGCAGACGAGGGTCCGTCGGAGCGCCTCGCTGCAGGTCTCAGAGACGGGCTGGTTACAATGATTGGACTCCGCATGTGTCACGCTGGGAGTTGTTCCGTCCACGGTGCAGGCTTACTCAACGGTGATTGGGTCCGTTCTCTCGAGTCCCCTCGGAAAATGACGGTCCAGGACACGAAACGATCCACACTCGCAGCACTCGGAAGGGTAAGACCTCTCTCTCTCTACCCATCAATGGTGTCTATCATGAGGCGCTGCCGTCTCCCGCTGGGGTGGCGCAGGAGATCCCGGCCCGGTGTATACCTTGGTCACCGTGCGCCATCCACCACGTCTGTACTATTTGTCCTGGGACTGTGGTACGGAGGCAGAGCGGTGTGAGCATGATGAGCATGAGTACGAGCACGTACTTGAGACTTGGATCCGAAGCAGTGCCACAACCGTATCTGCACGCGTGGTTGCTGTGACGCCAGTGACACATCTCATGATGGTCATGCTACGCTGTTGTTCCGACGGAAAGGTGTCCAGATATCGGGAAACGTCGGTGAGAATGCGCTGCCGGTCACCTACTCGGCGATCCCCTGCGCCACGCGCTGGGTTCGCGGTCCGCTGTAGCAGAAGTCCTGGAGGTCCATTGTCTTGTCGATGAGCTGATATGAAGGGGCAGTAGCTCGGGGATCTGGTCGACAGCTCCTTGAAGGACACCGGCCTCTGAGCTGGTGGTGGTCGTCGTTCCCGACCGCCCCTGGAAGATGCATATCTTGCTGCATGGACACCTACCCGCTCATCTCTCTCGAGCACGTCTTCGAATGGGCCGATCGAGTTGTTGCATGCTGGTAGAAGTGTGCTGTCCGCACGACTTTTACATTTGGTTTTCTGGTCAAGAACGCCCGCATCCAAGGCCATGAGGCACATTTGGTCATCGCGATGAGTGCTCTATTCCCGCTTGGCGCTCTTTCTGCGTTCGTTCTCCACACACTTCAGCCTGGCAAACTCTTGCTTGCAGTCTCACTCGTCTAGCATTTCTCGAAGTTGGGCCTCACTGATGAAACCATCCTCTTTCTTCTTCCTCTTCCTCCTTGTAATCTCCTGCTCCTCCTCCTCCTCCTCCTCGCGATTTGAAGTGGCTGAGGCTTGTGATTTCTGTAACCCATGCTCGCTGACCCTGTTCTCAACCAGCTTCTGTATTCCGGCCTTATCGAGGCCTTCGCTTCCTCCTTCACTCTCTTACTGTCGTCTACCTAGGCCACACGCCTCTCCTGCTCTTTTCCCAAGGCTACGATTGCGTTCGCAGCTAGCTCCATCCCCTTCGTCGTCTCTGTCATCTGCTCATACAGTGCTGGATATATTTGACGTCCTTGCCGATGGCTTCAGTCGCCTTCTGGTTTTGTTCCGAGTGGAAACAGACGGCGTCATCTGGATGATCCAAACCCAGCTGCGTGCTGCACTCCTCTGAAACGGCGTGAACGCCTGGGCAAGTCTGGTGGAGGTACTCGATGGGATCGTTGTCTTGGTGAATGGGCGCCGGCGCTGCTGGCGTGTAGCATGCCTTGATCGGCATCTGGCTGTGCCTGGATTTCTCTGGAAGCATGAGGATCGGCTTTGGCGGATTGTCTCGTCTTGGTCCTTGGAGGGAGCAGGAGGAGCGTGTTTGGCCGGCGCGGATTGTCTTTCTTAGTCAATCGTGAAAAGCGTGTTCACCAATGGTAAGAATCGTCTTTCCTTGTGAAGAGCCAACATGGAAAGGGATCTTGGGCATTTTGAGGGTTTGGATCTAGGCAGCCCAGCTCTTTTGAGGCTGCCAAGTGCCTGTATTTACCATAATATACTGTGACTGTTGAAATACTTTCGATTTGGACAGATTTCAAGACCTGCTCATTAGCGACCACTATGGGATGATTAAAAGAGACAGCCTCACTCCTACAAAACTCACTAGATGAGAGAGATTCAAAGGTACTAAAGTAGATATGACATAGATTTTCGATAATGTTCTCAGGCTATGGATACGCCTGTGAGAGGTGTTGCTAATACATACAATGTGAGCAGAATCTTTTAGTAAGCTATTATGAATATGACGTTACGCAAGTCATGTACGACCACAATAAATCATATTGTTCCGACTATCCATTTTATTTCTTCACTCTTCAATTGCTATGAGTTGGTGAGCATCTCTGACAAGCCGCAGCAGAGAGCAGCAACTACCCCAGCAACTCCCCAGGACAACCACTACCATGGTAACTATAGGGGGACATTCAGTGGGGTCCAAGGGTCCGCCTAATGCTTCATCAGGAGGACCCTGACAGCTCCTTAGAGCCAAACCCTCTCTGTGCAAGCCACGCTTGCCGATCGGGCCGGCCCACCTCAGCACGAGACACGACCCCTCCCCTACCTCCCAAGAACGGACCACGACGAACGAAATAAGACCAGCGAAAGCGCGCGAGCGAATCACAATACACAAGGAACATCAAGCACTGGCTGCTGAGACCATCACTGCTGCTGGTGTCAGGGTGCCAGCACGCCTTTACATTTCCTTCTCTTTTTTTTTTTGTTTTTGCCAACGAGGAACGCCGACTTGGCAGTGCGACCCCTCCCCTTCTTCGTCCCCCCTTTGTCCTTGCCCTGAGACATCACGAGAGAAGACATCACCAAGACATCACCGCCAAGGAGAATAAAAGCAGTCCGTCATGGCATCCGAGGCAGCCAGTAGCAGCACGCCAGCAGAAGGCGCCGGCAGCACGCCCGCCGCCGAAGCAGCACCAGCGCCCACGACCACGACTTCCGATCCTACCCCTACATCTCCAGCAACAGCCGACCCCACGACAACGACAACAGCTGATGCGCCATCCACATCAGCAGCAGCAGCAGCAGCAGCAACAGAAACAGAAACAGCAGCCGCTCCACCGGCCAAAGCAGCAGCAGCTTCCTCCTCTTCCACCACCACCAAGCCCAAGCCCAAGGGCAAGAACTACAGCATCGACCCGGCACTGTACATCTACACCTCGCTCACCGCCGGCAACATGCACATCGTGACGGCCACTTCGCGGCTAGAGACTATTCTGCGCGCCAACAGGGTACCGTTCAAGGCGACGGATCTCGCGACGGACGAGAAGGCGCGCATGCTCTGGGGCAGGCGGGCTGGCAAGACGGCCGAGGGGAAACCGAGGCGGCTTCCCGCCCTGGTGCAGTTGGGTCTGGTCTTGGGTGTATGTTCTGTTCCTTGGGCTGCATCCGTTGTTGTCTTTTCTCCTTCCCACTTTCTTTTCTTCCTTTTTTTTTCTCTCTCTCTCTCTTCCTTTCTCTTCTCATTGGAGACAGGCCTGCTGATTTTTCTTCCCCGACGGGATTGTAGGACCTCTCCGAGATCGAGGAGTGGAACGAATACGGCGAGCTCAAGCAGCACGTCAAGATCTACTACGACGAGTTCACCCAGCCCAAGAAGGGCTCCATCGCCCCCGTGCCCAAGTACAAGCAGCCCGCGAATAAGGAGGCCCACCCTCCCGCGGCCCTCAACCCTCCACCTCCCGCACCGCCCCTGCCCGACCTGGCCAAGGAAGGCGCCAAGAAGATCGCGGCCGCCGTGTCACAGGCTCACAGCGCCAAACAGCAGCTGAAAAAGGCCCCGCAGCAGCAACAGTCACAGCAGCAGAGCGTTAAGAGCGTAGCTGAGGAGGCGGCGGAGAAGGCCACCGAGAAGGCCAAGGCGGCCAGGCAGGCGAGGATCGAGGCGCTGCGGGAGAAGGTGCACGGCACCAAGTCGGCCGCCAAGCAGGAGGCTGGAGGGGAGGGCAGCAGCGCAGAGCCGCTCGCCGAGGGCATCGCAAAGCTGTCCATCGCGTCGGCATCGCCCGCTGCGGGCGCCGGTTTGCAGTCCCCGACCTCGGGCGCATGGGGCAAGGACGCCGGTAGCATCGGCGGCATCGCGGCAGCACAGACCGTCCAGAGCCCCATCAGCTCGAGCTGGAAACCGCCTGCCGAGACGAGCCTGGCGCCGGAGGACACCTTTGCGGGCGCGCGGGTCGCGAGCGCGAGCGCGGACGAGATTCAGCGGATCGAGAGCGAGGAGGCTATCCGGGAGGAGCCAGAGCCCGAGTCTAGCAGTGATGATGATGGTAAGGGGGAAAAGGAGGAAAAGGATGCGGCTGAAGGGGCGGCGGCGGCAGAGGAAGGGAAGAAGAAGGTTGAAGGGGAAGCTTGAATCCACGTCCTCATAAAAATATATCACAAAAACCAAGAAAAAAAGAAAAAAAGGGAAAAAGGGTT
Organism: Cryphonectria japonica; assembly: GCA_014851275.1. Lineage (NCBI taxonomy): Eukaryota > Fungi > Ascomycota > Sordariomycetes > Diaporthales > Cryphonectriaceae > Cryphonectria > Cryphonectria japonica. The sequence continues at coordinate 2,758,786 of JACWTT010000001.1, read as the reverse complement.
GCCGGTCGCTTTTATCACAAGTGTCAATACTTACTTCCTCCACGCTCAAGAACTTGCTCATGTCTTTGCAACTGCAACCGTGTCTTTGAAGTACTTGGTGTGTTTGCGTCTCTAGTTTCATGCGTGTGAGATGGCGGGTAGGAGAGTAAGTTTGACACGCCAGCTCAGTCAGTGCCTGCTGAACACCCTGGCTGGCGTGTCTAGTAAGTAGGAAACATGGCTCTCGTCTCAGTTGCTGTCGAAGAGATCGCCTACAAAGGAGGATTGGGGGAGGGGGGCCGGATGCAAGGCATGTATCTGATACACACAACAGTGCCGCACGAGTAAAGACCCTTCTCACACAATGAAAGAGGTATCATCCCCCGTGTGCAATCCAAAACGTATGCTTTTCTTCTCCTTTTTTTTTTCTTCCCCTGTTCTTTGCTGTTCCTTCCTCTTGAAACACTTCTGTCTGCTACATACACCTGAGCCCTAGTCATCATACAAACCCTCATCATCACTACCCGTCCCAGTCTGAAACCCGGTAACGACAGCCTTGCCCTTTCCTTTGTCCCTCCTCGAAAAGACGCCGCCATTCATATTGCCCTCTTCTTCTTCTTCTTCTTCATCATCATCATCATCCTCCTCCTCCTCGTCATTCTCGTCATCATCGCTACCCATGGCGATGGCCTTGCCTTTCCCCTTGCCCATCGTTGCAACCGCTGCTTTCCCCTTGCCCTTGGCGCTGAGCTTCCCAGCTGACACTCCACTACCAGATGCCGATCGCCCAGTCAGTTGAAGCGGCGTCGGTGGCAATCTCGTCACCTTTTTCTTATCCTTCTCGTCGTCGTCGTCGCCCTCGCCCTCGCCGTCACCTTCAAACGTGGCCCTGACGCGCTGGTAATGTGCAAGCTCGCCCGCCGACACGCTGGGGATCAGCTCGCGGTGCGCGGCCATGAAGTCCTCCTCGGTGACCATGACGGCGATGTCCTCGGGCGTCGCGTGGTGGTCAAAGAAGTAAGCAGTGGTGATGGCGTTAGGGGTAGTCCTTTTGTGTCTGCCCCCTTCACCGGCTGCAGCAGCAGCTTCGGCTGCTTCCGTGTTGAGGCGCTTGATTTTTGCGTCAACCTTGGCGGATTGGCGGGTGACGGCTTTGAGCATGGCGTCGCTGCAGAGGGCGTAAAAGTCTGCACCTGTGTATGTGAAAGGCAGCTTTTCGGCGACAGCGCGGAGGGAGGCTGTTGGGTCGAGGACGAATCTAGAAGGGAAAGGGGAAAATGGGTCAGTATAGTTCGGATGGAAAGGATGGAGAGTCAAAAATAATGAAGAAGGAAGGAAAAAAAGAAAGGACAAGAAAAGACTTACTTCCTCGTCAAGGCCTCCAGAATCCGCAGCTGCTTCTCATGCGTATCCGACACGCCCAGGTACAGCATCTTGTCAAACCGACCCGGCCTCAGCAGAGCCGAGTCGAGCAGATCCGGCCGATTTGTGGCGCCAATGACAAAAACACCACCGGCGCTGTCCTCACCGCTGGACATGCCATCCAGCTCGGCAAGGAGCTGGCTCACGATGCGGTCCATGACGCCGCCGCTGTCGCCCTGGTTGCCACGCTTGGGCGCCACCGAGTCCAGCTCGTCGAAGAAGACGACGCAGGGCCTCGCGTCTCGCGCGCGCTGGAAAACGCGCCGCACGTTGGCTTCGCTCTCGCCGATATACATGTTGAGGAGCTCGGGCCCCTTGACGCTGAAGAAGTTGAGGCTGTACTCGGTGGCAATGGCCTTTGCGAGGAGGGTCTTGCCGGTGCCCGGTGGACCGTAGAAGAGGATGCCGCTGCGCTTCTTCATGCCCTTGGCAAAGAGCTCAGGACGCTCGAGGGGCAGCTGGATGGTCTCCGAGACGGTGTCCTTCACGTTGTCGAGACCGCCCACATCGTCCCACGTCACATTGGGGATCTTGGGTGCTCCGATGGCATCGGCAAAGTTCTTGCGCGCAGCATCGACAGCTACATCAAAGTCGGCCGGTGTGAGACCGCGAGCAGAGGGCCCGCCTGCTACCTGTACGTCGCGGATGGTAGTTTGGCTGTGGAGGGGCGCGGTTGTTGTTGTTGTTGTTGTTGTGGATTGTGAGGTCAGTTTCTCAAGGCGGGACTGTCGTGCTACGAGCGCTCGGTCGACCACATCGACGAGATCTCCCGCGACCAGGGCGGCCGTCTTCAGCGCAACACTGCCCAGGTCAACATCAGGATCCAAGTGCAGGCCTCGAGCGTCAATCACGTTCTTCAGGATGGCCTCTCGTTCCCCTTCATCAGGCGCACCCATCTCAAGCTCGTGCGTAAAGAGACCTCGCACTCCATCGGGCACCTTGTCCACTTCGGTGGTGGTGGCGATGAGAACTCTGGCGTCAGCCAGGATCTCCTTCATCGACGAGACCATCCTGTCAGCCGTGAGAGCCTCGATATGCCTGATCAGCAGTGCGCAGGATGCGGGGCCGCAGCTCATTGCTCGTTCGGCCCTGCTCTTCAGGAACCCTTCCGTCTTCACATCGCTGCCGCCCGAGCCCGCTTCGTTCACGATATCGTACGCGTCCAGGACAAAGGTATGAAGGCCAATGTCGAGGCATGCATCCGAAGCCACAGTGGACTTTCCAATGTTTCTCTGTGTCGACACGAGCAGGATTGCAAGAGGTGGCATGCCGAGATGTATGGCTCTCTTGCTGGTGGCGGCCGCAAGCAGCTCGCGTAGTCGCCTCCGCAGCGGCGAGATCTGCATCCTCTCTGGCCCCAGCACTGCCATCGGGGAGGACTGGAGAGCTCTATCTGGTGGTTTCTTGAGGCCCAGGTAATACCTCCATGTGTTGTCCTTGATCCCAGGTATGCGGCTTGTGACCGATCCTGTCTGCTGGAGCAGGGTCATGGAGATGTCAATGCAAGCAACGGAGCCCCAGAGGTCCTCCTCGTGGTCCCCCTCTTCAGGCTTGTCCTGTTTCAGAGGCACAATGTGCGCGACCTTGAACCATACAACCTCGTCGAGCTTCAGACCTGGACCCCTGCTCAGCTTTCTGGATGCCGCCAAAGACAGAATGTCGTCAACGGCAAGGCCATCCGCCTCTTGCAGCGTCCTGCCGAGCTGCGTGTCAACAGGGAAAGCAATCAGGTCGCCACTTTTCACGATCCGAAGCTTCTTCTCAAAGTAATACTTGATACCGGCCATGACAGCTACCTGCACGTCCCTCTCCACGGACTTGGGCGTCCGGACGTGCCGTAAGGTGACCTCGCGTGCGTACGGCGGTTGTGAGGAGCCCGTCAGTTTGGACAGCGGATTCTTGGCCAGCACAGTTGAGCCTCTCTTGAGAGGCGAGATACGCAGGTAGGGAGGCGACTCGAGATTCGCCAACAATATGGGCGACGCATAGGCTGCGGGGCTCGAGGGCTTCTGGAGTTGTGACTCAAAGAACGAGGGTCGCCGCCCCTCGGATGTTTTGGAGTGGACGATCCTCGTCACGGGCCTGTTTGAGTATCCCTCAGGCAGGCCAAAGACCCTCACAGGTCGCCAATGTGGCTCTTCCTCTGCCACGTTGCCAAAGCTGCCGAGGCCGAAGGGCCCGAACCCGTTGGATGGCGGCTCCTTCGATGCCTCGAGTCTCGCCCAGTCGCCCGAGAAGCAGCCGATCCTGGTAAGATTGCTGATGTCCACATAGACACGAGCCTCCTCGTCATCTTCCGGCACGACCTTCGGATGCAGAAGCTCCGGCGGGATAGGTCTCACGAGGCCCTGTGCCTTGAACAGGCGCCCACGCGGTCTGTCGGGCCGGGCGGTGGTAGCGGTGAAGGTTGAGAAAACAGAGCCGGGTGTGCTGATGCCATTCGTCCTCCGCCCGCGGCCCAAGGTCATGGGTGTCCCGGCCGCAATCGTCGAGACACCACTGGCAGCTGTCGCAGGCAGAGCTGGTGCCTGGAGGGAGATCATGTCGTCCATCGAGTCGTCCGACAACTCGTCCTGCTCGTCCATGGAAAGCTCCGACTCGTCCGTCTCGGTCACGCCGCCATCAGTACTCTCGGCCTGCATCTTCTCATCATTTTCTGTCCTATATCGTTCCTCAGCAGCCGAGTAGAACTGGTCATTCGCGGTGTCCTCGGCATCCTCCATGACCCCGTTCAGCTGCGAAGTGGAAGACATGGCGGAGGCCATGCGCCCGTTTCGCGAGTGGATGCGCCCGCGGGACACAATAATCTTGGTGGTGGGCGACAGGATGCCCTGCGCAACAGGCTCACACAGGGTGACCTTTCCGGGGTTCGGCGGCACATGGGTGATGGGGTGGGGTGCTAAAGGCAGCGGGAACAAGTCGCCCGCGTGCACGACCTTGAGCGTACCGAGAGCAACACGGAGAGCTGCTTTCAAGCGGTCCTCGGCCGACTGGGCGGCGGTAGTTTCCTTGCCCTTGTCCTTGTGCCGGGCCGAGACATCGGGGTGGTCCCGGAAGAAGGTGCCCTCTCCATTCTCCAGCCTCTGTGCGAGCTCACCTTCCAGGTTGACGAAGACGGTGTCCAATGAAAGGGCGACCACATCAAGCACCAGAATCTCGATGCCGCTGCGGCTATGACTGGAGAGCTTGGAGGGCGCGACCTGCTGGAGGCGCGTCGCAAAGCTCTGGAGGGCCAACGACGAGGGCGAGAACTGTACGGTCGAGTGTGCCAGCGCGGCGGACTGCGTGACGGGGACGATGGTCCAGTCGGTGGTCTCGGGTGAGGCGTCAGGAGCCCATGGAGCCAGGGCGACGTGTAGAAGAGCATCGGGAAGGAAAGGTAGGTTCTCATCTTGCTCGCCGCCTGTACGCCAGAAAAAATACAACAGAAATTAGCATTGCAATAAGCCTCTTTGTTTGGGTCCACTCTTCGGCACAGCAAAACAAGCAAGGCGCAACACGAACCAAGTCTCAGATGCGGGAACAAGTCTGCGAACAAGTCTTGAGACAGAATGCCAACGTCCCCCTTGACATGATCGTCGAGGACAAGCCTGGCGACCACGGGAGGTTTGTCCTGTCTGCGCCTCCTCTTGCGCTTGCGATGCGATAAATCGATAGGAGCCGGAGAGGCCATGACCCTCGGGGTCTGAGGAGGAAGAGCGAGAAAAGGCAGGGCAATGCAATTTGTCGTGAGGTGAGTTTATCGACAGCTATAAACAGGGCTGGAGTGGGATAGTTTGACCCGAGGATATGCGGTGGTGGCTTCAGAAGCTCGGGAGTTATTGTCTTCGGTGGTGTTGGCGTAGAGCTTGTTGCTGTCTGGCGCCCATTGCGAATCGTCAAGCAGCGAAGAGGGGGTAAAGAGAGGGGGACGGCTCGACAGACGTCGTAGCACCAGATCTCTAGGGATGCTACTATGCCGGCTGAAAGACACAGTCGTTTCAATGGCTGGAGGGTGAGGGGAATGCTTCAGGTGAGAGAGCAAACGGTGATTTCGGCGCTGGAGGTGGACAAAGTCGAGAACAACCTCGGCAGCAAGCATAGGGCGCGTACTACCCACTACACGCTCTGGGGTTGGAGACTAGTGGGCCTAGGGACAGGCCTGGAGCACTGTCAAAGGGTTAGGGTTTTCTTGTTTCTTTCCCTTTTAGATTTGGTAAGCAGCATTCACATTTCACATGCACACAAGGCAAGAGAGACTGTACGCCTTGCAGCTCCGTACTACCGTTCATGACATCCCACCAAGATATCATCAGGCTTCAATCAATCCAAACGGCGCGCCCTGATGTTGTCTCAACACACACAATGGAGCCTCCCTCCTCTGCAACACTTTGGATATGGCCTATTTTAGCGATTGATCCACCCATGCCGTCTCTTTGCCACTACCCTACTCTTGCCATGCTCTGCTCTACTCAGCTCACCTCGTGCAGACTTTACGATCTATCACTTCCTAGAACAGAACAGGATCAGGTGTCGGCTTTCGACGACATCACAAGCTGGTATTTTTGATCAGGCGTGGTTTGGTCTGATCTTCACATGTCTTTTTGGTCTCGTCCCCAACGGCTCCACACGAGGACGACTCAGCAGCCAATGACTCGTGCCACAGAGGTGGCCACCGCCTGCAGAATGACGCAGGGTCGTCTGCCACTTACAGTAGTACAGCATGGCACTGAACCTCTTTGACCCAGTGGACTGGATCCAATTCCTCAGCACACTAAAGTACTGCCGCAACATGCACGGAAGAGTACCGCCCCGGTGCTAGTCTATACTCCTTACTTCTATCAAATGGGGCCAAACAAGGTCGCTAGAGATTTTAGTCGACCCCCGTTGTCCCTTTCAAGAATGATGAACTGACATGGTTGACGTTGACACTGGCGTTGAAGTCCATAAATCCCCTCCCAACAGGCCTTCTTGTTGTATATTTTTTCTGGACAGACCCGCTTACTTACCTTTTATTTATTAGTCTAATGATGTCCCTGAAGAAAGGCTCATGACGTTGATTTTCTGCTGTTTATAATCATTGTTTTTATCATCAATATCCTGGTCCTGCAATTTACGACCCAAGTGTCGTTGACATTCCTTCTTTCGCATTGCTGCTTTTGGAGAAAAGGCACCGCAGCACACAATACGATTGACTTGTTTCACTCGAAAGAGGAAGCAAGCCCCTTATGCATGATCCAGCCTGTCGCGTTCACAACACCAAGAGATGACGGGTGGCAGCGACTCTGCAGCGCAGGACACGGCGCGGCCAAAAGGGGCATCGGCGATAGCGCGGGCCGTCGAGTTCACCAAGCAGGCCGAGAAGCTGTCGCACAAGACCCCTGAGCAAGGCGACTCCGAGGTCGCTGCCGAGGCCAAGTTCGTTACACCGCTGGACCCAGTCCTCGTTACGAGCGATGGCAACAGATTGCCTGGCGTACCGCTGCCCGAGGCGCACAAGCTGAACAGCCTGAAGAGCGAGCTGGAACAGGATGGGCCGTCACATGAGGCCGACGTCGACGACAAGGAAGAGGGGAAAGGGGAGGGAGAAGGAGAGAAGAAGGATGACGCTGCGCAGGGCGTCCAAGTGCCCTCCGTGTCCAACGGCAAGTCGCTGCAGAAATCAGCCGGCGGGACGCTGCGCAAGGCAATGCCACCCTCACACACGAACCCGCTGTTCCCGCCTCTGCCCCTCTACGGCCCGCCTTCGATCCTGCGAGACATGCAGTGCGCGACCTTCCGCGTGTCCTCGTTCTTCCTGAGCATGTCTTTTCTGGGTGTCATCGTCCTCGGCTCGCTCTTCACCAGCATCCCCACTGTTGTCAGAAATGCGTGGCTGCGCCTGACCTTGCGCAACCCGGACCGGGACCGACCCTTCTACGAGGAAGAAGTGCGGCGCGCGGCCGCCCGGAAGGCGATGGAGCGAAACTGGAAGAGACGGCCGTCCCAGGAGCGCATCCCAGCGGACCACGAGATGCCTGTGGACAACGACGGCTATGTGCCCACCGAGGGCGGGCCGGATCCAATCAAGTGCGACGTGGGTTACTACGCCCGTCGCGTCGGCCTGGACGTGGAAGAGTTCGAGGTCCAGACCGAGGATGGCTTCATCATTGACCTGTGGCACGTCTACGACCCGCGCGAATACGAGGCCCTGCAGCCCGAAGACCGTGGCCCTCGCGGCCCAGACCCTTTCACCGGCGGCTCGCGACAGCAGAAGCAGCAAAAGAAGAAGCAGAAGCAGCAGCAGCAGCAGCAGCAGAGCGCTAGGAGACGGCTTCGCAACCCAGATGCCCCCCGCAAGTACCCTGTGCTCCTCGTGCACGGCCTCCTCCAGAGCGCAGGCGCCTACTGCGTCAACGACGACCAGTCGCTCGCTTTCTGGCTCTGTAAGGCCGGCTTCGACGTCTGGCTGGGCAACAACCGATGCGGGTTCCGCCCGCGGCACGTGCTGCTCGACTACGGCGACCCGCGCATGTGGTGCTGGAACATCCGCCAGATGGGTGTGTTCGACCTGCCGGCGCTGACGTCGCGCGTGCTGTACGAGACGGGCTTCGCCAGGTGCGGGCTCATCGCGCACTCCCAGGGCACCACAGAGACCTTTGTGGCGCTCGCCAAGGAGCAGCGGCCCGACCTGGGCGAGAAGCTGAGTGTGTTTTGCGCGCTGGCGCCGGCTGCCTATGCGGGGCCCCTGATCGGCAAGATGTACTTCAAGTTCATGCGCGTCATCACGCCGGCCATGTTCAGGCTCATGTTTGGCATCCATGCCTTTATCCCGCTCATGATGACCATGCACGGGCTCTTGCCACCTGGGCTGTATGGGTGGCTGGGCTACAAGGTCTTCTCGTTCCTGTTCGACTGGTCGGATACCAGGTGGGACCGTGGGCTGCGCGACAGGATGTTCCAGTTTGCTCCCGTCTATGTCAGCGCCGAGAGCATGAGGTGGTGGCTTGGGAGGGAGTGTTTTGCAAAGCATGTGAGTATTTCGCTTCTTTCTTCTTTTTTCTTCTCTTTTGTGCTTTGTTGCCAAACCTGTCTCGCTTCCACTTCCTCTCGTCTCTTGCAGGCAAGGTCTGAGAAACAAATTGGACTGACAAGATCACGCAGAAATGCATCCTCGCCACCAAAGAAGAGTGGCGCGCCGAAGAGCGTGAGGACAATATCAACAACAACAACAACAACACCGACGAACCCCTTCACAGCCCACTCACGCCCACCACCTCCACTGCCAAATCCCTCTCCCGGCGCCGGACCAGCTCAAGCGCCACCGCCCACCCTCCAGGCACCCTATCTCCTGCTCGAAGACACCACCACCACCACCCCAAGGGCGCACGTGCGTGGTACAATTCCCAATCGCCTCCCTTCGCACTCTGGGTGTGCGGCCGCGACAATCTCGTGGACGGCAACAAGATCCTGCGGCGGTTCGAGCGCGGGCGCGAGCCCCAGGCCAGGCTGATTCACCGCAAAGTGATCCCCGAGTATGAGCACCTGGACGTCATCTGGGCCATGGACGCCGAGACCCAGGTGTTTCGGGAGGTGCGGGAGGTGCTCTGGCGGACTGTGCCCGAGGAGGAGAGGAGCCGGTGTCGGGTGCCTGCCGGGTGTGAGGATGTGGCGGTTTGGGTGGACGACAGGGTGAAGAGGAGAGGGGGTGAAGAGGGTGTTGAGGACAAGGAGGGGGAGAGGGAGAGGGAGAGGGAAGGCATCTTGGTCGGCGGTAGTGGAGGTGGTGACGGGGCTGGAGGGAGGGAGAGCGTCGAGACCTCGAGCAGCAGTGATGAGCTGTCTGCGTCGTCATGAGCTTACGGATGGACTATGATGGAACATGTGTTATGTGGTTTTGATTCTCGGAATTGGGTTCACAAAGAGGCATCAGGCAAATTGGAGTGCCAGGCCGGCGTAACGGGAATACTTTGGAAAGAACGCGTACATATACATTGCTGTGTATATATGTGTGGATGGTTTTTGGCAATATTGGATACATAGCATATACGCATATACATAGATAGATAGTTAGATAGATATAGATACACCAGACAGTTAATTTCATGTACACAGGCTCTGTTCTGTTGTGGCAACACCGGTAGTGCTACGAAGCACAACGTCGCACGGCGTGATGCAAGTTGCAGGCGTTTAGATCTCATTTGTTTTGCACTGGGATCAGAAATAATATGATTATTTATGTATCTACTATCGAAAGGAGCGTATCGCCTTGTCCTTGTGTTTGTATACTGCATAGTATCCTGTTTTTACGTTGGCTGCGAATGTGTGAGGGTTTAGGTGGGGTTTCCTCTTTCTTTTCTACTTTAGACTTTTTATTCTCAAGACGCGAAAGAAGAAGAAAGAAAGGAAAAATAAATCAATAAAGAAAGTCAGACTAGACAGCACTTTGCCCAAACAAGTGTAGACTTTCTAGACACTATTGGAGGCGCGGATGGAGGAAAGAAAAGAAAGAAAGGCCTCGAGTTACCGCCCATGCAGCAAGCAAAACGAACCGCACACCCGCACAAGCCCAACAGCACTTGGGCGTCAATAGAGGAGACCGCCAGCCTACGTGTTCACAGTCTCTTTTTTTTCTCTTCAGGGGGTCCATGACAGATCAGCTAGCCTAGGTATAGAGCTACGTGGCAAAAGAAAAGAAGAAGAGGAAGAAGAAGAAAAGGAACCAGCAAAAGCGGTTTTTATTTTATTTTAGGGGGCAGCTGTTTCAGGTTCCGTCGAGGTTCTTGGTGCCGGCGCCAGCGTTTAGCACGAAGCAACCCGAGCCAGTCGATGTTGAAAAAGGACCCCTGGTTCGTGTCGCTGATCTGTGCACGCGCTGGGGTTGGGGTGGAGGGGATTGAATGGGTCGACTGACAGAAGCTTCCCCGGCGCCTGGGGATGAAATCCACTTGCGCCAGGACCATTCTCCACAAGTCCTGTTTCTTGGTTTGTGTTTCTGTGCCCTGCTGTCAAGACTGTTTGTTGTTGTTTTTAGGAGGAGGAGGAGGAGGACTCTCTCCAGCTTGCGCAAGGCCGTGGAACAACGGGGTCGATAGTATAATTTGGGATGGCCTGCTATTATGGACAACCGGGGGGGGGGGGGAGTCAGGGGAGCGCGCGCGTGTGTACGTGTGTGTGTTGCGCCACTTCCTTTCAGTGGCGAGGCATGAAAGACGACGAGAAGGCAAATTTAAGACTAAAAGGACTACCAGATCAGACGACAGGGGGAAGAGCAAGACTGACTGTTTCGAAACACTGTTTTAGGGGTGTGTAGGTGCGAGTGCTCGTTCCTGTTTGGTGGCGTGCTTGTTTCACACACATGAGCTTCTATGGTCCAGGGTTACCAAACCCTACGCCACGTCGGAATCTCGCTGATCATAGCTTACTGTAGCAGGTGTGGTCGAATCGCCCAGGCAGCACGAGGCGTTACATGCAGAGGAGTAAGCTGATAAGACCCAGATTACCCCCTATTCTTTGTCTCTCTGTGTGTGTTGTGTGTGTGGTACAGACAGGAGGAGGAGGAGGGGTTTCGTGGGCGGAATGGAGGAGGGGTTCCCGCTGCTGGCAGTGCAGTGCAGTGCAGTGCAGTGCACTACGGTCCAGTGCTAGAAGTTGCTTGCTGTGCTGGCTGCAGGGGAACAAGGGAAAGGGGAACCAACCCCCTGCAGGCACAACCCCACCTTCTGCCCACCTCAGTGCTAGCGTGGCTAGCGTCAGATCCCAGCCGCCCAATGAGACGTTCCAAACCTCGAGCCGCCAACCTTTTCCAAACATCACCTCTCGAGGCAGGGAGGAAAGGAGTCAGCTACTTTGCAGTCTCTCCTATCTCTTACGAATGCCGACAAGTTCTAGTCCTTCCCACAGCCCACCCCTCCTTCTTCTCGAGAGGTGGCCGAGGCTGTTCTCTTTGGACCCTCGTTGACAGTGGCCCACCTCCCCCCTCCGCCTCTCTTGCCATGATTCTACTCAGCCTTGTCCAGTGGCAAACCCCTCCCCATTTCGATGTTTATGCGGATCAAAACAAAAGACAAGGGCATCGAGGCAAACAAGGGCTCTGCTTCAAGAAGATGGAAGGGAAAAGAGGAGAGGCGCGCGGCATGGATGATGGTGTGTCGTCCTTGACTATAGTAGCAGGCAGATCTTATGTTCTCCCCTCTTTTCTTCTGTTTTAGCTTTTTGACCTTGAACTTGCCGATCGTCCGGAAGATCGTCCCAAGAGCTTGGGCGTTTCCCGACGTTCGTTGTTTGGGTGTTTGTCATGCGAGAGAGATCCTTTCTTTTGAAACCAAACCACGCTCTTCTTCTCCAATTGTGGTGAGAAATCATACCCAGCCGCAGACCCAAGAGCGGGACAGGGCGGGTTTGTACAGCATTCCTGTGGGTGGCCTTTGACATAGTGACACGGCCCCTTCTCTGTGACTGGCCACACCATCCCGTCCTCAGCCTTCCTTTTATATATATCGACTATGATACTGCGGCCCTATTGATTACTTGGACTGTTTTGGTCTCGACCTTTGTCACATGGCCGTTTTTGGTTCGTGTTTGGGTTTCTCTCTCACTCTCTCACTCACTTTCTCTCCTTACATACTCCCCAAGACAAGCCACACTTTTGTCTTACTCATTGCTTGTGGCACTTGGCCTCTTCGAAAACATGGGCCAGCCCATGAAATCTGCCTCTCTGTTCTCTCACCTTGCTCTCTGGTCAAGGAATCTGGTTACCTGACTGGCCGAGCTGGCCTCTCCGTGACAATCTCCTTGAATTAAACCTTCCAAACCATGGTACTCCTGAACGGCCCGATAGATAAAGATACACCTGAAGGAGGACGAGGACGAGGACCCTTCTCAGGGGACCCGGTCTGTTCACGTCTCGTCCATATTATCTGGTCGCCTAGATTGGCGAGTCAGAAGTCCAGATGGGCAATGACAGTCCCAAAGAGATACAACGCCCTGTACTATGTATGGTACCAGGGTTGTTGTCAGTACCCACACGCTGCGGGTGACAAGGGGCGAGAGTGGGAGGGGTGGTTGTTTTCTACCCGCCCTGCCACCCTCGCCAGTTTGCGGCTCACCGGCAGATCGGCACCCCCTTGTCACCACCACACCTGGTAACCATAGTACATGGTTATACCATAGTGAACAGCTGTAGGAGGTGGATACCATCACGGGGGGGGAATTGACATCTGCATGGTCTAGAAACCTTGGTGGCCAGTCGATCGCTCGGCCGCCCAGCCATGTCATGCAGAGTATGCGCGGCCTAGCCAAGCCAGCATATTTAACACAGCATTCCCACATGTGGCAGACATCGAGCCCTCTCTTTGTATTACGGGCTACTATCATCATCTGTATCTCTCTTGGCTGTGGTCAACTTACGTCGTCGACGACCTCCTCCTCCTCCTCCTTCTCCTTCCTGGGCTGGCCCTTGAGTCTGTCTACTTTCTTTCACACCCTCCCTTCGTCTGCCTTGAAAGAAGAGATCTCGCCATCTCTCTCTCTCTCTCTCTTAGCCGTCCTTCCTTATTTTCGGCACCTGTCTTGTCACCTTGACTTGTCCCAAAAAGAAAAGGCCCTCCCTTCTTTGGCATCTTCTGCCCACTTCACCAACCTTCCTTTGACACGGTACCGCGCACTTCTTGTCACGGTGACAAATTTCCAAGCTGTTTTATTGTCTGGTACAACAATAGCTGGCCCGTCAACAAACTACCAATCTTTGGTAACACACCACACGGCACCACACTCATCTCGAAAGTTCCAAGTTCAGTCTTGACTGTTTTGCACCTGAACTCGTTTCTGCTTCATCCTGGCCGGTGATACACACCTTGTTTCTCTCTACGTCTGCGTTTTTCTCTCTCTCTCTCTCTCTGAAAAGCCAGACCAGTCACTGCCAGATCCATCACCACTTCTCTTCTTCGAGTTTCGAGATATCAGAGCCAGTCTTTTAGATATCTCATTACTCTTTTTTCCCATTGTCCTTTTTTTCAAGGAGGAAAAACAAAAAACCCCACAGTCTTTTTTATCATCCATCACATACACACGAGACATGCCTCTCACAACATCTTCTCCCTCCTCCACGATGCTCCGCAAGCTGGTCACCCTCCTCGCGGCTGGCCGACTGGCCGCAGCAAGCACGTACACGCTCCAGGACAGCTACACGACGGCCAACTTTTTTGACGAGTTCGACTTCTACACGGGCACCGACCCCACCAACGGTTTCGTAGACTACCAGTCCGCCTCGGCCGCGTCGGCGTCGGGCCTGGCAGGCTACTCTGAGGGCGGCATCTACCTGGGCGCCGACTACAAGACCAGCAACCCGGCGTCGGGCCGCGCCTCGACCCGCGTGTCGTCCAAGAAGTCCTACACGCACATGCTCCTCGTGGCCGACGTCAACCACATGCCCGTCGGCTGCGGCACCTGGCCCGCCCTGTGGTCCTTTGGGCCCGACTGGCCGGCCGCCGGCGAGATCGACATCATCGAGGGCGTCAACTCGCAGACCGCCAACGAGATCACCCTGCACACCGACGAGGGCTGCACCATGGCCCAGGGCTCCCAGATCGCCTCCACAAAGGCCCTCGACACCTTTGACTGCGGTGCCGACAACGGCAACACGGGCTGCCCGCAGCTGACCACCGAGACCACCAACTTCGGCAAGGGGCTGAACGCCGGCGGCGGCGGCGTCTATGCCATGGAGTGGACCAGCAGCGCCATCAGCGTCTGGTTCTTCCCCCGCAACAGCTCCAACGCCAACGCCCTCACCGGCGGGGGCAACTCGTCCTCCTCGGCCGTCGACACCTCTGGCTTTGGTACGCCGCAGGCCCAGTTCTCGGGCGGGAGCGGCTGTGATATCGATCAGTACTTTAACAACCACACCATCATCATCGATACCACCTTCTGTGGAGACTGTAGGTTCTCTCTCTCTCTCTCCAAACCACCACCCTTCTCACAAAGCCTTTCGTATCCCCAACCATGATCTCTTTTGAAGGAATGAAAAGTGAAATGACTAACCCTGAGACATTACACAGGGGCTGGCAAGCAAGCCGTCTGGAGCGCCGATGACACATGTTCCGCCCTCGCCAGCACCTGCGAGGACTACGTCGCCAACAACCCAGACGCCTTTGTCGACGCCTACTGGCTCTTCAACTCCATCAACGTCTACCAGGCCTCTGGAAGCAGCAGCACCACGCGCCGCGCTCAGCCCGATTCGACTATCAAGCGCCGTCTGGAGAAGTACCGTCCTTGAAAGGGTAACAAGGGCCAAGCACGGGATAACCCCGTCTTCTTCTTGTTCATTGAATCCTGCTCCACCTTTTTCTATTCTTGTCCAAACAACATGGGAAACAACTAGGGATAGGATATACGGATAGATAGGACTCTTTTTTCCTTTCTTCCACACCTTTCATTCTTATCATGGGCAAGGGTGAGGTGTGCCGGCGGACTTTTTGTCAACGACTGGCTTTTGGGTTTTTTTTATAACGATTGGGATGGGTTTGGAGGGGCACGATACCACACACATTAAGGGTTCTACGGAGTTTTTCTACGGTTTGCGGTTTTGCATTTTTCTTCTTCTACTTCTTCACCACCCAAGTTTTTGTTACCTTTTCAACCTTGTCCCATCTCACAGAGGGAAAAAAGATGTTGCATTCAAATTTCTTCACTTCTTGATCATGACAATTTTGTTCTTCTCTTCTCTTCTCTGCTTTCCTCTGCCTTCCGCAAAAGAGAGAGGGGGGCTCAGATCTGGTCCTGTAGATAGATAGACCTTTGATAACAAGGAAATGAGCAAGAGATGATGAGAGAGATAATTCATGTGTTGGTCCTCCTTGGAACACACAGGGAAAAGAAAGAAAAAGGTGTCATGTTCTTATTCTGAGATTCTTTTTGTACATGAGATCTTTTGTGAGGAAGATTGTCCATGAAAGAATGAATAAGTGAATAATAAACAAGTGGATGAGATCTGACCAGTAAGGGGAATGGATGGGCTGGCATTGGACTAAATCTCTCGACTGAATTGAGAATAGGACTATTATCAGATGACTACTGTTATGTATGAGCAGCAGAGACTAGTTAGTATGGTAGAGGACCGGGGACAATGTCGACCAGCAAAACATCATCAAATATCAATGAGTGAATGCTTATGCTGAAGTCAACCTCACTCTGGCAAACAAATTGCTATATTGAATCTTCACATAAGCTACAGCAGCACAGGATAACCAACTAATCTCTTCCTTGTTCCTCAAGTCTTTCATGCTTTTTGTGCTAAGCTCACCACAACAGTACAAAAAAATCAGCAAGAACCTAGGGGCGCAATGAGAATATCCCCAGACCATCAACGCCATATACTATGCAAACGTCCCAGACACAGCCTCCTTTGCATTATGAAGAGTAGGAAAAAGAAAAAGAAAAAAAGGGGAAAACCAAACTGGCGGCGCGCACACGTTAATCACTGCCAGCTCCTCCCCAGTAATCCCTTCGTCTTTGCATCGCCCGCCTCCCACTTCTCGATCCGCAGCACCAGCTCCCCCATCAGCCCGTTGGCCCACCCGAACCAGGCCCGCGAGAACGCCTCCCCCCTCCAGCTGTTGACGCTCTCGTGGACGATGCCCCACCCGCTCGTCGAGTTGAGCACCATCTCCAGCTGGCCCGCGACGTGGTCCTCCAGCATCAGGCCCATGCCCATCGTGACGGGGTTGCCCCGACTGTCCACGTAGCCCGCCTCCTTGTCGAACGCGCTCATTCCCGCCACTAGCGCCGCCATCGGCCACGCCTTGCCTGGGCCCAAGTGCGGCCCGCCCACTGCCGAGATGGCGGGCCCCTTGGCGTAGTATGGATTGCCCAGGGACAGCACAAACTTCCGCGTGTTCTGGTAGATCTGATCGTAATCCTTCTCCGCGGCGCTCTCGGGCAGTGGGTATCTCGACTCTGCATACTTGAACAGCGGCATGGACAGCAGGCTCGGCACATTCGCATCATCCATCAGGTTGACCCCACCGAATCCATCACACTCATACGCAAAGATGTCGCCGTACTCGCGATGGTTCACGATCGCATCCGAGTCAATGCCCTGACGGATCCCGTAGGCAAAGTCTCGCATGGTCGCCACCAGCCCGCGCGCCATCTCCTGTTTGCTGGTGTCTATGTCGTGCACCGCGCCCTCGGCCAGCTCCTCCATCATCACCGAGGCCTCCTCGAGGTACTTGGCCCACATCATGTTGGCGGGCACCAGGAACTGGAAGATGGTCGCGTCGTCGCTGGGTCGGAAGGCGGTCCTCACCATCCCATTGGTGCGGCTCGGGTTGCCCAGCCCGTCGTTGGTGAGCGTCTCGCTGCCTCTGTTCGTCCAGCCCGTAAACGTCCACGCGCTGGGCAGGACGCGCCCCTCGTCGTCGTACGTGCCCAGTCGCATGGCCGCGGCAGCGTCGACCGCCTTCTTCACCGCCTCGATCCAGTTGTACTTGGCGAAGAAGGCCAGGTCGTGCGTGTGCGTCCAGTAGCCTACGCTCACCTGCAGGAACGATGCGAGGCTGTCGAGCTCCCACTTGCAGTCAAAGACCTTGATCGGGTCATATGCCGGCCGCGGGTTGTTCTGCTTGTACGCACCATTCTTGGTCGGCGGGATTCCAGACTCTGGTGGTGGTTGGAACGAGTGGCAGTACGGTGAGATGATGATGTACCGCGCGTGCGAGTTGATGAGCCCCCGCCAGAGGGAATTTAGGCTCTGGATATCGTCATTGCCCTCTGGTTTGTCCGGCGAGAGGAACGACAGGTACGAATACAGCTGGGACGCGCTGTCGCGCAGCCACATGGCGTCTATATCTCCCGTGATGATGTAGCTTAATTCCTCCGCCGTCTCGTTTCCCTGCTCGTCCTGCGCATACCCGTGCCACTTGACCATCGTGTCCAGGGTATTCGGGAAACTGTTCTGGAACAGCCGGTACAGATCCGGGTCTTTGATCTTCTCTTCCATCTTCTTTATATAGTCGTCCACGGCCGGAACTGTGTAGGAGCGACACTCGGGCGGAGGGCGCAGGCTCGGGAACTCGCGTGAGCCTGCAGATGGGGGCCCTGGTTTCCGCCTCATGTAGTTCTCGAAGGGCGGGCAGTCAGGCTTTGGCTTGGCGGCGGCGGCGGCGGCAGCAGCGGCAGCAGCAGCCTCCTCCTTCTCCTTGTCCTGGCTCGCGCCCGGCTTGGCTGCTGGGTAGCCGGCCTCCTCGGCGGTCGTAGGCCGCTCAAAGTCATACCCATCGTCTTTGCCGCCGTTATTGCCCTGGCCTGACGGCGGGTTCGGGTTCGAGGCGCCAACCGGTGCTGACCCGTGGTGCGCATGCCTGTCCGTCTCGCTCTGTGGAACTGTCAAGGGCTTCTCCGTGCCGGGCGGGCTTCCTCCAGATGCTCCTAGGCTGTTGTCGAGAGAGGGATCCCAGGCGCTGGGCCGCCGCCAGCCGACGTAGAGGAGCACGACGGAGATGAAGAAGGCTAGCGCTAGCAGCCTCGCGTTGCGTATACTAAACATGTTGCGCGGGCCAGCATTGACAACGACCAAGAAAGAAAATCAAGAACAGGTGGCGATGGTCGTACAGGGCGAGGTTTCAAGAGAGAGGAGACACGCGACCAGAGAAAGAAAGGAAACAGGCCAACAACAATGCGGCACAACAGGGGTGGTTGCCACAGAGAGAGACAATGAGCGCGCCGAGGCCAAAGGCAATGACCGTCAAAGGAAGGCCTCAGAGCGAGGTCGACGAGCCTATCCCAAGTGCCTGCCTTGAAGGTAGTGCTCAACGGCCACCAAGACTCGGAGGACAGGTGGTGTGTCGCAGGTGTCTTGTCAAATGCCGTGCATGGCTGCTGCTGCTGCTGCTGCTGCTGCCCACTTTGGAACGGCCTCGGAGCACCATCCCGAAAGGATGGGGCCACTAGTACGGCATGACACCCAGGGTCGTCGCATCACCAAAGCACGGTCGGGGGCCGCCTTCTCTGCTGGAAAAGGCTGTCCTTTCTTGGCGTTTCAATCCATCCAGGCTGCTGACTGGCTTGTCGGGTGCGGTAATGGAAGGAGAAGTCGACAGGGTGAGGCAACTTTCTTGGCCCTGAGCACATGACTGATTGCTCTTTTGGCTCATGGCGGCGGCGCTTGGCGTAATTGGGTAACGACATGTCCCACAAGGGTTCTGGTTGGCTCATACAGTACTGCAGGCCAAGATGCGCCGTTGCAGTAGCCACAGCGATCTCTTCAGGAACTTCTCCCAGAGGCTGCCGCTTTTTTCTTCCAAACGGCGTACAGAAGTGGAATAATGAACTGGAATGAAGACTGTCGAGAACTCGTCAGCTGTACACTCGACTCGCCAGACCCGCCCCCTCAAGTGGTCCCCGCGATATTTTCCAAGAGGAACAAATCTCAGTGCCCCAAATCGACCCCAGCCACACCAGAAAACCGCATCGTAGCCTGTGAGATTAGTGTCGGCGATTGGCGTACGACTCTTGTCTCAGAGACTACATCATAACCTCACAACCTCACCACCCTCAAAGCCGATCTTGTCCACCCCCTATTGGTCCTTTTGAGCCTCCCATCCAGTCCTGTGTGAAACTAGCCAGACCGTTTGTCTCAACAAGCAGACTTGGCAAGGCGACCTTTTGCTTTGGTCCTTTACCGCAACAAAAGCCCATACATGCAGCCAATTACTCGCTCGCTGTGTGTATACAGTCTTGTCCTTCCCTCCCTTTCGGATCCTGCACTCTCGTTCTCGCGCCAAGTGTGTCAGACGAGAAAGAACGGGGTTGGGAGATTGTGAGGTGAGATTTTGAGCTGTCGTTTTCCCATTCAGGCATGTCGGTGTGCTGGAACTAGGGTACAATGAGAAACGGTCCATGTTCGACTGTTTTGTTCTGAAGAGAGAGGGACAAGGTTGTTGAGCTACAGGGCACGATGTACCTCGAACGTGCTCGTGCCTGTCATTTCTCTCTATCGAATTGAAATGGCAGTCGCAGGCCTCACTTTGCGTGTCCAGATTAACTCGAGCCCGTTTTCGATAGGCCCCTGCTTGTACTGGCAACATTTTCTTCTGCTGCCTGGACATGTGCTGTACTTGGGCAGCATCTGTCTGCTTCCATGCCAAGAAAGCTAAACGAAATCCTCTCTCTGAGCGACGTGGTGTGTCCCATTCTTACCTGGTCAGCAGTCGCCTCGCCTACAACCTAGTAAAACAGCCTTGAGGTAGCTCTCCGCGCTTTCCCAGAAAAGAGGGAGAGCAGGCCCCTAAACTCATAGCAGAACCGCAATCTACCATCTACCGAAAAGACAGCACGCTACACAGGCACAAGAATGAGCGAGTCCCCTCACGTGACGACATCAAGAAAGGTACACACATACATTCCCACGGCTGTGGTGGGTCGGGCAGCTGATGAAATGGGCGCGAGAAGGCGTTTCACGAGCAAGGAGCACAAAATAAAATAAATAAAATAGAAAAAACCAGAAAGAAAAGAAGTGGAAGCATCTGGCCGTGCATGTAGTGAGGCCAAGAAAGAAAATGGGAGGCTGAAGTGTGTGTTGAGGGACACAAGTCTAAAGAATTACACCAGACACGAAAGAGAAAAGTTGATGAAAAGCAAGAACCCCCAGGTTGTCCAATTCAAACATGATTCTATCCTGATGATCTTGGCCTGACCTAAACCTGACCCGACCTGACTCCAAGTGATCTTTTTGGTGTGTCCTTGTGAGGATGGCTGCCTTCTCCTGAGCAGTGAGGAATCTCATCCTCATGTCTTCGTCGTAACTTGGCAAGCAAGCTGCCATACATGCTCATCTCCTCGAACTCCCCCCTCCCCCCAGCCCCAGTCATAGCAATAATCTAGAACAAGTAAAGGATAATAGTAATGATAATAGAGAAGAATGCCATGAAAAGTTGTAAAGATTAATAAAAAGAAAAGGAAAATGCCACAAGCCCCTCAATCTCAAATACATGCCTGATGATGCTGCTCTGAAAGAGTACGAGAAACCACCCGGCTCAGAGCTTGAGCTTCTTGCCCGTAACCTTGTAGATGGCCACGGCGACGAGGTCCTCCTTGAACCGCTCCCACCACGACCGGTTCAGGTAGTAGCTCAGCTCGCGGTAGTTGTACATCTCGCCCCAGCAGTCACGGCCCCACTCGCAGCCCGCCATATTGACGACAAAATCGCGATCGTTCTGGTTATAGTGCACGCGGGTGCTGTTGCCGACGTCGGAGCACGCGCCGGGCGGGAAGCTGTTGATCATGCGCTGGGGGATGAAGCCGGTGTGGGCGCGGATCCAGGGCTGGTTGCGGTACAGCTGCTCCAGCGCGTCCTGCTCCTTGTGCGCCCACTCCATGTGCTTCTGCTCGTAGGCGACCGGGTCCCACCACACGTCGAGCAGGCGGTCCGTCCAGGCGCTGCGCCGGACGAAAAAGGACCCCAGGTTGAAGCCGGCGCAGTCCTGCGAGAGGATGAAGTTGACCGAGTTGACGTCGCCGTCGCCGACGGAGCTGCGCATCTCCTCGTCCAGGTAAATATCCGTCGGCGGGTGCGTGATGTTGAGGGGGTTGTACTCGTTGATGTCCCGGTAGACGTGCTTGTCCAGCTCCTTGAACATGTGACTCTGCAGGGAGTAGCCAGGTTCCATGATGTAGCTGTTGAGGTCGAGCCACCACACCCTGTAATTGCATTCACGGTCAGCCAGGGAAGAGAGAGAGAGAGAGAGAGAGAGCGATGGCGAGGCGTGGCAGGGCCAGAACAACGAGATCACACTTACCACTCGGCCTTTGGGTACTTCTTGAGCGCATTCCTGACAAAGTCGACCTTCTCCCAGCTCTCCCTCCACTCGTGCGCATAGCGCTTCTTGGTGCTCATGTCTACTACCTCCAGCTCATAGCCCCAGTTGGCGACGTACTTCTTCTTGTTGCGCAGGCTGTCGCGCTCAATCGCCCATTCCCTCGCGCCCTTCCACTCCATAACACCTCCGCCGACGTTGGCCCCTAATATGATGACGTATTTCTCTCCACCACCAAGCCACGACTTTCGACGCCAGTAGAATAGTAAAGCTGCGGGCAAGTTCAAGTCAGGTCAGTTTTTTTCTTCTTTTTTTTCTTCCCCGCAGGACAGCCAGATCGGACTGGGGAAGGGAGAGAGGGAAGGGAAAAAGTAGATTCATGCGACAACAACGTACGAGAATGGAAAAAGATCCAGACGGCGAACAACAGGAGGAAGACAAAGAGCAGGCGCAGCTTTGCCTTGCGACCCAGGCGCCCAGCGACACTTCTCAGCCTTCCATAGACAGGTATCGTCGGCGCGGGCGACCACCTTCCCCTCTGCAGCTTCTCTTTCTCAGCGTAGTGTGTGCTCGTGTTGAAGCGTGGTAGGCTGTTGGATATGCGGCGCATGTGTCTCTGGAAGAAGCCCTGGTTCTGCGTCTCGAACGCAGGGTAGCCTCTGGCCCCCATATTTCTCGTGCGCGACGACTCCCACAGCGCCTTGTTGTCGTTGCTGTTGTTGGCCGCCGTGAAGACCGTCGCTGGGCTCGACCGACCGCTCGTGGAGATGTTGAGACCCGGACTGGACCAGCCTCCCCCGGGGGCGGGCGAGGGACTCCGGGAAAGAGTCATGGGAAAGCCGGGAGTGCCTGTGTATATCCCCCAAACGAAGAAGAAGCAGATGGTCAGTCAGTCAGTTCGTTCAGATCAAGTTCGCCTAGGCTGCCGATGAGCGGAAGGAGGGTAATAGTGAATGTGAGTGGGTGGGGGTTCCCGTCGGAGGGTTTCCATTCAGCCGTGCATGCCAGGGCAAGGAGAGCAGAGCGGGAAGCAACACGAGGTCATGACCTGTGTTGCATTCCTTAGAGCCACACACCCGCCACGGTCGACACTCTGCAAGTGGTCCGTCCTCGACTTCCCCCCCCCCCCCCCCCCACGCCTCGTGGCACACACACACACACACACATGCACCATGCACCATGTACCATACAGCACAAACCGACTGACACATACCTGGAATGGGAGACAGCTGGCCAGGCTGCAGCCTGTTCGCCTGTCTGCCGGAAGGGTTACCGCCCTGGCCACCTAGTGAGATCCGCAGACCGGCAGCAGGAGAGGCTGAGGAGCGCCGCCGGTGATGTGATGCCTTGGGCCTGTCCTCGGCGGCGGAAGACCTGGCAGATGATCTTGAGGGAGCCAGGTTGGGCAGTCGAGGATGCAGCGCACCAGAGGGCAGAGTGTGCCTTCTGGATGTGCCGCCTAGGAGCAGTTTAGGGAGAGGGAGGAGAAAGAAGGGATGGTGGTGGTGGTGGTGTGGTGGGTGAGCCCGACTTTGGATGTGCAATGCGCTCTACACAGTAAGCGCAGGGATGTAGCGTGTTTGCGCCTTCGGATCCGAGCCGCGATTTTCGACGGGAGCGGTCGTCCCAGGTAGAAACTTAGCAGTAGCTGGAGTAGCCGAACTAGGTCGTCATGCGCCGTTGGGTTCGAAACTTTTCCCTCCTTCTTTTCTTTCCTTACTTGCTGCTGCTTGCTGCGACGTGGAATAACACAACGGGGCCACAAGCGCTTTGAGGAGGCAACAATAGACGGCGCAAGGGATGTCGAGGTCGCACGGGACAAAAGCCAGGGAGGGGGCCGAGCACAGGGCGCGCGGGTCGTCCTTTGTCTCTGGATGGAGAGAGGCTAGAGTTTTAGGGCAGCGCCAAGCAGAGAGCTCGGGATTCGTGCAAGGCGATGCGACAGAATAGACAGACGACAGTTGCCCTGATAGATTGATGGTGGTGGAATGAAACGTCAAGCAAATGAGATGGAAGGGAATTGGGGGATCGCAGGTGAGCCTTCCTCAGTCCGTGATGGCACAAATGAGAGTACTGTTTTCTGTGGCAGGCAACCCCAAAGAAGCAGCATTGTTGAAATTAAGTTGCAGCTCTGGTGGATGGGACGATCAAGGAAACGCATCCGCAATTGGGTCGTCTGAACCGATCAATTGCTGGTGTGGGGGAGCATGGTGGAAACTGTGGAGGGACGCTGGACAAGGAGCTTGGCAGGTCATTAGTATGTCAAAGCAGAGCAACTGATTGACTGATAATGGCCACCATCGATCGACCCCTTGATATGAAGCAAGGTCGGTGTAAACGCTGGAGTGAGAAAAGACAGCTCGTATCTGCAGAAGCAAAGTGAGGGTGAGACGGTCGGCAGCAAATGAGAGGCGAGAAATGAGGAGATGAGACCATCCTGCAAGCTAATTAATTGACTGATTGACTACTGTCGCCGAATTTACCTGTCAGACAGGAATAGGAGCCATCCATGGCCGTGATAGCCTCTGCAGCCACTGTAGCCTGTGCCTCTTCTAACTTCAGTGGTGGTGGCGGCGGTAGTGGCAGTAGAGGACCTGTGCTATCGCAGATAAACCCCACTACCTTGAAAGAAACAATGAGCGAATGCTCTGAAGCCGGTCTTTCTTGGCTTCAGCGTCTACTCCTACCACCACCAGCCTCTGACTTGCACCAGCTCTTCGCATCTCCACAGATTGATGATGACCAGCTTTGTGTCATCTTTCAACCTCTTGCCCGTACTTCCCCATCGTGCTTACCGTGGTCAGTAGACTTCCGCCTGGGGTTGCTCACTAAGCCCACGGCAGTCAAATTTTGGTGGTTGAGCTTGGCGGTTGAACTATTTCCTAGTTGAGAATGGCAATCCCCCAAACGTTTGGTCTAGCCAGTTGCCAGTGTGCCGGTGGTCTCCATCCCCCAACTCGTCACCTCGAAATCTCCCGGATGCATATTAACGCCCTGATTACTACACGCAGCCTAAAATATTCGTATCGATCCCAGCCCCGAGCAGGTTCCCGACCAAACCATCGAAATACGTCCCAATCGGGAGGGGTGATGAAACAGCAATCACTCCGACCGCGCAAATAGAACAATCGGATGCTCCTACATCATGAGTCGCATGTCTCAACTCGAGAGGAAAGAAAGACAGAGAAGACAAATATACTGCACTGTATTTTGTACTTGTATCGTTAGACGTTGACGTTGAAAGAAGAAAAACCTTGGCTGTGGAGCTGACTACTATGTGACGGGCTTGGCAAGGGTGGCTCTCCCGTACTAAAGTGCTTAATGTAAGTAACCGGACAGGACTTGGCTCGGCAAAAGGAAGATGACCTCGTTGCGATGGGGATCCCGAGATGACGATGTTTGAGCTTGATGCTACTATCTACTATCCAGTTCGCTCCGTCTTCCTGCCCTTTTTTTCTTTTTCTTTTCAATGGTTCCATTGCTGTCTTTTCTTCTTCTTTTGTTTCTCATGACTCCTTCTGTTTACCTACTCTCCCTGACCTGGTGGTGTGCTGTAGGCCCGCGGGAGGGAAAAGCTCTCGATGGGCAATATTAGGCGCCGCTTCAGCGCCTCATATCTACACTCAGGTCCTGTACCTGCCAACTAGCCTAGGGGAATGCGTAACGCAGCCCGCAGTGGGGCAGTGGCAAGTCCGATTCCAGGGTCTGATTCCAGGGCCATTGCGAAGACTGACTGAGGCATTTGCTGAAAGAGCAGGGTGGGTGTGTGTTCATGTATGAGCAAAATCTGGAAACTTCCAAGGTTCCAATGGCAGATACTCGGGCGGGGCATGGATGTTCCCTTCGCATCCCTCTTGGACCTGGTCCGCTGGTCTAAAAAGGGATTAAAGTATCATGGTAGCTTTATGGACGGGCCCATGCGGCTGGCTCCCCCAAAAGTCATGAGACCGCCTTTCGAATCTGTTCCTGCGACAAGCCAATCTGATCATAAGCCCCCCCCATTTTCAGCTCGACCGACCAGCGCATAACTGCCCCGGATTTTCCGATTCCCAATCGTTACAATCTTGGGCCGCCACACATAGAGATACCATAGCAGCCATAGGAGAAGGATTGCTGTACACGTCCAAGCCTCACAAAATGGAATCAGCCTGCTGGGCCATTCCATCTCCACCTGATGGGTCCTGTGCTATGGTACACACAACGTTCTGCACCTGTTGTTGGCCTTTGGTCCACACAGCACCTTTGGGTCGATAAGTCGCCGGGACGTGTGTGGGTAAAGGTGGGTTGGCTGATCATTCGTCCAAGGTTGGGGATGAACAGGTCTGTGCCAGGTCCGACAGGGCAGTGCACGAACTGCGTTCCTCCTTGGTCAACAGTCTCGCTCTCTTCCCTCCCTATCTCTCTTCCGTTTGTAGACCGAGGCCCCACAGTACAGACCTTCGCTAGCTAGCTGTTTTGAGTGGTTTGCTTCGGGGGTTGTGGCTGAGATCCGTGACCTTACCTAGCTGGCTCTGCTTGTCATGGATGATGGGGTTGGGGCTACTCTGCTTACCTGGCTGGCAGACCGGGTGAGGGGGAAGCAAAGAAGAAGAAAAAGATGGCTAGACTACCAGACCGTCACCAAAACGGCGGTGAGGTCAAGCCTCCCCCCCCCCCTTCCCCCGGTGCTGCTTGCTGATGCAGCAATCTGCTGCTACTTGCAGACGAGGCGCGCCCGCCCTGGAGAGTGAGACGAGAGGGACGAGTCGCGATGCGACACACAAGATGCAGGTCCAGTGCATGCACGCTCAGGGCACAGCATCGAATGGCCACGGGTGGTGCCACAGAGGCTCCTGGTTGGCCCGCCGGGAGGGACGATGACATCAAATCGTGCATGAGGGGCTGTACAGGGGCTGCCTGGCCTATGAGGGGCGAGGCGCTGTGGGGAGGGCAGGGGAGTGGGGAACCGAACGGGGATGCCTCTTCATGCATGGGATCGTCCGTGGATCGTGAAGCTAACGTCAGTGAGTTGAGGATAACCATTGGGCTGGTGGTGCTGGGGGGCTCGAGAAGGACAGGAAGAGAGAGACGTCTCACACACACGCACACATCCATTCTCTAGCATAAAAGCTAGCTCATCCTCCCAGAACTTTCACTCTTGTGTTCCCGACTAATTTACAGTTTCATCTTACCACAACACTCGGTGATACCCCCCTTCAAAGCAATCTACCTTGATCTCTTCTGTCTTCGAAGATCCCTCGATCAATTTTACAAACCACACTCCTCCTTCCTACCGACATCATCAAAATGCCTGAGGCTCAAGCTCCCAGCCAGCAGATCGCCATGGAGGCTCTCCCAGCCGGCGAGGTCGTCTCCCAGCAGCCCGTAGGTTCCCCCCGTCTTTTAATCGCCTCCAGACGCCCGTCTCTTTCTCGTGTCAAAACGAGTCAAATGAGTCTTCGGGCATTGTCCTCTTCTTCTAACACATTCTGTGTAATACAGGCTACCGAGGAGCCCATGTCGTCCGATGTCAGCCTCCGTGGTGGCTGCGGCGAGTCCATTGACTGCTGCGGAATCACTGAGTCTTGCGGATGCTGCTAGACGAATGTGGAGAAACCCATTCTTCGTATCGATTCGACAGCCTCTGCAACGAAAGAGGCAGCACATCAGTTGTTGGCCATGGATTTTCTGGGCCTCGGTCTCGCAACACAGGATATGGGAGAATCAGACTACATACATGGAGGGAGGATGAGGATGTGATATCCCATGATTTGTCTCATTTGGAGTTTATGGGGTGGATTGTCTCGGGTGAAACCAGCACCGAGGTTTTTCACCAAACTGATAAGACTGGAGGATAGATATGCCCAGTCCAATTCAGCTTTGCTGTTCTGATCATCTTTTTGGTGCTTTCAATGTGCTGTCCCTGTGAGTCGAGACTTCGACACGAGCTGATCCAACGGCTGGTCATTCACACGTGTTGATGCCATGAGCCAAATCGTTGAAGCCAGACATTCGCATCCCTGTGACAGCTCGACTTTTCACCTATCTGCAGTCGCAAACACTGCTCGAGAACTCAACAGTGTTTGTTACGGTTCCTGCAAGTGTCAAACAGGTTCAGTAGACAGGTTGACTTTAGTCGGAATCAGCAGCCACGACAGGCTACCTTGCCAGCACCTGCTCTTTCCTCATCACAGTACAAAACTAGTTCCTGACCGGATCACCCACGCAATCGCTCCTAGGATTCTCAACAAGTTGGCTTCATGCTGAAAGCAGAACTCTCGTCAGCCTGTGTCTTTCTCCGCGACCAGTTGTTTCGTTCCATCGGCAAGATATAGCAACTCCAACGTCATCCCACGCTCATGCACGCCTAGCCTTCATTACTCCCTTACCACCGAGCACAGCTGCAATGGTTCCATGATGCAGAGCTGAGTCGGCTCAGGCAGATGCCTCCAGTTTGAAGCTTCCTTATCGAGGTTCTCACTAACCCCCCTGAAGTCGCCAGCTGACTTGGTTCGAAATTGGCTCTACCGTTGCTGATCGAGAAGATCCCCTCAAAGACTTCCCCACGACGACAAGGCTTTTCCCCAAGGATTAGGAGGCAGATGGTCCTCCACAGCGAGCTGTGCTGGAACTCACCCACGGCAGACGGCTATAGGTTTGAACGAGGTCCTCCGCCTCTGGACAATGCCGAATATCTGCAACCACGATGGAGGTGCCTGCCTCGAGCAAGAAGCCAGCCGTGAAAGGAGGTCCCTGAGGCACCAATCCTTGCTTGAGCTCTAGGCAGCTTCTTGTTCATCCGTGGCTTCTTTTCCTTCTTTCCCCTTCTCTTCCAACGATTCGATACCTCAGCTGCTCATCTCGCAGGGCGTTGCATTCTGAGTCAACGCGCAATACAAGTGGCCCAGCGAAGTCCACGCATTCTGGCTCTAGCGCAAATCACCCTTATGAGCAACGCAGTGTCGTGTCAGCTGTCTTGGTTGGAACGAGGCACGCTGCCAAGAATACCACCCAGTCCATTCTGGGGTCCGGCCCCACGCCCTCGAATGATGGCCATTCTTGGTTTGCACCGACGCGCGAAAAACATAACTGGGTTGAAATCTTCGATACACTTCGCAGCACCTGGTAATTAGTAAACTCATGTCGCTGCGTTCGGACTCCGTCCATCTGTATCCAGCGGCTCGCTGGTCATATTGCCGGCCATGTCGTCTATTGACTGCTCCAGGAAACCATTCTTCTGTGGATCCTCCTCCTGCTGCTATACTGGACTGGTCCGGCGGGATTGGCTTTGGATCGGCTCTCGAGGTTTGACGTGACGTGTACGGGCTCTTCACGTCTGACAACACATGATGATGGCCTTGATTAGCAGATCAGAGAACAGACGGCTACAGGGCGATCAGACGGCAGCAGCTGCCGAGACGTGTTCCAATCCTTATATTCCACTTCCGACTGACCCGAAAGCTTGCGTATGATCAGCTGCAGACCGCAAGCTGGGAACTCTCTCGACCACAGGTTCGAATTACTCGTGCTGTATCGGCAACACACCAGCTGTGTTTTGGTCCCACAGACCTGGCGTGAAACATGAAACGCCGTGTACCCCTGCGAAATCGAGTTTTGTTGAGCGATACAGATCTGCAAAGGCCTTTGTCAGTATCAAGACGCGCAGGTATGGTACGAACTCTCGGGACTAACTAACCGTGCTGCAAAGCAGCACGCATGGTCTGGGCTTCGCCATCTGCAGGGGCTAAAAAAGACCCCTTGAAGCTGTGCAGCACAAATGAAGCAGTCGTCTGGAGCGATTGGCGACGGGCGCTTGCTTGCAGAGGGTCCATTGGTGCAGTGGGCCTGGTCAAGCCAATCATCTTACACGCATCCTGGAAGCTGGCCCATCTGGTACAAGCCTCATTCCTTGTAGCTCGAGGTTGGGCGGCTACACAGTCATAGGTACACGCTCAAACGAAAGTCCAGCAGCCCTGCTCCATCAAAGACAAGCCTCGCGAACCACTAAGCGCCCTCCATCGCAGCCGAACGAGCCTTGAACCGATGCAGGAAGAATGGCGAGATTCATCTCGAGACGCATGCGCCAGTCGAGCCAGTCAAATCCGCTTCATCGTCAGACGGGCAATACGACGGGTGGAGAAAGGGATCGCTTCCCAGCTCCAGCGGCACGAAGCTCGAAGCTCGTTCGGAAAAGCAGTCGAACTAACTTCCGTGGACTCAATCCCTCCTAGCCAGACCTTTTTTTTCTTTCTTTTTCGACGAACATCTATTGTCAAGGCTGGTCCATTGTGATTTCTTATTGTTCTCTTGTTCCAACATTCTTTCAGGTTCGAACTTCTCCAGGTTAATGCTCTCAAGCTTGAGACATTCCCATTGTTCTCGGCGTATGGCGGTTTCTACGTAGTACTCTATTGTCCTTTTTTCTTTCTTCTTCTCCCACCCCGTCCCTATTGTCTATTGTCTGGCAGTCCTCCTCCACACCTCGTCGTATACTTCACAAAAAAAAGAGCCTCCATCTTCTTGTGCTGGTTTTTCTCTTCCACCTGCATTCTTTCACGACGCCTTTTCATCCTACAATCATGCAGGACCTTCGAGCCATGCATGCTGCTGCATCTCGAGATGATTGGGAGGATTGGACCGACGAGGAGACAGCTTTGCCACGCAACGCCACCCCACCAAAATTGTCGAGTCTGTCAACCACAACCACAGCAACAACACCACGTCGTTCAAAGTCCAAACAATCAGCCCCCAAGCTCCAGAGACTGAAGTCACGAAAGCGACAGCAATTCCAGAATGAGAGGCTGGGAATTAAGCTCGTCACAGACATGACCCGCTTTCGCAAAGGACCCCAACATGTTGCCCAGATTGTGAAACCCTCTCCAGTCCCCAGCGCAACGGGCAAGTTTGCAGATGCCAGCGCAACAGGCAAATTTGCAGATGCAAGCGCCCTGCGGGCCCTGGAGGGGTCTCCCTCGTCTGCATCCATGGGCAACTGGGCCTGGCTGAGGAATAACAACAATCAGTCTCCTGTCAGCGCCACTCCGACCTCACAGCG
Source organism: Cryphonectria japonica (assembly GCA_014851275.1). Classification (NCBI taxonomy): domain Eukaryota; kingdom Fungi; phylum Ascomycota; class Sordariomycetes; order Diaporthales; family Cryphonectriaceae; genus Cryphonectria; species Cryphonectria japonica. The sequence goes on along the minus strand of JACWTT010000001.1, from coordinate 2,728,582 downwards.
TTATCTTTCGCCCGAAGAGAGCAAGATCGTCATTGGCATGTCCATGTCCGAAGACGATGCGGCTAGCAGGACGATCAGCCCCTCAACTGCAATTGTCGCCACCCCCACAGACAGGTTTCCCCCCCAGCCAACACAGCCTCGATACCATCATGGCCAAGCTTCCCAATCGGCTTGGTCGCCCGATACGGAAGACGGATGGTCGCCTGGTCGTCACCTGCAAGGTCACCACCACCCCAACATATATGCACAGTCCACTGGCCAGTCTTTTGTGCCTCCTGTTCCCGCTGTGCCATCTGAACTCCAAAAGAAAAAATCGACAAAGGCCAGCCTTCCCAAGAATGACTTTGACGACGACGACTTGACACCAGTGACCTTGTTCGAAGAGGACGGTAAATCCCCCCAGTCAGCCTTGTCCAAGATCTCCCCAGAGACCACCCGATCGCGATCTGGCTGGTGGGATCACGTCAGGACACCGTTTAAGGAGCGCTTCAGCCCGTCATCCGCCAGGTCGGCCAAGGAAGCAACAAGCCCAGACGAGTGGTGGAAGGGCGCCGACGAGAAGAAGACCGGCTACATGGCTCAGGAGTATGCCCCGTCGGACGCATCCGCATCCACACTGCGGCCCATTGTGCCCATCATCCGGGAGCCGTCGCCGACCATCGCATCTTCCTCTCGCGCGTCGCCTCCGTCCAGTTCAGCCGGATCGGATACACGCCCTGAGAAGGCTGGCATGGTAATCGCAGACAACGCTGACCCTAGTGACGTGCCCCCGCCCTATGAGCGTACGCCGTCGTCTGAGAAGGAGTCCCAACAGCCTGTTCGGTTCCGCGCCGTGTTCCCGCCAAACCACCCCCTGGCGAACCAGTTCCCACCTTCACCGATGCCCGGAAGCCCAGGCCTCGACAGAGACATGTCGTCCAAGGGTGACATCAAGATGTCGGATGTACCACTGACGCCGGCTCTCACCGGAACGAATGCCGCAGCAGCGGACGCTCCGCTCCCTGACCGAGTGGCCGGCACATATGTCGGTGACCAGTTCCAAACCGTGCACGGCGATGATCCTGCCGCCAAGGTCGAGAAGACAAGGCGGCGTCACGAAAAAGAGGACGTTCTCGCTCGCAAGGTCGGCGGCTTCTGGAAAGGCCGAGGCTGCCTGCCAGAGGATGGATGTTACGGACGCTCAGGCCGAGAGGGTCGGCAGCGCAGACGGGTCTGGCTCTTCATCTGCCTGGCCTTCTGGCTGCTGACCATCCTCGGTGTCGTCCTGGGTGTCGTGCTGTCGCGCGAGCTGCACCGCGCCAAGAGCGCATCTGCTACTGCAAGTCCCTCCAGCGGCGCTGATAATAATGCATCACCATCAGGTTCTGACAATTCAGAAAAGGCTTCGGTCTGGCTCAACCTAACCGACTTCCCAGCGATCCCCACGGGCCTCGCAACGGTGGTCGGCCCGGACAACTCAGAAGCCATCACAGGCTGTGTCGAGCCTGCTTCGCTGTGGAGCTGTTCGCTGCCTCCTGAGCAGCAGGCCGCGAATGAGCCGAGCGACGCAGACCAACCCACGTTCATTTTCCAGATCCAGTACGATAACAACACGCGCGAGCTGTGGGACATCCCCAACAGCGCCGCCCCGACCCCAACCACCACGGAAGGGGTCACTGCTTCGACGAAGTCGGCCTCTTCTTCGGCCGAGACGACGACGACCGCCACCTCGAGCGCAGCCTCAGCAGCAGTGACGGATGACGCCAACGGCAGCGGATCGTCTAGCAAGCAGCGGCGGGAGGCAGACGAGCTCATCCGCCGGGACACCCTCTACGACACGGGCATCGCGCCCAACCCTGCACCGCCGTCCTATGACGACATGTGGTTCCTGGGCAGCTGGACCGACGGCATTGTGTCTGCCAACAAGTCGGGCGAGCCCACGCCCTTCTACATCAGCTTCTTCACCAACGTGTCTAGCAGCGCGGGGCCTAATATGCTCACCGACTCGACGTCCTCCTCTACCAAGCGCAAGATGCGCCGCGACAGCGGTAGCCTAGCCTCCATCCTGCCGGCACCGATGCTCAATTCCGACGGCACCGGCGCTACGGGCCAGCTGCATCCGTACCCATTCCAGCAGCCCCTGCGCCTATACGATCGCGGCCTTGACACGGAGCACTACGGCTTCTACAGCTACTTTAACAAGACCATCTACGTCAGCTCGATAGACAATACGTCTACAGCCGATCCGGCCTCGGGCGGCGTGCTGGAGAGCAGTGCGTCCTGGTACGTGACGTGGACGCAGACGCGCTTTGTGGTCAAGATCTGGACCCGCAAGACCAATGGCGGCGGTGCCCGCCTCATCGGCTCCTCCGGTACTGCGGCCTCGTCCAACACCACCAGCCCGGGCAGTTTCCCCTACCCCATCACCATCGGCGAGGACACGCACGGTGGCAACCTGCAGACCAAGTACAGCTTCGCCTTGGCGGTCGAGGAGAACCAGGTCATCAACAGGACCGACGCCCAGACGTTTAACAATAATATCGCTTACGGAAGTCCCGTGGTGAACCCGGCGCACCCGGACGGGGACTTGAGCTGGGGCGGTACGGATGGAGGCACGGGTGGTTGTCGGTGTGAGTGGGTGAATTGGGTCAAGGAGGATGGAAGTGTTGATACGAGTTTCGGCTGAAACACCGCAATGAAAACTACACTTGGAGATGGATGATGGGAGATGTGTGGAGACGGAGATGAACCAAGATGAAGCAGATGATGGGATTCAGCTTTGCTGGACTGAGCTGGATTCCAGAACAAACAAAAAGAAGCCACGAGAAAAAGTTAGATGTTGAGATCCAAGAGTATCTCGGTACATTATTTCGAGAGCCCGAATAGTTATCACGGTCTCTTAAGAAAAGTTAATTAATACCTCAATACCACTGTTACCACAATTTTTTCATTCTCTCGTCAACTGTGCATTGTTTATGAGTGATGATCTTTCAAAGGCGACCTGAGTTTTGATCAAGATGTACACATATTCGTATGTACATTGTGTAATATATACAAACATGTATAATTGCAAGTCTCGTCAGGAGGCCTTGAAGATATACAACCTCAACTCCCCACTCACATCTCATGCCCAAAAACATGGTGCCCCTCCCATAGATCCACACTTCTCTTCTTCTGCTGCGTCCGCGGCGCCAGCCCCGCCCAAAACGCACATCGAGCGCGCTGGTCCGCCGCAACATCCTCCATGTGCGTAGTATTCGCCTCCAGCACAATCCTGCTCCCATTCCCATTGTCGCCAGACGAAGACGACACCCACGCGTCCCAGACCGGACTCCCCTCGGCCCGCAGTGTATTGGGATCGTGCGCTCTCACAAAGGAGAGGAAGTAGTCCATGACCAGAGGGACGGCATTGGCGTCGTAGGTGAGGTAGCTGGTCGGGGCGGGGGCGCCCGCTAGATTGGAGGGGCCAAAGACGGCATAGGATTCCCAGAGATGGGGGACGCCAAGGCCTTTTGCTTCGTTGGTCTGGTCGAGGACGTTGTAGCGGTAGTTCCAGAGCTGGGGGTCGTTGGTAGTGGAGGACGACGAGGCAGAGGCAGCGGCAGCATAAGCGGAGAGGATGGTGATGGCGGGACAGATAAATGTAGCCTCGCCGTACGCCAGGCTGGCGGAGGGGAACCAGCCGGCGTGTTCGGCGATGGCGGGCTCGGGTAGTTGTAGGGGGTAGAGGCTGACGATGGTGTCGGTGTCGTTGGTGGTAAGGAGGGGGTAGTTGTTCTGTAAAAAGTTGACCATGTCGTCGCTCGTGGCAGCGTCGACGGCGAACTCGGAGCCCTCGTTGTTGTCATTGCCGAACAGGAGGGGAACGTTGACGAAACTGCCCGAGGCGAACATGTCGTAAGGGAGGTCACGGATAAAGTCGCCGTCTACGCAAGGGGTCCAGTAGAACAGGGGCTCCGGGACAGCATCGCGTCCTGGGAAGGGGAAGGGGACATTCTGGGCCTGGAGAGTGGTGGTGTTCAGACCACGGAGGCAAGCCAGCTGGTCATCGTCGGCCTCGTTGGCGCAGCCCGTGGCGTTAGTGAGGCGGTCGAACTGGTACTCGAGCTGGGCGACAAACGGCTGGGCAGGGAAGAAGACAGACTCGGCGATGGCAGCAGTAAAGAGGCCGTCGTTGCGTCCTCCGTAGGCCGTGAGGTGGAGGGCCACAGATCCTGCGCCGGCCGACGCACCATGGATGACGACGTTGTCCGGGTCGCCGCCAAAGGAGGCGATGTTGGTCTTGATCCACTGCATGAGGAAGCGCTGGTCCAGCAGCCCGGCGTTGAGGCCGCCGTCGGCGCTCACCCTCGAGCTCGCCAGAAACCCCCACAAAGCCACGCGGTAGTTGAAGTTGACAAAGACGATCTGGTTGCCCGACTTACTGACCACCTCGGCGCCGTCCCAGTTGGCATTGGAGTTGCTCACGTACCCGCCCCCCTGGATGAACAGCCACACGGGCAGTTTGGAGGTCGTGTTGGCGCCTGAGGGGGCCCACACGTTGACGAAGAGGCAGTCCTCGCTCTCGATGGTGGAAGGGTAGGGTGCTGAGATGCCCAGGCAGATGGGACCAAAGTCCTGGGCCGACTGGGTGTCTGTCGAGGTAGGTGGTGAGACGGGCGCTCTCCATCTTAGATCACCGACGGGGGCAGCGGCATAGCGCATCCCGCGGAACCGGTTGATGCCTCCGGTGACGGTCGTTCCTTCGTATGTGGCATATCCCAGGTCGACCGTGGGGTTCTGGCCAGGCTGGGCGATTGTTAGCAGAACGTTTGTGAGTAGGCAGAGCAGCAGCATGATGAAGATGAGGATGAAGATGAAGGTTGTCTGGACTGCTGCCCCGCGACGAGTCCGGTTGGTCTGCAAGCTACCATGTTGAGACATGTCGCTCTTAAGAGAGAGCCAAGGAAGGGCAGAGGAAAATGGAGGGGGGTCCCCCCATCGTCCCCCCATCTCTCGGGCGGGACAAGCCCGTCAGCGAAAGGGAAGAGAGAAACAGAGAGATGGAGATGGGGAGAGAGAGAGAGAGAGAGAGAGAGAGAGAGAGAGAGAGAGAGAGAGAGAGAGAGAGAGAGAGAGAGAGACCACCCAAGTCAGAGAGTGTATTATACAAAAGAAAAGTATGTCCATGTCATCGTTTCGACTATACCAGACATATATGAACGAGAGGGGCCGGAAGGGGAAGGGAAAAGGGGATAGATTTGAACCGGGACATAATCATGGCCATGGCCAGGGCCTTGAACCTTGAGCTTGACCTTTTGCAGATTGCAGACACGGATCTACAGCGAAACCAGGGAACCACCCGCAAGCGCACACGGGGATTTCAGTTTCCTTACTGCGTTTATAGTTGGGAGGTTCGTCGGGGGGGTCCCCGCTCCTCCAGAAATAGAGGCCGGCGGTGGCGGCGGTACGGAGGTAGAGAAAGGATCCGCGGGGTCGAGAGAAGAAAAAGAAGATGAAGAGGTGGTTGTAGTAGAAGGAGGAGAAGAAGCAGCAGCAGCAGCAGCATCACCAGGATTGCTCTGAAGACTGCTCGAAAGAGGGCCTACCTTTTTTAGATATCCCAAGAGCCCCAAGACCAACAACACCACAAAGAGCACCAACAGCACAGCGGCGACAGTGTACGCCACGAATGCCTTGCGTGTCTTCCACCAGGGCCGCCGCGTTGCTGCCCCCTCCTTCCCAGAGGTCGACGACGACTGTTGCTGCCGCTCATCCGTGGCCAGGGGTGGTGGAACACCCATGTCCTCGTTCTCGTGCTCGCCCCCGGCCGACGCGTCATTACGGGCCAGCCCTCCTATTCGTGGTCTCGACCACCAGCGGCCCGTTGTTGATGAGGAGATTGGGGATCCATCTCTGGCGGGAAGAGCACCAACAGGAGCAGCAGCAGGAGCAGCAGCAGCAGCAGCAGCAGCAGTCATCGAGGCAGCAAGGCGGCTTAGTGGTGTGGGTGGTGGTCTTCCTCCGTCCTCACCGAGGCCCACTGGCTCTCGTTCTCAGGACCCAGTTCCGAAGGGTGTTTTGCTCGATTGTGTGGGTATTCAGGACAGGCTCGTGTGACGTGCACCCAGGGAAGGATTAAACTTAAATGTAAGAGTAAAAGAAACCAAGAGAAGGAAGAAGAACAAGAAGAAAGAGGAAAAGAGAGGGCAAAGGGGAATTAGAAGAGGAAGCAGGTTTCGAGGTTCGTCGTGGCTTCAACCTCACAATACCCGAAGCAAGATTCCAATGACGAATGCTTGCTCCAGGAAAGCCCAGCCCAATGAGACGATCTTGGATGTTTGGTTGTGTTTCTGAGATTGGACGAAGGCCCTGCTCTCAGCAAAGGCGTCTCTGTCTGTTCTTCCTGCGGTGTGAGCCAATTAGTGCCGAAGAAGCTGGGCTTGTCATCCGCTGTGGATATCTTCCCCCCCCCCAAAGCCACGATAAATTGGATCCCCGAGTCAACGGCACTGCAGTTGCGGGTTCTTTTTCTGGGCAAGCCTTGGTCAAGAAGCAGCCATGTTGTGGTATCAAGGTGAGGAGGGGTTGGAGGGTGTGTTTTCGTTGTGGCTTATCATGCTGACTGAAGTGATAATTAGTACAGTAAGGGAATAGAAACAAAAACAAGAAGAAGAACGGAAAGAAATCCCACAGATGGAGAGACGAGGAAACCACGAGATTGCATCCTTATCGAGCCCGGTCCGGCTAAGCGGCTGCACTACTGCTTCCAAGTTGTCAGACTGTACGGGCTGGCTGGCTCCTTCCTCTCTTGCCATGGGGGAATCTTCTATTTCTACAGAGGCAAGTACCATAATGCAGTCACGATCCTCTCTGCAACCACTCTGGCTTGGCTACCTGCGCAAAGAAGAACAAGGGTGTGCTTTTCAGCTGAACAGAGCACACTTTGACAGTCTTACACTTGATCCAAAGACCTCAGCCCCAGGAATTGAGAACAAGCCACACAATCCTTTTTTTTTCTTTCTTTCTCTTCTTCTTTCTCTCTCCCCCCACACAGACCTCCTCGGAAGATTGCATGTGCTGAGACGTCCGAGCACACAACAGTGCAACCAGGAAAGTTTCAAGGAACGCCTCCCCGGGTCGGGACGGGAGGAGGGTGGGGGAAAATCAGAGAAGAGAATGCGAGGGGTCGATGCGAGTCTGACTGACAACAGATGAACAATCTTCACATGCGCTACTGCTCAGAATGCATGTGAACAATCCGTTGCTGAGACTGGGCAATTCGAATGTCCAAGGGACTTGTCGTCGTTGTTATTATCTTCCATGCGCTCCCTTTTTCTGTGTATGTCTCACTCATAACCTGGATTGGGTGTCTGGGCTGGAATGATTGCTGCAGCCGGCATGGCATCTGTCCTTGAATGGCCAACACGACGGAATGGTGGGTTTGGTACGTGTATACCTGGCGCATGGCCTTGACGTTGAGATAGATACACAATGTATAGAAATACTGTACATGCACAGCAGATGGAAAGGCCAGAACTTCATTGCATAGTCAAACCGCCACAGAGCTAATACACACGGCAACAAAGTGAACTATTTGTCTATGCCTCGTATAGTACAACCGCTGCTCCAACACAGTTCCTCTTGTCTATTCGTTTCCCTTGCAACCTAGACGCGCGCGCACACACACACACTCTCTCTCTTTTTGTTCTCTCTCCTCTCTCATTTTCCCTTCTTGACCCAGTCCTCGACAGTCTCCCGTGCGCCCTTGACCTTCTCGCCCACCGCGTCTGACACCGTCTGTCTGTGCACCTTGGCAAAGCTGACGCCGCTCTCCCACGCCTCCCTCGTCTTGACGTGGCCCTGCGCGACAGCCGGGAACCTCTGCTCGTACCGCCAAGCCAGCTCGCTCACATTGCCCATGGTGACGGGCAGGGCAGTCCAGCCCATGCCGACGCCGAACGCGACAGGTACGGCGGCGCGCAGCAGGATATTGCTCCGGCGCGTGACGATGCTCCCTGCCATGGCGGCCACCAGCACGTACACCAGACCCGGCATCAGCTTCTCGCCGGACTCGGCGGGCGGCGCGAGACCCGCCACGGTGTCGGTGAACGACTTCTCCAGGTGGAAGGCGCGGTCCATGGCCCGGTTCACCGCATCTTCGGCGTCGCAGGCCTGACGATACAGGAACAGCCGCGCGTCGCGGATCTGAGAGGCCAAACGGTCGGTGGGCGTGGGGCCGCGAGGCTGGTGCCGGACAACCTCCTGGGACCCCGGGGATGACAGAGACCAGGAAGCCTCGGAGGCGACGATGGTCGATGCAGGGCTGGGCGGGACATCTTGCGACGACAGCTTGGATGGCGGCGGTGGTGGTGGCAGGGTGGCTGTCGTGGGCACGGCGTCAAGGTCGTCGTATATGGGCTTCTTGGGCTGGAGACACACACGACGGTCAGTCGTTGACTTGGGTAAAGTAAAGCAGGCATGAGAAGCTGTCTGGGGTCAATTATGATCGTACTGATGGGGGGTTGTATGATTCTGGGGCCTCTGCGTGGGCGACTCGTGGGTAGAGGGCAACACCTCCGGCGAGGAGGGAGGCTGTCAACGGCGCGGCATGCTTTTGCGAGAATTCCCTCGTGTCAGTAGATCAAAGCTCCAAGCTCAACCAAATGCACAAGCCAATTGGGCCAAAAGGAGTGGTCCTTACCCGTTGCAGCAGAACTCTTGCCGCCATCTTGACCCTGATGAATCTCCCGGAATCCTCAAACGAGCGTCAAAGGGTCGGGTTGGGTGGGTTGTCGGTTCTTTGGCGAGGAGGTTGGTTGGGTGGTTGATGAGACCTGAAAACAGGCGCTGTATTCCAGCCAGTGGAGGAACTGCGTTAGTGGTTGAGTTGGCGGCTCTTCCCGGGGACAAACAGCAGTCGGCAGCAGTGGTTATTGTTCCTTCTCTAGCGGGAGCTCCTAACTAAAAATTTGAGCAGAGCAACAGCCGTTATTCCGTCATGGGCGACAGGGTAGGTAACTCTCTTCGGCCTAAAATCGGCGACTTGTGAAAGTTCTCTCAAGCACCTTCTTGCTTCTCTTCGTTCGTCTCTTTCTCTCCTCCTCGGATGATAAAATAGCCTCCAGCACTCCTTCTCGGCCCGATTTGAGAGAGTTCAACCTCGCCTCTACTATTATTCTTGCCTTTACCTGCTCTGCTGTTCTGCTCTACATGGATAGTCCTCGCCAGCGACCAGGGCAATGACAATATCCGAGGACACAAGACCAAGAAGCCTCTCAACACCACTGCTGCCGCGACCATCGCAGCCGCCACAGAGGTCATGATCAGGTTCGCTCATCGTCCAGCAGCGTCAGCAGCATGGGTCTGCTCAAGATGCGCACGGCGCACGGCGCGAGACACACGGCTACAGCTCAGTACTGCTGCGACCAGCCCTTCTTCTTCTGCTGTTCAGGCCGAGAACAGTACAGCACCATCCCCACCTCAGGAACCAAAGTCAATACTTGGCTCTATAGTGCAGGTTACCACCGATACGAAACATGACGACACGACCCTTCGCAAGATCTTCGACTCCCCCCCAGCGTGGCGGGACTTCTCCAGGTCCTCCAGAGGCAAACCGCGCGTCGGCCTCTTCCGCAATGCCTACCTCACCAGACCTGAAGGCTTCCTCGCCTTCGCCAGGGTCTCGCTGGCACGTGCCCAGACCATCGTCGACAAGGTCCTCCACGCGAGCTCGCTGTCCGAGCACCAAGAGATGGTGCGCGACATGGACAGGCTGTCAGATCTCCTGTGCAGGGTGATCGACCTCTCCGACTTTGTGCGCGTCACACATCCGGACCGCCAGATGCAGTTGGCGGCGTCAGAGGCCTGGGGCATCGTATACCAGTACATGAACCAGTTGAACACAACAACGGGGCTGAACGAGCAGCTGGGGCGGGCGATGGGGAACCCAGAGGTGACGGCCGCCTGGAGCGAGGAGGAGAAGGCTGTCGCCGAGATCCTGAGGCTGGACTTCACCAAGTCGGCAGTCAACCTGCCGCAGGGCGCACGGGACAGGTTCGTCGAGCTGTCGTCCAAGATAGGGGATGTCGGCCAGCAGTTCGTCGAGGAGATGGCCCCCCAGCATCCATTCCTGACCCTCCCCAGCATCAACTTCCAGGGGGTGCACCCGAGTTTCGCGGCAAAGCTGTCTAGGCGTGGCCAGATATACCTGCCCACGCTGAGCCCAGAGGCCTCTTATGCGCTGCGCACGGTGCACCACGAGCAGACGCGCAAGTCCATCTTCATGGCATCGCGGACGGCCTCGGAGAAGTCGGTCAGGCGCCTCGAGGAGCTGCTCAAGCTGCGGGCCGAGCTGGCGGATCTGTCAGGGTTCGAGAGCTACGGGCACATGGCACTGCGCGACAGGATGATGGCCAAGACGCCCGAGGCTGTCCAGGGGTTTCTGCGGGCCCTGAGCAAGAACAATGCGCCGGTGGTGGAGCGCGAGATGGGCAACCTGCTCTCCATGAAGCGAACCAACACAGCCTCCTCGGGCCCCGTCAGGCCCTGGGACAAGGACTACTACATGAACAGGATCCGCGAGGCCGTGAGGTCCAAGATACGACGGGAGGACTTCTTGTCTGCCTACTTCTCGCTGGGAACCGTCATGCAGGGCCTCTCACGTCTCTTCACACGGCTGTACGGGATCCGCTTCGTGCCGCAGGAGACGATGCCGGGCGAGACCTGGCATCCTGACGTGCGACGGCTGGACGTCGTCTCAGATACAGACGGACACGTGGCGGTCCTGTACTGTGATCTCTTCTTCCGAAAGGACAAGTCACCAAACCCCGCACACTTTACGGTGCGGTGCTCACGAGAGATCGAGGGGCGTGAGCTCGAAGAGGCCGAGTCTGCGCTACAGCAGGCCGCAGCAGCGCAGCAGCCCGGCTTCGCCTCCCCAGAGGAAGCAGCCAACGACGGCATGGCCATGGCGCGAGGCAAAGATGGCTCGCTGAAGCAGCTGCCGACAATTGCGCTCGTGTGCGACTTCCCGCATGGCAACGGCGGGCAGGACAAGCCTGCCTTCCTGACGTATGGACAGGTGGAGACGCTCTTCCACGAGATGGGCCACGCCATCCACAGCATCCTGGCGCGGACGTCCCTGCAGAACGTCTCGGGCACCCGCTGCGCGACCGACCTGGCGGAGCTGCCGTCGACGCTGATGGAGCACTTTTGTGCGGATCCCGAGGTCCTGCGCCTATTTGCGCGGCACTACGAGACGGACGAGCCGCTCAACTACGACATGGTGGTGGAGAAGCTGCGGCAGTCGAGACTGTTCGAGGGCATGGACAACGAGAACCAGATCCTGCTGGCGATGCTGGACCAGGCGTACCACTCGGCGCGGGTCGTGGCACCCAACTTTGACTCGTCGCGCACGTACTGGAACATCCAGGACAAGTACGGCCTCACGCCCTCCGATCCGCCGGGCACCAGCTGGCAGGGCTTCTTTGGCCATTTGTTCGGCTACGGGAGCACGTACTACAGCTACCTGTTCGACCGCGTGCTGGCCGAGAGGGTGTGGGAAAAGGTCTTCTTGACAGGCCGGGACGGCGCGGCCGTGAGCCGGGAGAATGGAGAGCAGTTGAAGGAGAACCTGCTTAGGTGGGGCGGCAGCAGAGACCCGTGGAGGTGCCTGGCTGACACCCTCCGCGACGACAGGCTCGCGCGCGGCGATGCGAAAGCCATGGCCTTGGTCGGCAGCTGGGGTACAGGAGCCAGCATGAGGGGGTAGTCATCCATCGACAACAGCAACATTGTCCATGCAAACAATTCCCAGACGCCAATGTCTTTTTTTCCAGATGTGCCTGTGAAGATTGTTCCTCTCGTTTTCTTCTCGTTACGTGCGTATACGCCAACACCAGAATGCTGCTGCAGGGATCCAACGCGTCGAGAAGGATTCAGCCCTCGACATAAGGCTGCCGTTTTCCGTGACAGAGAAAGTAAGTGTCCGACTTGCTAAGATAAGTAGAAGAAGTTTCGCGTGCTGAGGAATGGCCTGAGTTGGAAGGGGCGGTTTCCCATCTTCTTCAGAGAGGAAAAGAGAGCCTCGAGAGTCTCGACAGGCCCGACACAGCCGCCTCCGCCTCGAAGTCACTCATTCACTGTTCCGCCTGCCCCGTGGCTGGCATAAGCAGGAACCCTCCAACCTGCTCGTCCACGTCCCTTTCGGCAATACTTTTCCAGTCCTAAATTTAAACAACCAGCAAAGCCGAGGACAAAAAGACCTGCTCAACATGCTTCTCATCTCGGCGGCGTTCAGCCACCGATGTAAGTAAGAATACCATCGATCGACCGATCCACACTTCCAGGCATGGTTCTCCCCCCTCCCCCCTTTTTCTGGGCAAGCATTTTGGCACAGCCGCAGCGCAGCTGTCTTTTTTTGTTGCATTGAGACGCGGTCAGCCTTCCCCACAGACAATGATTGGCTGCACCAGCAGAGCGACTGCAGCATACCAAGGAAGGCCAGACTCTACCAATGTAGGGACTGAATAACCCAATTACTTGATTTGGCCTAGCCTGCCTCTGAAAAGCTGTCACGATGGGTCCCTCTGCGACGCCCCCAGGCCGCCCTCGGCATGCTCGGTGAAGGGCGCGGCGACATGATCCAAGGCGTATTCTGCTGCTGCTGCCTCTGCTGCTGTGGAGGGAGGGGAAACAGGAGATGGGCTGCGCGTTTCGGTCTCTTAATCAGCTCCCGCCCTCCATTCGCGGGAGCTCGGAAAGGCGAGCGACGGGGGGTTTGGAAATGTGAGGTGAGAGAAGAGGAAGAAACATATAGAAGGCGGATGGGTCTTATTCTTGTTTTCTTTTCTTCTGCTGCCTGGTCAGCACAAGAATGTTACACAGCCGAGAGAAAAAAGAGAGAGAGAAGTCGCCTGCCCTCCTCCTTGAACAACCCAGACGAGAACAAACACCAAAGAAATGATGGAAGCTCACCGCGCACCCCAAGAAGGTCGGCCTTCTTTCACCACCTACTGGAGGAAGAACCAAGAGGACTCATCGGCCAGGAGACTCAGGTTTGTCCAGAGTGATCCAGGCCAACCGAGCAGACCAGGTATGTTGAAGAAGGAGAAGAAGAGAAACAACGAAACAGGAGGAAAAGGGAGAAGACAAAACTTTTCAAGGACCTGACTTCCCTCTTGTCTCACGGACCGTCGAGGTCCTTTCCCCACCCGCCCTTTATATAATCTCGTCAACGATACGGCCGTGCAGTCTACCCTCGCCCCCTCCCTTCTAGCCCTCTGCCGTGCGTGTGCGCCTCTGGACCCTGAGTCGCCTCAGACTTGGCGTTGGCGCCCGCTCTGTGCTCTGGAGATCTCATGCCTCGATGCGGGCATGGCGATTTGTCAACAGTACTGCAGAAGCGGGACCTCGGGCGTCTACTCGGGACCGCTCGCATTTGAACTCCCCATTCGGGCAAAAGAAGAAGGAGGAGGGCAGATTCCACATACTTCTTGGTGTCTTCTTCGTTTTCTTCTTCTTCTTTTCCTTTCATGTTCACGCTACGAGTGCAACCCTCCCCCCTCGGACTACTATGCTGTCTCGTTCTATCCCACCCATTATCCATCTATCCATCCGTCCGGTCGTCCGTTTGTCCGTCTATTCCCTCTCGCGCCGTGCTACAGCCCTAATTACTGCACCAGTGCCCAGATAAACACTACCTTGCCACTCACCACTACATGACCTTATTACCACCACCACCACCACCATCATCATGGCGTCCAGAATAAGGAAAGAAGAATCAAGAAGGAGGAGGAGAAGAGGAACAAGAAGGCGGCTAACACCAAGGCTGGTCATATGACAATAGCAACAACGGCGGCGGCGGCAGCAACAGCAGCAGCAGCAGCAGCAGCAGCCACCAGCTCAACCTCACCTGGCGGGACCGAGGAGGGGGAGGGGGAGGGGGAGGGGGAGCAGTCAGCCAGGAACAAGCGTCGCGCCCAGGTCCGACGAGCTCAGATCCAGCACCGCCAGCGCAAGGCCGACTACGTCAAGCAGCTCCAGTCCGACATCGCCGGCATCCGCGAGCAGATCGAGGACGCAGAGCAGGCGCGGCGGTCACTGCGCGTCGAGAACCAGAACATGCGGGCTTACCTAACGTCCCCATCATCGACGGCGGGATCGGCTTACGGCGGTGATGGCGGTCGTGGTAGGTACAATCATAACCATCATCAACATGAACATCAACATCAACAACAACATAATCAACAGCAACAACACCAACCACATCATCATCAACATCGTCATCATCATTACCGTCAGCAACAGCAGCAGCAGCAACAACAGCAGCAGCAAGCAGCAACGGTCAACACAGACTTGTACGCCAGGGTCCCATCGAGAACGTCGTCATCGCCGTATCTACCCCCCAACCACGCGCTGGCGCCAGAGGATGAACTGCTGCTACAACATCACCAGCACGGCCTCGGTGGTGATCTCAGCCTTGGCGGCGGCGGCGGCGGCGGCGGCGCAGCAGGGTTCTTCACGGTGTCGGACGCGGATCTGGACGAGATGCTGAACGCGCATCAGGGAGGAGGGACTGGAGCGGACGGTGGCGTGTACTACGACTCTGCGTCGCCGGCGTACGGCACGGGGAGTTCGAGAGCGAGCCCGGTCGTGTATCATGGGTCGCCGCAGCTTGTGGATGGCGGCACGGGACACGGGTCGGACTTTTCGTATCCTCTGCTGCCGGATATGATGATGGGGCAGGAGCAGGAGGGGCACCACCAAGGGATGGGATATTTGTTTCCGTGAGGGGGGGGGGCTTTGTTGGTGGTAGTTGTGGTGCTGGGCTGGAGGCTTGGGAATTAGGAAGAGGGGATCATGGGCTATATGTCAGCATGTGCTTGACAAATAATGTGTATATATACATCTTGATGGGTTGGCAGAGACCAAGAGCATTAAAGAAGAGGAAAGGGAGAAGAAAAAGCCCTTCTTCACGTAGTTTCCATGCAATTCGACATGACTTTTGATTTGGGTATCTCGAAGGTCCTCTCAACCCAGCACAGTGTGTAATAAATCCTTCCTTTTGAGTACTTCCTTAGGCATCCTCCATAACTACTGCCGACGACGACCCAAACACCCTATAAAGCACCACCATCGCCAGCCTCCTTCCCCCCATCCCTCCGCCGCTCCAAAGCGAAGCACAAGGAACAACAGCCAATCCTTTCTCCACAATAGCCCCGCGAATCTCGTCGGCTGTAAACATGCCCGTGTCTACATACACTAGGTAGGGCCGTTGGCTGTGCCGTGTTGTTGTTGTTTTTGGTGGCAATGATGCTGGTGGTGATGATGATGATGATCCTCCTCCCCCTCCTTCTTCTTCTTCCTCGTTTGAAATCTTGGCTACGGCATGACCAAACATGTCATCCGCCCCGCGGCGTAACTCGTCGAGCGTTACCCCGTTGCTGCCATCGCCATCATCATGGCCGGTTTCGATGGCGACGACGCTATGCAGACCAGACACGCCTGTGCTGACCTCGGAGGAGGGGCTGACAAGAACGACACAGTGCTCGGCCCGATACACTACCCTCGTTGCTCCTGTTCCTGCACCTGCACCTGCTCCTCCTGTCACCGTCTGCCTCTCGCGCCACACACGGACACTGCCCGCCTCCAGCCCAGACAGCCCTGTATGCGCATGCCATTCTGCCTCGGCCGACCGCGGCAGCTCGTCGACCTCTGCGGCGAAATAGAACGGCACCACAGGTTGGGTACTGTCTGTTCCAGTCTCGCCATAGCCTGCTGCTTCCTGGTCTGCAAGCAGCGTGTAGTCCGGCAGGTCTGGTCTGGTGGTTGTGGTAGTGCCGGAGGAGGATTCGCCTGTGTAGGACATGTAGCGCGGGTCAAACTTGCGGTCCCATAAGTCTGGGCCGTTGTCGTCGTCGTCGTCATCGTCACCAGTGGTAGACGATGATTTGTGGGCTTGGTTCCAGGCGCCATAGGCCAGTTGGGCTTTCTCTCGCGTGGACAGGCTGGTGGCGGTCTCATCTGCGCGCGGGAGATAGACAGCTGCACTGGTCCACCACTGGACACGCATCTCGTTTCCTATGCGCCAGAGGTGTTGGAGGGACAGGGCGAGCTGAACATCCATGCCTGCGGTTGGCAGGTCCATGGTTGCTGGGACGAGGGGGATCTGGCCTGCGATGTGGACCGCTCTCGCTGCTGTTGTCGTTGTTCTTGTCCGTTCCGCTGCGAGGAGGGGGAATGTGATGGCTTGGCTGTAGGGGCCTATGTTGGCTGGGGCCCAGTAGGATCTACTCTGGACGTGGAGACCCTGCCTGTCGAGGGCTGGTATAGTGTGGTGGTGCTGAGAGGAAGAGGAAGAGGAAGAGGAAGAGGCGGTGGCGATAGTAGGGACGGTGAGGTAGATGGCTATGTTGCCGGCACTGGAAGGGAGAAGGTCTCCGCACGAGATGGTCACTCGAGAGGGAGGGTTGGGCTCTGGGAAGAGGGCGCCGTAGATGGTGTTGATGGCGGGGAAGTCGGCCATGGAGCGGAGGATGATGATGGTGCTGACGATGGAGGCTGGTGTGAGGTTGTGTCTGGCCAGGCGTGAGCGGGCCTCGTCGACGAGCATGGTGGTCTCTTCCTGGATAGTGGATGAGGTGTTGGTGTTTGTTGTTTGTGGGTGAGTAATGGCCCAGGTCTGCTGCAGAATCTGGGGTGGCGATGCGGGTTGATGTAGGCGGTGGAGAGGAGGAGGAGAAGAAGATGAACGATGAGCAGCTTTGAGATTGAGAGGGATAATGAGGTCGTCGTCCTCTTGCTGTCGCCCGTCGTGGTCATCGTCGACAACAGCAGAGCTCAACATGTCAACCACCCGTTGGAACCTCTCATCAAACAATGCAGGTCTCCTCACCACGGCGTCGTCGCCCTCCTCCCCTTTGGCCATCTTCTTCTTCTCCTCCACTCTCGCCCGCCTCACATTCAGCCAAGCCATCCCACCCCCTTCCCTCACGACCGACCGATCCCCCTCCTCTACAACGACCTTCTTCCCAAACAACCTCCTAGGTCCATCCACAACAAGCGTCTCAAACTCCCCACCCTCCCCCAAGACAGCCCCCGTCTCCAGAACCGCAGACCCAAACCGGCCCATGGCCCTCTTGAGCATCGTGATGCCCCTCGGTCCCGCAACGTTCTCCCACAGAAACCCCTCGTCCAGCCCTCCCGAGGCGACCTTGATGATGCGCGCCTCGAGGCCTGCAGCTGCCATATCCAGCAGCAGCTGTGCCTCGTCCGCCACAGCACCGCGTGCCTCGGCAAGAGGCAGTGGCGCGGGTGGCGGCGGGAGGATGGGGTACTTCCAGAGATAGGCCAGCGGGACGAGACCCAGGCGCAGGGCCACAGACTCGACGCGGGTGCGCTGGTAGGTGCTCAGGATGGCACCTGCGCTGAGGGCGTTGGCCTCGGGGTGGGAGGCGAGGACGGCCTTGAGGAGGGGCACCAGGGATTCCGTCTCGTCCTGCTCCGCTGCTGCTGTGGCACCACCACTCTCGGCTTCTCTGCTTGTGGTGGTGGCGGCCCTGGCGGTGGAGTACTCCCTCCCGCTCTGCACGGCGCCGCCAAGGATGGGTTGCCGGTACAAGGGGAGGCCTGTGGCGTCGGCGTACAGCGGGATGACCTGGTGCCCGACAGTCTGGTACATGAACGAGTTGAGGTCCGTCTCTTCGTCCTCTTCTTGTGCCTCCTTGTCGCCATCATCGTCAACACCACCTGGTGGTGGTGTTGTCTGACCTCGTTTAGGCAGGGGAGAAGGAGGATGCAGATTGGCCAGGGCGACAAGGCGGTGTCCGTTCTCGAGACAATGCAGGGCCGAGAAGAAGCTGTCTTTGCCACCAGAGACCAGGGCGATGACGTTGAGACCGCCGCTTGAGGAGGAGGAGGATGACATGATAGTGGTGGTGGTGGTATTGGCAGGCGGAGAAGGAGAAGACGAAGAAGCGGTGTGATGAGTATCCTTCAGCAGCTGATGATGGGCCCGACGAAAACGCGATGGTGGTCAAGAGGCGGGGTTGCAGCACCACGCTGGGCTGACCTGCCTTGCTCTTGGTCGGCGAGCGTCGAGGAGGAGAGCTCTGCTGCTCTTGCCGTGTGTATTCTCGTGCAAGAGGTCTGACGTGCGATGAACCTTGACCCGAGGCCTTCTTTCAGCCTCGCACGCGGCGTTCCGTTGCAGATGCTGTGTGGTGGGACGGCCCAGACGGCGCCCAGGCTTTTGTGGCGTCTCGTGAAGAAAAAGGGAAACAAGATTTAGGTTTCCCGGGTTTCTGTCGTGACACCGCGCTCCCCCACACAAGCTCAGCTGCTCTGTACAATGTCGCAGCCCTCTAGGGTCCCGAGCTGGCGGGTTCTGGACTATCTCCAGGCCATCGAATGCAGTGCGTCTGTTTTCTTTTGCAGGAGAAATTACCTAAGTACCTGGTCAGTCTCGGCGCAGATCGACGGCAGCCATTGGATGGGAGACGGAGAGGAAGAGGAAGGTGAGACAGACAGGTGCGAAAAAGAAGGTATCGAGGCTGGCTGGGCTGGGCTGAGGCTTGAGTGAAGTGATGGGAAAGAGCGATGGTGAGTGGTCGACTTGGTGTAAAAGATAGGCGTTGTGTCTTGATTGCCTCTCTGGTCGGCGATGTGATGGTTAAGATTTGGGTGTCATCTGATCACAGAGATGAACGGCATGCATGCAATGGCTGAGTTGAAATTATTGATTTTTTCTTCTTCTGTCTCTCTGAGCAGTCTGGCTGTCAATTATCTGCTTTGAAGGTATTCAAACTCTATCAGGTGCTAAATTTTCATACAACAAAACACGGGCGAGGGTTAGGAGATTCCCCCCCCCCCCCTCAATGTTCTTCTACTACATATTGAAAAAAGAGACAGAGATCACGACCAAAACTCTTGACCCCCACACAACATGAAAGAATAAAAAGGGAAAAAGAAGAAGAAAGGAAAAAGAAGAGAAAAAACGGTGAGGCCAGTCGGGAAACCATTGACAGCCAGCCACAATACGAGAAAGACCATCAACTCACCACATAAGCAGAAGAGAGAAAAAAAACCCCAAGCCACCAAATATGCACGTCTTCCCGACCTGCATCTCATAGTCTCGTCCAAGTCCCTCGATAGTCAAACAAAATGATCTACCCTAAAAGAAGAAAAGAGAGACAGAAAGAGACAGAAAAGAAAGAAAAAAGGTTTAGAAGAATACAACCCACCACCACTCGTCATCACATGTGGGTGATACTCTCCGTTGGGAGTGCAGTCTGCTACCGTCTCAGAGCTGCATTAGTGATCCGGAGGCCAGCCCAACCTTCCAACAAACCCACTCATCCCATTACCCCTCCTCCAAACAAAAAAAGAGAATGACACTTTTTTCTTCTTTTCCCTTTCTCTGTCTCTTCCCAGCTTACCTGTCCCAATGTAGGAAGAATGGCTTGACTGGCACAACTTTGGGAAGAGGGGTGGAGGGGCGGGACCTTAGATCTTACGTGCGCCATGATTGACAGATAGCCAGACAGCAGGCAAACTAAGCCCCCCGTCATCACGAAGAAAATGAATCCCATGTACCTCAGCCGAAAAGGTACTTTGCTGTCCAAGCTGCTGACCCTAACGGTTAAATGCTCGTGCTAGCTTCAACCCCTCCCAGAAAAGCGCGCGAGAGAGCGGGAGAGAGAGAGACGTGCAAATGCGTGGTTATGGCCCCCGCCGGCGTGTGCCTCGCCCGTGCGCCATGTCTCACCTATCCAGCCCTATGAACATCCAGAAGAGGACTCCTCTCGAACCAGAGACATTTTTTTTTTTGATCTCATTGGTATCGTATAAATGACCCTTTTGGTGAACCCCTCAACACGCCGACGGCCCGATGCTGCTTCCAAGGCAAAATATTGACCAGTGACCAGTCACGATTCCAAATCTGACTGTTCTTTTGTCTCCAACCTTGCCAGTTCTCACCAATCGTTTCTGTCACTCTCTCTCTCTTTTCAGCCAGCCAGAAAGAGAGACATTACAAAATTAAGGAATCTCATTCCGGCCAGACCAACTAACCAAACCAACCAACCAGAACCACAAAAGGTCCCAACCAAAAACTGAAATATGGAAAAGAGGCGAAATAGTAGGACAGACAGAGGAACAAGAAAACGTGTGGTAGGACGAAAAAGAATACATCCGGAGGAAAACCAAAGCAAAAAAGAATGACGCACGTGCTCACAAATTTGGTATACTCTCGTCGTTCTTCCAGCCTGTCGCAGCCCACCACCCGGCCGAAGCAACCGGTTCCAATACGTATGCGATGCTATGTGTTCGGCCTTTGGGGGAGCACACGTAATTCCCCCCCCCCCCTTCCCCCCTCCCTTCTCACCGGTCTCCATCCACTAATTGAAACTGTACATACGAACATAGCAGAAATCCAATCATTGTATTATATGCTACAGGCATAGTATTATAGTACTGTATGCAGACTCTTCCACGGTCTCAGCTCGCACGGCACAGAGACGGCGTACCCCACCTGCCCCGTTACCCTCCCCCCTTCTTCGTACGTCTGTGTCTCTTTGGCTGCGGGTTTTTTTTCTCTCTCTTCTCTTCTTCTCCTTCTTACTGGATGGGCTGATACTCTATATTCTCCGTAACTCGTACTATTAGTAGTGTCAAGATCACCCTGGGGCTACTGCAGACCTGCACGCTCATCCATGGATATCACCAGACTAGAGCACATAATACAGTAGCTCGGCCGTGCTTATGCAGGAACAGGAAAACGGGAAGGCCCCCCAAAAAAAAAAACCACACACACGCCGCAAAAAAAAACCCCCCCCCAAAAAAACCAAGAAAATGAAAGAAAAAGAGGGGCTGATGGGGGCAGAAGACAAGGGGGGGTGGGTTGTGGAAAAGTTTGGTCGGGCCCTGTCAGATTCCCATGGTTCTTCATTCTTTTGGTGGCGCCAGACCCATATACCGAACCAGATATTGATGATGACTTCTGGGACTTTCTTTCTTTTTTTCTCTGCTTACGGGTCCAGAAACGGTCTGGTCTGGCTGGACCCTTGGATGTGTGAGAGAGGGAGGGGTAAGAAAGAAGAAGAAGAAGAAGAAGAAAACAGAAAAGACCGGACTGGCTTACCACTTCTTTGCTTATGCTGCCTGCATGCAGGAAGAGAAGAAGGAGGAGGAGGAGGAGGAGGAGGAGTCAGTGCGTCGTACGTCAGTCAGGATCGATTCCCGTCCAAGGTACGATTCTGAATTAGGAATATCTATCGAGAGGGGGGGCAGGGCGGGGATGGTGTCGTGCGTGTCATGGTAAGCTAGCAGTAAGCTGCATGGCTTTTTCTTCTTCTTTCTCTCTCTTGCGTCTCCCAAAACATGCCCACTGCTGCACGAGCTGATCCCTCCAAACCTAAGAAGAATGTGTCTTTTGTGAGGGAACGGCTGGGCTCGCCTACAGGCTCATCCGCGTCTAATTCCTTCCTTTCTGCTGCGGTTAGTTTGTTGCCGGAAGGGAAGCGGTGGTACAGAGAATGAGGGATGAGGTGATCCCGACGGGAAAGGTATTTGCATATATCATCAACCTCACGGAAGAGGAAAAAGAAGTAATCATGATTTGTCGAGGGGAGGGAATACGGGCTGCGCATCATGGATTCTATCCCAAGCAACACAGACAGGTCTTCTAATTTTTTCCCCTTCTTCTTCTTTCTTCCTCTGTTCTTTCCGCCCACCTTCTCTCAACTTCCTCTTGAAGAGAAATAAAAATAAAAAATGGTTCATACCCTTCTGCACGTCAGGCCCAACGGTCCCAAAATCCCCAACACGCCAGAAAAGCACAAAGCCCCTGTAAGACAGCCCCCAATCGTAACACCGCACCACAACCACCGCTCACCCCCCCCCCCACACCTCTACCAAATCCTCCCCCTGGAATCCGCGGCCGGATCGAGCCATGCACGCACAATCATCGGCAGAAAATCCTGCCGTCACAAAGAGATCGAGGACAAACAACCCCCGGCCCCTCCGCTCCTCTCTCTCTCTCTCGCTCGCTCTACCCATCGGAGTCGACGGCAGCGGCGGCGGCGGTGGCGATAAGCCTGAGACACAGGATCTAGATCTCACCCAGACGATGACGCTCGCGATGATCCGAGGAGAGCAGGGGAAGGGGGTCCACGTGAACACCCACACAGACACACTACGTGCTATCGTGAGATGTGAGCAGGAAAAGGTTTGATGTGGTGTGTGTGGGGGGGAAGTGGCTTCGAGTGGGATGGAATGGGAGTGGTGCGCAATAAACTCCAACTGCAGCAACAATGGAAGGTAGCAGTAAAGAAGGAGGGTAGGGTAGAAGTAACAAAGAACAAGAAAGAAAGCGTAGAAGGGAGAAGAAAGAGAAGGAAAAAAAAAGGATTCGGCACGAAGGATGTTTCGAGCCTGCATATGCAGACGACCAGCCGGCTGAGATCGACGCCTGGGGGAGGCACGCAGGTGACATGCCATGCCTCTCTCCTATCCGGGCATTCTTGTCTGTCGGTCCGTCGTTGCACTTTTTCGTATCGAACGTATACTAGGTTGGCTGTGGGACCGTGAACCGAATGAGGGGATCCATTTGGCCCAAAGAAGAGAAGAACAAGGTCCCACGTGCGAAAGGGTAGGCGTTTCAGGCCCGGCGCCGTCATCATTCTCGGCGTCGGTGCCGGCACTGGACTTTTTTCTCCCTTCGACACCGTTGATTGATTGTGTGTGTGGAGTTCCTTTTTTGGGTGGGGGACTCTGAGTAGAGGGGACACTGGGTTGTAGTATCACTCCTACTATTGCTGCTACTACTACAACAACTTTTACTACTGTTCTCTCTTCATTAGTAGTACCCAGGCACCACTCATACACCCTTTTGGTCATCACAATCAAGAGCAAAAAGGCACTGTACAAGATAGAAACGAATGATGATAGTTCGCTAGAGAATAGAAACTTGTTACAATGTTTGAATCCTCAAAACAATGGCTCCTCAGAGCTGACGGTCCTGACCCAGGCCTCTTCCTTCCGATACAGTGTTGCTTTCCCTGTCCTATACTCTCACCATGTTGCTTCGAGAGAATCAGTCCACACGGCCCCAGTTTGTTGTTTCCCCGTCCCATCCACACATCTCCGCCAGAAGGCATGCCTCTGAAAAGCTTTTTTGCTCCTCTCTCCTCGCACCACCCATGTCAGAAACAAGGCTCGCTCTCAATCCCAGAATAAGAAAAACAAACAGCCTCCCATCCATCACCAATCACCCACCCCAGCTTGTAATCGTACAACAAGCCCTGTGAATGCATACTCCATACACGCCACTGAGATCCTCGCCAGAAGGATCCGATCAGGGTTTTTTTGTCCCTCCCATAGTGTGCCAACCCGATTTGTCATTCAAGCATTGCGCGCCCCCTCCCTGTGTTGTGTGTGTCCCATTTGAGAGAGAGAGAGAGGGAAAAAGAAAAAGGAAAAGCTTGGCTAGCAAACTGTGTTGGTACATCGAACAACAAGGAGAGGGCAAGGATGTTGTAAATGCTGCAGTAGAACTTTTGATGTGTTTGTCGTGACTCCCCCTTCTTCAAATGACGCCGTTGGTCGTCGGTGGAGCTGGAAGGCACTCTCACCACAAGAATCCCTAGAATTCGGGGCTCGCTCCGCAGAAGAGAAATAAGAGAAAATAGGCGGCGGTGTGAGCCAAAGAAAAGCTTCGTGCAGTCCATGCAGCGCATGCACCTTTTCTTGTAATCAAAAAGAGCAGACGTGAAGAGAGGTGCCGCGACGAGGAGCTCTTTGCTTCTCCTTACTCAGCTCGCTTCCTCTTCCTCTTGCCGGCCGAGTCGCCAGAGTCAGACAGCTCGCCTGCAGTGTTCACGGGGATCTCGGATGCCACCTGGAACAGCACCTTGCCGTAGCTGGCGTACTCCTCAGGGCCAGGGCCACCAGCCATGGGGGGCGCCGGGTACATGGCGGGGTGGTGGTAGTGGCCGGCCATGTCGTGCTCATCGATGAGGTTCATGACGATGGCGCCCGAGCCGTGGGTGCGCTGGTGCTGCGTCAGGTTGTCAGAGCGAGAGAACTTCTTGCCGCACTCGTTGCACTCGAAGGGCTTGTCCTCGGTGTGCAGCGAGCGGTAATGGCGCTTCAGGTGCTCCTGGCGGCGGAACCGGCGGTTGCAGAGCTCGCAGACAAAGGTCTTGCTGGGGTCCTCGGTCAGGGACTGCTTGCGGCCGCGGCGGTTGGGAACTGAAGAGGGGGTGCCGCTGTCAGAGCCGGATGAGGTGTTGCCGTTGGGTGTGGAGGACTCAGCCGCAGCGCTGCCGTTCTGGCTGTCGGAACCATCCTGCTGTGACTGCTGGGCATCCGGGGCATTGCTCTGGTCAGCCTCGGCGGCGGCAGCGGTGTCCACGTTGATGCTGCTGTGGTCCTTCTTGATGCGCTTGTTGCGGTGGCCGTCGCAGCTGGCACCCGAGTCAGAAGGGCTAGGCATGCCGAAGGACTGGGTCTCGAAGTCGCCGTAGGAGGAGAAGCTGTGGGAGGTGGCGCCAGAGCTGGAGCGCGAGCGGGAGGCCTGGTCGCCCAGGTGAACAAGGCCCTGGACGAAGCTGTCCTCGGAGGCGAGGTCAGAGAAGTCGTCGTAGATGGGCAGGCCGTGGGGCACAGGTGGTGTGACATCCGAGAAGGACGAGCTGACACTGGAGATTGCAGGGGTCGATGTTTGTCCGTGGGAGAATGTGTCACCTCGGAACACAAGCTCGCCTTCCTGTGTCGCCAGTCCGGAGATGGAGAACTCAGGAGCCAGTGTCGGGTTGACTGTGCCGACCGTCAGGTTGCGCGGGTCACAAAAGTCAAAGTCTAGCGAGGGGTGCTCCGAGGTCACAGAGTTGGCGTAGGTTGGCGGAGGGGGAGAGGGAGACAGCGACGGGCACGACGTGGTCGTGGATGCTGCCGCTGAGGTAAAGTCACAAGGGGCGGGAGATGAGCAGCTAGGAACCTGCTGAGGCGGGAGGTACACTGTGAAAACAAGAGCCGCATATCAGCAAATATTCACTAGCAAGAAAATCGCCTTCTCTAGTCTGACACTTCGACTTGTCTTCTGGGGTCAACATAAAACTCACCAGGTGTCATGGGCGGTGAGGCACAGCTGTGCCACTCCAGGTTGGGAAACTGCTCAACAGGCTGAGGAACTTCCTCTTCCTTGAGTCCCATGGCGCTGCCGTCCAGGCCAGAGAACATGGGGTTCAGCGGCGTGGCCAGCATGTCGCAGCTGCCAGGGCTGCTCATGACGC
Organism: Cryphonectria japonica; assembly: GCA_014851275.1. NCBI lineage: Eukaryota > Fungi > Ascomycota > Sordariomycetes > Diaporthales > Cryphonectriaceae > Cryphonectria > Cryphonectria japonica. The sequence goes on along the minus strand of JACWTT010000001.1, from coordinate 2,703,329 downwards.
TGCCAGCCGTGGACAGCGCAGGTGTCTGAGGGTAGCACATGCCATCGACGCCCTCGAACTTGTCCGTGTCCAGCACAATGGTTGGCCTGTGGAGTTGCTGGTGCACGCGCACCGGTGAGGCCTGGGGGGTGAGCACCTGCTGGGGCGCGCTGGTGAAGCTGGGCTTGCTTGACTGGTTCATGGGCGGCTGCGAGCACGACGAGCTAGGCCGCGAGAACACAGGAGTCGAAGGCAGCGGTGAGGAGGGGAGCACCGGTACTGGTGGGAACACCTGGATCTGCTGTGCAATGTGGTGGTGGTGTGCGTAGGCGTGGTGAGGCTGCTGCTGTGGGATAAAGTGACCATGACTTCTGTTCTCGGAGTGAGGGTCTGGGCTGTAGTAGAAGAAGGCCGGGGCCATCTGCTGTTGAGCCATCATGGGTTCCATTGTGTTGTGTTGTGTGTGGAATGGTTGCTGGGTCTGTGATTCCTGACACATCAGCCTTCGTATTCCTCGGTGTCGTCAAGACATCTGTCACTGTTGAGCAGAGGAGAGAGGACCACCCACCAAGCTGTTGATTGTATAACAGGTTGATCTCTGCTTTTCCGACTTTCCAAATAAACTTGCGTGCTTTAAAGTATTAATTGTATAAGGTGTAGGTTGTAATTGTACAAGCTCTCTGGGTCGAGAAGGTGTTGTTGATGCCGAGGCAGGTTGGCCTAATGATGGTCTTATCGGTTCGTTCCGATGCAAAGAATGGATGGCAGCCTCGAGGTCCTGTAGGAGCGAGAGTGCTGTCTTAATAGTTTGATACTCGAGAGGCGTTGTTGTACATGGATCTCGTTCTGGAGAAGAGGAGGGGACGGCCTGATGTATTTTAATTGACCCTCTTTCCTGGTCCGGGAGGTATAAATGGATACAAGGTAAATAGACGAGGGGAGGGGGAAGACGCGTCGTCGTCAACTATAACAAGAACGAGGTATACTTAAAGAAGGGATGGAAGCGGATGTTCCAAGCTCGAGTCAAAGAAAGGAAGAGAACCGATATGTAAATAGAAGAGGAGGAAAAGGAATCATGCGTCCAACAATCTGCCGATCATGGAGTGGAAACAAAAGAGCGAGCGTGGTCGAAGTGGGATCTCCAGAGGAATATGTAAAGAGCGGGCGGCGTGTGTGTGCAGAAGCGGGCTGCCAGAGAGAATCAGCAGAGCCCAGACAGGTAAAGGTTGGTTGCCGCACCTCCAAGGCCCAGGACCATGGGGTGGCTTCTGGACCTTGTGCAAGGGTGTGAGTTACGGGGGCCTGGCACTTGTCCCGGCCAACTACTCTTTCACCCTGGCTCCTTCATGAAGCCACTACAGACCGCGGAACCGACTGCTATGCCCCACGACAACAGGGCCCCCGGGCCCCTTCAAGCGTTTCCTCCACCGAGAGCCCACCCACCACCTCTTGGGGTTGTCTCACTCTGCTCTCATCGCCGCTGACGAGGCAGCGAGGGTTCTCGACTGACCAGGGGACCAGTACATACCCCACCCATCCACCCTTCTCCCCTCCCCCCTGTGTCCTTGTCTGGGGCAAAGGTGGGTGGGCGCAGCGACACTAGGCCATATCTATTTTGGCGACCTCTCTCGACCAGGCTGTCGGAAGTACCGCTCATCGATGGGTACTTGGCCCTCCGAGACGAGGGTCCCATGGCGTTCCGGGTCCCCGGAAGTGAACCAGATTCCAAGCAGTGGGGTACAAGAGGTGGGACCCTCTGGTAATGCGGTGGGCAACCCCCCTGCCACGACGCCTGCCAGCAGAGGGAAAGAAGAGAGGGGGGGGGAGAGAGAGAGAGAGAGAGGAGAGCATACGACATCCCGCAGCTCACAACTGTGTGCGACCCTGCTGTGCCTGCAGCGTGACAACTCTGTGCGTTCCTGCAGACGGGCGCCATGGTTGGTCACCTACTTCCGGCTGTTACTGATCACTTGCCTACTACAAGAGGCGTCTGGCTTCTGCTGAAGCGTCGTGAGCGGCAACACGAGACTGGGCCTGGAGGCGCTGTACCATAGTACGGTGATGCAAGCACAAATACGACAAGCTGAGCTGATTTTGCCACCGCACGCACTCTCTCGCGTTGCTAGTAAAGTACCTGGCGGCTATTGAGCGACGCGAGGAGACCGACCAGATTGCTTGTGCTCGCTCTCTCTCTCCCTCTCTGTGTGTGTGTCTTTCAGACCGAGCTTTGCACGAGCAGGACCCGTCCCACAGGCGCCACAGTCGAGTGTGAGCTGTCCAGCTGGACAATCGTGTTCTGCTGTTAGTGCTATTCTGCAGTGAATGCGACGTGTGGGAACCAGAAATCTCGCAGTAGACATGATACGAGTGCGCATGCTGCTCTATGCATGAATAGTGCAGCGAGATCGTACGGGGATGTCGCTCGTAATTTGAAAACAACCTTGAAAAAAAGACCGCATACCATTAGTATGCCATTAGTATTCCTGCTACGTACCATAGTACAGTACAGTGCACAGTACATGTTGTACGGGAAGTACTATAGTGTAATCGCTCAGTTGGTTGGCAGGACAGTATTGGGTCGGGCTGCATGCACGCAGCGTGCGAGATCGGGAGCGCATTGGAGCGAGACCCTAAGAGAGGAGAGAGAGAGGAGATCAAGGACGAATCGCTTGGGATTTGCGCACACAAGTCCCCCGCTTCTCATGGGTTCCGATGGGTTCGCTGGTTGCTTGGGGCCCAATCCGACACGCTGGTTGGGCCTTGGGGACCATCACAAATCTCCACAAGTCTTGTACAGATCCATACTGTGCTCTCTTGGGGCCTGCATAATGTCGGCGGAGCGGTGGGCGCTGCTCCACCTGATAGGACAGCGACGCAGAGACCGCAGCCGCTCTCGCTGACCGCACAATCCAGCGTGTTCGACGCTATCACTAGACATGCTGGACCGGGACAGCAATGTCAACGCAGCGAGACAGATCCATTCGCTGCTCGCCGTCGAGACGCCAGACCGATTGTTTGGCTCCAGTCCCCGCGGGCAAACATGCTGCCCACGACTGGTCCTGCTGGATCGCGCTAGGCATGGTCGGTGGTCATTCCGTCCAGAGCACATGCAGAAGAACATGGACCCCAGATCGTCAACAAGAGACTGGACAGGACGGAAGCACAGGCGCCTCGCTGTCGACTGCACATGCGAGTGCGATAGGTCGGAACATCTCTTTCCAGCCCAGAGCCGGGGTTGATTGTGTGTGTGTGTGTGTGTGTGTGTGTGTGTGCGTGCGTGGGTTGTGTGTCTATCTTTCGACCCAATGCCAGCGGAGGTACTTCGGCAGGACAGAGTTTCGCGGACCTGTTGGAGACACTTGACTTCATGCGTTGGGCGATGATCTTCAGGCACCTCCCATGCCCCGAGGGCTCCCGTGCCACGCACTTTGCCTGTCTATCCAAGGCACGCCAAGGTCTCGAAACACGCCTCCAGGTTCTGCTTGGTTGAGCATATCGTCAAGCGCGGTAGACGATCTGCTGTTTTGAGGCACCTTTGAGTGTTGACCTTAGCAGGAATTGACTAGCTGGAAGCGGCATATGTGTCTGCAGAGCATGGCGGGAGAGGGGTGTTAAAAATCGTCGGACCCTGCTGTTTCCATGAAGCTGCTACCATAGTATATGGTTGGCCTTGGCCCAGCAACAAGCTTTGCCCCAGCACCACTGATAGTAGACTAATATGAATCTCTTACGACACAAGTCGAGAGAGGCGCTAGGCTGTCGTCATCGACATCACACAGTAGACACGACTTTTGAGCTGGACAGGCATCGTGAGTGATACCGCCCGCGTTGCTAGACCCTGCTCGTGGCTGTACACATGCGACGAATAAGTGTTCCAAGACACAGTTCGCCTCTTGAGCCGCAGCAACAAGAAGTGCGATGATGTGTGTAGCCAGCCTTGTTTGTGGAGTAATGGTGACAACGTGGTCCACTTCCCTTTTGAGGCCTCTGGGCCTCTGACGCTCCTCGTCTTCTGATCTTGACCTGGCTGCAATAGTATTGTACTGTACTTGCTCTCTAGTACGGTGATCGACGACAGCCAATCCGAAACACTGGCATGGCTCTGGCGTCAAACAAACAATGGAGATTCGACAAGTTCCTAGTAGGTGACCTGCGTGACGAGATGCAGTACAGTCACGCCCGAGAGGCCAACCAGAGGCCTTGAGCAGCACACTGGCTGCATGCCGAGGCGGGCCGGCGTGCTGCAAGCACTTAGACATTGGTAGCGTCGGCGGCCAGTCAGATGGCCAGGGCTCTATCTGCAGCAGAAGTCTTGTGGGTGGCATGGCGCCTTGGAAAAGCTCGTGATAGCCCGATATGCCACTTGGTAGCACTTGTTGGCTGTTGCCTCCCACATCTTGCCGCCGTCGCAGCGGCTCGCCTGGGCCCGTGATGGCTTGTGATGTGCGATGGCTCGTGGTAGTTCTGATTGTTCGGGTTTTTCAAAGCGTGTTGCAACTTGCCTTTCAGCCGTCGTCAGCCCTAGGCTTAGCACGTCCGAACAGGTTAATCGGATGGACGACCGTATGATTGGATAGTCTTGTATATGCGCGCGCGGGCCGTTTGTGCATCTCTTTATCTCTTGTTGCTCGTGTTCTTTTCGTGCGTGTGCGTGCATGTTGTTTTACTCTTCCTTAGGGCTGACGGCCCTGGGAGCTTCATCGCTTGGTCGACGGATTGCCTGGTTTACGTGGTACCGATTCAGTCCTGCCGTGGTTGCCAGTACTCCGGTCCTCTATTGGTACATGGTACAGCATTACATATATGCCACAGTACTATGTATGTAGGCTGGCAGTTGGTAGACACTACTGCCCCTCCTAAGGAGCCCGTCGTGGTTGCCTCTCCGTGCTAAGCTGCTGCCTATCGTTTTCTTCATCTGGAAGCAACAACCCATGAAGAGGAAAATGCAGAGCACTGGAAGGAACTATGCACCCTCATGATTATTCCCCAATAAGAAAGAGACAAACAAACATTTTGTCCTGATTCACTGTCTCGCCACTGCACGGTTGCATCTGCTCGTCGCCATCCTCTGTACTTTTGTAAACAGCGCCTATTGGTGTGTCCTTGGTTCTTTCTTCCTGCCCTGCCCTGCCCTGCAGGTGCTCTACTTGGAGAAGCCGTCAAATCGACACCTCGGTCAGCCATTTCAAGATCTAATCACAACACCAGCAGATCCTACGCTGGTCCACCGGATACTACAACAACCATAGTACTAAGCGTATAGTACCTCGTCGATGCTCCTGCTCGTTCATGCTGTTGGGCGCTGTTGGGCGACTCATCTTTGGGTGATCTACCTTTCGATCGGCATCTTGAAATGAAACAGCCCACCCCCCCCCCTCTATTCGTCCTACTATGTGCAGTAGCGGATCTACTCAGGAAGAGGGCCAGCGACGGCCCACACAGGCGACTCAGGGACGGCAATCATGTGAAAGACACTGGCGCGCGCACACACACACACACACCTCTACACAGGGTGACAGGCTGCTGGCAAGCAAACCTTCAACGCAACCATTCCCTATTCGCCCATATTGCCGCTGTTTCACCTGCTAGGCATTGTCGCATTGCAGCACCCTGCCGCCGACCGACGACGATTGCCACCACTATCGTCACCTACATATCAGGATATACTATGGCTCTGAGGAATTGGAGATCGAGTCTCCCCTCACCCCACGGCGATGGTGCCATTTGCCCGAAAACCACTCAACTGGCTGGGGACTTGGACATGCACGCGCCATACCGGCGGTCTGCTCTGCACCAACCCCTCCGGGGCATGTATGCATGCCTACTGTACGGTGAACCGTCTCACAGTCTGCAGCATGCAGCTTGCACCGCTTACCACCGCCTCTAGGTGCATGAAATTCATGTGAGAGGGCGGCCCACTATCTCTTTCTGGAAGCCTGTCAGTGCTGTACAATCAGGCACATTCGATCCATCGCATTTCAATTCTCGACAGCATCCCACTCGTTGAGCTATCACAGTAACCCTGCTACGGCTCACCAGCCGTGGAGGGGCCGCTGGGGCATCTTTCTTTCTTATCCCTGTCGCCCTGGGATCCCAACAAGGAGTTCCTCGCCTTCACCGGTCTTCTCTTTACTGTAGTAAAGTCACTTCGCCTGGGCGGAGGGGGGCTACTGTGTACCTCCGTGTGAGCCCAAGGGCAGCTCGTACTATGGTACTGTGGTACTTCGGATACACAAGTCGTACCTTGCAGGACAGCCCTGCACTTCTGCAGGAACGAGACAGCCATAGCCAACTGAGCAACTTGGGAGTGACCGTACGGGAAATTTTTGGGTCTCCCACCTGGCTCGACTTGCGGATCCTTCTCTCAACGGCCAGACAGTAGAAGCCCAGAGAAACACCCTCCTTGACCGAAACCCCTCCCACCTGCGCCGGGGGTGATATGAGCACCCCTCCTTTGGTGGTTTGTCGGGACGAAGGATTTGCTAACGAGATCTTGGTTCTTGAGATCTGGAGCACGGGCACCGGGCGACAGACACCGCGCCGAGGAAGACCGCGTCTACGCACGGTGTGTTGTCGGGGCGCCTGACCTGCTGTCTTCCCAGTTCCACGGCTCTCCTCTACTATGTGTAGCTTGTGCGTTGTCCTCATGGACACACAGTGCCCAATGCAGCCGAAAATGAGTCGAGGGATGGCCGGCGTTCCTGTCTGGACCGTTCAGACCGTCTTTTGGGCTACCCCCGTCGGACTGCGTACTGTGGCAGATGGGCTGTGGGTTCATCCGTCAGGGCCGGCAAAACTGGTCCTTCATCTAGAGCAACCGGGTCGCAGGCTACAGATTCCGGGCCCGATAAAAGGACAGAGCTTGCAGGAGGGGCCGACTCTTCGCTCCTAGGCTCGAGCCAACCGGAAGGCCACAGAGAAAAGGTCCTAGAAGATGGGCCCAGAAGATCCCTTGCCTGTGCACTCACGGACAGGCTTTGGTATCAATCCTTGGCAGATGGACCTTGAGGGCTGTCCTGGCACGCCTGGCCGCTCACTAGCGGTTCATAGTGTGCTGGTGCGGATAAGCGCGATTTCTCTTGGTCATCAGATTTGCCTGCACAAGCGATCTCGCCACCAGATTGCTGGGCCCCCCCAAAGATATGAAGCCAGACTTGGTGTCATGCCCAAAAGATCCGACCGCTGGCTCATTGCGGTACAAGGGCTCTCTCACGGTTTCGATCATCACGGGAGCTGAGGTTTTGCTTTCCTTGGCATGCGGACCTGAAGTCGACGGTCTTTGTCAGGCATTTAGATGTCCTGACTTGTGAAATGTCACTATCATTGGTAACAAATCACCACGGCAGGCAGGGGCTCGCCGGCGCTCAGGCTCGCCTGTGAACTGCTGCGAGATCAGACCAAGATGGCCTGCCAGGCACGTGTCATGCGACGATTCCCCACAAGGTGAAAACCTCTTCCCTGCAGGTCAGCGGCCTTGAACCTCTGCCAGGCCTCTGACGCTTCTAACCCACCCTTCCTCATTCTCTGTCTTCCTCTTCAACGGCAAAAATGGGTGCTGATCTCAGGCGGGACTTCCGCGCAGACAGCGGTCCGTACCCGAAGGTCAGAACCCCTAGCTGCTGGGTTCCCATCAGGCTGGGGATCATCTCTTAGAAGTATGGTATGGGTGGGTGGACGCTTGAAAGCAGACAAGGGCTGTCGGCCGCGGTTGACTGCAGAGTTGTCCAGCTTCGGTGCTGGTCAATAGCACCACTCACCACCCCGGCTCAGCAGTCACTGCCCCGGATTTGCACAGTGAGCCGCATCAAGCAGACAAGGGGTCCCTACATCTCACGACACGTCGAGCCATATTGGTACTCGGTGAGAACCTGTACAATAGCACCTTGGGGGCAGAAGCCTCTGCTTCGATGCCCCTCTGCTCGGGGAACCGTGGAACGTCTTCGCGGAACCCTTAGCATGGCATATGTTCTCGATTTGGCTTATAATAGGTGCAGGGTTGCAGGCATAGGTCGTCATGCTCCTCTTGCCCTCTTGCATCGTTTCCTCATGGCATCTTCTGAATCGACTGGTTATCTCGAGAAGTTTCTGGGCTCGAATGTTACAGATGCGGACCTTCCACTTGATTCGATACCGCACATTGCCAGAGGTGGTCGGCTCTATGCAATGCATGCCAATTATGCAACGTGTTAACGACAGGGTTATCAAAGACCTTAATGCGAACAGGTGCTCACCGCCCTCCTCTTTGCAGTAGCAGACTGGGGACGGCTTCGTGGCAATCTGTTTACTATGTGGTGCCTTCCAACACAAGAGCGTTAGCGGACTTGTCTTGTTCGCGTGTCAGGCGATTTCCACAATTGACTGAGTGGTGAACACCGCCAATTCTGCAGCGCACGGGCTCGACCATGGAGTTGTTGTGCATTACCCTCACCACTCATGCTTCTAGCGACGGGCTGCCGGACCCATTTCGGAGCTTCATGCGGGTCGAAGACCCATCGACATGGGGCTGCGAGCCAATTGGCACATCCCCGGGTGCAGCCTGGCAGCCTTCTCGAAGCGAGTGTCGAAGGTTTCAGGGTCCATACGAGATCCTTCGAACGGCCTTGTGGAGCGGCGTGGGGTCATCAACGATTCGACGGGTCCAAATTTTGCCCTGCGACGTTGCCCGTCGTGCCAGTGCCACCGGCTGGCTTCACCTGTCGCAGGCGTTCATCGACGCCGACCACTTTGATACACCCAATCTCGGCCATGCTGTATTCATCATTGAGATCCACAGCAACCCATGCCGGTTGTAAACGACACTAGGAGACAACTATTGAGCTGTCAAAAGTGGCCGAATGCTACTATGCACCGCAAAGGCGCGGCCACACCGATAGAAGAGAGAAAAAGAGAGAGAGAGAGAGAGAGAATGGATGAAGAATCTTCCGTCACATCGTCTTGTTCTTTTGTGTGGGCCTTCTGCTAGGCCTACTGGCTCTTCGAAGCTCTTGGACCGTGGTAGACTGTGCCGCTCACCGCGTCCTCGCCGCCTGTTGGGCCAAGAAGGATGGTGCCTTACCAGATTGCCCAGACAGGAAGGGAATGCGTTGGTCTGATGGCTCTCGGCACGCCAGCTACCCTGAAGACCTCGGGGGTGATGAGACTTTCATGGATGAGAATCCATCGCGGGTTCGCGTTCGGAAAGTTGTGAACATGTCGGCTCGCATTCTAGAAGGCACATTCACCATGTACGCCAGTCCGGCCGCATTCCCTATCTTGTACTGAAAAAGTGCGGGGACGATCAAGCTTTCGCTTCCATCGCCTCTGGTGACCAGCGGCCCTGCCCTCTATGCAGTTAGAGGGCTCATCGTAGAATGCGTATTCATTGGGAACGCTGCCTTTTGCCAGATACCAAGTTTCCGTTTGGCCCTGTCTCAGGCGGCACGAGCCGCAGTGGTAACGGCTCCTCGCGACATCATCCTTCCTTCAACTGGATGAGCGAGAGACAGAGAGAGAGAGAGACAACGCATCTTCCGCCACTTCATTTCTGCCAACAGTCCACGCCTACAACACAGAAGGCAGCGATCTACAAAAGATGGCGTCCAAGTCGTCATACATGCACAGGAGCATAAATGTGTGTTTCGGTACACCGGCGATAGTGCACGTCGAACACTCGCCGTGCAGTGAATCGAACCGTGGACGCCGGAGCCTTGCTGCACATCGGAGGCACAGACCGACACCAACCCCCCCGCACCTTTGAAAACAGTCAGAATGTGACACTCTCGGGGCATACGCGAGAGGTCTTGATCGGAGCCATGCACGCATAAGCATGCATATCGCGTGGTCTACTAAAGAAGTTTGTTCTGAACGAGAATGACGGCCCGAGGTTGAAACTAGCAAGAAGGCAGACCATATACGTCGGGACACACGGCTGATCTGAAACAACCGCTGTGCGTGGCTCTCTACGTCGGGCTGCTTGGCGACAGCACTACTGCAGGGCCGGCCGACTGGTCAGTGGTCAATGGTCAAATGGTCAACACCAGCTGCACGAGTGGCATGCAGGGGTGGTGCGAGTCACATCCATCTGCGTGCCAGACTGCTGGAACCGCAGCATCCACGCATTGGAGGTGTTACGCTCGGCCACTATAGAGTCCGTTATGTGACGAACACTTCTACAGTACATACGTCGATCCATTACGATGTCGAACATACGGCACCCCGGCACGCACACACTTGCACACGACTAAGGACGGAGGAAGATGCAAATGAGGTTTGACTTTTGTCTGTCTGTGGTTGATTGATCCTGCGTCTGCAGACTTCATGCAGAAACCCCACACACACATTGCAAAACCTTGGCCAGCTTCAGCCTAGTGGAAGACACGAATTTCTCTGCTTCTCTCGGCCAATTCTCGACATGGGGACTCGCAGCGCAACATGGTGCCTGGGTTCGAAGGATCCCGGGCCTCGTTGGGGTGTGTTCGTGGTGTGGTGCTTATTGCCACAACCATCCTGCAAGAGGTGTTGGGGTCAGACCTGCCAGGATCGGTCTTTACTCGGCCGCCCGCTCTGCAGTGTTCTTGGGACATCTTTCAAAACTTGCCCACTAGTTCCCTCACGTTGTGAGGGCTCGGACTGGGACACGGACTCGGCAGATGCTATCTCAGGTCAGCGGCATGAAGAATTTGCTGTCGCCCAGCTCTGCAAGGCACTTGTGGGAGACCTGTGCGACCCAACAAGCAGCATTGTGAGGACCAGCCGCGCCATCCACGGAACCTCGGACGGCTGCATGTGAATCATCTGTGTTTACCAAGAGGCCTCGTCGTACGAGACTGCGGCACCAGTCGCTGGCTCTTGTTCTACTTCACGGCAACAAGCGATTGGACGCACTATCTGATGATGTGCATCCACGATGACATGGGACAGCCCTCGGTGCACTTCGAGACACCTGACTACTCTGATCCCCCCCCCCTCTCTTCTTTCTCGAGAGCTTGTTGCCACGATCAAGCGTTATGTCACATTATGAAGGAAAAGGAATATTGGCCCCCAAAGCACCCGGGATGAGGCTGGACCTGCAGGTGCTACGTAGTAGTTCTGTCGCACAGAAAAGAGAATCTTCTCGGTGTAAAAACGTTGGTGGCAGGTGGCGGCAAAGGACATGAGCGCAAGGTCTTGCCTGTTGGACAAGGGTTAGCTGTCTCTCGAGGGCCTCCCCTCCTCCATCGCACTTCACGTCCACGTCGTCATGAGGCTGAGAAGACTAGCCACCGAGATGGTATCAGAAAAAGGTCGACGCGTAGATCGACCGCGGCTAAAGTCGCCTACCTTGGTTCCCTGACTCAGCACGTACTTACGAGGAAAGCTCCTTATCGTCGACATTACAGACTATGGCCATGCACGGTACGTAGTAGCAGTCGTAGTATGTCTGGCCTGTTTCTTCTTACCCGTAGTTTATCCCCAATGGCAACAGTCAGTCCGTGCCTTGGCAACTTGGTTGTCTTGGCCCCTCTCGGTTGTTTCACTGCTATTTTGGACAAGCACAGCCTGCAAAGCACCCTTGTTCCCTGTTTAGCATTACTATGCGTACTTCAAGATCCTAGAGTACACCGAGGAAAAAGGCGGGGGGGAGGGAAAGAGAGGGCGCAAATGGACGATGGAACCTCGAAAGACCTTTACGTTTTAGGAAGGCAAAGCCGTCGAGAACGGTTTGGTGATGATGATGGACGGGCCCCAAAATGACGCTGTTGGAGCCTTTTCCCCCCTTGGGGACGGCCCGGTGCCTGGGTTCACCTGGGGAGTGGGCCAGGTGCGTCCCGTCAGTCCACGCATGGCATGATGAGGCGAGTTTTATCTTCAGACGGCAAACGGTTCACTGTTGCTATTTTCTATCTATTTTTCGAGCCATGTGTTTCTCATAGCCGATGCAGCAGAGTTTTTCTCCCCATTGGGAGGGTTGAAGAAACTCCCCGCAGAGCTCTCGTCCAGGATGCATGGTCTTGGGTCGCCGGGGCGCCGGGGGTTGCCTATGCTGCCATGGTCTTTGTGCCTGGGCTTTTTGATGCCATCGCCTGTCACACAGCACACACAGGTCACCACCCATTGGCAAGATCCATCGAAGAGCCCAACCCGGCCGAGAAGCAGCATTCCAAGGTTCTCACGCACGGCCAACACTTTTGATCGTACCTCTCGCACCTCGGGGTAGTTTGGCAGCAGCCTTCTTTGCCACTCGGAGGACGAGAATAGTCAATGCCTCACGCTTGGGATCTCGGGAAGGAGAAAACCTTGGGGGGAGGTTTTGTCTTTTTAGGGCATCCTTCCCCGAACCGGACCAGTTAAGTTGGCCGCGCCATGCCGTTCATTTATTTTTCCTTTTCTTCCTTTCCCTTTTTTGCCAAAGGTTCCGTTCGATAGGTGGGCACCACACCAGACAGATCATCGATGAGCTCGGGTACTACTAGTTTATGGACGGCTATCATTGTGCCGGTCGAAGAAGCCCTGTCTTTGGGGTTCTACTCACACAGCATGCGCGGAGGGGCGTTGGCTTAGCCGATGCAAAGGACACGCCATGATGTAGGGGAATGTTCATGTTTCCCTGGAGGCCTACCATTTTTCTCTTTTTTCTTCGCACACTGTACGTGCTTCCCTGCTCATTGCTGATCGGTAACGTGGACGCGCTTGGATGTCTCTGCACGAGTGATTTCACAAGTCATGCACGTCCGGAACAGCTCCTCTCTCTCTCTTTCTCTCTGCTGAGGCCGCCGAGTCGTCCGTTCTGCTGTGGTCCGCCTCCAAGATCAGCTACACCAGGCCTGCCAGTTTGCCTCTTCATGCGCATTGAGAGCTACCACGAAAGCCTATAAATACCGCATATATGCCTGTACATATAGAAAGGGAAGCTTAAACTTTCGTGAAGATCTTATCATAGTATCTCTTGGCATGGCCGCACGCCCAGCCGGTGGTCACCCTCAACTAGGCTTGGGGGAGAGGGGCTGTTTCCACTGGGCAAGGCTTTGAGATGCAACGCACGTGTTATTGTGCCGTCCACGGCAGCTCAGCAAAACCAGACGTTCGGGCAACGGAACGAAGACGATGTTTTAGATGAGGTTACTATGTATAAGCTGGCCAGGCCTGTTCGTGTGTCATCTGATCAGGTTGTATCATCTGATGATTCAATTTGTGGACAGTTGCGTTATCCGAATTATAATGATTCCTTCGTCCCTTTCATCTTTCAGGCGCAGGACACAGGAATGGGCAGCTGCGCACCAAACTTGATTCGCGATTGGATTGTCTCTTTCCGAAGCATCAACCCCAACCCAACCCAACCATTTACTTTATGCAAGGTGGGGAAGGGCCGAAGGCAGAAGAAAAGAAAGGAAGATGAAAAAGAACCAAAAGACCAGCGACAACATGATGTGCCGTTTCGTGTTGATTGTATCATGTGTAATTTACTATGTGCTTCCCTGTCACGACGACTCACACACATACTACGTACTATACACACGTTATCAGCATCTGCAAGGGGCCGCTTTTGCTGGACCCAAAAGACTGGGTCAGTATGCAACTAGTAAGTCCAGCAGACGTCATACTTTTTCCCAGGGACGTGGTCTTTTTCCAAGGGTTGCCCTGTCGAGGAACAGAGGGCGGGCTTGCGTGGACCCCCCTCCCCGGGGCCGGGTACAAGGGCAGTTTTTTTCCCCATGTCGGACGGTGTTGGTGTTGGTGTTGGTGGTTTTTTGTGGTCTAGGTTCTTTTTTTCCCGCATCTCAACTCAACTGGCGTGAAATGCGAATCCGATGTATAGTTGTGGAGGCGATTTGATAGACGGGAACAGACCAGTGACATTTTGTGGAGAGAGTTTTTTTCTTCTTCTTTTCCTTTTCGTTGGGAAGTGATTGATGCCCAAACGGAACCTAAAGAGAATGGGGAGGGGGGGGGGAGGGGATCGGATTCTGGCTGGCCGTCGATCTCTCTGTCTGTCTCTTTCTTGTTCTTTCGTTTCCTGCCTCTTTCCTCTCTATATCTCTCTGTTCTTGGAGAGGAAATCGACTTCTCATCATAATCAATCACGGCCCACCCAATAGTTCCGGCCATCAGTCGAACCGAACGCCTCAACCCAGGGGGGAGTAAAGAATATCCTTGGCACGGGGAAAGACGGACGGAGGGTTTCCTCCTGTCCCTTTTCTTCCTTTTACGCCTTCTCGCAAGTATTTTGTGTTGTATGTGTTGCCTATCTCTTGTATCTTTCTCAGATACATACCACAAGGAAGAGAAAAGAGCCCAGCCTTTTTGAAGATCGTCCATCGCCGTTACTGTGCGCCTGTGAACGAGTCAGCACCCCTTCCCACTGAACCACACAAGCCCAAGGACGGGCCGACTTGGGGCTAGAGAGAGAGAGAGAGAGGAAGAGAGAGAGACGAGGTATTGGGTGATTGATAGCTTGTGTGCCACCCCGCGGAGAAGCGGGCGGCATGGGCTTGGCCCTTTGAACTGGCGCGCCACCTGGGGAGGGTCGAGATTCTAGCCTCCTCCAGGGTCGCTATGGTGACATCCATAGTAAGCTTGCCGGCGCCGGGGAAAGAAGGGAACTGGGGGGGGGGGGCCACGAGGAATTGGGACCCAGGAGACCCAAGAACGGAGACCCTACAAGCTATCTAGATAAGTAGTAGATGAGCCTTGTGTGTTGGAAAAGAAAATTTCCTGGTGGGGGCATCAAGAAGAAAGGTTCCATCTGGCTGGAGGGACCCGTGTCACGCCCCCCTTGTGATGGCGTCGCCGAGGAGGGAGAAGCTTCCTGTCTGTGCTGAATGCTAGTTTACATGGACTATGAGGACTACTACCAGCTAGAGTATCATCGAAAGAGACTGATCAACGCCCCTCGTGCCGAGTATGGTAAGTTCATCCTCAAGGACAACACATGGCAGAGAAATTAGGGCACAGCAGATGCCAGAAAAGATACGATGTAACCTCTTTTGGTCTCTCTTTTTCATTTTGAAATTGCCGTTTGTGGTCTTCTTTTCTTTCTTGTCTAGCGGGCTGGGGATGCTGCCACGGGAATTACACTTGCCGTGGACGATGGCACGTTCTAGCCTTTAAGTCTCTGTACTAAAAGACCATGTGGTTTGTGCGTAAAGTTTCTACATCAGCTCTCCCATGGACATATCCGAAAACGAGTCTCAAGCTGGCTGGTGTGGCCCTAAGTAAGTAAGTCAGATGGAGACAAGAAAAAAAAGAGATCCAACCAATGTGCGCCATCCTCCCCCACCCTTTCACTTCCTGGTAGCGGCAGCAGCGGCAGCAGCAGCAGCAGCCTCCTCATTCGCCTGGTCCGCCCGCTGGACACACTCCTCCAGCACCCTCCAGAACATGGGAATGTCCAAGCCCCTTGGGATCTTCACCCCTTCCTGGCCGGCAGGCAGTGGCGTGGCGATCGTCCGGCCTAGCTGAGAGGTCGAGCCCGTGCGCTGGGCCTCCTCGTGCGTGCCCTCCGTGACAACCCTGACGTCGAAGCGCTCGTGCGGGTTGGGGGGTGACGAGGAGGGGGAGGAGGAGGAGAAGAGTGATGATGAAGAGGGGAGGTTGCTGGTGTCGGTGCTGGTGTTCACGTCTTGATAGTCGTACAGGGGGATCTCCCACGGTGTTCCGGTGAGGACGGCGGCGACGGCAAGAGGGTCGTGGAGGGGAGGGCCCTCGATGATGCCAAACATGTCCCTGTTGTTTTTGTGTATTTCATGTCAGCCAGGAGGGGAAAAAAAGAATGGTTAGAAAAAGCATCAAAGCTGAATAAGACTCACTTGTACGTCTTGGCAAAGAACATGAGCAGCTCGACGAGCATCGTTCTCAGCGTCGTCTTGCCCTTCCTCTGACCTGTCGTCTCGACGGATTCCACCTTGGTTCTGTCCAGGCCGCCTGACTGGTCCGGCCCGTAGAGGAGGAGCTCCTGGACGTCCTGTCGGGCCAGGACGAGGTGGGTTACGTCCAGTGGGAAGATGGTCGTCTTGGCGGCGAGGGCCTTGTTGTCGAAGATGAAGGCTGCGGCTTCGGGGTCGATGATGATGTTACTGTGTGTGTGTGTGTGTGGTTTTGTCAGCGATGGTGTAGGTGTGCTTCTTGTGTGATGTTGAGTACAAGCATGTGGTCGTGTAATCCACACTCCTCTCCGTGGGGTTTCAAGGAGATAGACAAGCATGGCTGCCTCACACGAGGGAAGACGTGGACCAGGACGTATTGGATGAACCGCACTCACAATTCTGCCCAGGGCGTCCAGTTTCCAACTCTTGCCTTGCCGTCCACAATACCATACACGGCGCTTGCTATCACCAAAAGAACCATCAGTATGTACACACGTATAGGTTTTCACTCCAAAGAAGACGACCTCACGGCTGAAACCCAAAAGAACTAAACAGGATATACACATACTATGTCCATCCCCAATCGCACCTCCCATGATACTCAACCCCTTCACATGTCCCACCAGGTCTGGACACGTCTGGAAAAGCCGTGCAGCGTTCGTCATGCTCCCCGTAGCCACCACCCACGCGGTGCCGGGCTCACAAGCCCGCAGCGCCGCGGCGGCGGCCTCAACGGCGGACTGGTCGGTGCGTGCGGGCACGAGGGGCTCCGGCAGTAGGCTGGTGCCATCGAGACCGGATTCGCCATGGATGTCCTCGGCATTGGTGGCCAGGAGGGGCCTCTGGGACGGAGAGGATGCACCTGGGTAGACGGGGACCTGGTTGTGCTTGGAGATGGCTGTGAGGACGCTTGTTGCGTTCCAGGTTGTCTTTCTGGAGAAAGGTGTGGACGGGTCAGCTCATTGAGAGATGTTTGTCCCCTATAGACTATAAGAGAAAGAGAGAGAGAGGACAGAAGTGACGGGGGATACAAGGATGAATGAGATCTTTGGACGGGTGGACAGATGGACGTACTCTAGAGGAGCATTGCCAAAGACCGTCGAGATTCCAAGGAGCCTGATGCCAGGATGGTAGGCTGCGAGGAGGATAGCGAAGACGTCCTGGTGAGGAAAAGGTTTTGGTCAGCGTATGCGGTTCACTCGCTGCCATATCAATGCGGCTGAGACATGCATGTGACAAAGGGAAGGGAGACGGGAGGACGATATTCGCCCAGACGTTGTACCGCGGTGGACCACATCACCTGGCCGTTTTCATATCGTCGTACAAGTAAAGAGCCACTTGATATGACATGATGAAGTACAGCACCAGCAGCAGCAGCAGCACGCCTTTCCCACGCACGCGGTACTCGAGGCCTTATCTCAGTGTAACAGAGGGAACCGGAACGACTTCTTCGCGCGAATGGTGTAGTGTAAACCAGGGACAAACAATCATGCCCAACTTACATCGTGTCCCGGGTCGCAATCAAGCCACACCGGGACAGGCTCATGTGTGGTAGTAGCCATAATGTCAGACCCAAACAGTGCAGCGATCAAAGATATCTTGCAGTGGGAGCTTCAAAGAAGAAGAAGAACCAAAATCAAGTCTATCGTGTCCTGCAAAGATAAAGCAATGAGCTGGCGACGCTTGGATGCCAGGGACGAATGAGGGAAAAGGGGGAAAAAAGAAAAGAAGGAGTCACCTCCAACTAAGTAGTAGAATCCTTCGCCAACAAGACGTGAGACCTTGTGTGTGTTATGTGCGCGTCGCGTGAGACTCCAAGGGATAACGTGTACTTTCAAGATGGTCGGAGATATGAAAACCTTCTCTGTTTTCTTCTTCTTCGGTTCGATGCGGAGCGGCCGGCGATTGACCGGGAGCGGAGGGAACCCACAATTCTTTTTTTCGGGCATGTGAACCGATCTTCTGCCGGCGGAGGGGAACTGCTGCGCTTCACGAATCCTCCGGCTACTTGATATACGACCACGACGTTGTTTGAGGGTGGAATTCAAGGATAACTTGGTACGTAATAAACAAAACGGTCACTTGCTCTGGTGAGTCATTTTCTTTGTGCGTGTGTGGGTGAGAGACCGAGTTCTTTCAGCTGTGTCAGTTGCAAGATGAGAGGATACGTTTGATAATAATAAAAACGCCGACAGGTCGAAATTGTGCAAGTGAAGATAAGATGGTGGTGTGAGCGGCCGCATTCTCCGAAGCACTATACAAAAAGGAGGGTATCACAGGTGTTTGGCATTTCATGATGGCGTCATGTCTAATCAAAGTCTCCTTCTCTTAACCCCAGGTCATTCTTGTCGGCAGCCACATACGCGAGAGAAAACAGGGAAAGAAGGGATAGAGACCGACACCCCGACAAGGTCGACCTCAAGAATCAGTCGTCTTTCTCTTCTCAAGGACCTTCATCACGTCGGCGAAATTGTTGCCGTCGCCCTTCCTCTTCTTGGGGCCTCTCTTCCGCTTGGTCTTCCCTCCGCCGCGCCCTCCCTCTTCGCCGTCGTCGTCATCTCCCCATGCAGACAGCTTGACCTTGCCGTCGTCCTCGAGATCCTCTTCGTCCTCCATGCGGTTGGTCCCGAAGCCCATGTCGAGGTCGTCGGCATCCCTGTCCGCGCTGGCCAGCTTCTTCTTAAGCCTCTCCTGCTGCTCCGCCGCCTTTTGCTCTTCCTCGGACCTGGCAGCTGCATTCAGCGTCTTTGCCTTCTTGAGGGCCGCCAGCACAGACGGGTCGTTCAGCGCGGGGCCGCTGGTCTGCTGCTCTGATATCAGGTTGGTCTTGAAGTAGCTGCGAGGGTGCTGCGTCGGTGGTGCCTGCGCAGACACCTTGGCCTGCGGTGGGCCCTGTGCCTCGTCGACCTCGCCCTCGCTCTTTGGTGAGCGGCGACCAGGGCTGGCTTTCTGTTCTGGCTCGTCCTTGGACGCATCGCTGTCATCAGAGTCCGACTCCAGGCCTTGTAGGGGGTCGTAGTCTGACTCCACGTCGGAGAACATCTTGATGTCCTCCTCCTCCTCCTGCTGCTGCTGCTCCTGTAACTTCTTCTGGTAGTATTCCGGGACATCCATGCCCAGAACTTTGGCGTTCGGGTCCACCTTGAACGCCTCGCGCTCCCTTTCAACCTCAGCTGCGACCTTCCTGACTTTCCGCCTCTCGTTCCCGTCCTCGTCCACGATGATGAGCACCTCCCTGCCCTTTGCATCCCGCTCTATCCTCGAGCCGGGCTCCTTCTTGGCACCAATCTTCTTGAACCTCGAGCCTAATGCAGACTCTTCCTGTTTCGCCTTGGCTGCCTCCCGGGCTGCCTTCATCGCTGCCAGGATCTGGTCTCTCGACCGTTTCTGCCCTGGCACCAGCGATGTTGTCGCCAGCTGGCCCTTTTTCTTGGTTTTCTCCTTGACCACAGCTGTGACTTCCTTGTCTTCAAACTGCTCAAACGCGTCGTCCACGTCCCCCGCGGGGTCCTCCACTGCCGCCTCCCCCTCTGGCTCCTCGTCCTGGTCCGCAGAAGGCGGTTTGCCATCAAAGACGTCCTCGCCCTTCCTGACCCTCTCAAGAAGCTTAAAATCTAGCCCTTTGATCAGGTGTGTGCTCGACAGATCCCCGCCCGCGATCTCGTCCCGCAGCTTCTCGAACGTCGCCTGGTCGATCTCCTCGTTCTTCAGCGACTCCTCCAGTGCTCTTATCCGCGCCGCCTTGTCGTCTTCCTCTTGTTGCTCCTGCGCAGTCTGCCTGGCCTTCGCACGGTCGACGTATCCCTCGCCAAACTTGCTGCCCTTGGGCGCGGACGTGCGGATCTTCTTTTGTGGTCGGTCCTGGTTGTTGCGCTCGGCGAGCTGGCGGGCGAAATCGACCGGGCCCGCTCCTGCGACGGATCGCCTGAAGAAAGAATATGATCAGCTTTAAAGTGGCCTCTTTGTCTTCCTCACCGCCGCTTGTATATTGCCGGGACAGAAAAGAAAAAGGAAATTTACCTACGGTGTCATTGGGATGCTGGACCTCTGGCGCGAGCCGAGTGCACCAGCAGAAGCAGCGGCGCTGCCCAAGCGTCTTGGGGAGGGGGAAGACGCGCCATTCTGCTCGCCACCTGCCTCCGCCGCTGCCTTGGCCGAGTTGGCCTGTATGAGCCTTCGGAACTGCTCGTTATTCATCGTGCGAGAAGCTCAAAGGCAGCTCTCTCCTGGTGAATAGGCATGGTGGTTTGTTTCGACAAGGGGTCGGAAAAGGTGCTGGGAAGGCCGCCATGCAACCATAGTAGTGCTAATGTCACTAAATCATAGGGGATCCATAGCCTCTGCTTATTCATCATTACAGCGCTGCACCCTGCTAATCTCAGCCCCCGCTACGGGGAATCCAGAATCGCAAACCTGCTTCCGTTTAACTTATTGTATAAACTCAACCTTCATTTATAGTGTGTTGAAACGCTCGTTGTTACTTCTATGGCGAACTATTTTGACATGGTTTTACAATAATATACTAATCACCATTTTCCTTGCAATTGACCTTCTCGATCAGTTCACTTGTATGATTGTCACAGAGCCTCAAGGTCTCGCGATACATAATGGCCTGTACTTCAATAACACAGTCCAACAATCAAGTAGCTTTTCGACCAGTGGTATACGACGCTTTTGTAAGGAAAAGTCAGCTCGTCCCACAGGATCGTGCGTTGCTGCGCCGTACCAACCGGCAGCACCTCACCAGTAAGCCTGCAGATGGCTATCAGGTGGTACGTGGATAATTTCTTCAGACTAACGCGCCAGTTCCTGAATCCTTGGTATGCGGGACCCTTTGGCCATGCACTTGAATATCTATGTATGTAGCGTTATTGCTTAAGGATGACATGCCTTCCCCTCTTCTTCACATGAAGCATTCATTAGCCGGGGCTTTGAAAGATTTCGCGTACGTCCACCGTCTCGATCTTGTGTCCTGTGCCCTCTGTGAACCCATCTCGGCTGCGACTCGCAAAAGCAGGAAGGGAAATATCTATGTTAACGACCTGTCGTCTTCTGCAGGCTTCAACTCAGTCCTTACCTCTAGCTGCGTCGGCTTACATCCTCTGAACACAATCTCGCCTTACAAACCGGTATCAGCGAGCGTGGAAACAGGTGGGCGTCATGGGGGCCATCTTCTCATCACTTGGGACCACTTTGGTCATTGGCGTCGCTCTGGTTGTCCTGTAGGGAAAAGAACCCCTTTCATACTGTATAAAAACGTTTTCCTGTTGCCATTGGTCAAGAAGGACCTCTTTGAACCATGAGATCCATTCTGGGTCAAACCTGGGTCTATGTCACCTCTCGCATATGGCCCTACTGCAGCAGGTTTTCATAAAAACATTCTCAAGAGGAAATTTACAACTTCTAAGGGGGAGATCAACCATCTTCTTCCAAAAGACTACCTGCTGACACGGTTTTGGGATAGATATATCCTTTGGCAGTCGGCTCTTCCCAAACCGCTCGCGGGTATCCCGTACAACAGAGATGCGGCCCAGAAGCTGTTTGGCGACGTGCCTGAGATGATGGGATATGTCATCAAGACCAAGCGCATATTTGTAAGTTGATTTCTCCAGGCTACCTTTGGTCGCGCAAGCTCGCAAGCCAAACGAAACCTGGTCGTATTGTGGTGGCTCTACTGTAACTGACAGATGACGATAATAGTGCTGGCTGACTTCCCTCACCACTCGGCACCAAAGCCCCATCATCCAGGCCTTCATCAAGCCCTTCTCACTGCCATGGGTGGTCGTCACGGATCCCTTCGAGAGCCAAGATATCCTGCTGCGGCGGACCAAGGAATTCGACCGATCTGGTTTCTTTGGAGACCTGATCAACGGGATCCTGCCGGAGCAGCACATCCAGTTTCTCTCGTCCGACGACCGCTTCAAGAAGAACCGAAACCTGATCAACCACTTGATGGCGCCTACATTCATCTCGCAGGTCTCAGCACCCGAGGTCTACAAGGCCTCGACCACCATGATCAAGCTATGGCAGCTCAAGTGCGACCTGGCGCAAGGGCGGCCGTTTGCAGCACACGGCGACATTACCTCGCTCGCGCTCGACAGCATCTTTGCCAGTTCGTTCGGCCTGCCAGAAGCCGAGAGCAACACCTACCAGCGGCTGGAGATGATACAGCGGTGGAAACCCGACGCGTTGCCGTCCGAGAAGAGCAGCGTCGATACCCCCGTGCAGTTCCCAGAGAACGCCAGCGTGCCTGAGGTCTTCTCTGCGGTCCTGACGCTGGCCAACTCGGTCACGGATACCCAGCTGTCGCCTGTGCCACGCCTGACATCCTGGGTGATCCGCAAGTTCCCCTACATGCGCAAGGCGACGGCCATCAAGGATAACTATATCCGTGGCAAGACAGAAGAATGCATCGCGCTCATTGAGGCGGGTCAGACACAGCCGCGCAGCGCGCTCCACAGCGTATTGCTCCGCGAGCGCGATGTTGCCGCCAAGGAGGATCGGCCACCAGCATATCGACGACGCGGCATTGCGGACGAGTTCTTCGGCTTCATGACGGCAGGGCATGATACCAGCGCGACGACGGTTGCATGGGGTGTGAAGCTTCTGGCTGATCATCCTGAATCCCAGGACAAGTTGCGCAGGGAGCTCCGCGCTGCGCTGCCTGATGCTGCGAAGGAGAAGCGCACGCCGACGTATGCAGAGCTTGCGGCCACGCACGTGCCGTACCTGGATGCAGTGGTCGAGGAGGTGCTGCGACACGCAAACACGATCGCGTTCGTGGTAAGGCGCGCTCTGACTGATACGACTGTACTGGGGCGGCGCATACCCGAGGGTACTGACGTCTTCCTCATGGCGAACGGTGCGGGTTATCTCGAGCCAAATATGAAGGTCCCCGACTCGGAGCGGAGCCCTGGGGCTCGGCGGGCTGAGGCCAAGGCTCTCACGGGTGCATGGGAGGATGCAGATACTGGGGTGTTCCGGCCAGAGCGGTGGCTCAAGACAGATGAGGACTCGGGCGCAGCAGTGTTTGACTCGATGGCGGGCCCCACGCTTGCCTTTGGACTGGGCCCCAGGGGCTGTTTCGGCAGGAGGCTGGCGATCCAGTCGCTGAAGCTGCAGTTTACGTTGCTGATCTGGAACTTCGACCTGCTGAAGTGCCCCGAGGCTCTGAGTGGGTATAATGCTGTCCAGAGATTCGCCAGAGAGCCGACTGACTGCTATGTGCGTCTGTCGAATGCTGCTTTTTAAGGGTCTATCGGGTGGAAGAGTCTGGGTGAGCGACTTTCATCGTGTGTCATATTGTAGATACCAGTTGCAGCAGCCATCTCGCATTTAGGAAAGCATCTTTACATGTGGTGAGAGACATGAATGATGGCGGTGAGATAAAGAAGGAGATGAAGGCAAGAGTGGCATTGGACCCAAGGGCACTATGCCCATACAGATAGCACCGCAGTACATCAGCGGACCATCTATCCCGTAACCCTCGCAAGTTTCAAGGCTAGCCAAGTTGATTACATAAGTAAGCTACGCAAAGGCCGGGGATTTTGGACCCTAACCCCAAGATGCTTGTTTCTACCTAATGCGACATGTAGAGTGGAGGCGTTCAAACGCGGTTCACGTCACCGGACTTCACACGTCGTTCAGCATCCCATCAACACGCCCCCCTCATAGAAACTCAGCATGGCTTTCACATAGCAGATGATCCTGCGCCTCGTCTCCAGTCCTCATGCCACTTCATTCTGATCTGTCTTTGAGTGTCAAGCTTGGCACGACCATGAAGGTCACATCATCAACTTTTCAGTCTGGCTCGTTTGATCCGCTACTGCCGTGATACGAGGCCGCTGCCTCAGCTGTCGTCGCCATGGGCAGTCGACTGGACAAGAACTCCAGCGCTGTGCGCAAGCGCATAGAGGGCCATACCTTCTCTGACGAGGGAGGCGAGGAATATGAGGCGAGCTCCTTTGGTGGTTTTGGCGACTACATGAGGCGAAAGAAGATCAAGCTGCAGAACCTCGACGCCGAGCTCAGGGATGCTAGCGGCAAGCCTCAGATCTTCAAGGGCATCGTTGCCCACGTCTCTGGGTACACCCAACCACCTCTGCACATCCTCCACAAGGACCTCGTAGCACATGGCGCCGGGTTTCTGCAGTACCTCGACGGCAAGACCTCGGCAACGCACATCATCGCCTCGTCGCTGACGCCAAAGAAGGCCGTCGAGTTCAAGGACTACCGCATCGTCAAGCCGGCTTGGGTGGTTGACTCGATCGCCGCAGGCCGTGTACTGCCGTGGTCCGACTACCGGGTGCTCGACGAGGGCCCGCGGCAGAAGCTCATCAGGTTCGATGGTGGCAAGCTCTCTTCGCAGGCCAACACGCCGCAGAGGGGCTACAACGACCAGATCCAGAAAGGTTACTATGCCAGCCAGTTTAGGAACTCGGCGAGCTCGGCGACCAGGCTGGATAGTCGTAGTCCGTCCTCTGCGTCTCAGAATCCTACGCCCTCCAAATTCACACCATCGAAGCTGCAGCCGGCCGAAAGTATCGAGGACGGCGACGAGGACGATCAGGTTCATGATGGATTTGGTGGCTCGGACTCGGGGACCTTGGGCCTTGCCTCGGTGCCTACGTCAAAACATGACACCCGCGCCGACGACAACCAAATAGCGGAGCCTATGCAAGTTGATGATGACCTAGAGTTAGGGAACTTTGGGCTTGACCAAAATCAGGAAGATGTACCCAGAGATCCTGACGTACCTCCAGACGATGTCGGAAAGAGAATACCTGGAAACGCCCACGAGAAGCCGATGACGTCTGAGGAGCATAATGCATGGCTTCTATCCGATCCAAGACTGAGGAAGTCGTCCACTGCAAACCCAGAATTTCTTCAGCAATACTATGATCAAAGCCGTCTGCACCATCTCTCGACATGGAAAGCAGAGCTGAAATCGAGGATGCAGAGACTTGCCAATGAGAAGAGTGCCGGGTCGCGCAAGGCTATCAAACGCCGCCCTGGGGCGCGACGGTATATCATGCATGTCGACTTTGACAGCTTCTTTTGTGCCGTCTCCTTGAAGAATGCTCCCGAGTACGTCGATAAACCCGCTGTCGTGGCGCACAGCACGGGTACCGGGTCGGAAATAGCGTCTTGCAACTACCCAGCGCGGAAGTTTGGTGTCAAAAATGGCATGTGGATGAAGAGGGCACTGGAATTATGTGCGGATCTCAAGGTTTTACCGTACGACTTTCCGGCGTACGAGGAAGCCAGCAGACTTTTCTATGAGGCAATACTAGAAGTTGGCGGTGTCGTGCAGAGTGTCAGTATTGACGAGGCACTGATCGACATTACTTCGCTCGTGCTGAGCGCTTCAGGATCAGACGGTTATGGCGTCACTGAAGGGAGCATCTGGAGAGAGCAGGAGAAGGCCAACAGTATTGCTGCGGACTTGCGGGCACGGATCAAGGACAAGACGGGCTGCAACGTATCTGTTGGCATCGGAGGCAATATCCTGCTGGCCAAAGTTGCTCTCCGCCGGGCGAAACCAGCCGGGCAATACCACATCATGCAGGAGGAGGTGTTGGACTTTCTAGGCGGGCTCAAGGTGGAAGACTTGCCTGGCGTCGCTTATAGCATCGGCGGGAAGCTGGAAGAAGTCGGCATCAGACTTGTCAAGGACATCCGCGAAGCTTCCAAAGATCGTCTCGTCTCTCTCCTGGGGCCCAAGACGGGCGAAAAGCTCTGGGAGTACGCCAGAGGCATCGATCGCGCCGAGGTAGGGGACCAGCCGGTGCGAAAATCCGTCTCTGCAGAGGTCAACTGGGGTATCCGCTTCATCAACCAGCCAGAGGCAGAAGAGTTTGTCATGAATTTGTGCAAGGAGCTGGAGAGACGGCTCCTGAACGAGGGCGTCAAAGGCACGCATCTCACCATGAAGATCATGCGCAGGTCTCTCGACGCACCCTTGGACCCGGCGAAGCATCTAGGCCATGGGAAATGTGACACGTTCAACAAGAGCACTGTCTTTGGAGTGGCCACACACAACGCGGTGACTATTGGCAAGGAGGCTGTCTCCATCCTACGGTCATTTAAATTCAGCCCGGGCGACCTGCGAGGCTTGGGTGTGCAGCTTCAGAAATTGGAACCGATCAAGGCGTCTGCGGCGCCTGATGGGAGCCAGAAGAAGCTGACTTTCGGCGCCTTTGTCGCTGCTTCAGTCAATCCCAAAACAAAGAAAGCAGAAGCTTCTCCGATTAAGGGGATCGACGAGATATCAGAATTTGGCAGCCCTGAGCAGTCGAAAACGATCAATCACCATCAGGCACGACGGAAAGATACCTCTGACGATCCCATCGCGGAGGATCCTATGACGCCCCAGAAACCAAAACACGCTCCAGTGCACCCAGCCCTGGCCCTCGCAAGAGCTAACGAGGCGGATGAGAAAGCCAGCACGCCACTGAATATGATGGGAACACAGTTCATCATGCCGACCAATCCGGATGCTGCTGTCATAGCGGACCTGCCCCAGGACATTCGCAGCCGGCTGATGGCCCAACCAAAGCCGCGTGGGCCTGGACCTGGCTTGTCCAGGGAGCAGTCTCCTGCGGTCATGGACGATGAGATCCCATCTGATATCGATCCTGAGGTGTTCAACGCCCTCCCAGAGGACGTGCAGATGGAGGTTTTGGCGTCGTATGGTGAAAGACGTAGGCAGGCCAATCCAGCCCAGCCACAGACTCCCCACAGAGACAGGACCGGTGCGCGCCAGCAGATCAGGAAGAGCCCTGCCCAGCAACGGGGCCGAGGTGGAATACGAGGCATGCTGAGCCGGGCTCGCGAGAGACAGCATGATGCCACTGCCGGGCGGGTACAGACCAATTTTGTCACCATGAACAACAGGAGAGCAGCAATCGAGACCGTCGTCGACGAGATCGTCGATGAGCTTGACCCTGCCTTCCTGGCCGAGCTTCCCGAGGAGGTCCGAAAGGATGTTGTGGCAGATCACCGCAGGCAGAAGCTGGCTCAACAGGGCGGACTCGGCCTGAGCCTGCCAGGTCCAGCACGGCGCGGAGCTGCTAGTCGTGCTAGGGAGCTGACAAGCGGTGGACAGACCAAGATCAGCTTTCCGAAGCAACCTCCAAAGGTTCCATTTGCAGCAACATCGCTGTCGTCGGTCCAGGAGGTGAAGGACATGCTGAGCGCATGGCACCGCGAGACCAAGGACGAGGGTCCGCACCGTGCTGACGTGCAAGTGCTCGAGACGTATCTCGCGCGTGTTGTCACCGAGGAGAGAGACATGGAGAAGGCGAGGAAGTTGGTCAGGTGGCTCGATTGGACTATCGAAGAGGAGGATGATGAAGAAGGAGCTGCTGCACCTGGTCGGGGGAGGAAGCACTGGAGGGAAGCCCTGGCCGGTATCAAGAGTGCAGTGCAGGGCGCTCTAAGCGAGAGAGGCTTGGGCCCGATGACATTTTGAGTTACCCAGAGGACGAGACATTTGGACAACTGGTCGTTCAGTGTTGGTCTCATGACGACCGATGATGATGATGACGACGACGACGACGATTATGACACATTAGGGTGAAGCGCGTCTTTGTTGAGTTTAACGGACCTGAAAATTGGATAGCATCGCTACGTTGGTGGTATCTGAACAACAGGCCGAGTCGAGTTGACATTTACACTTTGCCGATTCGGATCTACACAGGCTTTGGTCAAAGGTTATCCGTATTCCTCTCTGCCTGTCGCTTGGGCCTTGATAGGCCGGTGACTGCGGAGATGCCACCCAATCACGAGAAAGTGAACCGACAAGAGGAGATCCTCTCCGTCCCAATGCCGAAGCGAATCCATCAGTGACTGTCCAGTGGGGGAGGAGCTGCATGACTGAGATCGGATCTCCCCGCATGCACGACCGACACACCAAACCACCTCCACCTCCGCCTTCCCTCCCCTCCTCACCCCACCCCCAACTCAGATATACATACATACATTTATCTATACATACACATGCAAACATAGACACATACACATCAAACATGTCCAACGCCGAACAGCAGCAGCAGCCGCACAAGGACAGCCAACCCCCAAAGCAGCCTCCAGGCCTGCGAACCATCGACTTCTCCACAAACCAACCCCTCCGCCAGATGACCACAACCCTCCGCCGCGTCTGGCTCCTCGACCCATCACTGTCCAGCGAAGAGCTCCGGGACCCGGCCACCGTGCAGGAGCGCTTCCGCTCCCTCTGCGAGGCCGTCTCCAAAGAGATCACCTCCGACAATGACAATGCCAACGATGGCGGCGACGACGACGACGACGACGACGACGACGAGGCGCGGTGGGACCACGCCCGCTGGCTCGGCCGCACAAAGCTGTCGCTCCTAGGTGCGCCCGTGGTGCGGGTCTGGATCCATCCGCCGCCCCCGCACAGCGCCGAGTCGCCGTTCCGGGAGGGTGTGTATGACAGCTACCGGCACGTATTTGCGGACCTCTGGCAGATGCTGCAGGCGGAGGAGGGAGGAAATGGAGGAGGAGGAGGAGCAAGAAGGCTGGGCTGGTTCGACGCGGCGGACGGGTCGGCCGTGTCGCTCGGGGTGCTGAGGACGCCGTTTGCCAAGGGCGAGGAGCTGCTGGCGTACCCGACGGATACTCTTCTGTGTCCCGTGTGGATCCGGCCTCGGGCACGCGTCACGTTCTCTGTCGGGGGCCAGGGGCATTCATGGTCTGCGGAGATGGGGCAGGAGGAGAAGGAGACGTGGACGACGGGGATCTGGGTGCAGGGCGAGGCGGAGGTTACTCTGTCTACTGAGGTGGAGGATCCGGGCGAGGATGGGCTTACGATTACGGCTGTGTTTGTGGCGGGACACTGTCGGAAGAGGGAGGAGGGAGGAGGAGGAGGAGGAGGTGATGATGATGATGATGATGATGAGACAGCCCGAGAGGCGAAAGTTGGGCCGACGGGGTGATGGACGGCAGGGCTCTGGCGGGGGACACGAGCATGGCTGTCTGAGACCGAGCAATCTGATGTTATTATCTTCCTTTTGTTGTGTGTGACTCGTCTTGGTGGGTTAGAATGACATGTGAACGTGGTGGTCACATGATATGTCTGAGGGAAATAAAGCTTCCTTTGTCCTCTTCTCTCTCTCTCTCTCTCATATAAACCGAACTCAAAAGAAAAAGGGAAGACAATATGAGCAACCACCTCTCCATCCCACCCCCTCACCATCATCCCACCGTCTTATTCCCCTCCACCCGATCCACCCACTCCCTCCCCCGCGCCATCAAGACCAAAGCCTCCTCCGCCGTCTTCCTGCTATCCAGAAACTCCACACACCGCCTCACCCGACCCCCGCCCTCCTCCATCTCAAGGACAAACACATACTCCCCCTCATACCTCCACCCGTCTTCCTCGCCGGCCCGCAGAGCCCCCCTCACAACCTCCTCCCGGAACACCGCCGAAGACGTGGCCCACACCACCACGCTGTTCGACCCTTCGCTCTCCCAGACCTGCGTGGGCGTGACGGGGATCCCGGCCAGGACCTTGCGCAGGTCGGCCTCGTGCTGGAGGACGCCGGCGCGGTCGCGGGCGGGCATGTGTAGGGAGGCCGGGGCGAAGATGTGCTCGTAGTCTGGGGTGGTGAGGGAGCTGAGGAGGGCTGTGTCCAGGGTGGCGAAGTGGGAGAGGTAGGATTTGGCCGTCTGGAGGCGGGTCGACTCTTGCTGGGCCATGGTTTTTGATGGTGAGACGAATTATGGAAGGGGGACTTGGAGTGTACGGCTGAGTGGCTGATCAGTCGATGTGTGTGTGTGTGTGTGTAGTATCCCGTAGAAGGGACTGGTCAGAAAGAGAAAAGAAACGGCTTTGACTTCAAGAAGCAGAGCTGGTAGATAAATATTTCTCCTTCTCTGCGTCGGAGATTGCGTGTTTACTTATTAAGTCCGTTTTGATGATCATCACCAGATAGTCAACAGTCAAGAGAAAGGCGGGGTTTAGCAGATGATATATCCGGTTAGGTTAACCCATCATCGTATTCGACCTTGCACAAGATCAACCCAGCCAGTGGTGCAGTGTCCGTTTGGCAGATGCGGCTAGATAACAGCCCACATCCATCTCTTCTTGCGCACCCTCCTTCAGACATGTATCTGCCTTGATGTGGGTTTTGGTCTTCCAAGACACATTGTGATCAGACCATGATTCCCAGAAAAGTACCACCGAGGTATCCCATGCCACATTCTCCTCCTTCCTTTATGCCCAGAAACTCCCTATTGCGCCTGTAGAATCGGTGTCTGCATCGAGTCCCTCAATCAAATCTGCCGCAGCTGACCAAAAGGAGAAACGGGTAATGAAGAGCAAAGTAGGCGAAGAAGAAAAATAATAAGTTGATGACAGGTCTTAAGGTTGAACTGTTGACTGCCCACAAACAAGGACCACCGCTACTCCCCGCCTGCGGTGAACGGTTCTTCGTCCCCACCCAACAGCTCCAGTTACCGAATGGGGAAGACAGTACAAGTTGGGTTGAGCTCTGTGGAGAGATACTCATAACATCGAAATGACAGGACGGGATGCCTCATATTGCCCTGCAATGGGAGGCATCCACAAATTGACGTGCTTTAAGCAACGATTCCCAGACACAGTGCCAACCGTGCCTTACCTCTAGGCTGGAGTTGACTGCAAAGACATGCCCGAAAGCTCAAAAGAGGGGCGCGCAGGAGCATCAAGTGATGGCTTGGCGTTGAAGCAATAGAATCTTAAGTGATTGCCAAACCTCGATCGGTTTCGTTATTCCTTCCCGGCTTTTTTGTCGGCTGGGTATGTTACTGAGTTGCCCACTGATGCTTGCCCACTGGCACCGCCCCCAAGCAGGGCCAGTCATGCAATCAAATGCAACATTGCACGATTCATGTCAGTTGCGTGAGGGCGTTGAGCTCGGACAGAAGAGGTGACGATGCGCCTTCGCTGGTTTTCAAAATGAATGGCGCTGCTCATTGGCCGTACCAAGCTCTTTGAGCATCCGGGTGGGAACCTTCAGCAGCACCTTCAGCTCCCAGGAAGTCCATCCACGCATCATCCATAAACTGGTCTGCCGCTTCGAAGGGAGGTACATTGGGCCACATCATGGGATACACGCTCTCCATCTGCGTCTGCGGGCTTTCGTCGACGGCCAACATCATCTCGTCCATGTGCTGCTGGTGGTATGGGCCCTGGTGATGTGATGATTCGTGCTGGTGCTGCTGGTGTTGCATGTGGGCATGTGGGCCTCCGTTGCCGTGATGAGGGCTGTTCATCATGTGACTCGATATCGACGGGATGTTGTCCGCGGGGTTCATGCTTGGCGAGGCCTGCGGGAAGGGTGGTGGGACGTTATCCAGATAGCGACCACACAGCTCAGCAATGACGCCGTAGCACCGTGCCGCGCTGACGTTGACAGGTGCGAGAGAGGCGACTGTCTGCAGGGCGGTGGTGATCTGACGGCGCCAGTCGGCAGCCTGGTCGGACAGGGGCAAGTTCCGAAGACAGATGCAAGGAATGAGCGCAGCTTGGAATATGAAATACCTAGTTGTAGATGCCTCAGATTAGATGGGTTTATCCTGATTGATGGTATCGTTGTTGTTGGGGGGGGGGGGTTGCATTACTTACAAAGCATACCAGGCGGCCATTCGAGTATTCTCGTTGGAGGACCAATAGTTGCTGATGGAGGTGATGGAGTACTTGGCGTCGGCGAGACAGCTGTTGTAGGCATGCAGGCTGGCGGGCGAGTCATCGTCCGGACGACCGTCGCGAGCCCGGAAAGCCTTGCGGATCACAAAGGGACGGTACATGATGATGCGGAAATTCCGGTACCGCCAGCTCAGGCCCACATGGGCAAATGTGTACTGCGGCGGGACGGTGGCAGACTCGGCGAAACAGGGCGGGATCTGCTTCAGCCAGGGCTCGATGCGCTCCTTGTCGAGCTCCACAAGCTCTTCAGCGCCCGGCAGGGGCTTGCCGATCACTCTGGTGTAGATATAATTGGTGGCGAGATGGAAGGACGCCTGTATCCGAACAGCCGTGTAGGGTGTAATGTCTGAGGTCTCGGCTGGATAGCTGAGCGAGTTTGGTGTGAGTTCCTATAGAAGAATGAGTCAGTGCGTGCTGTCGTCGGATCAAGTTTGTGAGTTTCGATTGACAAGATGGAGTGGAAACACCGACCCGATCGTGAACATTTCTCGGCAGTGACACCTCGACGCCGTCAAAGGGCCAGGTAAGCGGTCTGCTGAAGGTGATGGTGGCACCGCAGTCAAAGACGCAGAGAGACCACCAGACCCTGCGCCGGATCTCCATGTTGAGGGGCGAGATGTTCCAGCCCTGGAACTCCTTGTGCAGCCCCAGCCCCATGGCCATCCTCACTGCAAGACCCAGGTAGTTGTATGCCGAGTTCGGCCTGTCCCGTTTCTGCTGGTAGTTGGACGTGAGGGTCAGCGCCTGGACCAGGGTCAGGTTGCCGAGCTCCAGGAAGTTGAAGGTCAGGATGGACCGGGCCTGTGCGAACAGCTGGAGGTCGAGGTTGTCTGGGGAGTTGGCAGAGCTCCAGACGCCGATAGCAGCGACGACGTAGGCGAGGACAAGCCACGAGTCGCCGTGGGGGCGGGGGATGACCTCGGAGAACTGGGCCCTGAACGTCGGCTCGTGGAGGATGGGATAGCTGAGATGGAAGAGCTTGAAGTAGGCGTCGATCATGATGTCGGCGATCTGTCGGTTGGGGTTGGGCTGCTGGGTCAGGGACGGGTAGGAGCTCATGGAGGGCCTCGACCTCGTCTGGGGGGTCCGCCTCTTCATGTTGGGCTCCAGCAGCCGGATGAAAGCCGCACCCGAGGCCACGCCGAGATAGCCGCCCTCCTTCTCGCCGACGGACAGCGATGCCATGCCGTCCAGAGCTGTGTCGTCTGGTTCGTTCGGGTTGGGCGACAGTGCGGCGGCCAGGCTCGCCATGTCGTCCTGCTCATCCCATTCAAAGTCATCGGTAGCGGGTGGCGTCTCCAGGATGGTAGACATGCCCCTCTGGGGCACACGGAATGGGGCCAGCCGTCCGTTCTCAGCACGCTGGGGGTGGTACTCGGCAGGAGGTTTGAGATCAGCGGCACCGGCATGGGCGGGTGTCAAGCCTCGGCTGCCCAGAGTCGGCTCATTGTCGTGAGGCGCATCGTCGGAAGGCTCGGGCTTCACCTGTGACGGGGTCCTGATGGTGCTGGAGGAGCCTGGGGCCGAGCCTGGCTGGTCAAGCTTACTAAAGTCGAAGGATGACTCGCTTGGGGTGGTCTTTGGCCTCTGCGAGGGAGATGCGCTCGAGGCAGATGCACCGCCCTTCTGCGGTAGGAGATGAGGCGGCAAGAGGGCGCGCATCTGGCGAACCAGTGCCTCAGCCCTCTCTAGCCTCTCCTCCACCTCGGTCAGGTGTCTGTGTACATTAGTTAGTGATGGAACGATGACACTGGAGGTGTGAGGTGTGAGGAGATAGGAAAGGGAAGGGGGTGAAGGAGGAGGAGGTGGTGGTGGCGGTGGTGATGGTGGAGGAGGTCGGTCCCCAAGCAGAGAGCGACAAGCAAGAATCCCAGACCCACTTTCTAGTCAACGGGGTGCGTGAGTGTTTCTCATAGAGACAGTGTCTCCTGTACTTGACACAGAGATTACATGTTGGTATTGCCTTGTTGCATTTGGACTTGCGGCGTCGACATTCTTTGCAGGCCTGGTCAGCAAAGCCGAGCGGGATGTCGAGGTCTCCGAGTCCGGCGCCAAGGTTCAGAGCCAGTTCTGAAGTCCCTGACCCGAAGCCGGAATGGCCCTCTGAAAGGCTGGTGGCGTCGGCTGATGGGGAGCTGTCGTCCATTTTGCTCTGTGCGTCCTTTTCTTGGGCGAGCCAGGCTTCTGCTCAGGAAGTAGGGGAGGAGGAGGAGGCGGCGGTGTTGGTGGTGATCGGGTTTGGTGACGAAGAAGGGAAGTTGTGGAAAAGGATGAGCGTGAGCCCGACACGGGCTGCGGAAAGAGCGAGCTGGCGGTTCAGGATCAGGTACAAGTCCTGTTCTTTAGTTGGTCACGCCTGGACTCACGATGTTTTACGGCGGCCTGTCCACCTGTCTGACTGGCCCGTCCTCGCTGCCCCAGTGGAGGCTCCAGCGCGCAAGCCCCACGCTAAACCCGCTGGAAATCCTCAAACGTCACTGGCCCGAGATGCACTCCAGCCACTGTGGGGGTTGGTTACTCAGCAGAGGCACTAACAACAGAGCATTTTCCGCCCCAAAGGTTGTGTGGAGATGGGGAAAAGGCGGGCTGTGGAGGGAATTTTTGCTCTAGAGAGAGAGAAAAGAAAGAAGAAAAAGCAATAGTGATGGATCCACTCTTCTTTTTTTTTGGGGGGGTTTTTTTTGGTTTTTTTTTGGCAGCTTCCTATCACTACTCAAGTTATGTTCCATCTTCTCCCAGCAGGTTTCTTGACATATTCTGTATTTTTGTTCTCAGGCAGAGAAGACAATATCAGTCGAACCTGAGCCTCCCCACATAACAAGGAGCATTCCTGGTGTCCAAAGCTCTGTGTGTTCTCATCAACTTGGTGAGCGAGAGAGAGAGTGGGGGGGGGGGATGGGATGTTGTATGGGCTAGGGTTAGAACTGCAGCTAAACAGGCCTCCACTGCAATTCTCAAAGTCAACATTCATCAGTGCAGCTTGATTTTCAGATTCATTGATGACAAGCCACAACGATGGACTCTATCACGATGGCACTGGACAGTGATATTTCTATATTATTTGTTTGTAAGTTGAAACTGTCAAACCATACAGCTTGGGCACGCAAGGGTGACTGCATATGTAGCCTGGACTGCCATCTAGTGAGAACCATTAAGCATTTTTGAAGTCATGTGCCGGACAACAAAAGGTCAGGAAACCTGACTGATATAAGCTTGTGCATTGGCGCATAGCTATCTCTCACATCAGTTGCCTTGTAACTAGACACAATCAAAATCCCAGGCAATGATTGCTGTCTATCAACTTTTAGCAGAAAGCCCTGTTCCAAACGTGCTGGAAATCAGCAGACGTCACTGGCCCTCTGTACTCGAGAGCCAGTTACTCAGCAGCAGCAGCAGCAGCAGCACTAGCACCCAAAGCCAAGTACTCCCGGCTTTTATAACCCCTAAAGAGGGTGGAAAGGGGCAAGGCTTGGGGGTTATTAAAAAAAAACTCACATCTGATTTTGGTGCTGTTTTGTTTCGAATCATCTTCCTCTTCCGGAAGCTGGTAAGCACCTCAATCATCTGCTCCAAAAGTCACTCTCAACACAAAAGTCCTTGGTGCATTCTAGCCCAGCTCCATTGCCATTCTATTATCATCGCCCACCACAAAGATCAACACAATTTCCTTGGCCCAATTTGTTCTGTCACTGATTACGTACCTCACCCTTTTGAGGACCCTGAATCCATCCTATTGCCTCCTTACGGTGCATAATGCCAACCGTAGCACGTACCTGACAGCCACGCTAGTGCAGTCAACTGACCTGAAAGTCGGGCTCCTTTGGGCGTGGCGATTCAGGGTCCTCTCGGCCCCCCTTAAAATAGCCCCTTGGGTTGGGTTCAGTCAGGCACACACGAGCCACCCGGTAGCCCTTCCCATTGGCAAACACTTCATCGGCCCCTCTCTGGACAAAAAGAGAGTTCAGGGGAGGGGGGGACTCGATTTCCACCCAGGCCCAGCCTGACGAGGTCTCTCTTGTCAAGGGTCTGGAACGTTGTGCATAGGAACTATATTGTCTGTCACGACTTGGAGGGGTGCTCACGGTCTGAAGCAACAATAATACGACAGAAACACCCCAAACCACTACCCGCCTCTCTTACAACTACTTGGGTAGAGACACGCAGCAGTAGCAAAGCCTGCGGTCCACCTCCACACCGACGGCTCGTGCTCCGCAGTCCCCCGGACCCTGAACGAACTGCTCAGAGCCCTAGCTGGGCCCCCTCTCGGTTGACCCCTCCGAACCGGCCAGCTGCCTCGATGGACTCCGGTTCAGCGGCCGGGGTTGGGTTGTGTCCACAGTTGCCCGTCGACCAGCCTCGGTCTGTCCTGAAGGGAGCGGGCGATATTCGAGGCCGTCTTGACACGGCCCAACCGACCCTGTCATCCTCTCCTGTCCACCTCACCTTCTTTGCTGACTCCATATGTTTCTTTTCTTCTTTCTTTTCTTTCTTTCGTTCTTTCTAGCAGCCGATTTGCTGCAACCATGTATTGATAACCCCATCTCAGATTGTCAGGTATTCAAGCGTGGCCTAGATGTCCTCCTGCCGATGTCGGCACGGTCCGCCATTCGTTCAATACGAGAGGGGTGCGAGGGGTTTGGCGACTGGACAACCTCGCATCGGGGTGCGCTACGAGGTTTGAACACGCGGCATGTGAACCAGATCTGGTTGAGGTCGATAAGGTCCACTTCCATCTGACCTCCTGCGAGCCCCCGAGTCATGCATGTTTGCATTGCCCCCATCTAGACATGCTTTATAAGTTCCAAGACGACCATTTCTTGCACGTACGACCATACCTAGTGGAGAACTTGGGATCCCGTCTGCTCTCCCCTAAATAAGCCACTAAGGGCCGGATTAGTAGTTAAGCGGGTGACCATTAGCGAATACCCGGTGTTGTACGTTTTGATATTTCTTGATGGCTCTTCTTCCCCCCCCCCCCCTGGTTCTTGACAATGAATGACATTTGGAGGCTTGTTATTGAGATGATCACACAATCTGGGAGTAAAAACAAGTCGATTGATTCCTAATCAGTTGAGGACTTGGAAACCTCGTTCTTCTTTCTCTCTCACACAGAGACACTCACTCTCACACAACATCATTATAATATGTTGCCCAAGAGTGAGATAGATTAATGATTCTTATAAGTGAAAAGAAATGCTTTGAGTCTTTGTTGGTGAATAAGCTGTACTTGTTGTTCTTTGTGCATCAGATCTCTGAGGCTGGACATGGGTGTAGAGGTGAGGCGCAAAGCAGGAGCAATAAACAATCAGTCAGTGAGCACCTGGGCTGCTCATGGCTGTGCGCAAAGGTGCAGTGCCAACTTCACAACTGTGCTGATGACAGTGGGGGGGTATTCTCACACAATATGATACTATGGACAGAATATCTGGAAAGTAGGTAGCACTACTATGTATCAAAGGTCTTTACCTCGTGTGCTCAATTCATCAAACTCATTTGCATGGTCTTCCATCCTTCTGTTTGACTAGTACTTTATAGTCAGGCAGTTGGTATCATTAATTACTAGCTCTGTCATCGTTTCCTTCTTTACCTCTCTCCTTCGACTTCTTCTCATATTTTGTCTCCTTGCTTCTTGTCACAACTGAGGTAATAGTAGTGGAGCAATAGAGTCCTAAGCCAACAGCACACGCAATTTGTGCCATCTTCTTCTAAGACTGCCCAGCCACTCCCAATCTCCTCCTGCTGACAAGAAAACAAGCAACTTCCATCCAGCCAGCATACATGATCTAAAGGTTCTGGTTCTTCTTTTTTTAATTCCCAGGGTTGACGTTTCAATGTTGCAGTCCCTTCCCTTCCCAATGCGAGTCCAATCAAGCCATAATCACAATTGATTTAGTCTGCGTTCTATGTGTGTTGACAGTGACAACATGATCAACATGCTTCTCCAAATTCTCGTCCATTTACCAATGACACATTGGTCTGGTCATACAAAAAACCTCTAGCCCCCAGTACTAACATTGGCATCCCTGGACACTGTGACGGGATTGTGCAGGTGGGGGTCCGTCATCTTTTACTGTAACCAAGTGCCAAGTACTTGCCGGACAAAAGCTCCGTGAGTCACTTATCATCGAAAATAAGAACCAAAACCTCTCTGTCCTCAACCAAGACTGATGAGCAAACCCAGGTCTGGATTTCTCTTCCTTCTTTCTTTCATCTTTTTCGATATCACAGTTTAGTGTAGCATCATCTATTCCCCTTCTTCGGCCCTCTTACTACTTGGCACATATACGTAGCAAGCAGCGTTCCCGTCCTCCAAGACGCAACCTCAACTGCCCCATCCCTCCATTATCATGCACTTCGTAACGGTCGACGTCTTCACAGACACTGCCTTCCGAGGAAACCCGCTCGCCATCGTCATAGTCGAGGACAAAGACCGGGCCTCGCTGGAGGCGGGCGCAGAAGACAGTCCCGGCAACAACACCAAGCAGCTCATCGCCAAGGAGTTCAACCTCTCCGAGACGGTGTTCCTCTTCCTCCGCCCGGGCGAGACCCTCGGCTCGCCCGACCGCTCTTCGCCCGAGCGCGAGATGGGCATCTTCACCACCGAGGCAGAGCTCCCCTTCGCCGGCCACCCGACCGTCGGCACGGCCTATTTCATCCTGCACCACCTGGGCTGGGACTTTGTGACGACCCTCCTGCCGCGCGCAGGACCCATCACCATCTCGCGCTCTCCCTCTCCTTCCTCCTCCGCAGAGGGCGTGACTGCTCGTATCCCGCACGACGTGCACCTGCACTCGCGCACCCTCCGCTCCCTCTACGAGCTGGGCGACGCCGGCGTCACGGCCCACATCCACCCTGCCCTGCACCCTGACCCCGAGGTGCGCGCCGCCGAGCTCGACGCCCCCATCTTCAGCATCGTGCGCGGCATGACGTTCCTGCTCGTCCGCCTGTCCAGCCTCGAGCAGCTCGCCAGCGTCACCGCCGCGGGCCGCCTGGACCTGGGCAACTATATCAGCCTGCTGGACGCCGGGTCTTGGGGCCATGGGTTTGTGTCGCGGTACTATTACTACGTCGACCCTGCACAGAGCAGCGGCCAAGGTGGTGACGGTGGCGTGAGGACCGAGGCTGTGAGGACGCGCATGGTGGAGATGGCGTTTGAGGATCCTGCGACGGGGAGCGCGGCCTCGTCTCTGGCTTGCTACTTGACCCTGCAGGGAGACGCGGAGAAGGTGAAGTACCTAGTCACGCAGGGGGTTGAGATTGGGAGGAAGAGCGATATCGTGGTAGAGGTCGATGCGGGTAAAGTTGCTGGAGGGGATGGTGCAAAAGAAATCAGGGAGGTGAGGCTGGGGGGGACTGCGAGGATGGTCATGAGCGGCTGGGTCAAAGTCTGAGCAAGGAAGTCAAGGACGAGAAACTGTGTTCACTGGCGGGATGGGCATAATGATGATCACTTTGTACGATCACAATGAATATGGTCCGTCTTCATGCACTGGTTTGTTGGCCGGTATTATGGTTGATTGAGCTATCAGACACGAAACCTTTTTCGCTTGAAGGAATTTAGACAATCTTCAGAAAGAAACCATCAAAGATTGCACACTCATATGAAATCACTCACGTAATATTCCTAGACGGCTGCCGACCGTGTTTTTCTTGCACCCCCTCCCCCTCCCTCCCCTCCCCCCCAACACACCCTTGCGTGTATTTACCAGCCGCTCTTTCTCTCAACACAAAGGGAACCGTAGCGATGCCATTCTCAGCCTCTCTGTGAGAACA
The DNA here is from genome assembly GCA_014851275.1 of Cryphonectria japonica. Lineage (NCBI taxonomy): Eukaryota > Fungi > Ascomycota > Sordariomycetes > Diaporthales > Cryphonectriaceae > Cryphonectria > Cryphonectria japonica. The sequence continues at coordinate 2,664,047 of JACWTT010000001.1, read as the reverse complement.
CCAGGTCCAACTTGGGAGTAGCCAATGTGAAATTATCCCTCAGACCGGCCAAAAAGTCCTCCTTCGTCTGGCCCGGTGCAAAAGCCACATCGTAGCGACGGGCGATGAGGGTCGTGACCCTGCGCACTTCCATCAAGGCCAGCTGCTTGCCCACACAGGAGAATCGTCCTGGCCGTGGAGAAAATTGAGAATCATTAGCTTTGAGTTCCTAATTCTTCCAACTCACTGCTAATTGGAGAAGAAGAGAGAAGGGGGGGGGGGGGAGAACGTGATATATGACAAGAGGGAATGCCATGCTTTTGACACGACAGGACATAGACGTACCGACAGAGAATGGGGCGTAGGCAGTGGCATCCTTGACCAGCTCGGGCTTCGTGGTCCACCGTTCAGGGATGAACTCGTCTCCATATGAGAACGTCCTTGGGTCTGCGACCAACGCTCTTGTTAAATCTTTGTTCTTGCTTCCAGAAGAAGCGAAGGGGGAAAAAAGCGAGTGAGGGTGAGAATCCTAGTAACTGACCTCGATAGATAGTATAAGCAGGCGTCATGACGATCGTGTTCCCAGGGACAAACGTGTCCCCGACCTGAACCCCCTGCGGCGGCGTCTGCCTCTGCAGGCCCGACGGCACGGGTGGGAACAGGCGGAGGGACTCGTCGATGCACGCCTGCAGGTACTCGAGCTTGCCCAGAGAGCTGGTGTCGAAGTCACCTTGGGTGTTTCTCGTACCCTCCTCGGCGGCGAAGAAGGCGTCCACCTCCTTCTGCAGTTTCTTGTAGACGTCAGGGTGGGTTGCCAGGTTGTAGAACAGGCAGGTGAGGGTTGCTGCCGTTGTGTCACTGCAGAGAAAGAAAAAAAAAAGTTGGTGTGAACCGTCGAGTCAGCCTTAAAAGAGTTCTCAAACGTAAGAAGAGAAGATAACAAAAGGAGTAATGAATGTATGTCAGGGGTAGGCTTGATCAAGGTCACTTACCTCCCTGCAACTACGATGAGGGAACAATCACCATAGAGGTTCTGCAACTCCTGCCATGATGGGTTAGGCTTCTGGTTGAAGTCTTGCAGGATCCAATGGAAGACGTCAGGAACTGCTGGCTCATTCTAACAAGTAGTAATCAACACCCTCTTGTCAGCATTACGGTCCAAGTCACCAAATGAGAAGCCTCCTGAAGAAAGAGGGGGGGGGGGGAGGGTGAGGAGAGCAGGTGTGCGGGGATTGGTTCAGGACAACAATACACTTGCCTCCCGACGTCGTGCAACAACTCCCTTGACGAATCGTAGAAATTTCTGATACTCCCAACGACCCAAGGTTGCCTTGAAAATGGGGAAAAGCCAGGTCATACGCTGTTATCGAGAGAATCTTGTGTCAGCTCCGCATTCCTCAAGACGATGGAGATAAAAAGGATCCAGGAGGCTCACACTGAAGAGGCCGATCAAGAACATATTCGCATGCGTGGTCTTGTAAAAATACTGGTCAATGCCCTCCTTCATCAGGTCAAAACTCCTTCCAAAGGCCAGGTCGCCCATGATATCGAACGAGTAATAACTATTATTTTTGTCAATTTTGGGGTTTTCCTCAAGTCAGCACATGTATGAATGGGCTCTTTTCTCAAAGTTGTGTCAAGGACGCACTTGAACCAGGTCGAGGCATTGAGTCTCTTTCCCTTTTCCCGTTCAAAGACCGCAAGCAATTCATCGGTGTAGCCAGCAACTCTGGCCTCATAGTCTCGCAATGCTATAATGTGAGAGGAAAGAGTAACCCTCAGATGTGTCAGTGAGATCTGATCTGTAAGGAGAACCGATAAAGGTCTCTCTCTCTCTCTCTTTTTCTTTCTCCTAGTTGCAGCTGGCAGCAGCAGCGGCAATCTCTTACTCACCCTTGTTGCTGAAAGCTCGATCCCAGGCCTTTCTCCGCTGGGCATGCTCTTTCCTGTCACGCACCATCTGCAGAGAGATGGTAGGGTTCAGAACGTTATACCACGGCCCTCTCTCGCACTGCGAGGTGGCCGAGTGGACCACGGTGAAGGCAGCCGGATCGGCGATGGACAGCTCCGTCGGCCCAACCCGGACAAAGTCGCCATACCGAGAGTGAAGCTGGCGCACATCCTCGTACAGCTGGCCGCGCCGGAAGCTGGCCCAGGTCATGTAAAAGGTCGAGGGGCGGGCGGCAAAAGGGCCAGGGAACCTGCCCAGCCGGTGGAAGAAGGCCCTGTACACCAGCATGCTCGCATACAGACCCGTGAGGGCGGCGCCCGCCCAGTACAGGCCATGCTGGAGAGCGTCGGCCGCGGGCTCGGAGAAGAGCTCGTGGGCGAAGAAGCCGAGAGCCAGCTGGAGGGCGCCGCCGACCTCGAGCAGGGTGTAACTGTGTGCATCCCACTCGCCCGAGCGGAAGACCGCGAGGTGGAGAAAGACGCCTGCTGCGAAGCTGGCCGCCAATTCTCCTTTGGTCGCTTGCATGTTGGGCAGATTTCTCACACTCACATACACTTTCTTTGGTTTGTTGCCACTTTTTCTCTTAAAACATTGCTGGTCTGTAACTGTGTGGACGCAGGATTGCGTGGGGCTCTTTTTTTTTTCTTTGTCCAAAAGTCTGGGTCCGTTCAATGTTGCACTGCCGTTTCGTGCACTGATGATTACGGCCAACGTAGATATATAGACGATAAATAATCCTGTGATTATAGTTGGATGATTACCCGAGGTTTTTTGTACTCCGCACCGTGGTCATAGAGCAGCAGCTTTTCTGGAGGCGAAATCTTCTCCGCCGTAGAAGATAGACCCGCGGCATTGATAGGAAACCCCAAAGCTTGCCCAGCCAATGCCAGCTCACCGACAAGTGTTTAGGGACGTGCTCTTTTGGCGTGCACTGTCGGCCCTGCAGCCCGTGTTGAGCTGTCAGCTTTGACGGCGGCCCAATCCGAGGACTTACTAAGAGATAACGAGGCAAGGGGGTTCTCGGCTCCTCCAGGGAAGCCATGAAGAGATGGACAGTAAGCTGCATATTACCGCGGTACATGATTATAAGTAGTCCCAAGCATTGACCAGTTCTCTGGTCGTCCAGTAATGCCAATTGATTGTTGATTCATTGCGATTGCCCTCGGTGAGTGTTGACTGTATACTCAAGTAATCATAGCAGGTATGCTGCGAATATTACATAGCATGTATGTCTTATAGTTCTGGAAGTGCTTGGTAATTGTGTACCAAAGCACTTGTTGCCTGGATCTGGCACATGACCCGGTCTCCACATCAATACTCGACACTAGATAGCTTTTGACAGCCCAGCTTGTGCATATGCAGTACGAATCTCGACCATGGATGCACAAGATTCATCATTTCTCCTAGCGAGCACAACGGTCAGCTATTCAGACCTAAGCGAGATCCTGCCTGACCTCCTTTTCCTCAAGAACCTGTGGGAAGAAAATTTAACCTTCGATCCTAAACTTTCAGACAACAGCAGCTTCTGGCTCTTTAGCTTTCCCTTTTTCCTCATGCTTTCTCCTCCCCCTCTCCCTTTCATTTCATTCTTTTGCCTTCTTCTTCAACCTCTCTGTATCTTCTCCCATCTATCCGAGTGAAACATCCTCGTGGCCCCAGTCCAGAGAGATACCAAGAATCCCCTCTGGCTAGCGTAAGCAGCTTCGCACTCGCGTCAACTGTACCCCTGAGAACCTCAAATTGCTGTCGATCTTCCGCGGAGGGCCCACCACTGCGAAACGTGCCTTGCCTAAGCGGAGAGAGGTGATGCCCTCTTGCAGTAAAAGTGGCACTACCTATGGATCTATCTGTTTTTCTTTAAAGAGCGAATTTGTAAACAGCCCAAGGGCTCAACAATTCTCACCGCACCCAATGCGGATCTCGCATGACCAAATGCCAATTTTACCACCAAAACAAGAGCCTCCTTTCTTGTCGTGATGGATAATGACTCGGGCGACAGCTGTCTTGCGGAGAATTTCCGGCTGTCACTGGAGATTACCCTTCCCGCTTAAACCCAAGTGACAGCTGCCCTCCTCCCGAAATGGGGTTATCAATCTCGCGGATTTCTCCGCTTCCTCAAACCAGCCCAGGACCCCGGCCAGAAGTCTGTCATGATGGTAAGTTCCCGACCAGGGACCCGGTGGGAAACGAGGTTTGTCTTCTTAGCGAGGGGCCCCACAAGGCCGATTCTCGGTGGTGGCCTAGAATCTTGGTGGTTTTACTTTCCCATTCTTGATTTCCCCTCTCTCGTCTCATCAGTATCGTTGCAGTAACCAGCGCGCAGATCAGTAACGGCGATCGTCAAGGCTCAACTGGGCCAACGGTGTGAGCCGCGATCTCTTTTGAAAAATGAACTTGGGCTTGTGGGCCAGCTTTGTGCCAGACAACTGGGCTCGCAGGCAAGTGCTGTTGGTCAGTGGAGGCGGAATCAGAGAACCGATGCTGGAGTATATGCAGCCATATAGAAACCAAAACCATCAACACCAAAGGAGTCAGCCTTGGTGATGGCGAGGATGATGTCGTCAGTGACCCAGTGCGCTACTCTTCTTTATCGACATGGTATACATTGCTACGCGGTCCCATCACGTGTTGAGTCCGCCATGAGACCATGTAACGCGCAGACGAGCGGGCTCGGCCAATTCGTAAATTCGTGTCCCTCTCAAGCAGGGCCTCCTTGACAATGCAAATTTGCTGCGGCACCGTGGAATGTAACCCAATGCAGACGTGGTAGCCGGGAGGACTGCGCACCCTCGCTTACGGACAAGTGCCGCGAGTGCAATCCGTACCGGGGCGCTTTTAGGAAGCCTGGAAGCAAACATAATCACACCACGAATCCCTCCTCGCCCCGGCCCGGGCGTGTTCCCTTCCTGGATTCTGGCCCGGCTGCAGTGGGAGGTAAAAGGAAAGGAAGCCGGTTGGCCCGGACCATGACCATATTCCTTACTGTCTACTACATTCACAAACAGGAGGACCTGTATACGTTTAGGTACTTTTACGGTAATTCACTCTTGCTGGGCGCTTGTTCTGGAGCGCAGCAACGTGCTTACACAGAACCATGGTGTTGTTGTATTACACCTCGAGAGGAAGAGCTCCACCCACGACAAGCCACAGCGTGTCTCTCGCAAAGCTAATCATTTTTAGAGTGTACTGGGGCTTATACTTCCGCTTCAAGCCCAAAAAGGAAAAAAGAAGAAGATTAAAGGAAATGAAAGAAAAGGGCGAGAAAAATCAAAAGCTGACAGAGACCACAGGTTGAAAGAAAGATTTACGGTTCACCATATTTTAAGGGTATTTCCGATCGCTTGTACTGGCGATCATTGCAGTGATCTGCCTGGAGTCTGGACACGTCGGGCCCATATTTTCCAGGAACACAAGATCGATTCAAAAGTGGACGAACATCTGCCACAGCACTGACAGCGGGACTGTGCAACTCGGCTTCTTGGGGCTCGTGATCTACGTAGCACCAATTGATACGTATAAAACATGCATAGCACTATAGTAGTAAAACAAAAGATACCATGGTAGGCATGATCTGCCCGCCCCAGGCCCTTGGCTTATACCGTTATGCTATTCTGTCATGTCTGCGTACCATAGTATCGCTCGATGCAAGGTTTCAACGACCTTGCAACCCAACTGTTAGGAAAAACGGTCATCCCAACCTTGCACCGTTTATATGATCTACCTGATATACCTTTCTAAGTCTCATACCCTGTTCCTGATTCTAATCAGAGTCGCATTATCTACTCTTCGCCATGGGCCTGCCCTGGTCTTTTTTTCTCCCCTCTTCACTTGGCCTGCTCTCGCCTCCTAAATATTGGCCCCGCCCCAACAGCACCCAGAAAAAACCCCCCTGGACTCACCAGTAAGCTCGGCCCCGAAGAACAACCAGGGTGTGGCAGGAGGAGAAGAGGGGGTACGACCCATCTGCCATCCTAGATTATCTGGCCAGCCTCCCAACATTAAGCTACACTACTAACTACTAACTTTCCACAGCAAAAAAGTGCCATTTTTTCCGCGAGTCAGGCTGGCAAACGACTATGCCGCAGTTCAGTTCACTGCCTGCTATGTACTATGGTACTCACAGCGTAGTACGCAACCTATAGTTTTGTTAAAGCGGAAATGTTCCCCGGAGCGTAGCGAAAGTGCGGCAGCCCCGAGGGGAGGGCCCTCGCAGTCAGCAACCGTTCGTATAGACGGTACAGAACAGCAGCAATGCAAAAAGCGCCCACCAAACTTTGCCCCGAGGGAACTAGGAGCTGCGGTCCGGGCCTAGGGAGTCACGTTAGACGGGGACTACCGTAGCGGCTGCTGGCTGGTCAGAACCAAAGGGCCTGGCTGAACAGCAAAAGAGAGACGGACAAACTACTATAGTATACAACCATGGTATGTTAACTATCGATCCTTCTTACTTGCTGTATGGTTCACTTTAGTGCAGCCAAGGAGAAATTCTCTTGGCCAAACCACACCGGTCCCGCATCATACATCGGAAGCACAGGGAGTGAGAAAGAGAGTGTGTGTGTGAGAAAAGAGGATGGATTTGCGGGTCCAGCCTTGCTTCTGCAAAACATAAATTCGTTGAAGGGGGGAGGGGGGTTAAAAAAAAACCCCCCCAAGAAACCACCCCTTCCTCGACGACCGTTTTGAGTCCCTGGCAGAGGTCCCGCTCCTGGTCCACCTGATATCCGGATCGAAATTCCTTTTTCCCTGGCGCACGCGAGATGTAAACCATGTAGCCCTAGTAAGCAGCCACATACGCGCACTCAAGGGGGGTCTGTCTCTTGCATCGTAGGAGACAACAAAACTATGGCGAGTTCCGCCGCCACGTGCCGAGTGGTTCCCCAGATCTACCTTCCTACACCTCTCTCTCTCTCTCTCTCTCTCTCGCTTTCACACCCACCTACCCACCCACTCCTATTTTGTCCAAGTTTTTTGCCTGGCTGCATACGACTCGCGAGTTCCTCGGGTGTGTGCTCCTTTCTCCCATGAGCCTCGACAACGCTATTCGGACTTGACGACACCACCACCTTTCTGGTTGTGACGGTCTATGCTTTGACGGACGGGTCAAGGGTTGTGTGTGTGTGTGTGTGTGTGTGTGAGCGCGTGTGTATGTGTGTGGGACCGACAACCATGTATCTCCTTCCTTCACGAGCATCGAGGCTCGTCGTCTCGCTAGTGGCCTGCGTATTCGTCTGCTCGGCGGTGGTTACAGCACAGCCGACTAGCAGGAGTATACATACAACATACTCGGAACTGGTCATCAGTTTGCCCGAGTGCGAGGTAGGTGATGATGCATTATGCTTTACCCTGCGAGGATTTTTTGGGGGGGGGGGTGGGGGGCGGTTACTCTTCAAGCAGCGGTGCATTGGAGGCGCTGACACATGCCATGTTCTCGCATTCTTTAGGCAACATGCTTCACCGCGGCCGTGGCCAACTCAACCTGCACGACGTCCGATATGTCATGCATATGCTCCAGCACCAACCAACCTGCTATTATCGAATACATGAGGGAGTGCGGCAATCCGAGCTGCACAGTGGATGAGAGCCTGAGTAAGTCCAGTCGAGAGGGAATGACGGAGAAGGATGGAAGGGAAATGGAGCGACGAATGGAGCGACGATTTGTGCATTGGAAAGTCCCAGCCAGCTGACATGATTTCTCTCTGTATGTAGGGGGAGAGCAATACGTCAAAGTGGCGTGCGGAGCCACGCAGCACGATGAGGCGAGTCACCTGCGGTCCATCTCTTGGACTCTCTACGCCGTCGCCCTCATGTGCTTCGCAAGCCGTATGGTCGCACGAACGTCACGATTTGGCGGCATATTTTGGTATGATGATTGGTTCATCGTCGCCTCCTTCACCGTTCTCACTGCTGTGTCCATCGGTGCCGAGCTCAGTAAGTCCCAGCATGATCTGGTGTTCCTCACTACCACTGGACGAAGAATATCCATATGCAGGATAAGACCTTTTACTGATGATGGGTGATTTTATCAAATGAATAGTGTTTGACTTTGGCATGGGCCGAGATATCTGGCAACTCGATAGCACTCATGTCACCATCGTGCTGATTGTAAGTTTGATAATAATACTTGGCAGGCCTTGTATTTCAAGTACTTGGTGGCGCTGACAAAATTCGCAATAGCTTTTCTACGTCGCCGAATTCGCCTACGTTATCGAGAGCGCCCTTACCAAGACGTCGATTGTAGTCTTGTACCTGCGCATCTTCCCATCCAGAGGGTTTCGGGTGGCATGTCTCTCCATGCTGGCCTTTATCGTCTTGTTCGCACTCGCGTTTATCATCACGCTCTTTACCTACTGCGTGCCGTTCACCTATGTCTGGACAATGTGGGACCACAGGCACAGCGGAACATGCATCAACATGACCGCACAGACATATGTCTGTGCCTCCCTGAACATCATCATGGACGTGACTATCTTCCTCATGCCCATCCCCAAGCTGTTAGTAATCCCTCCCCTCCATCTGGCGCCATGACCACTCCCGGAAGGCGGAACAAAAAGGAAAGAACAAGAAAAGAAAAGGGCAAAAAACGCAACAACCGAAAGGCATTCAAATGGCTAATGTATCCCTTCCTCCCTCCTCAAACAGAATCAAACTCGAAACCGACTGGAAGACCAAGATCGGCGTCATCTTCACCTTCATGCTCGGCCTCTTCGTAACCGTCTGCTCCATCATCCGCCTCAAGTACCTCGCCGGCTGGGCCTCCTCGACCAACCAGACCTACGACTACGCGGCGCTGGCCCTCTGGTCCCTCATCGAGCTCAACGCAGGCGTCATCTGCGCCTGTCTGCCGGGCATGGCCTCCCTCTTCCGCCGCATCAAGAAGTCCCACGAGGAGAAGAAGAGGACCACCCAGTCCTACGGCAACTCATACGGCAACAACAGCAGCGCCAGCAAGGGCGGGTCGCGCATGCTCAACAGCGGGCTCAGGTCCTACGGCGGCGGTGGGCACGCGGGCGATATCATGAAGACGACGAGCGTGAGCGTGCAGTACAAGCAGAGGGCTGATGATGAGCTCAGTGACGAGGTGGAGCTCATGGACCAAGGCGTGCCGGATGCACTGAGGATGAACAGGATTGATCGCTGAACGAGGGTGAGGAGAGAGGTCTGGTCAGCAGTTTATGGGAGAAACAAGAGAGGGGGCGTTGACTTAAAAAAAGCACATCTGTGTGGCATCACACACGAACACCGTCTCTACCTCTTCACATCCCATGCTCGAGCGCAAAGAAGACAGAAACAAAAGAGAGAGAAAAGAGAGAAAAAGAAAAAAATCTAATAGTTTTAATTAGTTTAGCGATCCTCACCTGCTTGCATACACGATTCGATGTTTGCAAAAGGACATCTTCATTCTGGCTAGCTCTAAAATGATCATTCTATCTTGCTCAAACCTTTGCTGTGTTCCTCGAGAAATATGGCACGGTGTGACAACTCTCATCTACCGGATGCTTATGGTCAAGTCCTGAAACTTGCAAATTTGGCTAGCAATGGTATAAATACTATTTGAAGAGCCTACGATTCAGATCTTGTCCTGTCCTGGTCATGGGTTGGTTCAATGTGCCTCGAGAGGAAACTTGGATCTTCTGGTTGCGCTTGTCAATAGCAATGAGGACTCATCCTGAACTTGTCTCGATGAACAGTCTTTGTAACCCTAATGCTACACACACGGAAGGGGCTCTATAAATACGTCTTTCGTGAGGGGCTTGATAGGTAAAACTCGTTTTTAATCAAGTGTACGTATGTACACTGGCCCCGGCCTGCTTGTTCTCTTTGACAGAGTCTTTCTACTCGATGCTTGTCCACTGCGCAAGATAGAAGCTGTGTACGAGAAATACGAAATCAAGTTGGTAACGTACGGACCCCTCAGACTTGTCTACGCTTCCACTACCCTCGTTCACAGACCATCTATGGAAAGCTAAAAGGAGTGACCAGTACCAGTTGCCTGAAAGCGATGGTTGGTCTGTACAGTTGACATGGCAGTAGGACTCTCACACTATCCACTATCACCAGCAAATTTGGACATCAAGAGCAGCATATACACAGATGTAGAAGGCCCATTTTCTTGGTTCCGCCGAGGTAAAAGCGGTATTGTTATTCACAACATAGTGCCTCTCGCAAATAACCGGCAAGGGAAACGAGGTCTTGGCCATGATCTAAGTCTTGGCATCATCAACGAGCAGATAATCAACATCAGTAAGCGCAGAAACACTCAACCATGAAGCGCGTCTCTGTATACTAATCAGCTAATTGGCTCCCCCCAGCCATTAAATAGCTCTTGAGAATGCGTCCCCCAGTTGCCACTTGTGGCCAAGATCTTATCGGGCGGTTATTCCGCTTTTTTTCTTTTGAGGTACCATTACAGCGTGATCTTGCCAACAGACATGTTTTGGCGTTAGATTGGCCTCGATACGAGGTTGCTCAGTAAGTGCCTACACGCTCCAAATTGGCCACACCGACAGTTTGTGATGAGTTTGAGCACAGATGCAATACACATGATCTTGGTTGCTGAACAATGGGAATTGCCTTGTGTGGACAGTGGCGTATTCTAGGTTTTGTATAAATAGCACGATCATCACAGCAGCTATGAAGAGGAAACAGGGCTGAGAGCATTGCTGCAGATCAAGAATCAATAAACATCTCTCTTCTTTCAAGGCCTTGAGAATTGTTTCTTCACCCTTGGTTTTATATCTTTTAATCAAGTGTGTATCATTCAAAATGCAACTTCTATCCAGCCTAACGACGCTGCTCACCACCCTTGCCGTGGGCCTTCTCGCCCCGGCAGCCTCCTCCGCAACCCCAATCGAGAAACGCATCGTCGCAGAACAATTCGATGTCTCCTCCTTCTATGCCGGCTGTGAACCTCACGGGACCTTGTGCTCGTAAGCCTCAACCTAACTTTTCCTCTCCTTCACAGAAACCACCCCCAAAAAAAAAACCCCCCAAACCAGAAACTGAAACCAGAAACTGAACAATCCAAAAAGCTTCTCCTTCCAAGTAGCCACCAACCAAGACCCCTTCCCCACAACCTGCAACGCCTCCTTCATCACAGCCTACACCCTCCCGGACGTCCCCTTCACAGCCTGCCAGGACCCCTCGTACATCTGGTCGTTCCAGGCCGTGGCGGTCTCGGGCACGGCGCCGGCAAACTATACGCTCATCTTGGCGGACGCGAGCGAGGCGCTGGCGGCGGCCAAGCTTTGGGATGCGGCTGAGTTTCCTGTTCTTGTGGACGGGGCGGCTTCTTATCAGGAGTATACCGGGCCGACTTTTTTTGTGGTTGAGTGAGTCGAGGAAGAAGTGAGTTTTGTTTTGAGGAGGGAGGTTTGCGTGGTGGGAAATGGAGAAGAGGTGGAGCTGAACGAGGGTGATGCTGAGTGGTGGTGGCGGTGGCGGTGGCTTGGATGATTTGAATTGGGGTGGTGAAACTTTGGGAAAGTCTGTCGGTCTAGTTGACCGAACGACACTGAACACTCACTTCATGCAAGATTCAGACGACCTATCATCCTCATCATCATCATAAACATCACACTCAAGACAGCTTCAGAACAGTTCAGTTGTGTGTATGGGTACTCATGACATTCAATTATCATTAATAAACCCATCCCAATCCCATCAAAGTTATCATGCATCATATCATAAGACCAGGTCTCATCCAAGAGCCCGTCCTGTTTTGTTGTGGTGTTGTTGTTCCTTTGGCGTGTGCCGTTTTTATCCTAAAATGTCCCATCCCTTCTTTCCCTCATTATCTGTAATAAGGAATAAAACTTGTTGAATGTCTTGTTTTTCTTTTCATCATCAAAAGGACCAAAGGGGAAGCCAGTCCCCCCAAGTCTTGCCCTCCAGGCCTTGGGTGGAAAAGGAGAGAAATGGAGAAGGAAGAGATCTTTGTAGTTCATTTCCCACCACCCCCAAAAGCCATCTGCACAGCAGAAAACAATCAAGAATGGAAAAGAAATGAAAAGTGTTGAAAAAGAATCTCATAGTGAAACCTTCACTTCTTTAAACTCCTTCCCCTTCCCAAGACCCATTGTCATGTACAAAAACCACCCAACCAAACCATCATCATCATTCCGAAAAAAATAAAAAGGGAGAAGAAAAAGAATCCCATTAACCATTCATCATCTTTTCATGTTGTCATTGTGGTCAGGTTCAGATCAGAGGGTGTATGGAAAAGCCCGCTCAGCAAGCACCATAGCGAACACCCCTCTTACCAAGCTCCTTGCGACCAACAGGATCCTCAGGCCAGACCCAGCCGCGGCTCCTCTTGGCCTCGCGCTTCTCCGCCAGCTGGGGCTGCGGCATCCAGCTGTCCCGAGGCAGAGCCTTCCTGCGCGTGCCCTCAGCAGGCGCGCCAATCTCGGCGCGCCACGCGGCGTGGCCCTGGGGAAGCGGCTCATCCGAGGCAAGCATGCACAGACCCCACAGGGCAAGGCAGGCCGTCATGGGCACGGACTCGGCGTCCAGCTCACCGTCGGCAGAGACGGCGGCGGTGGTGGCATTGCCCGTGGCAGCAAGCTGGCAGCTGGTGACCTCGACGAAGCCAAAGTGAGGCGTGCCCTCGAGGCCGTTGCGCACGACGACGAGCTCAATCTCGGTGAGGATAAAGCCGTACCGACACCCGTGCTCGCGCATGACGTGGTGCAGGTGGGCCAGGCCACGCAGGTACTCGACGCGCTTGACGTTGCCCTCGACGCGCATGCCCGTGTTGAAGCGGTCAAACGACTTGACGAGGCCGACGACGCGGGCAGAGGGCTTGCCGCCAAAGATGGCAGCCGCGCTCGAGGCATCACCGGGGACGGTGGCCACGATGGTCTGCTCGCTGTCGCGGGTGGCGTGGGGGCCAGTCCTGGGGGCGACGGCCAGCTGCAGGGGCCGGTTGGACGAGAGGGCCAGGGCGGCGTTGAGGCGGGGCAGGTACCAGGACGCATAGATGGCGGCCAGGGCGGACTCGGTCTCTGGGTGGCGCTGGGTGGGGGCTGCAGGCGAGGGCAGGTAGGTGGAGGGGAGAGGGCAGGTGAGGAGAGAGGCGGCGGCGCCGTTGGACAGAGACAGCACCGTCGAGGTGTTGAACGAGGTCCAGGGGCGGATCTGGCGCACGTCCCACCAGAAGTGCTTGGTGTGAGGATCGCGCAGGGGGAAGGAGATGGTGCGGACCAGGCTGGGCGCAGGGTTGGCCGCCGTCAGGTAGTTGAGGATGGTGGTGTTGCTGGCGGCGCTGCTGACCGAGGGCTGAAGCTGCTGGACGGGCTCGGGAGCGGCCACGGGCGAGACGTCACGCTGCTGGGTGTAGACCTGCTGGTGCTGGTGCTGGTGCGCGTAGGGCTGGAAGTACGAGCTGGGCGCAGGGAGAGCGGTCATGTCCGACTGCGAGGACGAGACGCGCATCATGGCCGGGGCGGCAGGTGACTCCTGTCGCACAACGCCGCAGGATCCAGCCTGGGCGGCAGCAGCAGGGTTGGGCCCCACGACGTAAGAAGGCATCTGACGGTAGGTGGGGAAGCCGAACTTCTCAACAGCGACGTCGTCCAGGTTGCAGGACGAGGCACGCTGCGAGCGGGTGGTGTCGACAACGGGGGCCGAGGAGTGCTGGACGGCAAAGCTGTTGGCAGGGAAGAGGACGGGAGAGCCCATCAGCGTGGTAGGGCTGCCCTCCTGGCTCATGGGTGGCGAGTAGGTGACGGGCACGGGGTTGGGGTTGTAGATGTTCTCCGGGTTGGTCATGCTGCGAGAGTGGCCGCGGAAGCTGCTGGTGGCGCTCCTCATGGACGACGGGGCAGGCGAGGTCCTTGCGCGCTTGGAGGGCCTGGACGAGGACTGGCAATGTGCGAGGGGGACCATGTTGGGCACGATGTTCTGGTCCTGGCTCCTGATCTTGGGGAGCAGGAGGGGGCCATGTGTCCTGACCACGGGCGACCGGGCAGGGGTTGTCCTCCTGGTGCTGGTGGTGGCGATGGAGTGAGATGGTGATGAGTCCAGAGAGTAGGCTGTGGACACCGTGGACGAGGCACGGGAGTGACCCTGGCTGCTGCTGTTGTTGTGCACAGCAGACATCTCCAGTAATGGGGCGTCAAAGCTGTACTGAGGAGGGGTTGTGGGGTCACAAGGAAATGTGAAGTCGAACGAGATGTCCCCCGAGAGACTGTTGTCCGAAAAAAGAATTAGTAAATTAATCTTTATTACATGCCCAGGAATAGATGATGAGATGGAAAAGAAGAAGAAAAAACTCACGTGGTCATTTTGTCAGTTCTGCTGGGTTACGAGGACACAGCAGGATTATATTTGTGGGAATTATAATTCTCTGGAGTGAGTCTGACAGGAGTCCTGCTCCTATGACAATTGATGAGGTGGTTTTGAAAGATGAACAAGTGTGTAATAAAAGGTCTCGTATCAAACGGCCCAGCCCTTTTCTTCAAGCCCTTGTGTGTATGTTGGATGTCTCTTCACAAAATAAGGTGTGGGTTTGTTTTGTTTAGAGTGATGATTGGATGACAGGGTCAAAAAGAGTAGAAAAGGGAGAAAAAGGGAGTAAGCGTGAGATGAATCGAATAAGACGGAAGGATGATGATGATGATGAATAGAGAGGAAAAAGACCAAAACAAGAATCGTTATTGTAAAAAGGACATAAGAGGGTGGGAAGGGACAGAAGGAGATCCGAGGGGGGGAGGTTGCTCATGTTTAAATCCTCGTCACAGGTCAGGACGGATGAGCGGTCGACATGGCGGTTACCATCATCCAAGCCAGGCCTGCATGGAGGGCCATGGAGGGTGAGTGTGCATGCCCCGGGACGCCCAAGCCGACGACTGCAGCTCTGTGGTCTCCAGAAAACGACCAGGGTTCCGCGATTTTCTTGTAGACGCGCCCCATCAGATCAGGCCCGGGTCCATGGGGTGTGGCGTGTAAGCCGCGGTAGGAGAGGAGACAAGGAGGGTAGGGGACGGAAGGAGAGTGGATATCTCTTCTTTTTAGTCTATAGTACGTAGTTAGTTCCAGTTCAAGGTACCATGCGAAGCCAAAGAGTATACTTCCATACTAGTTATGGTGCCATGGTACATAGTTACCTCTTCCTTTCTTCCCTTCTTCCTCATACCTCCTCCTCCTCTCCTCTTTCGGTACAAGCTTGGGGTCAAGGTGGTCTGGATCGTACGCGGCCACAACGAACCCTGGCGTTACCCAAAAGAGAGAGACATATACTGACAGAGAAAGAGAGAGAGAGATAGAGAGAGCGAAAATGGCCCCAAGTTCCCCCCAAATCGGGAACAGGGTTCGAGGGTGGACAGCGCGGCTGCGTAGTTCGGTAGCCATATCTGAAACGTGCTGAACGAAGATGACCAGTTCTTGTCTCTGCCGCTGGTCTATTTCAGCATTTCAGCATTTCACATTTGGTATTTGACATTTGACATTTGACAAGTGACATTGGACATTAGATATTAGACCATGAGACATTTGTCACGAGGACACACGTTGTATGTGTGCAAGTGACTTGGGCAGCGCCCCCAGATATGAGGTGTCTCCTGCTTCTGCTTCTGCTTCTTCTTCTTCTGCTACTGCTGCTGCTGGGTCAATACGGCCCACGAGACCTGCAGGTGCAAGTAGACCCAAAGAGCAGCAGGGGACATACGCAAAGAGAGAGAGAGAGAAGATGCAAATCTCGGGAAGCATAAAGCCTGAGCAACTGCGAGGGTACTTGGATTTCGCAGAGACCGGCGGTCTGTCGCGGATGTATCTCGGAAGAACCAGGTTCTGTCGAGGTCTTGTCCTGCTTTGCTGCGGAAGAGACTGACTGACTGAGTGAACTGACATGGGGGCTACCCAACAGAACCCATGAATGATAGGAAGAAAAAAGGTACATACAAGACTGGACATGGTCCTATGGGGCCACTCCCCCCCAGCCCCCAGCAGGCTGGACCTCGTGAGACCAATCTCGAAAATGCATGGCGATGGAGCCTCTTCCGTTCACGCGAGGCGAGGCAGGACGTGAGAGAAGACGCGATAGGCGATGCGATGCGGTGGACATGCGTGGATCGTGTGTTTTTTCCCTCAACTAGGTTCGTCTTCTCTCTCTCTCCTTTCCCTCTCTCTCCAAGGCGAAAAGTGATCCCTGCCTCGGGTACTAAGTTAGCTGCAGAGACAAGCAAGCTACTGCAGTATATGAGCACTACTGCTGCAGGCCAAGAAAGAAAAAAAGAGGAGAGAAAATAAGAAGAAGAGAGGTTTTCTTGGATGGGAAGGGGGTCGTCCCCACAGGCAGAGCTGGACGAAAAAGCCTGGAAGCTTGTGTCTTGTTCCCCGAAAGGGGTTAGAGAGAACGTTGACCGCCAGTATAGGGCCATGGGTTGGGGATGGGATGACACTAACAAGACGGGGAGTTGCGCTGGACTGTGGTCAATACAGGATCCGGCCCTGTGAGTGGCCAGCTGAGGTGTGGGGGGGAGGACAGGGAGGGAAAGGGCCGCCATGGGTTGATGCAGCATTGGCGCTATCCTTTGAGTCATACTGCGACGATCTTGATCTACGCACCAAGAGGAGTGGTCGTACAGCATATTACACTAGTCTTCAGTATAGTACATACAGGTAGTATTAGTGTTCCTGTTCGTGGTTGAGCAGGGCAACGCTCGAGGTCAAAGTCGTGTGGAAGCAAAGGGAAGAGCCAAGAAAGCCCCAGGTGGCAGGCCAGACCTGACTCTTAGTTCCTTCCTCTGCATGACTACTGGTGTGATATCCCATAGTAACTAAGCAGGTCGTGCATGCCTAGCGGTGGGGTCAACCTTTTCTCCCCAACCCCAACCCCCGGCACTCCTCTGTCGGTCTACTTGGACGATGCAGAGAAGATGGAAGATGATGATTGCTGCCGCAAGATGTGATAATCACAATGACGAATGAGGTCACCTCCATACCCCTTCCCCATTCTATGCCTCACCTGAGACACACCACACCCAAAACACACCCCAAGAGTGCGGGATTAAGGCCGCATATGCAGACTGCAAGGTGTTGCCGCACGAACACGTTACGTTGGGCAGCGCCGAGGGACGGACGCGCCTCGCCTCCCCGACCCCGACGAGGAGAGAGCAGGAACGCGGCGGGGCGTGCCCTGTATGGGAGCAGCTGGTTTCTGATGAGATCATTGTGACTTGCATTCGTGTTCCTCTGTCGACAGTGACACGTCAGGACCACCGGGTGTCGACGTATCGAAAAAGGTCACCGGACATGAACCACTGACGGCACTGAACCCACCAACCCCATGATTCCCTTGCCCTGTCTGTGAATTTCTGCTTCGCTGGCAGTACATACACTACTCTGGTACTAATGCTAGGAGTCTGGGAGGAAGAGGAGGAGTCGGGCAGCTTCCGATTGTCTCCGGACCTGATCTTGGTCTGCAGATCCTGGATCCTCCGGGTGCATCTCTACTACTATGGTACTATGGTACATGCGTGGGTGCCCTATTTTGCTGGGGGGCCTGCGCCTGTTGGTCGGTCCCCTTGTCTTTTTTTCTGCTGTGCTGTATGACTGCCCAAACCCACCTAGCCGTAAGACCCAACCTCGTGATCTCTGCTGCTGCTGCTGCTGAAGGAAGCCCCTCTTGGTTTGGACAGCTGGCAGACGCTGAGTGACTGGAGATAACAGGAACTCCAGCTCATCGAAAACCCACCACCCGCATTAATCTGCTTCTGATCAGTCAGCAGGGCAGGTGATCGTGACTTGCCAGCACAGAGCAGTAGGATCAATCCACCCTCGAGACCTAGGGGTGACATCAGTCCAATGCCTGACTGTGCTGCGACCCAACGTATCCTCTGTGTAGTCAGAGCCCCAGAAAGACAAACAGAGAGAGACATAAAGTGAGGCTTAGCATTCTGACGCTGGCCTGGTTCCCCGGCCCCCCCCTTCTTCGGGTCAGCTGTAGCAGATCAGGCCTTGTCAGAACGGGCCAATGAAGTGCTACTTCGTATAGTCGGTCACTGCTCGCAAAGTTCAAGAGTCCGTCTGTGCGTGTGCATCTCGACAGCCTCGAAAGGGAACGGGTATGGCAGGCATCAAATGACGGCCCTTGTTGGTTGGGGGGGGGGGGGCGGCCAGCGCACTGTCTAGGCCAGAAGCAGCATGCATGATCATATCGATTTCCTAAACTATGCAGCAGCAGCCTTAATCCATCATCTGAACTTTTGCCATGTGCTGCCTGCTGGCTTTGCTGCTGCTGCTGCTGTTGCTGAGTTGTTCGGTGGGTGCAACCCAAAACAGCACGAGTACACAGCCTCTGCAGGAACCATCTGCTCAATCTCTGTCCTTGCGTCTCAGGGCAAAAGGAAGACGAGATGGCATTATGCACACGCGGCAGACCAAAAGTGCACTTTGCGACCAAAGGAGAAAAGGTGGGAGTGCGGCTGTCGAGGGTGAATGGCGGGAATTTTGGCGCTTGGGGGCTGAGTTGGTGGGTTGGTAGGTAATTTGGTGGTGTTGGCCCCTGTCAGCGGGCGGCTACGACTCTGCATGTCTCTCTGTGTGTGTCTCTCTGTGTGTCTCTCTTTTTATTCCCGACCTTGGCGCTCTCCCCCTCGTAGGCGGCCTGGCGCTTAAGGCAAAGAGGCACAAGCAGAAGAAATTACTTCCCGCGTCTTAACCCAGCTGACCCAGACCTGATACCATGGCGGAGGGGCCAACGCGGCCCTTTAGCGAGATAAAGTAGATCAATCCCAAGCGCGCGGCGTGTAGGCCATCCGGGACCGCGGCTGTGCATTGAAGACAAAAAAAAGGTGAGCATGTTAAATTAAAAAAACCGTCGCTTCTATTTTTTCCTCGGTTCTTGGGCGGATGGCCTTTACGATGCCTCATTGGACAAACCCGTCCTGGGCGGCTGTTTGAGATCTGCGGTGGTGGTGGTAGTACCAGAGTAGTACGTAGTAGTACTAGAGTAGTGGCTTGATTATTCATGAATGAGATCGCATCGTTTGTCCCGCGTCTACTGAAGAAAACGAACGATGCAACGATAAATATGCGATGGATTTGGACATGGCAAAGGGGACGAATCGGATGACTTTTCTCCCTCCGTTCCCCTTCTTTTGCCGGTGCTTGCCCTGCCTTGCCTGCACAGCCTCAGTTCTGGACTTCATACTATGATATTGGATATTAACAGACCTCTCATATCGCCCACCAAGCCGCCCTGGCCTGCACAAATCAGACACGAGAAGAGGGCTTGTCTCTACAATAGTACAAGCAGGCCCAGGCCACTCAACCCCTCCAGAAGGACCACTTAGACCCGAAAACGCTCGAGCCCCCAAATACTACCTGACCAGGAGAGAAGACCCCCGCCTGTCAATCTTTCCCGGATGGGGTCGATCTTGAGTTACTATAGTGGTACATACAAGTAATAAGTGAATTGAGGAGAAAAGAAGGGAAAGAGAGGAGAGAGAGAGAGAGAAGGGGTCCGGGACAGGAGCCCACAGTGATGGATACGATAATTCATGCAAGCCACCGCAGGAAGAAACAAAACATAAAGTGGAGAGACTCGTCAACCAAGATGGGGGGTTCCGCTCACCCTCCACGGCGCGAACCAGACTCGGCCTGACACGCCCCCCCTTCCCGGAACTCGACCATCATTGGTCCATGGGGGCCAGGAACCACGCCGAAAAGCTGACCACTCACGTTGAACCAGGTCGCGTCACGGTGACCGCGAATGAAAAGACGACGGGTTTGGGGCGTTGAACCTCTCTCTCACGTTCTTCACTCTTTCTCGTGTACATTTGGTGTTTGGAGGGTCACACCTTCGCAACCTCGCCCCCCCCCCCTTCCTCTTTCGCGGCATCATGCATCCAGTGGCTTGTTTCCGATTATGACTCTTACAATTCCTAGCTTCTTTTCTAATTATCTCACTCTCTCTTTAGGATCTGCAAAGTTGGTCTTGTGCACTAAGTGTGATGTATCTTGCTTAGTGTGCGTGTGTTGTACCATCTCCATCTTTGTGTAATGGCGTTGTGTGAGATGGAACCTCTTTGCTCTCCCAGCCATCCTCTTTTTTTCTTCTTCTCTTCTTCCCCTCCCCGCCAGATTCCCTTTCTACTCTACGCACTATGATACAATGCATCTGCCAACATCGGCACCTCGCCTCGTTTCGTATTTTCCCCCCAAGGCTACTGCGCTATCCTCGCTCGTCTTCCTTGCGGGGGAAGAGGGACAAAAGGGAACGTTGCCATGTCCACTTTTTTCCCTCGAGTCTACTTAGTAGTATGTACATACTGTAGTACCATGTAGTAGTATCGACGCCATATCAGGTCCGACCCGAAGAAAACAATCCCCCCCCCCCGGTCCAAAAATCGACAGCTCACCGCCAACGAACCTGCATCCGAAAGACCCTCTTTCTCCCCCCCACCCACCACTACCACTAACCCAATTCCAAAAAACGAATGACTCACAAGTTCACCCCTCTCTCAAAGAACCACACTCCTCCCATCACATGTTTTCCCCCGAACAAAGATGAAACATCTTCAAACCTGAAACAAAGAGTGGGGCGTTGCTGAATGGTGTTCCCCCGACAAAGACACACACACACAAGGGACCAAAGAAGAACTAGAGAGGAGATAGATACACACACATACACAGAGAGGGAGAGAGTAAACCCGACGCCTCGGTCGGGTTTTTCCGATCGAAGATTTCGGAAGACCCGCCTGCCATGCCCATCGCCAATCTGTCGCTTCAAGGGGGGGGGGGGTGCGGCGCCCGGATCCTCTGTCGCCCTGACCGGCGGTGAGGTTTATTGCAGGTTCATGCAATCCCATCTTGTCGCTCTTTGACTTCCTTGATTTTTACTTTGGCACTTGGTAGAGAGAAAGAAGGAAAAAGAATTACCACGACAAGTCCTGACTCTTGGAGTTGTTGACGAGATCAAAGAAAGGGGGGATTCGAGACTCAGCTCGAAGTCGATCGGACACCTACTTCCTCCCCACCCTCCTTCTGTCTCTCTCCTATTCATTCAGTCTTGCATCCTTTTTTTATTATTTTTATTCTATTTTATTATCTCTTTCCCTCTGTATTCCACCATGAGAAAACCCATAAGGAATTCCTATGACTACGTATAGTAAACACAAACAACACTAGAGAACAATTCCATCACCTTCTCCTGCAGCCGAGTGGATTTTTCTTTCTTTCTTTTCTTTCCCAACTTCTTCCCTCGCTCTCTCTTCCGTTGCCGCTACCACAGTACTACTGCAAGTTCGTTCTAGGATTAGGACATGGTAAAGGGTTCTTTTTGCTGTCAACCCCCCCCCCCCCCAGTCAATAGACAAGGGCAACACCGCTCTTTCGCAATCTCGCCCTACCCATGCCCTAAACCCCCCCCAGGGAAGAGAGAGAAGAGAGAGAAAAAAACGTTCTAGAATGACAAGGAAGAAGAATTTTTAAACCTGACCCTGGCAAAAGGGGAAGAGAACCAGAGACAGGGAGAGAGAGGAGGTGAAAAATCAGAAATCCGATTCAACATCCCCATCCATGTAACTAGTGTAATGCCGTACGTAGTAATAGCTTGCTTACACGACCCTTCCCCCCCTCCTTTATCGGTAGTGTCCTTTCATATGTAGAGGAGGGGGGGGGGGACAAGAAAGAGGCTCACCTCCGAGTGGAGTCCCTTTGGTCGGGTATGTTTCAGGTGGCTCGAACGGGGCCAGAAAGTAAGGCGGCCAGTTGACCGTTCGAATGCTCCTGGACTGAAGCCGGAAGAAAAAAAACTTGTTCGGACTTTATCCTTTGATGATGGTGTTGATGACGAAGTAGATAGATCATACCATCATGCCACAATAAACTCTATTGGTAATGTACTTAGTTAGATAGTAAGTAGACCGCGTTTTTGTTGAGACAGGCTGCGACTGTGTGATGGATGGATGGTCCGTTCAACCCCCTTCCCGAGCACACACCACGTCCCCATCATCCCGACTCCCCATTCCCACATCTTCTTCCTCCCCCCCCTTCCATCTCCCGATTTGGGGTCTGAATCGAAGTCGTCATCTGAAGTCGGATCGTGAAGCCATCTCATCCACTCGATCTGGGTGGTTCCGCCCCTCTCCTACGCCATCCCGTGATGGGACTGTCCCGTTCCTTTGGGTTCGATATTCCATGGTGACCCTGTCTGTCCAGCCCGTTGACGGGTCGTCCTTGTGTGTTCACTTTTTCAACAAGCCACCTAGGCAGACAGGCAGGCCGGCAGGCAGGCAGGCAATGTGCCAACGTCAATACGAGATTTGAGAGAAGAAAGAAATAAAGGGGTATCCATTGGCCAAAGTATCAACACCTGCGAATCTACATGCATTTGGGGGGGGGGGAGGACCTCTCCTCCCTCTGCTCTCTATGATCACTTTCTGCTTGTACTGCCATGCGCCCCATCTCGTTGTCATCGTCCGCGCAGAGAACGCCCCCACCTTCCCATCTGCCTGCTCTGCCGGACCCATCGTCGAGCCACGTGTGTAGACAGCAGGCCGAGTACCCTTGTGAGCCAGCTGTGCCATGTTGGTCGGTCACCTTACCTGCTGGCACTGCCCCCTTCCTCCTCGCCAGGGAGCTCGTCATCAAATAATGGCCGGTGTGCCTGAGCTGAGCTGGAAGACCCCGTAGGGCTCTGGCCTGGTGAATCCTCCGCGTCCAGCTTCATGATCTCTTTTGGAATTGGCGTCCTGGTAGCGTCTGACTGCACTGGCAGGCCAGCGTCAACCTCGGCCTCTTGGTTCGGTGCCATGTTGAGCCCAGCCAGCGCAACAGGCGGGGTCAAGCTGGAGAACCCAGGGGCTCCATCGCCGCCGCCATCTCCAGTACTGCCACGTCGCAGGGGCTCAGCGCCACCTGCGCCGCCAGCCTCCTTCAGCTTCCTCAGAGCTCGCCTCATCCCCTCCAGCCGCATCTTCTCGACCACGACCATGCCTCTTGCGAGCTCCCGTATCGCTCTGCGGCCCATCTTCTCGTGCATGTCCTGCCACCCCGCGAGCTCCGCCGCCACTGTCTGCTGGGTGTACCTCAGCTCGCGGGAGAGGTTGTCCACCTCAGCCTGGCCGGCGCGCACCCTCCCCTCGCGCTCCTCGTTGAGCCGCTGGCGGGCGTCATCGAGGAGTCCTAGCGGCCATCGGGTGGAGCGCGAGAGGGACGAGTAGTTGCGCTCCACGGTGCGGCGCAAGGCATTGATCTGGTTGATGAGCCGCGGCGGGCGGGTGAGTGCTGTCAAGATGGCGTCGATGGTGGACTGCAAGGCCAGCTGCGAGGAATGAAATGCAGCGTAGGGACTGGCTGATGTAGGCGAGAGGGCCCGTACGTAGGTCTCGAGGGCGGTGAGATGCGCCGGCGGGAGGAAAGGTAGGGTAGACACAGCACGATGCAGGAGCACCGACGAATCGTATAGATCCAGGGCAGAATTGCCCACCACATTCGTCCTTCGCGCGACGCTCTTTGTCGAGTGGTTGACGCTGCGGACGTTCTCGCGGGCATGGTCGACAAACTGTTCGACCTCGCGCACATCCTCTAGAGGCTCCAGCTCCTCGCGGACCTTTTCCACACGGGTGTCGGCTTTGAGCTTGGTGCGCTGCTCCATCATGTCAGGCTGTAGATCCGGCACCAGGAAGAACTCCCACAGCATCTCGTGGGTCGCGAACGTCGGGTGAGCCAGCAGGATGCGCAGGAACCAGTCCATCTTGATCTGCAGGTCTTTAAGCACCGCCCTGCTAGGCTTGACGGGGATCTGGAACGGTGACCGCAAGCCGGCCAGAGACGGTATCCAAGAGGCCGGGTTCTCCATGCACAGAAGCTTCGCGAGGTGCTCGAAGTCTGTCAGCGAGCGCCTGCACGTCGTCACGGCATAACTGTGCTTGTCCACCGGCGCGCCAGATTTCAATACGAAGCGGATGCTGGCGTCCTCAACGAAATAGGACCGCACCACGGCCGTCGTGCGAGACTCGTTTCCTGGAGGCGCACCGAAAAGGACGAGGTCGTCAATCTTGTTGCGAACATCGTCATCTTTGGCGAGGTCCACGGCCGTCAGCCCGCGCAGTTCCTTGGCCGTGATATCGACCCTGGCATCTCCAAAGAAGGCCCGAACCACATCGAAGCGACCATATTTGCTGGCCACCATTAGGGGCGTGAACTTTCGGTCATTGACAGCGTTGACGTCTGCGTCGCATTTCTGCAGTACCCTCAGGCAGAGCTGCGCGTCGTTGATGATGTGGAGAAGGGTGTTGCCCTTCGCATCGATATGCTCGTCGAGATGAAGGGGCTGTCCATCGCCTTGACACTCGGTCGCGAGCTCGAGGGCCTGCTGCACCATCGTGTGGTACAGCGTATGATCATAGGAGCGGCATATCGCAAACAGCGGTGTCTGCCCGTTCTTATCCTGGAGGGTCCACGGCATCATCCTCCCATAGTTAACGATCAGAAAAGGCGCGTGGAACATGTAGTGGGCCACGCTGCGGCCCCATACATCCTGTTTGGCGAAATACAATCTCATCTTCTCTTCTGTGATGCCGGGCTCATTGTCCATGAAGTCCAACAGGATGCGAATCACCCTCTCGTCGCCAAGCTGAACAGCGGCGCTAAAGAGGGTCGTTTCTTCGTTATTGCCGTCCTCGAGGACGACGTCTGGCGGATAGTAGGACTTGAGGCCGAGCAAATATGTCAGAGCCTCTGGACGTTCATTTTGTACGGCCATCATGAGAATCGACTCGCCAAACGAGTCTTGGGTCTGGGCTAGTCGCTCGATCGACGTGTCACCCTCGATTCCGCTTCCAATGGTCCCAATGCTCCCAGACCGGGAGTGGAATGAGATCTCCGATCCGCTCGAGAGGCTTCGCACGTCCATGGCCACCTTTTTGATGCGTTTCAAGGGTGGGAACACGGATTCTGTTGTACCATCCAGGTCTTCATGTCTGTTGAAAGGGAAGACGTGGCTGAGGTCAGACCCCATGGAGAAGCGCTCAGAATTCGTCAAGACGGTGGAGGATCTCCTTGATCCGTTTGTGAAGCTCCAGTGACTGCTGCTCATGGATGCCCGCCGACTCGATCGCGCCGACGACAGAGCAGCAGCTTCCTCCTCATTGACCGCGTCGTCAACGGCATTCCCACTGGGTTCCATGATCTTTTGCAAGATTTCGAGGTCGCCCTGAGCTGTCGCATCCCAGAGAACTTTGTTCCGGTGGCTCGCCCTGCGCAGGCCCGTCGAGTCGCGATCTAGGTAGACGAGCACAGCTTCGAACGTGCTCAAGGCGTATCCCATCTCGCCGCTGTCGACGTCTTCCACGAAGATGAAATGGCGCATGTACAAGAACCGTGCCTGCAGATGCTTAATCTGTGCCCTGATCACAACAAAGAGAAGGAGTGACACCAACGTGTCCGCGTTGATGGTGAGGATCGTCTTTTCTGCAGAAGGCGTCACTGGACGGTTCTCTGGTATTGGTGGTGCTTCTCCGAGCTGCGTCAGGGACTTCATGGTCGATAGAAGGATGTCCATCATCTCCTGTGGGCTTCCAGCATTTGTAATCTTTTTGAACTCGTCAATGGCCCTCGCCAGCCTGGAGATAAGCTCCTGCTTTCCTCGGTGGCCGCCCTCGATAAAGATACCCAGCTGCGAAACGTCAATGAAATCCATCTGTCGGATCTTGGCCTCGAGCTCCAGATCCTCGGGCCTCTTGAGGGCAGCCAGCCTGGGGAACAGCATGTTGTGCACGTTCTCCGTGACATAGCGCTCGATCAACCGCTCTACCACCGGCCCCGTCAGCTCCGTCGTTGCGCCCAGAAGTGATAGCTGCTGTTTGTCGACACTCTGGAAGAGATCGATTGCATTTGTCACGGCCGTCTCGAGCGAGACTCGGAAAACCTCTTCGTCGTCTTCGGCATAGAATGGCTCCAGAAACTTCTGCGCCCTCTGGCCGTGAGGAGGCGGTTTTGAAACCTGTGACATGCTGTTCGACCTAGCGTTCCTGGTGGCTGCAGTAATGGGTCCCTCCGGTGTAGGGTCTGGAATGTGTGATGCTGATGGAGGCGGTGGTAATGGACGCTCTATGACCAACGTAAACTCGCGGAACAGCTTCTCGAGCCCGGCCTGCATCTGTCTCGCGATGATTGGGAAGTGGTTGAGCAGGTCGTGGAAGCTCTTGATCTCCTTCTTTCTGGGGACCATGGAGGCGTCGCTGGTCTCGGACTGTGGTGATGCACCGTTCTGTTGTAATGCCCCGGCCCTCCTCGTCCCCTCGACGAGCACTGCGGGCGTGATCTTGATTTCCTCCCATGATCCCACCAGCGGTCGCGAGATGTAGTATACCAGCCACCCTCTAGGCTCTAGCGTGTCTGAGTACCAAATCGCGTCCCCGAGGAGGTTGGCAGAGGCCAGCGTCTTGAAGCCTGGCGCATACTGGCGTTAGCTCGAGACATCAAACCACCCAACATGACGACCTTGTAGATGAGCGTACCTTTGTTCGTATAGACCACGTTGTCCTTGATTACAACATTCCTCCCATTAATAGTATTATACTGCTTCGCCTTGCCCCTCATCTCGCGCAGGTTCGGCATCGAGTCCTTCCCTCCACCGGCCGGGCCATTCCCGTTGGCGCCTCCCACCGGCCTGGTCGGGTCTGGAATGCGCAGGACATGGCTGGCGAGGAAGTCGTCTGTAGATACGGTCTCGGCAATGCTGGAGCCAGGGTTGGCCTCGGCCTCATGCGAGGTGAGGAGGACATCGGTGGTGGGAACCAGGAGGACGTGGTACTGGACCGGGCTGCACTGCGACGGGATGGGGCTCTTGAAGAAGGCAGCGAGGAAGGGGTTTAGGGGTTGCATTCATTCGACTGGTGACCTGCGACAGCCTGTCGGCCGCCCCCTCTTTGCATCAATGGGTGGGCTGGGTTGGGTGAGCTGGTGCGCACGCTGGGGGGTGGTGGTACTGATGAGGTTGGAAATCGAGCTGATGTCACCAGCAAAGGGTACTGCTATTGCTGCGCATGGGCTGGGAGTACAAGGTTGCTTGCTGGATGGGAGAGGGGGAGAAGACAGTTGCTGAGTACAATGCAGTATGC
The DNA here is from genome assembly GCA_014851275.1 of Cryphonectria japonica. Taxonomy (NCBI): domain Eukaryota; kingdom Fungi; phylum Ascomycota; class Sordariomycetes; order Diaporthales; family Cryphonectriaceae; genus Cryphonectria; species Cryphonectria japonica. The sequence goes on along the minus strand of JACWTT010000001.1, from coordinate 2,637,047 downwards.
TCAGTAGCTGGAAAGGCAGTAAGAAGGTGCAGAAAGGTAGCTGACAACGTTGTGGTCAGGAAAGAGATGTGTGCAGAAGGGATGTGCTGTAGTCTTCCCAGGTGGCAGGTTAAGCTGGATGGATGTCTTAGCACACTCAGGAGAGCTCAGCGCCATCCGTCTAGCGAGTTGTGACTTCATCCAATCAGTGGGCCTGGCCCAGCCTTGAGCTGGGGCAGGGGCTGTGGGGGAACCCGCAGAGCGGCCTGTGGGTCCAGGTCCATCTGCGTCTGCCTTTCACATGCTTCTCCGGTACTTACTTTTTCAACCTTTATCTTTCTCTTTGTTCAACTGATGAACAGTATGTACTGTCCCTCATGCGGATTCTGTGGATTTGACATGGAACAGCTGCATCATCATTTAGGCTATAGCCATGGCGACCAAAGATTTCCCCAAGCCTGAGTCAGTCAGACAGACACATCCTTGGCAACATTCATCCCATCAACAAATCAGAGAGCATCTTGCAAATGAAACATCCCATCCGATCATGGTGTCAGTCACATACTAAACATGAGATGCTGTATACTGTACTTCTCTCATTATATCTTTTGAGACTACAATATGACACATCATGGTATAGCTCCTGCTTACCAGACCTCCAGATGGTCCAGACATCCTTTCCACCTTTGAGTGGCCTTGTTGTTGGTAGAAAAGCACTGTGCATGTGACACATTGTTGGTGTGTTGGAGGCCAGTGTTCCTCAAGTCCTATAGATGTGAAAGTAGAACATGTACATAGAGAGAATATAGATGGTAGCAGGACCCGACAGTTTCACAAAGAATACTATAAGAACCCAGTCCACCTCGCAGGTCATCTCTGAACACCCTGCATCATGTTTTGGTAGATGTGGTGTGGGCGCTGAGGGCTGGCAAGGCAGGTAAGCCCGGGTGAACATACTGGGAACCCATATCCTCATTTGCAGAACAGCTATGGGATAACAAGGACAAGAGAGCTAGAGTGATTGAGGTGGAGCCGGAGAAATAGTGTTGATATTGTCTGATTTGAAATCATGTCGACAGTCTGCAACTTACTCTAGTGTTCAACAGCGTCCATCGCACACACAGTATCATAACGATATGGCCCTCTTATCATTCTTTCTTTGATGAGACAGGTGGGTGGCAATGAGTGATTGCAGATATGCCATGTTCTTGCTGCTCACACTTTGAGAGATGGAGACTAGATGGAAATCCGCCCGAGGCAGAATAAAAACTAAAACTCCATACTCCGTCTCCAAGAACAGAAAAAAATGAAAAAGAACAGATACGAATACGTTGGTGATATCATGAACAATGCTCAAACATTCCAAACTCCAGTGACCCTTGGAAAGCAACCCAGTTACACAAGCTCATGTCAACAAAGCCCCCCACCTCTAAGTATCGACACAGGATGGAATGATAGCCATCACACAACTTGCTGGCCACTGGGTTGCATCAAACAACCCATGTCATATGCCAATACCCAACGATCCGCACAAGTTTGCCTGGCTCTGCAGGGAGAAAGGAGCACTAGGTGCTTTGTGAAAAACTGAGTCGGATCAGTGTGACTGCCGAAAAGAGTTCGCAAAACCTCCCAGCTTTACATAGAGCGAGGCCAGCAGCCAAAAGCCATAACGCATGCCCAAGTAATACTGCTATTGCCGTGATGATGGCGACATAACGAGCATTGTCGGTCGTCGGTTATGCCACAGATCCGAGGTCCGGAAGATGGCCATGCGTGATGTGAACCCCCCGATATTCTATCGTTGTTGTCCCCCATGGTGCTCGCCGCGGGAATTGCTGTCGCCAGCTCTCGAGGCGGGATCACCATCTTTACTCTGGAGTTCAATCAGCCGAGGGCCCTCCCTAGACTCCCGGAGCATCCTGGACCTCTCATCCGAATCGCTCTCCTCGTCTAGCAGGTCGCCGCCCTGCGTGTCGAACTCTGGCGGCTCGATCCAATCCCTCGGCACGATACAAGGGAGAGCCACCCCGATGCTTGCGGCCCTGTTCAGCCACCCGGGCCCGCTCCGGCCCGTCAACTTTTGGCAGAGGTACGCCGTGAAATGGTTGCAGTTCTTTGTCAGAATGTTGTATGACGTGCCCTGGAACTCGTTGGAAACGTCGTGGATGATCGCATCGATCTCGTTTTGCGGAGACAGCGTGAAGCCATGTAATATCTCTTGCTTGAATGTAGCGCCGGGCGGGAGGGTCCTGGGTCTCGTCCAGTACACGCCAGTCACCCCAGGTTTGTCGTGCCCGCCGTATGCGTATTCTCTGCCGTTGATGACGACACCGGAGTGGAGGAGGGACGATCCTACAGTCCATAGTAGCGACGCGAATCTGCCGGGCTAGAGGTTGTTAGCTGGGGTTGAGACGCGTGTTCTGATGATGGGGGGATAGAGTGCATACTGGCATGAGATCATACACATTGATGATGATCTCGGTCTTCTGTAGGGACATGGTCGACCTGTGGGACCTGGCCGACTTCGACGATGCCTTCTTTGGTGCCATGGTCGATGCTCTGTGGAGTACGACTCTCTTGTCAGGGCGATGTGGTTTGTGAAAGTTGGGAGGAAGGTCGCAAGAGGACGGAGGAAGGTCGAAGTTCAGGTCCAAAGGCCCGTGTGTGGGTGATATCGATCTCCGTCACCAGCCTCAGCTTGTCACTTGGCCGTGCAAAGCCGCACGCGCTAGAACAGAGAGAGTGGAAGGAAAGGAGGCCTTGGGAAGAGGTAGCTGAAACAATTGAGAGGTTTCTATGGGACTGAAACAAAGCCCTTCACTCGAAACTTGCGACCACATGCGCAGGCCAGGCGTGGTCGTCAGTGAGGTGTGGTGGGTTGGTCGAGATGGCGGCCCAACTTGCAAGCCTCTAAGGGAAGGGAAGAGAGAGGGGAAACGGAATTTGGATTGGACTCAACCTCGACGTTGGCACTTCCCATTCCGGTGCTCCTAGCATGCTGGGTTGGGTCCTTTTACTTCAGCGAGCGAGCGAGCGTTGGCCTTGGGTGACTTGGCCGAGCTTATCAGCCATGCTCATCAGAGATGACCCCTGCTTGCTGACAGCATCCCCAAACGAGGCGTCAACCCAAGGCGTCACCACGGAGCGTCATCCAGGGCATTGGCTCCTAAGGCTGACTGGCTTTGGGGCAGTCGGAACAAGGACCCCTGGGATCCCCTTTGGGTCCCTCCCCCACCTGTTTCATGCGGGGAAAGCACTCTGGTACCGGAGGCTTAGTTTATCCTGTTCCCGTTAGACGGAGCAGAGGATGGGAGACGCTGTACTGCCACTGCCACTATAGCACTACAGCGTTGTAGTGCGCTGTAGCACTAGTCAGTGGTATGCTGTACTGTGGTGCGTGGTTGCGTGTGTGCGTCCTGGCCCGTGCCTCCTCGCTGGGCAGAGCTGCGGCTCCGTCATTCCAGTTGCTGGTCTGCCCCACGCTACCGCCTTGGAAGCAAGCTGCAAAATTTTAGAGCTTGGTGGGAGGAATTCACAACTTCTCTCCCCAATCCATTCCAAAACCCAACCCAACCCCGCCATCCTATTTTCACATCCTTCCCTTTGCCACGCGAGACGAGGGCATTCGTGAGGAATCAAACACATATTCCAGCGATACTCTCGACGAAAAGTCGCAGACTTTCCCGTCAGCTACAATTTCGCAGTCGAAATAAAGCTGACGTTGGGCTGGAAACAGCCCTTCAAGGTCGCGACCACGTCCTCGCTTCTGCATCCCCCGCTCTACTTCTCTTCTTCTGCCTCTCGCGCCTTTTCTTCACCCGCAGCTAGCTCTGCCTTTCAATCACACCGCGTGCTTAGCTGCACGTTTCTCTACCTCTCCACTCGTCCCTATTCCAAGAAGAAGAAAATGCCTCCCAAGAAGCAGGTAGAGGCGGAGAAGATTCTCCTGGGCCGTCCCGGCAACAGCTTGAAGAGTGGAATCGTAAGCTTCTCGAAACCCTTGCCGGCCCAAACACCCGACCTCACGCATGTACAGGCCGCCCTCTGACTCTCTCTTTCAGGTCGGCCTTGCAAACGTCGGAAAATCCACCCTCTTCCAGGCGATTACCAAGTGCCACCTGGGTAACCCGGCCAACTTCCCCTACGCCACAATTGACCCCGAAGAGGCCCGCGTTATCGTCCCCGACGAGCGATATGACTGGTTGTGCGACAAGTTCAAGCCCAAGTCTCGGGTTCCCGCCAACTTGACCGTCTACGATATTGCAGGTCTGACCCGCGGTGCCTCTACCGGTGCCGGTTTGGGTAACGCCTTCTTGTCCCACATTCGTGCTGTCGATGCCGTCTTCCAGGTCGTGCGCTGCTTCGACGATGCCGAGATCATCCACGTTGAGGGTGACGTGAACCCCACTCGTGACTTGGATATCATCGCCGAGGAGTTGAGGCTCAAGGACATTGAGTTCGTGGAGAAGGCCCTTGAGAACCAGAAGAAGAAGACCCGACAGGGTGGCCAGAGTCTGGAGCAGAAGAAGGCAAGAGAGGAGGAGGCGACGATAGAACGAATTCTCCAGTGGCTCAAGGACGGCAAGGACGTCAGGCATGGCAACTGGAGCCCCAAGGAGGTAAGCCGACCTTTCGTGTTTCTATGCTCAATCTTTCCCTGCAACCGATTCTTACGTGCAATCGGTTATCCCGAACACAATCAATCTTCATGATGACAAAAGGCCATAGTGCCTGATCTAATCCCAGCTCGTCGAATGCCTCACCAAACAACGCAGAGTGCATACTGAGATAAAACCTCGTCTGACTTTCCAACCCTCAATTTATTTCCATGTTTTCAGCCTCACTGCGCTTGGGCACGGTTTGCTAACGTCATCGTCAGGTCGAGGTCATCAACCCACTTTTCCTGCTTACTGCCAAGCCCGTCGTCTTCCTCGTCAACTTGTCGGAGAAGGACTACATCCGCAAGAAGAACAAGCACCTGCCCAAGATTGCCGAGTGGTGCAAGGAGCACGCACCTGGCGACCCGATCATCCCCATCTCGGTGTGTCTCGAGGAGCGCTTGTCTCAGTTTGAGAATGATGACCAGGTGAAGGAGGAGTGCAAGAACATTGGCGCCGACTCGGCACTACCAAAGGTTATTGTTCAGATGCGCAAGGTTCTCAACCTGGGCAGCTTCTTCACAGTTGGGCCTGATGAGGTGCGGCAATGGACCATCCGCAACGGCACAAAAGCCCCTCAAGCAGCGGGTGTCATCCACGGTGACTTTGAGAAGACCTTCATCCAGGCCATCGTTTACAACTTCACGACTCTGAAGGAGGTTGGAGACGAGGCAGAGGTGAAGGCGAAGGGTAAGATGATGACCAAGGGCAAGGACTACGTCGTACAAGACGGAGATATGTGAGTGATGAGATGTTCCCAACCCCTCTGTTCTTCAACAAGAGCGACTGCTGACATTTGTGCTATAGCTTGCTTATCAAAGCTGGTGCTGCAAAGGGCTAGAGTGGCTACCGAGAGCGATACTTCGGAAGACGATCCAGTGGTCGTCGAGGTTGACCTGGTCATAGTAACCGCAATAGAAAAAGCGCTGACCTTGTCTGAGCTCTCGATTCTTCCTGGGCAATATTTGGGCCCCAACTCCCTATGACTTCCTCGTGCCCTATGTGTGTAGTAAAACATCGTATTGGACTGACTACCTGTTCATACATGAAGACAGGAAGCGAATCGATGAGCGAATTCGACTTTTGAAGTCTCTGCATAACACACCCACCAAGGACCATTAGATACCATCGAAATTAAGACGTCCCCGTTTAAATCATATTGACTAAGATCAGGACTTATCCTCATACTGGTCACTCGTTATCGCTCATCCTACTGCCTTTCGAAAGATCCCTCGATGACCCATTTTGATTTCTTGGTATGTCAGGGACGAAACCCAAGATATTGAACAGAGGGGCAGTAGCGAGCGCATTGGCCAGACAAAAAGCAAATCTAAGCAGCTGAAAAATGCTCTGTATAAACCATATCAATGTTTCTTCTTTCTATTTTCCCTTCTTTCCCAGTGTCATCCAACCTCGGTGGCTCTTTCTTCCACAGACAGCCTGGCTCTATAGTCACGGGAAGCTGCTGCTGCCCCCGTCCTCAGCTAGTGAGTCCGATGCCTGAACCTTCAGCAATTCCCAACTTTTCATCTATCCTCATTCTTTGTGTTGAACACTCGAGCAGAAATTTACAATGCCATGAAAAGAAAGTGAGATTAATGTCAGGTTGTGTTAGGGGTTTAGTACTGCGCAGGCATCAACCACCAGGCGCTGCCTAGCTCCAACGACAACAACACATACAGTACATCGAAAAACAGATGAAAAAAGAAGCGAAAGCATCGTGCCTCGCACGCGTCTACAGGAACCAGGCCCGTCTGCCACCCTCACCAATACCCCTTCGCGTTTTGCCCTCACACCCCGCGTCAACCAAACCTCAAGCAACTTACGTGCCTTCCTCATCTGCACTCCTCTCAGCCAGACGTCTAGCAAACGACTCAAGTCTTTTCATCCTTCTTTGCAATCTATCCTCTCAAGAAAAAAATGTCGAACGAGACTCCCAAATACCCAGGCATGGGCCTGCCCATTCAACACTGGGCCCCATACGTGCAGTACCCCTCCGAAGCCCCGTCGCACCTGGTCGCTGGTGGTAGCATCAACCTAAACTCGTTTTCGGAGGTGCTCCCCGTGCGCGAGGTAGCCATGATGGCGATCATGGACCAACTGACGGACAAGCCCGAGTGGCACCGCAAGGTGTTTCACAAGGCCATCGTGAGCAGATGGCGGAAGGATGCACTGGCTGTCCCGGACAGCGAGTGGATGAAGATTGCCGCTGCGCCAGGAAGCAAATGGGGTCCCCCCATTATGAGGGTGAGCGAAATCTGGGAGGGTGGGTGCAAGGATGGCCCAGGTGGTGTTGATGGATGGGAGATCATTGACGCCAGGACCTTTGATCGCGTGAGTCCTCTTCTTCCTTCCTGGGAGAAATGAAAATTCGAACACGAACAGCTGCTTACTAACCTGTGCACAGTGCATCATGGAGCTGCAAACCAAGGCACGGTACTATGAGAAGACAGGCTTGATCCCGACCCTGGATGCCTCTGCTGCGGTGGTCAAGTCGGACGTCGCAATCACAGAGAACCTCCGTGATGCCCTCAGGAAGGCCATCAAGAAGCTCAAACATGACCAGGCGGAAAGCCCAGCGTGGCAACCCAATTCAGGAGATATGGTCCAAGACCTCGTTCACCCATCCATGTACCCACTCGTTTACGGTCAGACCAAGATGTTCAAAGATGAGGTTGTCGGTGTCTTTGACGCAGTCGACAAATGGGCTGGGAAAGGCGAGGTCCTCGACGAGGAGCCGCTGGAGCTAGACGGAGGACCGTTTCTCGATCTGGCATCCGACAAATACTGGTCGGAGACATATCAATGGCTCCCGTCCAATGTTATCTTCCAGAATGACGGCAGCGTCAAGTTGACGAGCTACATCAACAATCTGCACCCGACGAAGTATCCAGAGATTTACGCTGCGGTCGAGCAGATGATCGAGGCAGCGATTCCTGCGTGGGATCAGTGCCTTCTGGCGTGCGAAGCCGGCAGACTCCAGGGCCCTGGGCTTTGTACTTCGCGCTTCGCGCCCCCGCGTGAGTTCATAATCTATGACATGAGCTCTCCCTGGTCTCCGTATGACCCCGCCGGAGTAGCTGATGCAGAACTTGATCTCAGTACGGTAGGTAACTTGTACGGCTGGGTCGAGGACGAGGCTGAGCGCAAATGGATGATTCTGCGGAAGCCTGTATTTTATAGGCCGTGTTGGGGCTCGGATGTTCATTACAATCCATACATCACAGAACTAGGTCTGCAGAAGACCAGGGGTGGTTTATTCCAGGAGTTTAAGGCCTCGGGCCTACAGGTCATCGTCAAGATAACCTCGATCGAGCTTACACCCGACAAGCCTGAATTCTCGGTGGGAGACTGGCATGTGAGTCAAGGCGAGGGAGGGCGTTTCGTGATGTGTAGCCTCGACCATGATGCTGATCAAGGATGTTGACTTTCAGGTCGAGGGCTTGCTGAACGAGAAAATCTGCGCCACCGCTCTGTTGTGTGTGGACAGTGACAACATTACCGAATCAAGTCTTGACTTCCGCATGCAAGTGTGTGAATGGCAGGATCGTCTTGAGGCAAACATTGAAGGGGACGAGGTCGACGAGGACATTAAACGCTGGTTGGAGTGTGTATACGGAATCAATCTCGCAGATGGAGAGGGCACTTGCCTCCAAAATTACGGCCGCGTCTCGATCCGCGAAGGACGTCTTCTTGCCTTTCCCAACATCTTGTGAGTGCTGCCACGACCCAGATCTTTCGAATGTATGGTCCACCAGGAAGCTCCTACTGACCTTGGCTCAATTTTTTCCCCAGCCAACATCGCGTCCTCCCCTTCAAGCTCGTTGACCCGACCAAGCCCGGCCATCGGCGCTTCATTGCTCTTTGGCTCGTGGACCCGTACGAGCGCATCATCTCGACGGCGAATGTGCCGCCCCAGCAGAGGGACTGGTGGGTCGAGTCTGCATTCGGCGGATCTTCAGAGGTGCAGAGGGAAGCGACAACCAAAATCCCCCTCGAGCTGCTGCAGCTGCTCTACGAGAATGGTGTCGAGCTGGACTTTAGCGGCAGCAGCATGGCGCCGAAATTGCCGCCGGAGGTGCTGGATCTGGTGCGTCAGGACTTTGAATTGGACTTGATGAGCCCAGAGGAGGCGGCTGAGCACCGCCGTGAACTCATGGAGGAGAGGGCGTCGCAGCTCAAGGAAGCGCAGAGCGACTGGCATCGTCCTATGTCCCTCCGTGTGTCGATGTAAAGGAGACGAGTTGAGTGGTACAGCCATGTACTTGTCGTCTCTTGTTGTTTTCGCTGGTGGGTGGAGCAGGGGTCTGTCTTGGGTGGGAGACGGTGAGTGGTGAGAGGCTACTTACCCTAGACCTGAGTTGTAGAAAACATTGCGTAACTTGAACTCAGGTTGCCACAGGTCGACAGAAAAGAGAGGCACCGCCCACGACACTGTGAGCCTTGAGCCCATGTTGATGACGCGGCCAAAACAAGGCCTGCTGCATGTGATAGTCCAATAAAAGTCCATTTCAAAGAATTGTCGATTTCTCAGAGGCCGGAACTGGCTCTACACTGTACAATATGAGTGTTCAAGGTCGTACTGCGCAGCCACTTCAACCGCCAATCGACTCCACGCTGACGACGCCACGCAAGCCCCATTCCCTGCTCAACAGAAAGATGTTTAGTGGAACAGCAACCAATTGAGCCGTCTTACACAGCACGCCTTACAAGTACCCTAAACAAGCAAGGGCTTATCCTTCTCCCATGTCATTATTCTCATTTTCCTTACCAACATATATTGACTTACACATTCATTACATCGATGTCCTCTTGCACCAATGCTCACTTCAACATTCATTCAATTGAAAATCACCCACCACTGGCAACTCTCCATTCATCTACTCTTGTGGGCTCGGTAAGGTTCACTTGTTGCTATGGACGAGAAGACCCCCCTCACGACAGCGACGCCTGGTGTGGTGCGTCCAGCGTCACGGCCGAGAAGACCACCGTCGCCGCTGGTCATCATGCTGGGCATTGCAGGCCTGGCAAGTCTGTACCACTTGATCAGCGGCCTGAGTCTGCAAGGCCAGCACGGCGGTCATCATCATCCGCATCACGGTCACCATCACCATCATCATCATCATCAGCCTGGGCCAGGATCTCCTTATGGCAAGTTTCCCCAGCTGGACGATCCATTCAGATTCCTGCCCTGTACCAACAGGACCTTGCCTCCTGCCCTGGATGACAAGGACCACTCGGCTTCCTGGGCGGAGCTGTTCGATCCTGAGCCTGACCACTGGAGCTGGACTGAGAAGACCTGGGCGTCTGTGGAGGATAGCAGTAGTATAAGGCCTGAGGATCCCTACGCTGGCCGTGGCATCTTCCTCTGTGGCTATCTCGACGTGCCGCTGGACTACCTCAACACCACCGAAACCCGCACCGCCAGGATTGCAGTCACCAAGCTGCAGGTCTCAGGGCTATCCCGCCTCGACAGATCTTCACCGCCAGGCTCTGGTGTCAAGAGCAAGAGGACGCTGCTGATCGAGCCCGGCGGCCCTGGCGGCAGTGGCACGGAGTACACCTGGAGGGCAGGCCAGGACAGGACGCTCAAATACACCAACGGCACCTTTGACGTGCTGGGCTGGGATCCCCGCGGGGTGAACGCGTCGCAGCCTGCCATCTCCTGCTATCCATACGACGCCGACAGAGACCGCTGGCACATGCTCACCGGCCTGTACCGAGAGGAGTCGGCGGATCCAGACACATTACTGCGGTGGGCTGACACGATGAACAATGCAACCTTTCATGCCTGTTGGAAGAAGTTTGGGGACCTCGGCCGCTTCATGACGACGGCGCTCGTGGCACGAGATCTCGACGAGATCAGGAAGGCCCTGGGCGAGGAGCAGCTGGACGGGTACTTTGTCAGCTACGGCACAGGGATCGGGCAGACATATGCCAACATGTTCCCTGACCGTGTTGGTCGGCTCATCCTCGACGGGACCGAGTATGTCCGTGACCACCGCCTCGTGGGCGGGTTTGGCTGGACAGCTCTTGACAACGTGACGAATGCCTGGCACGACGGCTTCCTCGGGGAGTGCGTCCATGCCGGGCCAGAGCACTGCTGGCTGGCAAAACCACATGGTGGCGAGCCAGTCACCCTCGAGAGCCTCGACCTCCGCATGCGGACACTGGTAGACTCGCTCATCACCCAGCCCGTGCTTGGCTACCGTGAGGAGAGCGGCCCTTCTCTGATCACATACCGCGGCCTGGTGCGCGCCATCTACTCGGCTCTCTACAACCCCGTGACCTGGCCGGCCCTGGCCCAGACGCTCTACGAGCTCGAGCAGGGAAACTCGACCCTCGCCACGAGCCTCGTGGAGAAGACCGACTGGCAATACGACCCGACACTCCCGCAGCCGCCCGCCCCGCGGCCGTCCAGCGACGAGCTCTCGCTCATGGTCATCTGCGCAGACAGCTACGACGCCCCGCTGCCGCCCGAGGGCCTCGCCTGGTGGTCCTCCCTGTGGGCCAACATGACGGCCAAGTCCTGGATCTCGGGCAATGCCCGCTTCTACGACGTCCTGCCCTGCCGCCACTTCACCACCTACTGGCCCGACGTGGCCGAGGTCTACCGCGGCGACCTGAACCACACCCTCGCCAACCCGGTCCTCCTCATCGCCGAGGTCTATGACCCGGCGACGCCGCTGCGCAACGGGCGGAGGCTGCTGCACGAGATGGGCGAGAATGCGCGGCTGATTGTTCATCATGGCTACGGGCACTCGGCGCCGCGGGACTCGTCTACCTGCACGGAATCGATATCGAGGGCGTACATACTCGAGGGCACGGTGCCGACGGAGCGGGAGACGGCTTGTCTTGCGGATCGGAAGCCGTACCTTCCGGCGCCGGGGAGTGATCCTACTGGCAGCGGCGCCGTTGTGGCGGGTGAGGGGCAGGGGCAGGGGCAGGGGGTTGATCCCGTGGAGGTTTGGAGGGGGCATGTTGAGAGTTTGGGGGGGTGGGCTCTTTGATTGTTGGGTTGATTGAAGGGGGTGGAGCTACAGTTGTTGTTGTTGTTGTTTCTTCTTTACCTAGACATCAAACTCAGCAACCGTAGGATACGAGATTGTAAATAAGTTATGCAGTCTTTCATAATGCCGGTCAATAACTCTTCTGCGTTTTGCAGACATGATGTAAGAGCAAAGTCCACTTCGTCATAGGGACAAGCCCTCATCCAACCAAGCCTGGCAAGCAACGAACCGAACCCTCCAGGAACAAAAAGCCGGCGGTTAAACAGTTTAGTATGCCGAAGACTCGTCAATTAGAGCATGTAATTAGGAAAGCCTAATCAACGGAAGGATTCGAGAGCAAACAAGGGCCAGAGCGTGCCCCTCCCTTCCCCCCCCCCCCCAGTCTGGCAAGCATTACTCAATTGATTAATGCCAGGTTCTGTGACTGGTTGAACCAAGGTTTCATGTCCACGCCCTGAAAACCCTGTAGAAAGCGACAGACAGCAATGGGCTTTCCCAGCCCGACCACGGGGTCAAGCTTCATTGGGTTGCGCCAGGGATGTCTTCGCTTAGACTACCTGACCCTGCTGGGGAGGGGTGTATAGGTCCAAAAAACGACAAAGGGACGAAATCCGCTTGAGTGGTTGGGGAGGAGGTTGGAAACTTGGAAATGCACAACAGAAACGCGACGTCATATTGCAGGCAAACACACACGCAACTTGTTTGACCAAACGCAAACCACCCATGTATAGTAGTGGTGGTAGTAGTACTTACTCCCAGTACAGCTTATTTGATTTCGTAGATAAGAAGGAAGGTCGCTTCTCGGGCTGGTTCCTCAAGTTGGCTTGTTCTCTTTGGTTTTTTTGTTTCTTGTCCTTCTCATCTTCATCACCTCTCGCTGTTCAATATCGAACGCATTACTCCTTATTGAAATCTCATATCTCCACGCAAACGGTCTCTTGCACCACGCATCACAATCCAAAATGCCTGAGGTCAGCGCCGTTCAGCAGCAGCAGCCCATGGAGATCCCCATGGAGTCTGGCGTCGTCACGCAGCAGCCTGTACGTTAAACAGCCATAATCTTCCTATTCCCTTTTTTCAATCTACATCTCCTCTTTCTTCCCCTCTCTCCCTCTCTCCATCCCTCTTCACTTCGTAACATCAACTGTACTTTGTGTATTTGTCTAACGAAATCTACAGTCGGCTGGTGCTGAGCCCCCAATGGACTCGGAAGTGAGCATGCGAGGTGGATGCGGCGAGTCTATTGACTGCTGCGGAATCACCGAGGGCTGTGGCTGCTGTTAAGTTATGAGGTTGAGGCCGCTCCCGCTGTCTCAATTTGGTGCCAGAGAGGGGATAAGAAGGCCGACCTCATTGACGGGCGATTTCCACCCTGGGAAGCTTTGGGGGCGAATGGCTTGACGGTTTCTAAAGGAGATTTGATGATTATCATGGGGTTTTATGTATATCAATCCAACAGCGAATGAACGAGTACATGAGAACTGAACTGCCCTGTTGTTGGCTACCAGGTTGTCATCATCACCATCGACGACGTTCACATGCTCTAATGCAACTAAGACGACGTTTCGAGTGCTACAAGTCTAGGGAATAAGGCTCTTCACTAGTGACTAGTTCACCTACGGTTTGTCGATCTCCCTCTTAAGCGCGTCTTGCGTAGGCTTGGCAAAAAGCTTGTCATGTACTTACTTATACTATGTCGTAAGGCTGACTTTCATCGGTCCCGGGCATGCCTTGCTTATATCATCTCGTCTCCAAGGGGCACATTCTGCCTGGCCAAACACTCAAACATTACATCCATTATGGCAGACTTCAGCTACGTAGAATCGGAGCATCTTTAATCTCTAAAGCTTTCTTTTATATGTATATATATGTATAATTATTATTTCATGTCAGATTCAGGATATTTGGCCTCAGTCAGGGTCCATCCGAGGTCTAGGCTCTGCTGGCCTGGCTGAGAAAGTATGGCTTATATTGAACACGAATCTGCAGTTCCATCCTCTCAAGCCTTTTTTTTTTAATTACAAAACAACACTTAATTCCGAAGAAGACCCGAGCATCAATGCTTTCTTCTGCTTTGAACGCCACAAGTACAACACATAAGCTCACAAGTGAATCTGAGCCAAGTCTAGATGAAATTAGTAAGTCCTCTTCCGTTGGACACACCCGACAGGGGGGCGCGGTGGGCTACAGCCTCGCGGGGAGAACGTTCAAGGCAAGTCGGGCTGAGATGCGAGGGGCGTTTGTTTCAGGTGCTCATTCCAAAGATCACAAGAATCAGCCAGCCCAATGACCACAGTTCTCCAATGAGATCTTCAGATGCACGGAACAAACGCCCCCCCCCCCACCTTTCCTTCTCTCTTTGAAAAGGATGGGAGTCTAGAACCAAGGCCTCGTATTCGCTGCCTCATGGTGCACCGGAAGGGGCGCGTGGACAGAACACCGCGAGGCCAGAATATTACGCCTCGCCCAACCAGGGATCACCGGGCACTCACTAGTGCAGCCATGTGGCAGAAGCCAGAGGCGCATCACATGGAAAGGCTATGGCCGGCAGTCATCTCTCATGACAAAAAGAAAGAAAAAAAGGAAAGTGCAGAAACGCGCTCCCCGCCTTGAGCCGGGAGTGTTTGTTTGGTTGATGACAAGGTGGCCGAGACAACGTGGAGCGGTAGATCCGAGGACAGCCGTGCCGAGGGGAATCTCGCCACGAAGACGTCGCAGATGAAAGAACGAAGGGGGGGGAAATTGTAATACCATGACTTGATGGGCATCGCATGTCGAGACGAGGGTCATTTCCTCTTGGCCTGGTCGTTATCGTTATTGTTGTTGTCTCTGTGTTCAGGTTGAAGAAACTCGAGTCGGCAACGAGGCTGATGCCATGTATGGGACCTCCCTGCTCGCACATCTAGGAGCTGATTTCAGAATCATTCAGTACATCCAAGAAGAGTATGGTGGGATTCATTCACACCCAAAAAAGAATTGGTGTCTGTATAGGAAGAGGCTTGTGTCAAATGCAAATTGTCTTCCGCTCCATCATCTGCAAGAGTTCATATTCATAGCTCGCCCACATGAAGGGACCAATCCCCTTGTAATCATTCTCATCTGTTGGCTCCGAGGTGTAGTACTAGTGTCATTGCTTATTAGAATTTGTGAAACCACAGAAGAAAAAAAGCAACACCAACAAGAAGGGAGACATGGATGAAGACAGAATGTTCCACGGGCTCACCTGGAAAGTAGCGTTGCTGCCCAGGCTCCCAACCTCGACAGTGTCCTCCCAGTCCAGCGTGCCGATATCGTCCGCGTCCCCCACAACCCACTTCGCCACCATCATCTCGTACGCTTTCTCCGCGGCGCCAAGATAGGGATGTGCGTCCAGAACCCCCAGCCTGACGCCCTGCAAGAGCCCGCTGGCAAACATGGCGGTGGCGCTGGACTCGATGTAGTTACCCTCCACGCCGACGTACTCCTCATCCATGACCAGCCACCACCCCCGAGACGAGGGATCCTGCGCGCGGATCAGGCCCTCCGCGAGGCGCTGGAGAAGGCCGGCCAGCCTTGCGAAGCCAGAGTGGGCCCGCGGCATCACCTCGAGGGTCTCGAGCAGCGAGGTCAAGAACCACCCGTCCGCGCGGCCCCAGACCAGCGGCGAGGCGCCCGTGACTGGGTCTGCCCACACGGCCCTCCTGCTCTCGTCATAGCCGTGCTTGAGCAGCCTCGAGGTGGCGTTGTGGCCGCAGTGTCTCTGGTACAGGTCGTACTGGAGCGTGATGTCATCCCAGGCTGACGTGTTGTCCTTGTCGAAGAGGGAGGTGTGTCTCGCGTAGAACGAGTCGCCCATAAAGATGCCGTCGCCCCACATCTGGTCTGGATAGGTCGGGCTGCGGTGCCAGAACCCGCCCTCCAGGTTGCGCGGGTGGGTGTGAAGCATGGCTCGGATGCCGTCGGCTGCGAGCTTGTATTTTGCCTCGCCTGTTCTTTCGTACCAGTAGAGAAGGTTCATGCCGAAACGGTATTGGTCAAGTGAATAGTCTGGTAGTTGTGCATCAGAAGATCATCAAATTCACTTGTGGAATTGTGTTCAATCCTGGAAGCAAAAGTAATAGAAAAACAGGAAGCAGAAGAAGAAGAAGAGAAGGGTAAAGGGTTACTTGCAGCTATAGTTGTATCCTGTGATAGTGCCGTTGTCCTGAACAATAGACATCTGACCTTCGTAGAAGTCCACCAGCGTCTGGTTCTGGGTAAGTGAAATAGCCCTCTCCAAACCTTTGTAAACGACGGCGGTTCCGTAGTCGAAGCCTTTGGTTACGCCATGTCTGATTTGAGAGTCTGCCATCCAGGCAAGGTATGAAGGGGTTGTTGAGTTGGCATCCCGGCTGTATAGTTTCGTTTCTTTAGCCGTAGCAGTCACAATACCAAACACCAAAGTCAGAATGTTGGTGAGACATCTCATCCTGAATACTGGTCACGACGAAGACAATAAGACGCAATCCACTGGGAAGGGCGGCCGTAACGGAACCAGCAGAGAGACAGAAAATCCCAGAGCAAGAGGCGAATTGCTGATCTTTAGAAGGTGGAGCAAAGTGCAGATCCGACATCCAGGTTGCTTGATTGTGACGGCCTGTTGGGGATCAAGACAAGCCGATAGGTGTCCCAGGGATGCAAATAAGAGGTACGGGCCCTCCCGTTGGCCTCCAATATTGTCTTGATGCGTTCTATGTTGCAGGTTCGGGTAATTACGAGTTCTCCAAATGGACTGCATATCGGACAAATTCCTGTTGTCCCATTTCCATCAATAGAAGAAGACTACGCTGTCTTCTCTACCGAGTAATTAAACACAATGATAACCAAGGGACAATATTATCATCACGATTGGGCCTACTGCTGTTTTCACAATCGCGTTTATAACTCCGGCCCACTCAAATAGATCATGTGAGAACAGCAAGAGGCATTAGATAGAGTAGCAAATGATTTTATGCATATCATGACGGACCTACGTACATATTTTCAATAGCTATAGCGTCTATAGCACAAGAGCACAATAATAAAGAGGAAAAGAGGTCCAACAATTTGGCACAAGCATTAGTACTTAATCGAATGTCACTGTTTTTTGTTTTTTTTTCGTCGCAAGATATTACCAGCGCATGAACTGAACATGATCAATCACTGCCAATGTGCACGGCAGTTATAGGGTCGACCGACATGAGGAGGGCATGCGTGAACATTGCAGCAAGCCTCGAAGTTACAAGGCCTCCGAGGTGAACAATGGCAGGGCCTTCCATCATCAGGTCCGAAGAAACCGTCAGCGAAAGAACAGTCGAAAAAATCCCAGAATATGCCTTGAGCTCGGGAGTGAGTCAAACAAAGAAAGAGAAGAACGATAAGCGATTGCCAACATCATCACACTGCCCGGTTGCGACGACACCTACTCATCAACGTCGAAAAATGGGGTGTTACCCGAGAAATACATATCAACTGGTACAAGTCTCGGCAGAAGTGGGTATGGGTACTGTCACTTGCTTACACCGGCAGTCTTGCCAACAACGAATGCCCTGTCTAACGTTGCACAGTGGGGCTTTCCTTTTTATTTTTATTGTTTCCTTGCGGCGTAGAAGGCGGCGCAGAAGGGAAGAGCCTCCTTGTTGACAAGATGGTCCTCCTGCAGCCCCCTGCGCTTACAAGAGAGTGTAACCCCAGGTCACCGAGGTGGACTATCTCTTCTCCTTTTTCTTCTTTTTCTTCTTCTTCTTCTTTTCTCCTTCTTCTTGCGCCTTCTTTGATGGGATACAATGTACATACATATTAGTCATATCATTAGGCTGCCAAAATGGCTTGCCCACAACTCTGTCTCAGCCTGCGCATGGCTGGAGGATATGTCCGAAGGATCAGCTTGCGGTGGCACCGGCACATGGCTGAGCGGATCCGTCATGATAGTCCCTTCACATGACACCCTGACCTTGCCCGATGTTTCTGACGGGTGGAAGAAGAGAAATAGAAAGAAAAAAGAATGTTGAGTATTATGTCTGCCTCTGATGTCATCTCTGTGTGCCTGCCGGGGGCGAGGCGAGGTAAGGCTTCGTCGGCCTCTTGGGATATAAAACCAGATGTTCACCATGGTTCGATCATGTCTGTTGTTCCATTGCCGGCTCACAAACGCTCAAGCTTAAGACTTTCTTCTATCATTTGGACTTTAAGTTTTCCCACTTGTTTTTTCTTTTTGTTTTTTGGGGGGTTTATATTCAACGAGGAAAAGACCCTCTCCAAGGACATGACCTGGAGTACACCACACATACACTAAATCCTAAATGAAGTACAGGATATGCAACCGCATGATATAAGCCCTCAACCTTGTACAACACCCACCGAACTGACCACTCTACTCCGACGCCCACGGCTACCACCAAGAGCCGCAGCAGGGACATTCATCACCATGGCGCATGCAGCAGACCCTACCATGGACCTCAGGTCGACCGACAGGCAGCAATACCAAGCACAACAACAACTACCCCCGACCCCCTTGGCCCACCCTCTCGGCCCCGTCACAACCGACTACTCCTGGACCCCACCGGCCGGCCTCCCGATGCGAGACGTCGACCACGAGTTCCTGCTCATCTTCCGGCGCGCCGTCGGCATCAACAGCGACCGCGCGCTGGCCTGCGACAGCACTGAGAACCTGGAAAAGGGCCGGCTGCGCGCGGTGGGCATCTACCGCTCCATCATCCGCAACCAGCGGCGGCGGCGGTTCGCGCACCACGTCTTCGGCGTCATGCTGTACGCCTGCCACTTCCTGCAGATCATCCTGGCCGCCATCCTCACGGCCCTGGGGCCCAACGCCAAGGAGCACGAGATTGTCATCACCGTCCTGGGCGCCACCAACACCGTCACCGCCGGGGTCCTGGCCGTGCTCAAGGGCTCCGGCGCCATCGAGCGCCTTGCCAAGGACGAGGTCGAGTTCAAGAAGCTGCAGGACTGGATCGAGGAGACCGAGTCGCTGGTCTCGGTCGGGATCATCGGGCGGGACAGGAAGGAGGTCGGCGTGCTGGTCGAGGTGGCCTTCAAGAAGTACAACGCCTGCTTCGGCCGCGCGTACGAGCTCATGGCGTCCTCCGATTTCGTCGGGAGCCCGAGCACCATAGCCAAGGACCCGAGGCTAGTAAGGAGGTGAGGGGGATTGATTTTGAGGGTTGGACTTTGAGGGTTTGCGTTTCTCTTCTTCCGTTCTCCTTCTGCTTTCTTCTGTTTTCCTTCTTCTTGATTGTGAGATATCCTTTGAGCAAGTCTTGTTTCTTGAGTTTACTTTTCGGTTGTTCTCGTTTTGTTCTTGTCTAAGAGTCAGATCTTTTGGGGAGCAATCTCCGTGTGCATATGATAGAGCTAGGCTGCGATGCAGGTTCTTTTTGGTCATGCTAATATTCTCTGCACAGTTAGTTATATATGGAGTATTGTATATATTATAGTTTTCTGTTGTATATGTGCTCTATTTTGACTCTCCTTGTATGACTGTTCGCTTGATGAGGTAAGCAGAATAAAACTATCATGAGCTTCATGGCTGTCCATCCCCCCCTTCTCACCCCAACCAATAAAGAATTGACCTTCCCTATCCGACCAATCGTCTTACACCAATTCACTGCGAACCCGCTTTTTATGCATAAGACAGCAATCCCGACTCTCTCCCTTTTCCTATTTCCTACCCCTTTCACAATCCATCCAGTATGTAGTGAACCTGAAGAGAAGTAAAGAGAATCGAGCCCAGTCAGGCCAGGATCGCTTTATGTTTTGCATTCTCTTCTCTTCGTCCCTCGGAAGTCAGTGATCATACCTCTTTGACAAAAGTCGCCACCGCTCTACCTGGATGCATTGTGTCCTCCAGCACTTCGAGAGCTTGAGATTTGCCACGCTGCGCCGTAGCTTATTCGACCTACTCCCCTTTGCGACGGCGTATGTCACGTTAAGATCCTGCAAGGTAGCTTAAGCAGTGAACCCACTCGGTCCCATTAAAAACACGCTCTCTATTCACGCTCGAACATTCTCAAAACACATAGAAGTGATGAACGGAGTCCAGAAAAAGGAAAAAGAAGATATATTTCCAGGAGGGTAAACGACGACCAGCCGCGCGGCCGACAGATAGAAGCGTAGAGAGGTGTGGATAGGTTCACACCCATAGCCAAGTAATATACAATTTGCAGAATGCCAGGGCAGTGCAGTCCAAGGCTCAGCCCGAGGCTGCCATAAGAAATAACAGATAGCCAACCCATCCGCCTCGCTCAAAGTTCATCCAGATGAATGATTTCTTTCCCTTCCCCATCCTGTCTTGAACAAAGAAAAATGATAGGTAATAAAAGACATGTAAACCGCCCAACTTTCCTCGCCTTTTCTCCTTCGTTTTCCACACACAAAGTAAATAGGACAACAAAAAAAAAAAAAAAGGAAAATCACATCCCTAGGTCAATGGAAGCGAAACAAGAACGCTGATGAAAGTCGCTAAATGATTATCATAGTATAAACGACAATCATGATGGTGGAAGTGTATATAGCCTTTCAAGAGAAGAAGGAAAATACAATGCACGAACGGTAGGGATGTGCTGGGGGGTATCATCGTCGCCTTTCAAGACTTTGAGAAAATCAATGCCGGACGGAGAGCCGTATGAAGGAGATCTTCGAAGAAGGAGACCCGCGCCGCGCTCTCGGCGCTCTTCGTTTTTCTGTCTCTTGTGTACTGTGCCCTCGAAGTGGGCGGGGGTGGGCGTAAAGTGGCATCGAGGGGGGAGGGCGTGGTGTAGTTCAGATGAGAAAGCAGGAGAGAGCTGATCATATCCTCGTCGGCAGTCCCGTTCCCATCGTCAGCTGGCTCAAACTCAAGACCCGCGCCGCCTGTTTCCTCTCCTCCTCCCTGCCGCTATCAGCACCGTCATCCTCGATATGGTAACCGGCAGCAGCAGCCGCCCCAAATTCATCCCCAAAGGCAGAATACTGGTGCCCTCCCACCCCGGGCGTCGGCAGCTCACGCGGTGTCTGGAACGCCTCGGAGTAATCGTCCTCGCCGACCTCCCTCGAGGGCGAGCTGGGAATACTGCTTCCGATGCCGAGCCCCGCGCTGTCCTTGCCGAAGATGCTCTGGGCCTTGCTGGAAGGGGCAAGGACGTTGGTGGCTGTGGCTGTGGTGGGGAGAGGGGATGTCCTGCCTTGGCTGGTGTTGACGGAGATGGGGGTGAGGTGGGCGCTGGTGTTGTGGGTGCCGCTGCTGGGCGTCATCGAGCCCGAGGTTTGTGGGCGCAACCTCTCTGAGGACTTTGACTTGGCCGGGTCGCGCACCATGGCAAACATGGTCGTAGACAAATTATTCATGCGCTCCGACAGCTTGCGCACCTGGTCCTCGAGAAGCTGCCTCGCCGCGCGCTCCGCATCTAGCTGCGTGATGAGGATCGCCGTGTTGGAGGAGCGGTCCTCCCCTCCGTTGCTGCTGCCACCGCCCTGGGAACCCCCGAGCGAGGGCATGCTAGTTGCGGGCCGTACCGTGGACTCCGAGGTCGGGCGAAGGAGGCCTGGCACGGGGGGAACGGAGGTTGCTGCCGTGGAGACGGCCTGTGTGGCGGAGGAGGAAGGAGGGTGGAGGGAGTCCATGTAGTGGTTGTTCGGGTCGTCGCCAACAAAGGATTCGTGGGAGGAGACCGTTGTTGCATTGTCGTCCTCTTCGGATCGTCGCGAGTTTTCGTAGTGGGAAGAGGATATTGCTGTTCCTACCGGTAGGCCAAGGCTGTCTGGTTCGCTCTGGTAGATGGAGGGGATCATGGGGGACATGGCATTGCTGTAGGCGTATGTTGGGTGGTTGACCGGGACATGCTGGGTAGAAAATCCAGAAGATCTCGTAGTGCCAGCCCCAGTGCCTGCTGATCCATGGCGCCCTCGTCGGACGGCTGATACCGGCACTGAACCTGGTGTGGCCGGTGCTGGACTTGGACCTGGCGCAGTATGCACCTCCATAAATGGGCCCTTGAAACCGGGAACAGAGTGGCAGAGCTGGTTGACCACGCGCTCCAGCTTATTCATCCGGACCTCGAGAAAATTAAATCTCTCCTCGAGAGTGACGGCCTGTGTGATCTTCATGCCGGCCAGCTCGCGCATCGTGCCCACTGTGCCAAAGTTGAAAGGCTGTGGCGGCGTGTTGGGGATCATCTCAGTATGGGCATGAGCCGCATGAGTAGCAGCAGCAGCAGCAGCAGATGCGTCCACAGCGGTGATGGACGGACGACCGGCAGTATCTGGGTTGTTCTCCGTCAACATTCCGTCATCATCCGGACCAGAGGACAGCGGTGATGTCGGCCCCTGCGGGACATCATAACTCTGCCTCCAGTAGCGAATCTCATCACTCCTTCTCCTCCCGTCACGCTGCTCGAGCGCCACCTCGTTCAGCTGCGACAAGGATCGCGACCTCCTCCTGTGCCCCATATCACCTCCATTACTGTCGCTGGTAATAGCCCTCCCGATCGCATCCGGGTTGTCATCCTCTACCTCCTCCAGCCTGCTCGCAGCCCGTCCATGCGTGCTCGCAGGCCGAGGCGAGAGACCAGCCCACTCCTCGCCCCTACTGCGTGGTATCATGACTCCGGAGAACGATCTCCCGCCGCCCTGCTGCAGCAGGGCAGCCGCCGCCGCCCTCTGCCTGCTGAAGAGCGGCGAAGACGAGCCGAGCGCGTCGACTGAATTGCGCGCGCTCTCGATGGCTGTGATGTCGTTGGGCCCAATGGAGTGGGATCGCAAGGCACGGTCGAACTCGCTGACGGGGAGCGAGGTTACGCGCTTTTGTTGTTGGATGTCTGAGCCGGGTAGGCCGGCGGCTCTTATGGCTGGTGGGACCTGTTGGATTTTTGGTTTCACCGAGGATACTTGTCAGCCACTGTACATGTCTCAGCCAGAAAAAAGAAGAAGAAATCGTTAGGCTTACACTTCGATGTTGCTGCTGCTGCTGCTGCTGCCCCGGCTGTTGTTGTTGTTGTAGTTGTCTCCCTTGATTTATCGAGCCGTGCCCAGCAACAGCAACCTGTCTCTCCGACTCGCTCACAGAACTAAGGCTCCCGCCCTCCTTCTTCCTGCGCCGCAAGAACTTCCCGATCGCGGAACGAAGCGTCGACTTCTTGCGCTGCGGAGGACTGTGGCGCCCACCACCACCACCATCCCCGCCGCCTATCGACCCGCCCGTCCTGACCGATCCGGCGCTCATGGTCGAGTACCGTGCCGCGGCGCTGCTGTTGCTGGCGTGGTGCGCAGCAGGCTTAGCTGAGCTGCGAGCGGCACCCGAGGTGGTGGTGGTGCTGCTGGAGACACCACCGTCGGGGCTCGGACCGGCTGGTGGCATGGTTGCGGCGCTGATGACGCCAGCAGAGGAGGGGTCCTTGTTGTTGTTGTTGTTATTCGTGGGTGTCACGGGGTGTTCTGGTACGGTCTGTGGAACGTCGATGATTTCTGGTCGCACCAGGCCGATTGTTGGAAACGTCTGTGCGACTGTCGGTTGGGGCGGTGCTTGTGATGGTTGTGGTAATGGTAATGGTGGTTGTGGCGGCGGCGGCGGCGGCGGCAGTTGTGGAGGGACGACGAAGGACGACGCCATAACGGGGCCAGCAGAGGACGAGTCGGATGGTGCCGCTGGGAGCATGACAGGTTCTGTGATGGGCGTCGAGCTTGCAATGCCCGTTCCTGGTCTCCTCATGGGGAACTCGTCGTCATCGAGGGCAGGATTTGGTATGGGAATGGGGCCTGAGATGCGGCCTCGGACGGACTGGTAGCCGCTCTTGGGTCGTGGCAGCGCCGAGGTCGTCGTCGGTGAGGCTGGTACGCCGCCACCAAAGATCTTGGCCTTCTTCATGGTATGATTACCGTTGGCGATAGTGTTGGTGCTTGTTGTTGTTGGCACAGGTTGCGCAGGTGGGTGGTTGTTGTTGTTCTTGTGGTTGGGTCTCCGGGCCGAGAGGGGGAAGCTGCGCGCTGGCACAGGTGGTGCTGGTGGCGGTGACGATGCTGGCGACAATGGCCTGTCAGTGGCAGCGTGGTGGAGGGGCTGGAGGAGGCTTGTTGAGGTTGGCATTGGTGGCGTTGGTCTGGGCAGTCCATCTGGCATTCCGGCTCATAATAGGGGGCCAACAAGGAGAACAAGAAAAGAAGGAAGAAATAGTAGAGGCCTGGCTTGGGAACTGGTCCTGGTTTATTCCTTGGTTGGTAACGAGTGGTAAATGCGGTGAGGAGGAGGAGGACTCTTGTGTCGTGCATGGATGAACTATTCCTCTTCAGCCTCGCCTCCCGCAGCTGGTCCACATGGCCGTCACACGCGTCTCAATATCCAGAGCAATGCGGCCTGACACTTAGCACACAACGCCCACGCTCACTACCCGCCCCCGTTCGGCTGACAGGTGGGCTGTGTGCGTGCCCAAGAGTGAGCGAGCGAGCGAGTGAATGGATAGCCGAAGGTTTGGTGGCGTCGGCCCCTCAGGCTGAAGACAGGATGGTGAGACCTCGAGAAAGAGGAAGAAAAGAGGAGGAGAGACTAGGCACTGGCCGCAGCGAGGATGGACGACAGCAGCATGACCACAGATCCTAGACTCTGCATATTATTGTTGTTGTGCTGCTTGTACTGGAACCAACTCGGTGTGGGCGTGTGGGAGGTTTCGGCCTGCGAAGAAGGAGGAGGAGGAGGGGGCTGGATGGTAACGGTCTCGTCTCTCCCTTTGCGGCGCAAATACACAACAAGAGCAGGAAGACCAGGTGTGAAAGTGTGTATAAGTCACAGGGAGGCCCACGCGTGCGAAAGTAGGCTGCCGTGTGCTGGTGGGCGTATCAAAGGTTGATATGTACTATGTACCATGTAATGAGGAGGAGCCCCAAGATGGACCGGCCCCCCCTTCCTTGGGAGGAATGCCATGCAGTCCAGTGAAACGAGGACAGCCGGCCTCGATTCATACTAGGTGTGGTAGTGGTAAAAAAAGAGTGGGCACGCCACGCATGCTGGGGGGCCCTGGTATTCTCTACTGCATGGGCTGCAGGGATTAGAAGAGAAATGGGGGCTGCCCGGCTTCACAGCAAGGAGTACAGATTACCAACAGGCTCAAGCACTGGCAGTGGAACTGGAGGAGGGTTGGCAGGTGTGTGTATGCATGCTATGTAGAAAGTGTAACAGGGAGGGGAAATGGAGTATTATCATGATATGTACCATAGAGTAGTAGTATTAGTAGTTGCTGTTGTTGGAGGAGGATAACAAATACATTCAAGTAGAAAGTGAGATTGTACTCGTGCCTTTTTGGAGGGAAGGGGCGAGGCAAGATAGAAGCTCAGGGGCCCCCTTCACCATCGCACTTTCCTCTCTCTCTCTCTCTCTCTCTCTCTCTCTCTCTCTCTTATCCACTCTCGTGTGTGTGCGCGGGAAAGAGCAGAAAAGGACTGGTAAAACAATGTTGTGACTTGACTGACATAAGAATCTATCTCAACACAATCTCTGGGGTCGTACCCGAGTCCGTGGGGTCAATAAATTACGCCGATCAGATACTGTGGTACCGCGGCGGAGACCAACATTGGTCTAAATCTCTTGCCGAGATGTTCATTGTAGCAGGAGGAGATAGGATGGTATTACATTTTATGTAAACTAGAGTAAATATTCCGCGCAAATGATCATCGCACGCCTCTCTTCTCTCTCTTTCTCTCTCTCGCTCACTCTCACACATACACCGACACATTTGCATAGACATCGACCTGTCGTTGAGCCGCAGATGGGCTGCCCAAGGGTCAAGACGACAGCCTCTGGGGATCTAGCTGGCCATGCATAATTCAAACGCACCTGCATCCTTCCCTTTGCCCAGCTCGCCCATTCTGGGTTGAGAAGGTGAACCTGAGAGACCAACCCTTTGAGCACAGACGTCGATGAATCCGCTTAGCCACAGCATATGGCCCCACGGGGCGGAACCAGTAAGACACCACTCTGGCCTAGCCTAGCCACTCCAGACTAAGTGGCGTGGTGGGTGGGTGGGTACGGTGGGCGCCAGTGCCTTTGTGTGCGCTCCCCTTCCAACCTTCTGCCCCCCCCTGGGTTCTGCAGGAGGAGTAGCGGCAAAGCAGCAGAAGGCCAAGCTTCTCCTACCTCGTACGTGGCTTGCATAAGTCACAGTAGTAGCTGATATGAGACGAACCATTTCTGCATCAAGGAGTAGGTCTTTTTTAACCAAGTCACTTCTAAATACGGGGTCCCAGATTGATCCCTAAGAGGATAGTGATGGGGCAGAAGAAGGAGGAGGAAGATGATGGAGAAGAAGAGGAAAAAGAGATGGACGAGCGGGAAGACGATGTTCCCCTCTCGCAAGAGTGAGGTCGACTTCTTCCCATCTTCTGGTAGCGATGTTCAAACATCAACAACCGCTGAACCAAAAACCCGCGAATACAACGGCGCCTTGACAGTCCTATATCGGGTGACTGTGACCGTCATTGACTAGGCTGATTAGGTGCACACCACCCGCCTCGGAGGAATGACTGCCGCAGGTTTGCACCCTGGCCCGGTCACCTCCCTCTGGTGTGAACAATGGGAAACGAAAAGTCGCGGCTCTTGGGGTTCCCCTCGAGATCTGCAGGATGATCGCGGCCAAACCGCGAATAGGGAGGGCCCGATGTGGTGACCACCCCTCTCCCCCCTCGAGGAAGCACACTGTAGTATGCTTGCAACGCTGGGTCACATCCGCCGGCGCCATCGTCGTCAGATTAACTCGCATTGATAGGTGCGCAGGTTGTGCAGTCGCGGATGTGGCGGCAAATCTTCAAGGGGGAGAGGAAGAAGCGAGGACGAGGAGGGGTTCTGGTCACGATGCATTGCGCACACACACACACACATAATGCTCGCTTCCATGCAGCATGCTTTCTTCTGCATGCTGACTGACTGGCTGGAACACCGGCAAGCATATGCTGTTTAGCCGAACTACACCGTTTGATTTGGATTCTGATTGATCCCCGAGCTCTTTTTGTCAACAACACGAGACTTGCAGAGAGTTCCGCTTGCAAGTACGAGTATTGCTAGCGAGAGCCGGGGCTGGAAGAGCCCGAACATGGCCCGTTTCAATGTCAGCCTCTTTTTTTATATTTATTCTTCTACTTCTTCTTTTTCGAAGATGACGGTCTAGATTAAGTTGAACATTGGGACGGTTGGAGGAGTCCCCATCTCGCTAAGCCTAGGCGAGGACTGAGCCGGTAGATCAAGGAATCATAACACTTTACATTATTGTTTGCATTTCCTCGAGTTGATCCTGTGCTTGTACCCCCGTAGGCGTCCCCAAGCCGATGACCTTTTTGAATACCCTCTTTCTTCCTCTTCTTTTTTTTTGGGGGGGGGGGATTGAGAGGAACAGAAGCGGGTGTCCACACAAACTTTGCACCACATGACACCTGCTGACGCAGTATGGCGCGAAGAAGGTGCCAGTGCGCAATGCAAGTGAGACAGGAACGCACCGTGCAGGAACAAATGAGACTGCAGCAGTGTGGTCCGTGGATCGTGACTTCCCAATTGATTGAATGTAAAGAGAGGAAGGGAAGGTCCTTGCTCCCCTGTGAGCCGGCATGGGTGTCAGTGTCAGCGTCGATCAGTGGGAATAGAGGAGGACAACCAACTCGCTGTCGTCTCCCTTCAACCACCCAGTCGAGAACCAATTTTCGCCAACAATTACTCTATTCGTTTCATTTATTCATTCCAGCATTGTTCCCGTCAAAGGCCCAAGCAAACACAAAACCTTAATCGCCTCTTCCTTTCCCCAGATCTATAACACGGTCAAGTAAAGGCCTGGGATTCTCAACCATGTACTGGTTGCCTTGTGGTCAGCTTCGGCGGCGGCAAGGCTAGCTGCACGATCAACAGACATCCGCTCCCCTAAATGTTGGTGGTCCATACTAATTGTGCCATACCCAGTATCTGTGCAAGCAACACATGCCCCGCGCTAAGCCAAGCAATGCAAAGTACGGCCTTTTCGATGAAACCATCTCCTGCAGGTGGGCAGGCAGGACCAAAAACGAGCCTCTCGACCGAAGGAATACCTGAATACGAACTTTTATTTTGGCCGTCAAGGTTGGTTCGCATTTGGCAGCTGTGACCGACGGGATGGAACACAGCACAAAACACAGAGCAGACTTGCACTGCACTGCAAATCAGCGCAACCTGCATCCCCTACTCGTGCTTCTTCTTGGCCACAGGGGGGGGGGGGAGGCCACCCCTGGCCAGCTACAGCTCGTTTGTCGCCAAGATGGGGACGACTAGGTGGGTAATTGTGCTTGGGCCTGCCGAGGTCCTCCTAGACGAGACTGATCCCGTCTCCACGCGAGTCGTTGGATGAAGAAAGGAAAGAAAAAAGCACAATGGGTGATTCGCGCTTCAGTGCTTAGGGTGGCTTGCCGAGGCCGATGGAGCCGCAAGGACCTCTGCTGTCATGATGTTCGTTTAGGCAGGGACCTCTTCGAATTATTATTTTTTGACGCCTAAAAAGCTGCAGTGGCTGACTTGCTGCAGGGTATACCATACATAGTACACACCGCGGCACAGCGGATCGATGATTTTTGAGGAGGGTCTTTGGTCTTGTCGC
This sequence comes from Cryphonectria japonica, assembly GCA_014851275.1. Lineage (NCBI taxonomy): Eukaryota > Fungi > Ascomycota > Sordariomycetes > Diaporthales > Cryphonectriaceae > Cryphonectria > Cryphonectria japonica. Next base: position 2,608,814 of record JACWTT010000001.1, on the reverse strand, counting down.
GATCTGCATTGGGGGGGGGGGGGGACTGCACTTTCTAGATTTAGAACAACACCATTCGCTTCTTCTTTTCCCCTCTCCTCTCTAGAAACTTGCGTCGAGCATCCATCGTCATCGCGACAAGTGCGTGTTACAGTGGTTTCTTATCATGCCTCTAGAAAAAGACAGCTTGAAGCCCTCGCTTGCGACGATGAACCACCCCGCCCGGCCTCCGTTCTTCCCTGTGGAGTCCTCAGACTTGTCGTCACAGGGGTTTCTGAAACCGCTCATAAGACCAGGAGGGCAGGGAGGGGGCTTGTTGTCCCTCGAAAATATTCCGAGGGGAATAACATGCACGTGGCATGTCCCGAAATTTCATTCCTTCTTTTTCACTTTCCAAAAATTACCTGGGCTGGTTTTGGTCACATCGTTCAATACATCCGGATTCGATTATGTAGTAAGACTCGGTTGATAAGTAAGATTTGGGCGTTCGAGCCCTTCCTGTCTGTTCCCCACCATACACCTCGGGGTCCCAGCTCTCTGGACAACGTTGTTTTAGTCTGATCCAGCGCTGCTCAATACGTGCGTTGCGCTCGCTCTCTAACTTCTTCCGAGACCCCGAAATGGATGCCGTCGTCGTTCTCTCAAACGGTCTCTACTCCAGGGGTCCAACACCTCAAACGTCTTGTCCCCGGGAGGACGAGGGAAGGGGGGGGGGGAGCCGAGCGTCCAAAAGAATTGCATCATCTTGGGGGACACGCAATCTGGGGATGTTGTGTGAGCACGTCTGCAACAGGTCTACTCTTGACGGGGGAATCCTAAAAAAAAACCCCAAAAAAACAAAGAGCTCAACAAACCCTTTTTGCCTTGGTCATTGGTTGCCGGAATTTTTTTACCGTCCGATCATTTATTGACCTCCCCTCATTGCTACCTCAACGAGATGCCATCACTTCTGCAAGGTCTGGGTACCGCAGGTCGGCATGCTCCTCGAGAAAGTCCATCCATCGCTTCAAAAACTTGCTGCCTCTGTAAATGATTCCAAGATTGATCAGCCGGTGTCTTATCCCGAAGAGTCTGTGGGACCGCGTCGCAAGAGGTGGCTGGATCCGTGCGTCATCTCCGATGCGCCCATTTCCCAGGGTGGGGGACCAGATAATGGGATATCTTGACTGAAAGAACGCAGAAAGTCACTCACTTCTTGACCGTCTCCGAGTCGCCGATGACGGTTAGAGATCGTTTGGGTCGTGTCATGGCAACTTAAACGAAGGAGGAGGAAACGAGTGTCAGCATATAATGTCGGCATTTGTGGGGGGGGGGGGATTCCCTCTGTTTTTCTTTTGTCTGTACGGACCGTTTAGTCGTCTCTTCTCCCCAAGGAAGCCAACCTCGCCCTCGGAATTACTCCTGACGAGGCTCACCACCACAGCTTCCTTCTCGCGGCCCTGGAACCCGTCGATGCTGCCTAGCTCGATACCTGGAAAGGCTTCTTTCAGGGGCGCAAGCAGGGCGAGCTGGATATGCTCGTTCATGGGCAGTGCCACCCCCCCTCCATGTCAGTGATCTGCATGTGCATGAACTCTAGTAACCACGACATAATTCCGTAGAGAAGAGCCACAGAATTTTATAGACATGAAAATGCGGCAAGGCTTTGCATTGCCAAAGCAAGTGTTGGGGGGGGGGGGGGTAAAGGGAGGGGTCCCAGTACGTACCTGTGCATTGTAAGGAGTCACGACAGCAATGTCTTGGGCCATGACACCGGCATCGACGAGGCTGCGGACATGTTGTCTGACCAGTGCGGCTTCCATCTCGTTACTCTTGCTCTCGCCGTGCAGAGAGGCCTTGACATTCTTGGACGTATCCTCGTCTTCCGCCTTCTCGGGAAAATCACCGCCCTGCGTGTCAATGAAGATGAGTGGCTCGGACGTCTCGTCGTTGGCCACTACCTCGTAGGGCAGATCCTTCAGGAGCCGGTCCCTGACCGCGTCCGCAGCGAGCAGTTTCGACTCGTAGAGCTCGTCCGAGGGGAAGCGCATGATCTTCTCGTGCATGCGGTACTGGGTCGTCAGCATCCTCTTGATCGAGGGCCCATGGAGAGCCAGGAGCCTGTCGAACAGGGTCGTCTCCAGGGTCGCCGCCCCCTTGCGCAGCTTCTCGGCGCCGCCCTCCGCCCTTGCCGGCTTCGTCTTGGAGTTGAGCGACTTGATGGTGGGCGGCAGCTGGAGGTGATCGCCCGCGCAGACGGCCTTCTTGGCCGACAGCAGCGGGACCCAGCACTGCGCCTCGAGGGCCTGGCTCGCCTCATCGATGATGACCACGTCAAAGTCCTCGTTCCGAAGCTGGTACCCGCCCGCGCCGTGCAGCGTGGCGAGGACGACCTTGCTCCCCCTGACCAGGCTGGTGATGCACCCCTTCTCCCGCTCGCGATACTCCTTGCGCAGCTCCTTCAGGTCGGCGTAGATAGCCTTGCGCTCCCTGCCGCTCTTTGTCTTTCTGATTGACGCCTGCTTTGCATCCATCTCGCTGCGGACATCCCTGACGATCTGGCCGGCCTCGGAGGTCCGCGTCAGGACGTCTAGGGAGTGGTTCAGGACGGATGGGAGGAGGCGTGCCGGGTGGCCGAGGCGGACGATGGGCACTTTGTGCGGTGCCAGGCGCTCGACGATGTTGTCGACGGATATATTGGAGGGGCCGCAGACCAGGACGCGTAGGCCTCGCCTTGTCATCTGGAGGATCAGCTCGATGAGCGTGTGCGTCTTGCCGGTCCCGGGGGGCCCGTGGATCAACGCGATCTCTCTGGAGGCGAGGGCGAACCTGATGGCGTCCTTCTGCGAGTCGTTCAGCGTAGGGTCGATCCAGTCCAGCTTGCCGACGTCAGGATCGGAGGAGAGGTCCTCTGGGACGGGGGATGGACTGGAGAGGCCAAACAGGGTCCTCATGAACAATGAGTGCTCCGACTCGCTCATGGCCTGCAGCTTCTCCATCGTCTGGTTCATCCTGTTACCAATCCCAAATTAGTTGGATTCCCTCCTCGTCCTTCTCCTCACACCTCAAGTATGACCCATCCTCTCCTTCTCTTCTTCTCTTCCTCTCTGTCTCTCTCGCCCTCCCTCCCTCTCACTCACCTCTTAAAGGTAACATCATCAGCCACCTTGACACACCAGACCCTGCCGCCCAACCCACCCCCTTCATCCCCTTCCCCATCCAGAGCGACCCCAATATCCTCCCTCCTGACCCTAGTGACAACCCCCTTGGCCCCTTTCCTCTCCAGCTCCTTCACCTCGCGTTTCTTGGCACTGCCCGCCGGCTGCTCGCTGACCAGAACAATGTCGCCCGTCCTAATCCCATGCTCAGGCAGCTCGAAGCCTCCGCCACCACCTGAGGAGGAGGAGGAAGAAGAAGACACAGCCGGGTCCGGGGCGAGCTCGATGACAGTCTTGCCACCGAGGCCGGTGCGGCGCGAGGACACGACGAGGTTAGTGAGGGCGACGCCGGCGCGCTGGAGCGAGGACGGGGCGTGGGCTGAGATGAGGGTCGAGGTCTCCGCGATCTCGGAGGCCTGCTCGGCGGCCAGGAGGGCGAGCTGGGTGGCGGCGAAGGAGGGAATGTCGACGGGATCGAGCTTGTGTGCCATCGTTTCTTGGATGAGGAAGGAGCAGGGGTTTGCGCGTGTGAAGTCAGCTGAAAACGAGGACTTGCTAAAGTGTCGTTGAATGAAACTGTCTGGAAAGGTTCATTCAATGCCATGAAGGAGATGTGTGAGTCCTTCTTGGTGGTTGTTGTTGTCATGAATTGTGTAAGTGAGTGAGTCAGTTCACCATCTTGAGGATACTGAAGCAAGCCTGTCGAAAAATAGAGGGGTAGTTTTGTTCATGGCAAGCTTGACAAGCAGTACTATTTACTAAGACTGCACCCCATGTAAAACAATTACAGTCACACAGTTTTTGCATACAATTGTAGGCAGAAAACCTTAACGTATAAAGAGCCTCACTATACCAAACTCCAACACAGTCTTCTGTATAGAACAAAAAGCAGACAAACACGAGGTTGAATTTGGCATTACCAGGCTTGTAAGATGACGCAACTTGGTGCCTCTTCTGTGCTCAAGATACACTGGCCCCTCCACCACTTTGCCTCCTCGGAGAATTAATCAAGCCACTAACTGTACCAATGCTGATCGCTACGTCTTGCTCAACTCAATACTTTTTTTTTATTTTTAAAAGATTTTCTCTTTTTGTATTCACATACATAACTTGACTAAACTGTGCAGCTGCAAAACTATGACGATGTAGTGATCCAATCTCCGTACATCATTCCCCGAGGGGAGAAAAAGAAAAAAAGACATGAGAGAAGAAGAAAAAAATAGACCGTGCCATGAACCCAGTAATGCTCCGACCAGACGCCACAATAGCCAATGTCCCCTACACCGAAACGGACTGTGGAATCGCTAAAAGCCTCTTGACAATGCAGAGATGAGGAACCAAGAAACATCTACACAACTCATGCCAAACCAAAAAACAATGATCCGATCGAGAGACCGAGCTACATGTCATTCTCGACCATTCCCAGGACGTCCAGTTCCGTCTTCACCATCCGCTCGAACTCGTCACGGTCGATGCCCGCCGTCCGTGAAAGCAGGAACAGGCTTCGGATGCTCCGCGACACGTGCTGCTTGACGCCAAACTCGTTCTGCTCCTGCCGCCCGGCTTCCTGCTCCAGCTTGAGCACCGTATCGCTGCCCTTGGAGCTGGCACTGGAAGCGGGCCGCGGGTGTGCGAGCGCCGCCGTGCGCTCCTCATCCTCCTGCGAACGGGCACTGGGCGTGGGCGCGAGCGTCCATCCGCCATTGGACCCGTCCGTCTCCTCGCCACCTGCCGCCGAACCTGAGGAGCGGTCGGCAGGGTACTGGAGGCCAAGGGGCGGGGCAGGGGCGGCGGTCGAGACCCCGTGCTGTTCTGCCACCTGGGCCTCGTCTGGATCGTGGTTGTCCATCGCGGGCTGCACACTGTCGTACTGAGCGTAGTACGCGTCGTCCTCCTCCTCTTCGGCCGGCGCACTCTCGCTGGTCGCTTCCGGCTGATACTGCTGACCTGACGAGACTGGTGCAGGGGACCGCCCGACCTGTGGTGTTCGCGCTGGCGTGGCGTCGTATCGAGCCCAGTAGTCATCGTCGTCGTCGTCGTCGTCGTAGTTTTTGCTGCTGCTACTACTGCCCCCTACAAGCTGCGGTGCAGGGTGGGCATCTGTGCTGGGCGCGTGCAGTGTAGAAATCTTGTCTGTATTGGATCCTCTCTCCCGAAACGTCCTCTCTGCATCGGGGATGCTCGGCTGCCCATCGAAAGAGGCGAACGGGTTCGACTTCTCCGGGACGCTGACCTCACCGACCCTCCAGCCGTCACCGCCGCCGGCCTCGTCATTGACGCACCAGACGAGCCTGAACAACAGGTCAAACTCCTCCATCACGACCAGGGCCTGTAGCGTCTCCTCGTCCAGCCGCCTGTACTGCGTCCGGGCATCGTAGTCCCAGTCGACCTCGACCTCGCCCGAAACGGGGTGCGGCTCGAGGCGGTCGCTCCGAGCTACCTCGGCCAGGCGCGACTCGGCGCCCTTGTCGTAGGTCAGGAGCCGCAGCCATGGCTCGTTGCCGGTCGAGGAGAAGAGCTGTACGCGCTGGCGCAGGATGGGCGATAGGAGGCGGAGGATGGCGGGTGCGGGCTGTGAGGAAAGGGAAGCTGTAGGGAGGGAGGGGAGGAGGGGCGTGAGGAGATCCCTTAGGTTGGGCGGCCAGATTGTAGAGGACATTGTGTCGTTGTTGTTATGGGTTCGTAGTCGTCGCAGGGTTTCTGGTGCCCTTCGTATTGTAGGGAGGAAGAAGGAGGGAAGCGAGGCTTGCTTGGGGTCTGGCTGCTCAGGTCTTGGGTGCCAGTGCAAGTTGTCACATGCCAATGATGACGAGACAGGAAACCGTCAGACGGCAGAAGGAGGCACAGGATCAAAAAATCTTGTCTCGACTGAAATCAAGACCAAGAGAGTGACTTGTATAGTTTGACTGAAATGAAAAGAGTAGCAAGAGAAAAGAAGAGAAAAGAGAGAGAAAGAGAGGGCGAGTCTCAGGAGCTCTCGAAGTGTGTCAAACGACACGGTTAAGTCAACCACTGGGTAACATCAAACTTGCAGCCTGGGCTGCGACGGAGAAATGGAAGAAGGCACTGCATCAGATGCGCTTGTTACCCTAGCACACATGCTATGGATGGAGTTCTCGCCCTGCCCCCAGGCCCTGACCTCATCCATGCATGCAATATGTGCTCCACATTACAGACTCCGATCCTTCAATTGGCTCGGACAGATGGAACTAGCGGGTAGCAGGGGACTATCCTTGTAGGCTTCCCCCCGCTACGCTAGGACCATAGCACCTGCCACCGTACTATGGTACTTCTCTACTTTTCCTCAACTCCTTCGATAACGTCGAAGGAGGAGGCTGATGGATTATCCCCCGAGATTTTGTCCACTTTTCCTCAACCTCACGAAACCCGAGATTCCACCTGTGCGGCACCGAAGACGTATAGCTAGACGGTGAGGGATATCAAGACGGCCCTCCTGGCGCCCCACGGCCCAGCACAGACGATCCTCTCGCGAGCATTTGGAGGCTGTGGCCGGAGGACAGGTCTTCTCGGTGACTTTCCTGGCCCCCCCCTTTTTCAAGCCGGGAAATCCGTCAACCAGCCAGACTCTCGAGACGTCTATCTATCCGACAGGATTTTTTCGTCTATTAACCCTCCTGAATTGAAACCTAAACGATGTATTACGCTTCGAGCACGCCGCGCGCGCCCAGTGATGGGTTTTGAAATGAAGGACCCCTGAACCGAGAGCAACAAGGCACATTAGCTTGTTGTTTTGCACCAGCCAGCCATCAAAGGGATTCTTGGACTGTATCCCAAAGTAGTAATAATGCGATGGCGACCTGCGATGGAACCAGAACCAGTCGAGCTTGGCTCATCCGCCCCTTGGGTCTTCCTCCAAACGGCAGGTGGCCTTGGGACCTAGATCGTTCGAGAAGATTACCCGGCGGCTTTTGCGAAGAAAAACGAAGCAAGATTTCGTGTGTTCCTGCGGGGTCCGCGAGCTGATGATGGCCACTCTGCTCGGCGCACTGCCGAATGACTTGTGTTGCTGACCCTCCTTTATGGGAGGGCGTGGGAGGGTGACACTGCAGCCGGCTCCCGGCGGTTCGAGAGGCTCACGAGCAAATCTTCGGAAACGCGATGACGATGGATTGGGCAGCTGCGTTCCCGATAATGTGGCTCGGCGGGAGACGTTCATCGTGCATATCTCACCGAAGCTTATCTGATAGATGGTGTGCAACGTTCAGTCCCAATAGAGATCTCTCGGGCTTTATACTGATGTCCCCGTTATTGCACTGCCTCTGAACAATATCCCTGCATGAACGGTGCGCTGAAATCAACAAATCATAGCAAATGTACCTATCGTGACCGGCAAACCTCAGAATGCCCATCCATCCTGAAGCTTAAGTGGGTATGCTTCAAAGTGTCAGCTCGGGACCCAATGCCACTGGGACTCGGCAACGACCTCTGAGAGCAGAAAACGGACACAGTTGAGGAGACGTCGTGTCACAGCTAAAACCAGTTTAGTTGTATTGATATGAACGGACCATAGCCGGTACCAAAAGTATTTCCGGAGCGGCATCCAGGCCGCTTAACTCGTATCCCGAACGCCTCCCTATTGGGAAAAACAAACAATTCACACATTTCCATTCCCTTCACCTCAAAACTCCTTGGCCCAGTTTTCCATGTTCCCAGTGCTGACCATCCGTATGCTTAACATGTATTCATGATCTAGCACTTGATCGAGACGGCAGAGAACTCCAGACTGTTGCAGTCATTGTTGCTAACCTTGTACGACTTGCCAGTGCAGTCACTGTTGGCCCACAGCTTGGAGGTGCAGCCGCTAGGAACAGGGGTCAGCATACACGTCGGAGAAGGGGCGGGAGTAGAGATGATTGGGCCTGGGGGGATGGGAAGAAGGGATAAGAGAAAGCCATACTTGTTGATGGAGATGTAGGAGCCAATGTTAGAGACAGGCCAGCACTGAGAGGTGGTGCCGCTACCCTGCCAGTTGAAGGTCTGCACCACTCCGCCTTGGCAGGTCGTGCCAGTAAAAACCTCGACCTGGCCCTCATGCTCGCCGCGAGTGTCGACGACAGCGGGAGAAGCAGCGGCGAAGGCGCCAAGGGCAAGGACGACGAGGGTCTTGGCGAACATCTTGAATGTGATTTCGTGTTGCGGTGGTGGTATGGAGACGGTAGTGCGAGGTTGGAAGTGATGTTGATGTCGGTAAGTAAGAGTACTGGTTTATTCTGCGATTTGATGCCGATTGTGAATTTGTGAATTGTAAATGGGTTGGTTGTTGTTGGAATTGTTGACGATGATGATAGTGCAAGACGAGAAACACTTGGACAAGAAGCTCAACGACTCTTTATATATCCGTCTTCGTTCATTAAGAGTGCCAACTTCATTGCTTGCCTCTGCTTGCCCCGGTGTGGCCTATGAAGAGAGCCTCAAGGGTAAGGTTTCCCACCGTACTTTCTCAGCCTCGCAATATTAGTTGAGCTCTAATAATAAGAATAGGGATCATGTCTTCGACCCCACATGCAACCTCACGTCCGTTTCCGGCCTGGATGAGACATGGTTGGTATGAAGAAGTGACCGAGTAGCCGTCCTCCAACGCAGAGAACGAAGAGAAACACCCAACAATACCTGCTGTCATAGCTTTCGACCGATTCTCTCGGCCGATGGCTCCAACAGACTCCGGCGGCGTGGCCGGCCCTTGTCGACTTTCCATGGACAGAAGGGGCAAATGTGTTGACGCGCGTCCGCACTGAAGCAGTGTTTCCATGGATAAATCCAGTCGTACTTTCCTGGTATGTTCCGAAATAGCTGCCGTTGGTGGTGGTGATGATGACGATGTTACGGGGCGTTCCAGAGCCGGACAGTTGGTCATGATTGTATGCTATGTTAATAGGTGGTTGTCAAGTTTTGGCCCTGCTTTCCTTGTGGCATAGGATTTAGGCTTGCATGTGGTAATTCCCCTGGGCTGGCTGCCCACAATTCAAGGCCCTGCCCTGGTGCTCGACCGGTAACTCTCCACTTCCTACTGCTGCCTCTCGGATGACTGGCGTGGACTTGGCTGACATCTGCACCAAGTCTTTCTCATGAAGCTAAAATCGCCATTATTGACTGAGATCACTTGCGCCGGCACACAAGAGCTAATTGATGCTTGAGCTGTTAGAAAGGAGAAGAGCTTTCCTTGACGACATTGTTTATCCTACTTTGACGCAGCTCGCCGGCCAGTTCCGAGATCACTATTATTATGCAGTCCGTTGGTGGATGGATGGATCTTGACCCATGCACCAACGCGCAGTCATGAGGCTGGATTGATGCGTAAGAACATCGCAATTCGGCCTCGATCCTATTGCGGGTCTTAGAGACCCATTATTTGGGACTCGAAACAATTCCGCTTATCGATGAGCGAATTTGAAAGACAACATTAAATGCAAGCAGAGAAATTCCAACAAGGCTGCCATGAGAATGATGGGGATAAATGATAAGTATAGGAATTAATTATGGGAATGTCATTACTTTCATGGGCTTCATCTTCTGACATGAATCAGCACAACAACTCATCTCTCTAAAACACATTAATTAGAGGTGGCACCCAAAGATTGTAACCTTGCATAGGCCTACTCTGGCTATACCTTGGTTGCACTCATCTTGCATTCTTGAGGTCGACCACTCTCAGATGTTGAAACAACGAGATAAGCATGCTATGAGGCTGACGTCTATGATAGCTTTGAAATCAAATCAAATGTTACTTCCACTGTGGAAATAACCATGTTCCCGCTCTTCTCTTGAAGTCCGAAGAGCTATCAATTTACGATAGGTATCCTCGGCAGCCTCTGCCGTTCCCTTTGCAGCTCCCAGGAACCATCAAAGAAGAGTATTGGAACATTGCAAGTGAGAGGGGGACACGGGCGACACGAATCTAGACTTCGCCAGCGCTTCAGTATGGGCGTGTCACCTAGACATATAAGCAAAGGGCTACAAGGACTGCTGGGAGTTGTTCTTGAGGCTGAAGTACAATGTGTGCAAGAGAAACAAGCATAAATGGAATAATCGAATTATAGATGCATGTTATCAAAAAGAAGGATAAGCCGAAGGAAACCCAATGCAGTGGTCGAGTTTGCCCGGGTGAGAATGCATGAGGGGGGTGATGGTAGGAACATATAGGGTCTTCCTAACAGAGTGAATATCGTTCAAACAGGCCTTCAAATGCTGCTTCAGAACCTTGGAAGAATTGGGATTCACTGGTTGTGACAGATATTTGGAACGATAATGGGGCCGGCGTTGGAGGGGCCGGAACCTGGAAAGCAGAACTACTTACAGTCAGTATAACTTTCATTTCATATCCAGTACCCGCGAATATTGTTTTGATTAGATAATAACAGGACCAAGCATCATATTTCAGCTGCTCTATGACACATGGTTCTATTCTTGTCCCCAATGAGAACCAGTCCTTTATACAGTAGTATTCGGGTTGCGTTGAAGAGGTGCAGGGATGAGGCATTCCACTGATGTCACTGCGCGATAAGCCGCGATAAGATTTTCGGTCAACGACTTTCCTCCTGGGTCAAGGGACTAAAGTAGTTGATGTTCCCAACCACTTCTTCCGAGAACTACTATACATGCCACTACTGTCTCTAATGAATCGGCATGTCATGAATACATCCTTCACAAGACTGTCTGTCGTCTCTCCTCTGTGCCTCTCTTTACCTGCGGCCTGATCTGCTCTTGTGGCCAAAGACACGTCGCGAACACCGCTCCCCTGGGCTTTGCGCCGGAGGCTGGCAAGGTCCCAAAAACACAGTCTATTAACTTAGGTGTATGTCTCCCAAAGGAGAGCAGCTTAAAGATGAAGTATGATACGCGGAACACCTTTTGCGACGATGAATTTGTGCTAAAATTCGGTGGCAGGGCTCTCGGCTTCAGGTCGTTGTGGCTGGAGCAACGGCCGGCATGATCTCGCGGTGAGCCACCCCCCTTCTGATGCGCATGGATATCAAGACCAAGCTTTTCTGACAAGGCTTCTTGTTGTCCAGGTTCATTATTGCCCCCCTCGACGTCGTCAAGATCCGGCTCCAACTGCAAACCCACTCCCTCTCGGACCCGCTCTCCTACCCCCACGCCCGCGGCGGGCCCATCTACAAAGGCACCATCCCAACCATAAAGACCATCCTCGCGACAGAGGGCCTCACTGGCCTGTGGAAGGGCAACGTCCCCGCCGAGCTGATGTACATCTCATACTCGGCGATCCAGTTCACCACCTACCGCTCGACGACCCAGCTCCTCCAGCACCTCCAGGAGCAGCACGGCGTCAAGATCCCCAGCGCTGCAGAGACATTCATCTCCGGTGCTTCGGCTGGCGCGGTCGGTACTGCCGCCACGTATCCGCTGGATCTTCTCCGGACGCGCTTCGCGGCGCAGGGCAACGATGACAAGGTCTACACCTCGCTGCGGCGCGCCATCGCGACGATACGGCGCGACGAGGGCGCGAAGGGCTTCTTTCGGGGTCTCAGCCCCGCGCTGAGCCAGATCGTGCCTTTCATGGGGGTCTTTTTCTCTGTGTACGAGGCATTGCGCACCCCATTGTCGCAGCTTAGTCTGCCTTTTGCCGGCGGCGAGGCGGTGGCGGGGACACTGGCCAGCATCATTGCAAAAACGGGCGTGTTCCCGTTGGATACGGTGCGCAAGAGAATCCAAGTGCAAGGACCGACGAGGAGCAGATACGTGCACAAAAACATTCCCGACTATGGCCGACTCGGAACGGTCGGGACCATACGAACGATACTGAGGACGGAGGGCATGAGGGGGTTGTACAGAGGCCTGACAGTCAGTCTCTTCAAGGCGGCGCCGGCGAGTGCCATCACCGTCTGGACGTATGAGCGGGTGCTCAAAGCGCTGATTAGCCTGGAGGGGACAAACAAGGAGAAAAAGGTTTTGTGAGTTGTGCATAAATGGCGTTGGGGAAAAGCGCACGGGCATTGCGCATTACCATCATAGAGTATAGAAGATATACCCAAGCAACGACGTTCCGCATTCCTAGACTTTGAAAGTTATGGCGATCAAAGGTGTATAATGTGAAATTGTCAACACTGACTCCTCCACTCCCCCCCCCCCTTCCCTGGGAGCGTAGAGCAAGTAAGCCAGGTGTGAATAATAAAAAATAAAATATTATTGGGATTATGCCATCTGAGAGATGGTGATCGGGGATCAGAATAGTCAACTTTAGTCCTCTCCTTTATTCTCCTCGGCCAACTGAGAGCACTCTTCTCTCAGAATGCCAAAACAAATCTGATCCAGGCTCTTCCCATTTTTCCAGATCGCCTTCCTCCTCACCCCCTCCTGCGTGAACCCAGCCTTCGCCAACACCTTGGTACTCCCCTTATTGCCCTCGAATGCACTAGCCTCGACCCTCAGCGTCTCGGGGAACGTCTGAAAGACCCATGCCACGAATCCCTTCAAGACCTCCGTCATATAGCCCTGGCCCCGGTGCTCCGCCCCAAGCCAGTAGCCTATCTCAATGGTGCGGGCCTCGACGTCCGAGAGCGGCTTGAGCCCGATGCCGCCGATGAAGTGGCCATCGGAGCGCCGGCAGAGGGCGTAGTGAATGAGGACGTCGGTGGGTGGATCCGTGCGCGTGGATGGCTTGGTGGCCTTGAGGCCTATGTTGGTGAGAAAGGACTCGCCGTCGGCCAGCTTGTAGGGGGAAGGGAAGGTGTTGCGCATCCACCTGGCGATTTCTATATCGTTGGCTTGGCGTGATGACTCTGGGGCGTCGGAGCGGTGGTAGGGCCGGATGATGACCTTGGCGAGGGTAAGGATGGGCTCTGGGATGGGCGTGTCAGGTGTTTCTGTTTTGGTTGCCATTTTTGTGGTGTGAGAGTCAATGACCCTGCCTCAGGCTCTGGGAGGGTTTCTGTCTAGGTGTTTTTTCCTTTTTATTCTTTCTATTCTTTCTGTCTTCTTTAGGTGTTTATAGTAGGAATGGAAGGAATTATCAAGTTCGGTGACGAGGCATTGCACACAAGCTAGAGGAAGATGCTTTATGATACAGGTCAAGGGAAAGTGCTGGAGACGAGGTGAGTCACTCCGGATTCTTTGACCAGTAAGCACTTAAGGTATCCAGCCCCGCGGGAATCCTACAATGTACATCAGATCATGCAATCGTACTTTAAAGCTTGCTGCAGGCGCCCTTAGATATGGAGTCCAATGTTCCAGCAGCACCAAAAGGGAAAGCTTAAGAAGCACTGTAGGTATCAGAAGGTCTGCTATGTGTGAGCTTGATAGCTCCAGATCACAATAAGGAGAGTCTGCAATATATACTTCTAGTGGAGTTCGTCCTCTACTATTCGGTGCTATTTGACAGCACCGATGCTGATTTCCATGATCTTCCATTGCTTCTTTCCCTGCCCCTATACCTTCAAAGTATTTCTTGAGTCAGGTCCAAAATACAGTAGTTGCATTGTTGTCCTTTCATATACATATAATTAGCTACGCCAATTCATGTGCATACAGATATGTGACCATAGACATCAGTGTTGGAAGAATCAAGATGGTTTCTGAGTTCTAGTGACTTGACCTGTAATTGGGGCTACAGTAGCATCGAGAGGGCAGGACCCCTGGAGCCACTACAACAGTACCATGTGCAGCATGTACCTTAGTACAGTTGTACGGTACAGTAGTGACAATGAATTGGAGGTCCTGTAGCTCCCCCGCAGTACAGTGGATCATCTGTTTCAATTCCTCCCCTTCATTGGAGCGCTCAAAATAATCCTTGCTATTTTGAGAGTTATTCGGTCGGTGCCGCGCAACTGGCAGGGAAAATGTGTCGTGGCCTCAAGTCAGTCAGTCAGCCTCACGCGCATCAAACACTTACTGGGATATTACCATCTCTTACAATTTTCATTCTTTCTTTCCTTTCTTGCTTCTTCTTCCCAACCGAGTCTAAACATTAGACTGGCTGGCTGCTATTGGGTGGTCTACTTCTTGTCTTCAGGATACAACTTCCGTTCCGTTCCTTGCCGCTGCTCTGCTGTCGAACCCCGAGACCGCAGTGCAACCTATCCCGACTGGTGTGTTCGCGCGTAAAGCTTAGAGCTTTTGACACTGCGCAAACCATCCGACCTTATCGCCTACAGCTACGCTTCTCTGCCGACAACATTCTATCTTCCTCAATATGCCAGCCAAGTCTCGTTTCACGAGGCTCGATGCCTTCACAAAGACTGTCGAGGATGCGCGTGTCAGGACAACATCAGGTGGCATCGTGACCATTGTCTCCTTGATCGTCGTGCTGTACCTGGCATGGGGCGAGTGGGCAGACTACAGGCGGACAGTGATACATCCTGAGCTGATAGTAGACAAGGGAAGAGGTATGACCTCCCCCCTCTAGAGGACACCGATGTTTTCCCTTCTTGCAAAGAAGGCCTGCTGCCGGAGTGCTAACGGATTGTGCGAACAAATTCCTCCAGGCGAGCGGATGGAGATCCACCTGAACGTGACCTTTCCCAAGATACCCTGCGAGCTTCTGACTCTCGACGTGATGGACGTGTCCGGCGAGCAGCAACACGGCGTGCAGCATGGCGTGAGCAAGGTGCGCCTCCGGCCCGAGTCGGAGGGCGGCGGCGTCATCGATATCAAGGCCCTGGCGCTCCACGACGACGGCGAGGCGGCCAAGCACCTGGACCCGGACTACTGCGGCGAGTGCTACGGCGCCAAGGCCCCAACCAACGCCGAGAAGCCCGGGTGCTGCAACACGTGCGACGAGGTGCGCGAGGCGTACGCGCAGGCGTCCTGGGCGTTTGGCCGCGGCGAGAACGTCGAGCAGTGCACGCGCGAGCACTACGCCGAGCGGCTGGACGAGCAGCGCCACGAGGGGTGCCGCATCGAGGGGAGCCTGCGCGTGAACAAGGTGGTGGGCAACTTCCACCTCGCCCCGGGCAGGAGCTTCAGCAACAACAACATGCACGTCCACGACCTCAAGAACTACTGGGACACGCCCGTCGCCGGCGGCCACTCCTTCTCCCACATCATCCACCACCTGAGCTTCGGGCCCCAGCTGCCCGAGGAGCTCAGCAGGAAGCTCGGCACCCAGACGATGCCCTGGAACAGCCACCACATGAACCCCCTCGACGGCACCGAGCAGAAGACGACCGACCCCAACTACAACTACATGTACTTTGTCAAGATCGTGCCGACATCCTACCTGCCGCTCGGCTGGGAGAAGAAGTACCGCGATATGGTTGCCGACCACAATGCCGCCCTGGGAACTTTTGGACAGGGTGAGGATGGTAGCATCGAGACGCACCAGTACTCTGTCACGAGCCACAAGCGCAGCCTGTCCGGCGGTGATGATTCTGCCGAGGGTCACGCTGAACGTCTCCATTCCAAAGGCGGCATCCCGGGCGTGTTCTTCTCATACGTAAGTGTTTTTTTCTTTCTTTTCCTCTGTGGGACCTTTTTGAATGTCATTAGATCTCGAGCTGACGTCCTGTGCAGGACATCTCCCCAATGAAGGTGATCAACCGCGAAGAGCCGGCCAAGTCGTTCGCCGGTTTCCTGACGGGTCTCTGTGCCGTGCTTGGCGGTACGCTCACTGTTGCTGCGGCGGTGGATCGATTCATGTTCGAGGGCGCGACGAGGTTGAAAAAGATGAGATCTAAGGACCTGTAGAGATGGGAAGAAAAGGGGGGAAGGGATGGTAAGATGAGCTTGTGAAACATGGACCGGTGATACTAGAGTACCTCCTCTGTTGTTCCTCTCGATCCTTCTCGATCTCTCTTCGTATCTCTGTGTGTGTCTGTCATTTTCTCTCTTTCTTTTCTGCATGGTCTAGGGAGTTCCGGATATGTCGTTTCTGGAAAATATACATTTTCCAATCTTTTGCTTCAAAACAAGCTGTGGGATACGCAGTTTGGAGACCAACATACTATATTCCTTTTTCACTGGTGTGCATGTCTCCTGTGCGTGGTGGTGGTGGTGGTGGTGGTGCAACGTCCCTCAGACACGCGGTCTCGTTGTGGGAGCTGTTGTGAAAGGGGCGCACTAATATTTTTTTTATTTCGTCTAGACCAACAGTCTCTTCTCATCCTGGACGAGAGGACCTGAAGCTTGCGTGTTACATCATGGCGTCTCACGAGCCTTGGCCTGGCTATAGCGCCCCATGTTGTACTGTGGACATCCTCCCGGCCTTCACCGAGAGAGAGAAATAGATCTGCCGAGTCCAGAGTGGATATCATGGCAAACCACACCCCCCTTCCCCCTCTCATATCGCCCACGAGACCGGGTTGACGGACGCCCGCCCGCGCCAACCTGGGAGAGAAATCTGCGAACGCCCTGAGTCTCCCCCTTACTTGAGTACTTCTTATAATGTCACATAATATCTAATGACCTACGTCTCGGTCACAGTGCTCACAGCCTTACTCACACAAGAAAGAAAGAAAGAAAGAAAGAATAGGGCTTAAAGAGAAGCGAAGGCAGAAGAGAGAAAGAAGCCTCCTTCATTCAGGGTTCGAGAGGAATTGTCTGCGATGGCTCTTCCCTTTCTGGGATTGGGTTGTCGTGTGTGCATGTTTGTATGCAGGAGAAACAAATACTACGTACTATCATGATCACACGCGAGGAAAAACGCCCTCGTTGGGCAAAGTGCGAATCGCCCTCATTTAAGCCTAATTTCCGCGTGGGGATGTCGGCCCCGGGCCGGGTGTCGTGCTTTTGTGGGCGGGTCTCAGTGTTGTTCTCTGAAAGCCCCAACCACTCTCTCTTGCTTTGTTTGCTTCCTCCGCGCGTCGTCACCGTGTTGTGAAATCTCCGGTCCCGGGAGATGAATACCTCTTTCGGGATGGAGTCGGTGCTGGGCATTGGAATCAGTTACGTGAGCGAATGGATGGATGGATGAATGGGTGAGTGGGTGGGAGAGTGAGTGACTGGTACTCAAGGGTTCTCGCGACATCTGGGCAATAGTAGATGAAAACTGGACTTGTGTGATGCAGAGTATAACAGAGCCAAGAAGTGTTTAACATTGCATCGCGCATCTTTGCAAGTCGTCGGTTTCTACTAATATGAACTCCACGTTGCTCCATTCAATGCAGATGAATCTCACCGCAACCGGGGCCCTCGCGAGGCTGACACAGCAGCGAGGCTCTTTCTTTCTTTCTTGACTTTTCTTGTGTTTTTCTCTTTCTTCTTTATCTTTTGAATTGTTTTTCTAGAGACCGTTGAGGAAAAGCGGGGGTGATCTGCCGGGTTGTAACTCGTGAAGTTCTTACTGGGCAGAAATGGCACATGGAATCTGGGTCCAGTGCCACCAGACTCATTAGCCCTGGAGCCTCGAACGGAGACCGCGGGCCCGCCAGGCCTCTCAAACCTGTCTTTTTTGAGGACTGTCGCGTCCTGTTCTCGCTCTCTCTCTCTCTCTTTCTTCTTGCTTGAGAGACGACGATTGTAGCGTGGAGTACAGAAGGAACAGGGTGCATGAACATGATGCACATGCGAGATCTCAGGGCTTGGGAGGCCTTCGATCCAGCCTTTTGGAGGCCCGGCCGGGGAGGCGATCTCAATACGGCGGCCCTGCTCGAACCTGACGCGGGCCGTGGGATTTTCTCTCTCGCTCCAGGCCTAAAAGCCCTTGCTCTGGAGCTAGTCAGTGACGTGACAAACCAGTCGATCCGACGTTCTAGGTTCTAGAACATCTAGTTCGGACGCTGGCGCGAGTCGTAGGCAGCGCACCGATTGGCGATCGCCTTGCCCATCAGCGGCCAAGTGGGCAGACCTCGTATCACGTTGGACGGACGAGACGACGACTGGCCTTGTTGGAGGTTCGTTGTTGAAAGGTCTGGATGCGCCTTTGTTCGTGCGGGTAGGGCAGGTGTAGGCAGCACCATTGGCCTCGAAAACAGCCACTCTTTGACAATTCTAGTGCTCGTAATGCAATGCATTTTATGATGGAAAATCCTCGAGAGAAGGAGGTAACCTTTTTCGATGTTGGTTGCATCGTGTGCTCATTTCGCGGCCGGGGGACGAAGGAGCATGCCTGTGCATGTCCCGATCCTGCGCCATTAATCTGGGGAAATGCACTTAAGTAGGTCCACCTGGGGCAGGCCTGGTGTGTGTATGTTTTCTTGATTGGAGGCGTGGAAACTTTTCTTTTCTTTTTGTATGTGGCTGGATGTCTTTGGGCATCGTGCGACATCGATTAGAATTGCCATCGTGGACATTTTGGCTCACAGTGACCCGTCTCCTCCCCCCAGGTTCCATGGCACCAAGGTAGTATTGCGTACATACATCATAATACTTTGTGGTACAAGAGAAAGGGGGCAGACCACATGGAGAAAGTTTGTAGCCTTGATCCCTGATCCACAGTCTTCTTAGCGAAGGGGACCCCTTGCCAAATATTCCATTTTTATGCTGTCGCCCCTGTGACCAGGCCTCCTTTAGTCTAGCTCGTGCAGGCTGGGCGCCGATCCGCTCACGGTACAACGTCCCAGAGCTTCCTCAAGGGGAGGGGGGGGGGTAAGAGGAGGTACACGAGCTCGGCCCCGTGATACGGCAGACAGTCAGGTACCCCCTACTCCCGCACCCTGTCAAGACAGGGCCCTTTCCATAGTACACTCGTCTCTGCCCTGTGGTTTGTAGTACTGTGGCACATGGTTACTCCTGTAGGGTCCTCTTCTCTCAATTGACCCCAAATTGATTGAATCGTCTCCTGGTTTTCCTATTCTTTCTACCAGCAGCGCCATACTTTCCCGGCGCTTTTTTCTCTTCTTTTTCTTCCTCCTCCTCCTCCTCCCTCCCTCCCTCCCTCCCTCTTACCTACCAACCTGCCATCCAGCTGCGTGCGGTCCTGAGCTGGTAGGCGTGAGTCGGAGCTCCAGCGTCCTACCCCCCCAGCCCCTCGCCCCTTCAGAAGCCGGCCTGCAAGCTGACGGGCAGAGAATTGTTTCGGATTAACTTCTTGTCATCACGGTGGTGCCGGGTTCCTACTGAGATTGAGTGGCCACGGAGGTGGCATCATCGCCAAGCCAAAACGTCAATCGACGTCTCAACGTTTGTTCCACGGCCTTGGGCAATCTCTCCGTCCTTTTTTGGAACGTCCATCCTTCCAAACGGAGTCCCCTTCTTCCTCAGGGTCACACTCGTTTCTCCTCCTTTCTAAAGCAACCACCTACGGGAATACTGGACCCTTGCATTCGTTTTAGGCAGGATTGTACCGCCCACCCCAACCACTCTTCCATATGACGACTGCGACAGGCGGGGAAACACTCCAAGCCAAAAAAGCACTCTGCTCGCTGTCATCACTGTTCCAGGGTCTCAATCAAGGAAGCCGTCGACCCCGTTGCACATCCCCCTCCAGACGTCAACAGCCACACATGATCACCGACCAGATTCACTCGTCCATTCACTCGTCCAGACATTGACAAATTACCCCAATAACGAAACACGAACAGGAAAACTCGCACCCACTTCTCTTTCGTTTCCTGATTATTCACGACGGTCTCTACCGCACGCGAGGGGTTTGCGAACGTCGTTCATGCGCCACCAGTTTTCCCTCCTAGACGGCATTCTGTCACATTGCGATTCGTCATCTTCTTCGAGAAGTTGATCGGCCGACGTCTTTTCCTGAGTCTCAGTTGCCTTTTGACCATCGAACACGCTTCGTGCCGAGCCCTTAGGCTGTGACCCGTCCCGACTTCTGGAACATTTCCCTCCCGACATTCTCTTAACCCTTCCTAAGACATCCCTCGTTCCCTCGAGAGCGGCATACCCGCCGACGACGTCATCTGCGCGTGCCGTCGACCAATCTTCGCGAGAGTTTCGCGTCATTTACTAAAGTGGTTTCGAGGAGAACGGTCGTCGATGAATTAAGCAGGTCACCATGGCAGCCCCAACACGACCCCCCTTCCTCGAGCTGCGCACCGACTCGCAGTCATCGATACCGCGCCCGATGAAGTCGCCACGGCTACACGTGGCGGGCGAGATCCCGCCAGAGCTGTCGCCCCTCGATGCGTTCGCCCTGCAGAGCCGGCTGCTGGCCAAAAAGCTGGAGGAGAGCGCCAAGGCTGGGAAGAGGATGAGCCGGTTGCCTCCGCTGACGACGGAGAGCCCGCTGATTGTACAGGGCAGGTCAGATTATTTTCGATCCATGTCGCAGGAGTCTGCATCTGAGGCTGGGGACATGCAGCAGCACTCGGCCGGACCCGCGATGAGACCAGAAGTGGAGGAGTCGCCCATCCGACCACAGTCCATGCACCCCCGGATGAGCCACATCCCCCCTACGCCAGACGCTTCGCTCCCACCCATGCCAACGCCCAACTCTTTTGAGCAGATACGAGGTCGGACCTTGGCGCCCCTGAGCGACAGGAGCAGCTATTTTGGAGCACGACGGGAGCACTCGCCTTCGTCCCTCAGCAGCATCAGCATCGATGCGAAGCTGGCCGAGGATGATGCGCAGTCGCTCAAGTCGGCGCAGCAGGAGCTTCTTGAGACGCCGTCAATACCTTCAGGCCAGGCCCTTACCAGCCCAAGAAATCGGAGATCCCAGGAGTCGCTCGCCCCGCCGACGACTGTCTTTCCCAAGAGGACCTCCAGCATCATGTCACAGCCTGTGGACTCTGCGGCGCCTGCTGCTGATGATACCCTCGGCTCGTCATTTCACTCCTCCCAAGGGTCGCGCAAGATGTCTACGAGCAGCGCAGGCGTCTTTTCGCCTCACCAGCAACGATCCCCTTCCGTCAGCTCCAATATTTCCGAACTACCCCGTCCAGCGTTTAACTTTTCGAGGCCGATGAGCCGAGCAGGAACGCCAGGACCAGTAACCCCAGGACTGGAGGCACGCTTCGACCCGCCAGTCCGGCAACCCTCCTCGGACAGCCACTCTTCTCTCTTCGCCGCCGACGATGTTCACACACCGATCAGCATGAACAGCGAGGGTTTCCCCGACCTATCGGAGGAAGCTCGAGCAGGCGCCCCCTCTTACATCTACTCCAAGTATTCTCTACCACGAGGCAAGATGCTCTCGCGACACTCGATAGAGCGAGGTCAGCCAGGCGCAACGCTGATGTGGGATCATACCCACCCAAACAATACCCAGCCGGTTCCGTTTAGTGGTCAGGCACCACCATCCCCCCCAACACGGCCGTCGAGTTCTGGAGGACGACAGACAGAAGAGCCGGGAAGGCCCTCTGGAGACTCGAGCTTAAGTGTACCACGTCCGAGCACGCAGCCATCGCCTGGCGGCAGCCAACCCTCAGCCGGCGGAGGCCGAACCTCTGAGGACGTCACGAGGGGCCGCAGCAGCCAAGACCGGCCTGCGACGGCGACTACGAGCGATGCCAGTACTATCAAGGCCCGATCGCAGCACTCTACGGCGGCCACCATGGCTGAGATGTCCGCAGACGAACACGTGGACAAGGCTGTAGCTCTGCACGAGGACGGCAAGTTCAACGAATCAACATACCACCTGCGCTATGCCGCCAAGCAAGGTCATCCTACAGGCATGCTGCTGTATGCGCTCGCCTGTCGACACGGCTGGGGTATGCGGCCCAACCAGGAAGAGGGTGTGCGCTGGCTACGCATGGCCGCCGACTCTGCGGGTACCGAGATTGCCGAGGATGAGGACAAGGCCAAGCAGGGGCAACATGTCGACAAGCCCGAGCAGAAGAAGCGAAAGGCGCAATTGGCTTTGAGCATCTATGAGCTGGGAGCGAGCTACATGAACGGGTGGGGGATTGAGCAAGACAAACCACTTGCTCTGCGGTGCTATGAGATCGCCGGAAGTGAGTGGAGGGACCCTTTCTTTTCCATCATAACCATGACTGGGCAAGAACTTGAGACCAACTAACATTGTGTAGGCTGGGGCGACGTGGATGCGCTCGCTGAGGCTGGGTTCTGCTACGCCAAGGGCGTTGGCTGTAAGAAGAACCTTAAGAAGTCGGCCAAACTGTACCGAATGGCTGAGGCCAAGGGAATGAACATGATTGGCCAAAGCTGGTGAGTTCAATCTGCCTCCGCTGGTGTCTACTGTGTGGCTCCTGAAGCTATGGTGCTAACGGACGTGTCATGTGCAGGATCCACAAGGCAAAATACGACGACAGTGACGACGATGACAAGAAGAGCACCAAGAGCTCCAAGTCTGTACGGTCCAAGTCGAAATCTCGGCATTTTCTGGGACTGAACAAGACCCGATCCAACACCGCCGCCAGTTCATAACCACCTCTTTTTACTATGTCTGCTTCTTCCTGATACCTTTTTTTCCTTTGGATCCTCCAACCTCTCACGATGACGACCACCTTTTTTCCTTCTTCTTCCATTACCCGGGTTTGGGAGTCTTCTTCTGCATCAATTTTTGTTCAGGGGTTTCGGTGGAGAACCAGCATTATTTCTTCCTTTTCTTTCTTCCTCTTTGCTCATGAGCATTATGAATCATCTTCTACCGCAGCATTTGCATTTTCAGCCAAAATTGGCTCACAACCCTTTTTGAAGATACCGTAACGGCATAGCGGGGCCTGCCCGATTTACTTCGATCGTTCATCATTTTTCTTTTCTTGTTCCCTTCCTCGCTTTTGGACTCCAGTTCGGACGGCAGGTCAACGATGAACTGTTTCTGGTGGTTTTTTTCCTATTTTGATCTTCGTCATTCAAAAATTTCTTCTGAGCCGGGTTCCTCCTGAGGGAGGGATATGGAGCTGTCTCGGGCATTTTGTGCATTAAGGAAAAATCTCTCGGGAACTGTTTCGATTTCATAAGAGGGCGATGTGAGAAAGGTTAGGCGGCAAGGGAGGAAAGGAATGGGGAGACAGAAAGCTTTATTCATGCTGGACTCAAGAGAAAGAAAAGAAAAAAAGAGCTACATTATTGTACATATAATCTTCAGCATCTGTGCTTCGGTCCTCCGTCTCTCGTGGAGCACCCCAGAACGTCACAGCTTCTTTGCTTGTTTTTTCTTCTTCTTTCTCTTCTTTTTCATGTTCATTTTTTATATTCCCAACAGAGCTTCGAAAGCGAATTAATTTCTGATCTGCAGCAAGGCTGATCATTTAACAAAAGGGCCTCGTTTATCTGCTCAGGCGTGACTGGGTCATGAGTGTAAGCTCTGTCTCATGGAGAGCAGAGATTAAGAGGGTGCTGGGTATGCTGGTAGATGCTAGCTAGGCCAGCTGTCTTCTTTTCCTTCTGCACAACATATATGCGCCAAAAGAACAACCCAGACGCTCATGAAGTCAGTCTTTCTGCTCGTAAGCTTTTGACAGGCTGTCGTTTCAACCACGGCCACCACAGACAGCGGGCATGTGAAAGTGGAGTCCTGCTTATTGATTTAGCCCAAGCCGCGCACCATAACTAGGGTAAAATAAAATACGGGGGTGTTTTTCTTTTTAGGGCGGGAAGAACCCCTGGTGGTGCATCACACTGCATCACGCAACGTCATACCACGACCAACCAAAAAACCGATCTCAATTAATCTCCTCGGGCCCAGTGGCAGCAGGCTCTCCTCAGCAGCTTTGGCAGCCCAGGGAAGCTTTTGCCATGTGTTTTTGTTTCAACCTCCTAAAGCGTTCCGCGCGCGATTAATTACGACACCCCCTTTCGTCAGTTCTCTGCCAATTTGTTTGTCTTAAACCTTGTCTGCCTGTCTGCTCTTTTTAACCCTTTGGCTGATCTTCAAGGCTGTCGTCGCTGCTTGTCGCTTTTGCTTTGCTTTCAGCTGTTCATCCTGCATCTCAAAGCCCGTCTGAGTCAATCCAGGAACACAAACACGAAGGGGGAAACAGTACGGATCAACTGCAATCATCTTCCTTCACCTACCACCAAGAGCTCTTGACTTGCTTCTCTTCTAGTCCAAAAGGTGTCTGGTTGCACCGGCGGGAACACGGCTCGCTCGCTCGCTCACTACGCTCGCCTCTAGAACACTGCGCTAGCTCCTTCAAGAGCATCTTGTTTTCCCCGTCACTCCTCTTCGTCATATCCCCGTTGTCTCGTCCATCCCTGTGTTTTCTCCCCCACACAACCTCATGCAACCAGTCAGCCGGGAGCAGCTCAACCGTAACCGCTACCTCCGCGCCACTTCTTTCGAGGGCAAGTCGGAGCTGGGAGACAGCTTCAGGACCGCCGTGGGCGACAGCTTTCCGTCCCGCAGCAGCAGCAGCAGCAGCAGCATCGGCCACAACAATCGCCGCCGCCGCCGCCAAAGGGAAAAGGACGACAGCAGCAGCAGCAGCAACAACAACAAGCACAACAACAACGATAATCTAGACACCATGGCGGCCCCCGCCGGTCATGACATCGACAGCACAGGTGAGACACTTTCTTCTTCGCCCAGGATGGTCATCGCGGATTCACCTCAAGCCGAACCCGACGCGGATGGGTGCTCCAGCTGCAGCAGCCCGCCCACGCACCCGGCCTTCTTCTCCCCGCACAGAGACGCCGTGGCGATGGTGCCGTCGTCGTCTGCATCATCACTGGCAACGGGTGGGACGGCAGGTCGGGGTGGGCGAGGTGGTGGTGGAAGGAAAGCAGAGCACAGGAGCCCAGGCAAGGAGAACGTCTGCCTTAACCCCATGGCAGCGCCGTTCTCGCCCTTGAGCTGCCCGCTTGCCGTGTTGTCGCTGTCTTCGCCACAGAATGCGGCGGCTGCACAGCGGACGGGTGGGCCTGTGATGCTGGGCAGCTTCGTCGGCGACGGCTGTTGTGGTAGGGATATGGAGAGGGAAGTACTGGGAAATGTTGACACCAATCTTGTAGCTGTTCCGCCGAGTCAGAAGCCCAATGGGGAGGATCAGGTGGTACGTTTTTTTCTTTCTTCCTCCATCTCTGGATGATTAATCGGAGACGGGTGAACAGGCTGTCGTGTTAATGTTCTTGACTGATCTTGTGCGTGGTACAGAGCATCAATGGTGTTTCGAAACCGCTCCCCACGAGTAAGAAGAATAACAAGCGCAAGTCGCAGAAGGCAAATGGCCTGAATGGTGGTGATAGCAATGGGCAAGCAGACGAAAAGACTCCGGCTGAACCGATCTCGTATGCTGAGGCTGTCAAGGAGGATCCGGCGGATGTCGAGAAGAGAGAAGCTGTAGAGGCCGAGAGGGAGCAACAGGAGGAAATGGCCCATCCAGTGCCACGGGGCTCAGAAAAGGAGAACGGGGCGGCCTCGGGCACAGCTGCTGGTGACAAGACGTTCGCGGACGCGCTGAAGGAAGATCCACCAGAGCACACATCTGGCGGATCCGAAGAAAAGAGCAAGTCTCAGGAGAACAGCTCTGGCAGAAAGACTTCGGACCGGTCTCCCAGCCAGGCTTCTACCTCTGTGGAATATCCCGACATCGGACCAGGTGCAGATGATGGAGAGGCAGCGCAGCGACAGAAAGACAAGGCAGCCGCGGCTGAGGTCTTTGGCACACGGTGGGCGCCGCTCAAGGTACCCTTCAAGCGACGGCTCCAGACGGCAGCCGTCCTGATGCACAGCCTGTGCATTGGTTTGTCATTATCCATCTTCTTCGGCTTGTGTGCGAATCCTTTCTTGTGGCCTATCAGTAAGTCGACTGAAAAAATATTTCCCCTTAACGCGTCTCTTGTTATTTGATGTCATACTGAGAATACTCTTTTTTGCGATGCAGTCATCATCTATCTCGTCTCGATGCTGTTCGCGACCGATGCCACCGACGGCAGGCTAAGGAAGCGCAGAGAATGGGTCCGCAGGCTTCCTCTCTGGACGTACTTTGCCGAGTACTTCCCTGCGAAGCTGCACAAGACGCATGATCTCCAGCCAACTCGCAAGTATATCCTGGGCTACCATCCTCACGGGATTATCTCCCACGGCGCCTGGGCGGCGTTCGCGACGGACGCCCTGGGGTTCTCCGACAAGTTCCCCGGCATCACCAATAGCCTGTGCACGCTCGACTCCAACTTCAATCTGCCCCTGTACCGCGAGTATGTCTTCGCCATGGGCCTGTCTTCCGTCAGCAAGGAGTCTATTAAGAACCTCCTCACCCGCGGCGGGCCTAACAACGAGGGCATGGGCCGTGCCGTCACCATCGTCGTCGGCGGGGCACGCGAGTCCCTCGAGGCCCAGCCCAACACCATGCGCCTCATCATCAACGAGCGCAAGGGCTTCATCAAGATCGCCCTGCAGACCGGCGCGGACCTGGTCCCCGTGCTCGCCTTTGGCGAGAACGACCTCTATGACCAGCTGGACCCGCACAAGCACCCCTGGCTGCACGGCCTGCAGCGCCACTTTCTCAAGGTCTGGAAGTTCACCGTCCCTCTGCTCCACGGCCGGGGCATCTTCAACTACGACGTCGGCCTGATGCCCTACCGGCGGCCCATGAACATCGTCGTCGGAAAGCCCATCCCCGTCATGCAGCAGGCCAACCCGGACAACAGCGAGGTCAACCGCCTGCACGATCTCTATACCGAGGAGCTCCAGACGGTCTGGGAGCGCTACAAGGATGAGTTTGCCAGCCACCGTAAGGAGGAGTTGCAGTTCCTCGACTGAGGATCATCTTCCCTCACTCATTCCTCCCCCCCCCCCCCTTACAAGGGACGGAGCAGCCAGATTCTACATGAGAGTGGTGGAATGAGGATAACCCAAGGGGGAGGGGTGGTTTAGAAGCTAGTCATTTTTGGGTTGAAGTCGCCGTAAGAAGTGAGTAGAAGGGGGGGTTCGAAAAAGAAACACAAAGATCCAAATGTGATCTGTAAGCGAGGGAAAGGAAGAAGGGCTGCCTGAAGTGGGCAGAAGAGGCTCAAGCTTGTGCATCTGGAGATAAGCGACACTTTGCATGTATTTCTACTACATTTGTTTGCGGTTGGCCGGAGGTCTATTATCTCTCTATTTTTTCTTCTTTTTCTCCCCCCTCTCTTCCCTCTTATTCTTTGGGTGGGTTTATTTGCTGCCTGCGCATATTTATGAAAGAGAGTAGTAGGATGGGCTCGGCTTGCAACATTAGACTGGCATAGTTCTTGGGAGGGTGGGGGCTAGAGTGTCTTGGAAATCACTGTGTAAGATGCTTATTTAGACAACCAGGAAATCATGCTCTGCACTACTACTCAAGAAGACAATGAATGTACCATGTTTTGTCTCCTCTCTAATTGTGTCAATGGTTGGGGCAGCCAGCCACAGTCCACACCGCCACCATTCCCCTCCTTTCCCCCAAAAAGGAAGAAAGAACAGCTTCTGCATATCTAAAAACACACGCCCCCCATGGATATGACCCAATCTAATTAGAAAGTCTATCTTGTATACCTTCTGGTTACTAACTACTACTTATATAGTGGCTTCGATCCGCTCCCGCCACCGCCACCCGCCTCAGTCTTGCCCTTCTCCTCAAAAATCGTCTTAAAAATCTTGTCCAGCTTCGGTATCACCACCTCACGGTTCTGATAGATCTGGTAATGGCACACGATGCGCCCGCTGTTGAGGTAGATCCCCTGCTCCTGCGCCAGCTCGGTGATCCGGTCGTCCGTACACCCGGCATCCTTGAGGTCGACCCAGACCATGTTGGTGTGGACAGGGTAGACCAGCTTGCCGCCCAGGTCGGTCCACATCCTCTGCACCGTCTGGGCCGCCTCGTGGCTCTTCTTCAGGAGGCCGCCCTCGCCGCTGGGGCCCGTGCCGAAGGTCTCGTCGACGGCGACGCGGGCCGCGGCTGAGATGACGCCGGCCTGGCGCAGGCCGCCGCCCAGGGACTTGCGCACCCACCTGGCGCGCTGGATGACGTCCTTGGAGCCGACCAAGATGCTCCCGATCGGGGCGCCGAGGCCCTTGGAGAAGCACAGGGTCACCGTGTCGAAGCAGGCCGAAAACTCCTGCAGGCTGCCCGCGCCGGAGGCGGCAGCCTCCCACAGCCGGGCGCCGTCGCAGTGCATCAGGACGCCGTGCTCGCGCGCCCAGGCGGAGATGCGCTGCACCTCGGACAGGGGCATCAGCATGCCGTTGAGCGTGTTCTCGAGGGAGATGACGCGGGTTGGGCAGTAGTGCACGTTGTCGACGATGTGGGCGTGCTCCTGGATCTCCTCCAGGGTCAGATAGACGCCGTTCGAGGGGCGGACGCACTCGAGCTGCGCGCCAGAGAGGGATGCGACACTGGGCGTGTGCTGTGCGTCAGTTTTGATGAGCTGGCTGATGAGATTTCTCATCCAAATTTTTGTGTTTGTTTCTTTTTCTCTCTCTTTCGGTCTCAAATGGGACTCACCCTCCGGCTTCATATTTCACAATGTGAGAACGGTAGTCACACAGCACACCATGAGGCGGCTGGGCCAGCAGGGCCCTCAGGGCAACCTGGTTGCCCATGGTACCTGAGAGCACGAGGAGGCCTGCCTCCTTGCCCGTGAGTGACGCGCAGTGGGCCTCCAGGTCGATGGTGGTCTGGTCCTCCTCGCGCACATCGTCCAGCAGGGTAGTGTTGATGATGGCATTCAGCATGGACTGCGTCGGCGTCGTCTGCGTATCACCTGAGGAAAAAAGAGCAAATCACATCAGCGGCTTTGGTCGTCCATCATTCTCGTTTGATGGGGGGAGGAGAGAGGAAGAGGGCAACTAACTCCTCAGGTCGACGCCAGCAGCGCCTTGGTAACCGACCCATGCGTTCTCCTTTGAGGCTGGCATCTTGATACTGTGAGCTCCGGCGGCAGATGAGGTTGCAGCAGACGAGGAGTAGCAGGAGGGCGAAGTGACAGGCCAATATATCCTCTGCGACAATGCATGATGAGGGCCAACAATCTTTGTGATGCCCCTGCGGAGATAGCGTGCCGTTGTCGGACCAGGCATCGGCATGCAGCGGGATAAAGAAATCATGACCAATACTCGTCTAAATCCTGAATCCTTTCGCAAACCTTGGATGTCACCCGCCGTCGTACTCAAACGTAACTATTTTCCAACCGTCTCGGGGGAGGAGACGAAGACTCTTGCTTGGCCTTTGGGTCCAACCATCACCACACACCTTAGTGCGTGTATCAGTGTACTGGTCTCAGGGTTAGGGCATTTATTCTCTTGCTGTGAGTGGTTTGTCGTCTTTTGTCAAAAAGCCAACCTCACACTCCTACCGATGCCCGTTCAAGGCGAGATGCCTGACTTCCTTCGCTTAGGAACGGGTCCCTGTCTACTGGGACTAAAAGGACACCAGCAGGACACGTCAGAGTGGTGAGCCTGCCTGTCCTAGGTTCTCCTCCTCGTCAATGCAGCCGATCGCGCCAGCTGTCATCCACGCCCTATCTCTTTCTCTCTTTTGTGAACTCAAGACCCGGTCCGAGACTCATTGCTGTAAAGCGTGCGCACTTCGACTCCCAAAAATGCTGTGTGGTGTGCCTGGCCGGTCTCGTGGGCAAGTCGCAGCAAAAGGCGATCCGACCGGGCCGGGTGGCCGGAAGCTTGCCTCGAGCTCGACACCTGCTCAGCCGTATACGCACAGCATACCAACATGCTTATCGAGAGAGTGCGACCGTCCAGAGCCTCGTGTGTGCGCAAAGTTGAGACGCTGTTGTACCATGATACAGTGCCGGCACAGCCATCATCTCGTGGTTGCTGTGGATCGATAGCAACGTCACGTCACGAGGGTCACCAGCTTGAGCATCCGAATCGGAACTTGAGAAGTTGAGACTTGTTCAGTGTCCTTTGCAAGTCAATCACGCCTATGATGCTTTTCCTGCGTGGGCAAACATTTGGACTCTGAGATCAGTGGAGAATAAACCATGAGTCGTTGACTTGCTCTTTCCTCAGATGGTAAATTTCAGTGTGACGCGGGAACATCGATATTATAAGGAAAGACCAATTGCTCTCTTTTCGCTTCTCTTACAATGAAGCAAGTCACTGAGGCGGAGTCATGGAAGCCGTTGAGGCCTCGTTCCAAAGCTGGAACTCTGCTGTTCCCTCTAATGAGACCAGTTCATCAAGGCAGGCTTGTCGATGCAGTCAAAACAGCTCACTGTCTGCCATTTTTTCTTCTTTTTTTCCATTATCGTTATCTTGTTGGCACTGTCCAAAGTCCAAGTGAGCAAGTTACTTGAAACTCGTTCTCACTTGTGTTCCCTTTAGTCACCTTCATGTCATTCAATAAGACTGAGAACAACACAGACGTGCCGGCGCCGTTGTTGAACGCTGACAGGCGTCGTTGGCGGTATTTGGTAGATAGAAATGGGGAGTCGGCTGAATTTGCGGATTTCCCCTGACGGTGATAGGCATGTATACTCGTTTTCAACGATATGATCTGAAGTCAAGCCAATTGTACTCTTGTCTTTTCTTCTTTTCTTCTTGTTCTCTTTCTTGCTCCCCCATCAATTCCACTTGGACCTGTGGTCTTTAACAACGGAGAATGAAATAGGTCACTAGGCATGAAACGAGGCATTCATTATTACTCGTGGGACTAATGATGAGAGTCGGCGTGCAAAAGACGATATGACAGCACCGAATAGCGCACGATCCAGAAGACTCATTGTGCTCTGACAGGCTCCTCTAGAATTTTTTACTCTTCATAAAAACAGTAGCCCCCTTTTTTCCGGCCTCTCCTCCTCCATGAAGCAGTATTCTTGGCAAACGACTGACTGAACCTCTGGGAACTCCAAGCCCCCCCTTTCAAAACCATCTGCATCCTTCTTCCCCACGTCCTGCTCTATTAACATCAAATCCCTCCTCAGAACACTCCAGGCTCGCCCGTCTAGCAATCAGCGAGCAGATAGACACCGGCACCCTTCTCCTTCTCGGCCAGGAAGCTCACACTTGCATCACGAGAGTCGGTGCCGGGGATCTCGAACAGGAATTCGAGGGTCTTGCTAGACAAAGTCGGACACGCCTCCGAGTTGATGGTGATGCCGTACTCCCCAGGGTTGACAGCGACAGTGCCAAAGTAGGTCAACTTGGCATTGACTGCGCTCACGCCCTTGTCCTGCCCCTGCTCACGGTCCCCCTTGACAGACAGCTGATTTCCGCCAATCCTCAACGCACCCATCATGCTGGCCCACGTAGCAAAAGGGCCGTCATTGGGGGTTCCAATCTTGGCACCCTCGGGCTGCATCATGGACGCATAGGCGCTGGCGTTGTAGCTGGCAGCGTAGACGTCGAGGCTGACAGAGGACGTCGCCGAGCTTCCCTCACGCGACGAAACGCCAACACTGATGTCACCGCGGGAGACATCCGGCCATGACACCATCAGCTGGCAGTCCCAAGAGCTGGGCTTGATGGCGTCGAAGACGACGTACTGCTGGATGCGGTTGTACTTGATGCCATCGGACATGGAGACGGACTGGGCAACATGGAAAGCCTTTGTGGTGCCGGCCGTGTTTTCTTGCATGGCATCTGGAACTGCCTCGAGGAGCTGCCTCAGCACGGTGGGATAGTAAGTTGTGCACGTGGACGGCGCTGTGTGTGTGGGCGCGACAGTGTTGGTTGTTGTGGCCGCGGTGCGGGATGAGATGACGCTGGCCAAATCTGTATTGCTACCTGCTCTGGCCTTCAGCATCTCATTGAGGGTTGGGGCGGCATTGGCGAGGCCCAAGAACAGCAGGCTGAGGATGATGAGCAGAGCGTTACAAGGCATCTTGGAAGATAGATGTTTGAGAAGGATATTGGAGATACTCGAAGGGATTACACCGGTTTGCGGTCTCTCGAGAAATGGATGATAAGGAGGAGGATAATGAATTCAGTCCCGTCTTTCTGAGCTGTGCAGTTGATGTTGATGTTGTTGTTTTTGTTGAGAAGACTGGGCTCCAGGAGAAGCGCCACCTGCGCCCTTTTCTACTTGCTCAAGAGTGCATGCTGACAGCTGCTTCCGTCAAAGGCCAAGAACGACTTTACCTTCTGAACGGAAAGGCCAGCCTGCATGTAATGTGCCTTCCCGATAGACATTGTCACCCTGCAGGAGTAGATGAAGGTAGTTGAGACCCGACTCTTTGGAAGAGGTCTAAGACATACCTGCCAGGGTCGTAAGCTGCCAAAGGTGGACGCTTGTTGAGCTGAGGAAATCACGATATGGCCCACTCAAACAGCGGTTGAAACCGTACTGCATGATGACACCGTCATCAACCGTTGCAACCAAAGAAATCTGGCCGATGGCTGGTGGAGGTGATGCTTCGCCAATCTGGAGTGTCACCTAGAGTCCACTAGCCTCCATCACACTTGCAGGCTACTGTTGCTTCCCAGTGGTGAGCCTGCTTGCCTTGCACAGTCCAACAATGAATGATCTTATATGCTGGACCAGATATGCGTATTCCCCTCCTTTGGACGCGAAAACCCGGTCACCATGTTGCCTTTAACAGCGATATGTAGCGAAACTTGAGTTTCACTGATACGGACTTTGTGCTCGCAGACATGGACGCTCATTGGCTGCATGGCCTAGGGAATGTCCGACCACAACATAGACCGTCAAAAGAGAAAGGGAAGACGAAACGCCCTCGCATGGTTCCGTGAGACCAGTGTTGTAATGTCTTGAGTTTCAAGAACAGGGCAGGGGCAAAGCACCGCAGTCTGCCGACGGAGGTCGCCGACTAAAGTTGATCTTGCTATGTTCTTGCACCCATCATCAAAGTCGGAGACACAAATCCTGGTACTGTGACTGGCTATGAAGAGTGTTAGATGAGAGGCAAGGAGCGGGGAGGGGGTGGGTGGGAGGGTTGTGAGCTGTTACCACAGCAGTTGCACGTCTGAAATAACACAAGTGGTCAGCGGGAAAAGAGGGGGCTGCAACACCTTGAACAATGTGTAATGCGAGCTTGGGGACCATTCGTGACACCTTCCAGATGATCTGAGAGAGGAAGGGTTGCATGCCGTAGCACGACGAATCTGTACGATGCACGAGAGAGAAAGAGAGAAGGAGGGGCGGCTCAGTGGAAAAGCCCGCCCCCACCCGGATTCAGGACCTTGCCCCTGAACCCTTGTCTCTTGCCCCTCACTAGCTCATCCAGGCTGTTGCTTCTGCCTGTGAAATTTGCCGGCAAAGTATCCCTCCAGTAACTGCGTCGCCCGGCAAAGGCGCTAGGAGGAGGGAGGGGGACAGGCGGGGTCCCGCTGTACTGTACCACTGTACACAATACAATGGTGGGTAGTGTGCTACCGCAGTACAAGTAGAAGGTGCCTTCCAGAAGCGTTGCACAGGGCTGTGATTTGCTCGATGCAGGGAACATGGAGGAAGTCGTGCAACGCCGCAGGGTCCGTCGGTGCATGCTTGCATTCGATTCTGGTTAGACGAGAAGGGGGGGAAACCACGGCTGGCCGGTTTCTCCTCCTCGTGTGGTGCTGTGCTGGCTGTCCTGTCCTGTTGTCCGTCCCTCCCACACTTGAGTAATGTCTCGTCTCGTGTGAGTTCTCGCCCGCCTTTGTGGTCCCTGTTTGGTCTGGCCCTGAACTTTAGCTCCGCGGCATGCCGTGGCATATCTGAATGCGGGGAGGAGCGGACCTTGGGGACGGACTTGCCACAACAGCTTGCTTCCTCGGGTTGATCAGATGGGTCGAATTGCCTACTTCGCTTATATGACCACTCCATGATCCTTATCGACGACGACGTCTCTCCTCGTCACGCGCCTGTCTGTTAGTGTCTGTGTGTATCTCTGGCTTGTTTATTTCTTCCTTCCAAACTGTACTTATCTCTCTGCGTCCTCCTGTCGTCGAGGACAGACAACCTGCCGGTCGCCGATTGTGAGTAGACAGACCAACTATGCCAGTCTATTCATCTCTCTCTCTCTCTCTCTCTCTCTCTCTCTCACACACACTCACTCTCATACATATAATCACTCACTAATCACCCCAGTTTGTCACAGTCAGATCCAAGATATATACATACACATACGCATAGACACACACGCCGCAGACTCGGCAATTGGTAGCAGGTCTTGCTGCCATCCGCGCAAACGTCCACTCCCAACTAGACGAGCGACATCATGGGTTCTCTAGACAAGCCGCAAGACGAGTTTGTCGTCCTGGTGACCGGCTTTGGTGTACGTCCAGAACCTCGCGCACGCACACACATGTACAGTCCCCCCCCCCCCCACTAACACTCAACCTTCTTTTCAGCCCTTTAAGAATGACTTTCCGCGCAACCCGAGCTGGGATATTGCTTCCTCGCTCCCCTCTTTCCTCCCTGTCCTGAACGCTAAGAGCCCGCACGCTGTTCGCGATGCCGCCTCCGACCTCCCGCCTGTGCGAATCGTGGTCTTACCGGAGCCGGTGCGTGTCACATACAGCGCCGTTCGGGCATTGATTCCCAGGCTCTGGATGCCCGAGTTCACCGGTGTGCCGCGCATCGACTTCGTGTTGCACATAGGTATGGCCTCCACCAGACCCCAGTACGTTCTGGAGTCCCTAGGCCACAGGGATGACTACAGGCTGGCGGACCTCGACAACAGGCTTCCCGTGCAGGACCCCGCCCGGGATGACTGGCCGTGGCAGGGGATTCCGAGCCAGCTGATCACGGAGCTGGACGTGGATGGTGTGATGGATAGGTGGGAGAGGCACCTGCCGGTGAGTCGCTGGTGGATGCGCGCACACGAGGAAGACAAGGCGTAGTGGATCGATGAGAATAAGTGAGGATGCTGACCTGACATGACGTTGCAGAACAACGAGATCCCGCTCAAGATGTCCACTAATGCGGGCCGTTTTCTGTGTGATTACATCTACTTCAACAGCCTCGCACAGTGTTTCAAGAACAGTGAGCGGAGAAGAGTCGCGTTCCTGCATGTGCCCGCCGCGAAACCTGACCCGGCTCCCGAGTATGAAGAGCATATTGCGACGGGGAGGGAGATTGCGATACAGTTAATCAGGTCGATTGTGGAGAGCGAGCTGGCCAGAGCCTAAACCCGCCTCTCAAGGCGACGACGGCTATGAGACGGATTGCCCGATCATACAAATCGCATTCTGGGTGTATGCTCTTATGTCCTTAGCATGAGGCGGTCTTGGCGTAACATTATTAACTAGGAGATTGGAACAACGGAGGAGTATTCAGAAAGCAGACATGTTTTAGCAATCGGCACTAGGTCTAATATCCTTTATAGAACTCAAGCGTCCCTTGATGGTATTTTGATTTCACTTGTTGCGTTAGGCGGCCACAACGCAGCCACTCAAATAAGACAGACTCATGATCTCGCAATGCCTGGGACCCAAGAGGAGTATGATCACTCAAAGGTGATCGGTGCATGGATTAGATGGGTGATGCCTATATTGTTCAGGGCACCCGATCCAAAAAGCGCCAGCCAAACTCACAAACAGGAGGTCTGATCTGATGGCCCGTTCTCGCGTCAAAATATTGCTCTGCTTTGGAAGTCTACCCTTCTGCTTCCACTTGCCGCACAAGTGCCCTCAAAACTCAGTCACAACGGCACACTACCGTTCAAGACGCCGGCCGGGACTAGATACGTGCGTCTGAAATGACCTAGCCCACCCTCCCCCCGCCCCTCAGTATAACCACGCAGACAACCGTCCCAAAATATAAAACAACGCACGCGAAAACATTTAAATGAAAGCTAAGTGTCGCTCATCCCCTTTTCATCCCTGGTATGGACACCTGCAACCCCAGGGTCGACCACGACACCGAGCATGCGCCGATCACATGCCGTTCCCCCCCCCCCCCTCCTCAGAAGAAGTCCTTGATGCGACTGAAGTCAGCCATCTGCTGGCGCGTGGGTGACCGCAAGTAGATGGATTCAAGGCTCTCCTGGCCCGGGATGCGCTCCAGGACGAAGCTGACGAAGAGGCCACCCTTGGCGTTCTTCCGGGGCGCCAGGCGTCGGGAGACCACGTACAGGCCATCGTAACGGATGCCCACGGATGGGGCGATAGAGATGGCGCCCCTCGCGCTGCGCAGGACACGGACGGGGCGGCCTGAGTTCAGGGACGCCTGGAGGGCCTGGGCGGAGCCCTTGGGGAGCTCGTGGGGGTTGGTATTGTCATGGCTGCCAGGACCTGAGTAGATGATAGTGTCGCCTCGACTGAAAAGGATCGGATGAGAATCAGTAAGAGGTAGAATGGATGAAGAATAAAGGGGGGATTACTTACTCCTCGTCGACGCCCTTGTAGTGGCCGGAGACCACCACGCTGAAGGCGCCCGTGAGAGGATTGCTTGAGATGCCAGCAATGCGGGAACCGTGGGCGCCGTGGAAAAGGGCGACCAGCTGGTTGGCGAACCAGTCGCCAGGAGTCAAACCGTTGTCGCCGAAGACTTTGGCCGGGCGCTTCTCGTGGAGGCAACGTCGGTCGAGCTCCATAGTAGCACTCTTGCCACCGTGCTTAGGGACGACGCCGTGCATGATGCCGTTCACGCCCCAGATAGGATGGTTAGCAGGAGGCTGGCGGATGAAGGCCGTGGTGGAGCTGCCATTGCCAGCATGTGCGGCCGCAGTATTTTGAGAGTTGAGGGACAGGAGTTCGTCGTCGCGGTCCTCCTCAGCATCATCGTCGTCATTATCGACGTCGTCAGGGCCCCGCTGACCCCAGTTCTGAGCTTCGTACTCCTCATAGAGAGCCTTGGCGCGTTGTTTCAGGGGCTCAGGGAAGTGGAAATCCTCTCTATCGAAGATAAACTTCAGTAGAACATCGACCTGGGCCTCGGTCTTGTACCGCGGGGAGATCTCAAAATCGTGCTCCAAAAACGACAGAAGACGATCGATCCGTTGAATCCATTCGTCGGTCTGGGTATTGGACTCGAGAATGCGTTTGAATTTTCGGCTTCGCTGGGCGTAGTTCTGGACAGCTTCTCTTCGCTCTTTAATGATCCAGGCCTTGCGCATTTCGAAGATCTTTGAGACATTGGGGATGATAATATCGCGGCCAGTGTTCTCGGCAGCGTTTCCATTCGAGGAGGATGGTACTGTGGATGAAGGCATCTTGAACTTTGGCTAGGTAGCCTGATCAGATAGTCTGGATTTTTACTGCGTTCCTAAACTTAGTAGTTAGCTGGATGTATCTGCTTTGAAAACTGCACAACCCTTGCGAATTATACTTACAGCTTGTGTAAAGGTCTAGTGATGATATGATATTGTTATGACCCAGGAGTATCAACCAGAGGTTGAGCTTTGGCAATGGTTGCCCTGACTTCTTGCAAGTCAAAGACGTGCGTGTAGCCTTATATTGGTCAACTTGCATTCGTCTTGTGCATAGACAAGTACAGGGTGGAAATGCACTTGGTATGGAACTGAGCTGAGCAATGCCCAAGGTTGCTACTGCACACTTTCTGAAGGCGCAATGTGTACTGAAACTTTGTGTTAGAAGGATGTGTAGATTTAGGAAACCAGCAGATATCTTCTGGATGGAAGTGTGTATCCTGGGATGCAACCACCGCTGCAGGGCTGAGTGTTGATCACTCCTTCCTCGTTGGAGGCGTGGTGCGTGTCTGTAGCCTTGTCTTAGTAAAAAGTGCAGCGGTACAAGGAGATCCTGTTGAAAAACATACCTTGGAATGTAAGCTGCGCAGTGAGGATGTGATTTTTTGTTTCAAGTTGTGAGTTTCTTGCAAGTCTCAATGCATAGTCTCACTGTGAAGTGATGACAAAAAGGTTGGTTGCATATGGTTGCATCAGGGTGCAGCTGCATCAAGGGATGACGGTGGTTTGATTTCGACAACTCTTGGATGAAATAGCAGTCGAGGGGCAATGATTATCAAATGTGAAAACAGGATGCGTGTAGCAGCACGATGGTGAGTGATTAGAGAAAGGGTCAGGTGCACGGGTGGATGGAATGTTCTAGCGGGAGGGGCGGGATGTTTTGGTGTGGGAGGAGGGTTCCAGGTCAAATGATTTTTGTGAGGCGTGAGGTGAGCCCGCGTGTGGTGTGCCTTGCAGCGGATATAAGGTTCTGGTTGAAGTTCTTTGGCTGATAGACAGGATGCACTCCGCGGTCTACCACCAAAATAGCAGGTACTACCCTCAATTTTCCAAGTAGATGAGAAGGCCAGCAATTTCAATCAGAAGGAAGGTTTTTTTCCAAAAGAAAAAGTGAGGATGAGAGCTTTCACAATCTCTGGTGTTCAACGATGTTGGGGGAATGCAGGAGCTAATAGCTTGAATGCGGGGGTGGGGAAGGGTGTTTGTACAGAGAAGGAGCAGGACGTGGGTTGTTGTTTGCAAGAAGAACAAAGAAAAGAAAAGAAGAAAAACTCCCAGTTTAGTATGGAAAGAAGTTGGCTTTGGTCTTCTGCAAAGGTCAGAGTGCATGCAGCTTCCTAAAGCTAGGAACAGTAGCACACGAAGATGCCAATGCATGTGCACCTTGCAGGGGGGAGGAACAGGTCAATAGCAAGACTCGAGAGGAGGCTGGTAAGGCTGTTGAAACAAAAGCCAGCTCATCTTCAGCAGGCATAATGCTAATGTTGATGGTCCGATAGCTATCTATGTTGGGTCTACTTGGTAAGGAGATCTGGTCTGCTATGAAAATGTCAGACTCCTTGGAAACGTCTACCTCAGTCGTATCTCAAATGTACACATACAACATGTATGTTCTTGTCTGGTTCTCTGTTTTGTGTCATGGGACAGATGTATAGATTTCCTAGTCAGTACTGCGTTATTGCGACTGCGTAAATACGTAATGAAGAAGGTAAGTCATGGTGACCTGCTCTTCGAATAACAAGAAATAGCTGAATGCATATGATGGGTGAAGCTATACAGTCGCTCTGCCTCCATATAAACTGAGGCGTCGACTCACAAAGAATACGAGGTCACGGTAACGACAGCAGCCATGGCACAGTTATATAGGATCGTTCAGCAGAGTATTATGGCGATGTAGGACAGAGGATAGAAAGCAAAGCCGATAGGGAGATCGTCCGAAGCTGCTGCTCCATGTTGATATCATACCGTTGACGCAAACGCATTGCGAATCCTGACAACGTTCAGAGTAACAAGCACCGTGGTTTCAATGTTGTTTGCGAGCCATTCCAAGACTTTTCCGTCCGTGACCAGGAAGCAGTCAATACAATGTAATACATCACTCTGACATAAAATGGTACCTTTTGCAAGAACATTCTATAGTTCATCATCCATGAACACACTCTAAAAACACACAATTTTGACAGCATGGGAATAGACAGCACGGAGGTGGTCAGCAACATATATACGAACGAGCTTATTCCCCGCGATCTCTACGCCTTGCTATCCTCTTGTCCTATCCTGTAGTGCCTGTTTTATGCCCATATAGATGCACCCAAATACACGAAACATCTGCCAGAACATATGTTCACGACACAAGCTTGGCCGCTCAGAAAATTCATCTCTCATATCCACAGATCTACTCACTTGGTCAGGGGAGAAAAGAAATTCTATCCCAAATCACCGCCAGTCAAGTCAACCAATGTCAATTACCGCTGGTAAGCAGGTAACGGCTCCGTCGGCGGGACAGGAGGCCGCGAAGATGAGCCTGCAGCATCATTGTATGTGAACTGTGGGCCGTACTCGTCCTCCTCTGTGAGTGTCGGGGCAGATGGCTCAGCCCCGTCGTCAACGGCTGCAGACGGCGGCGCACTGGGCCCCGCCGCGGAGCTGCTCCCTATGCCTGCATCGTAGTCTCTCGGGAACTCAGGTGGCGCGCTCGCTTCAGCCAATAACCTCTGCCTCTCCAGCTCCTGTTTGTCGTCCATGGGGGTCGCACCCGGGGGGAGAGAGTCTGCTGCAAGGTCGTCAAGTGTGGGCGCGGAGGGCCCAGCAGCGTCAGCATGCAGCGGTGGCAGGGCAGATGCCGCTAGAGTGGACGGGCCAGCGCCGTCAGCATCGACTGGGAGAGCAGGGCCGGCGTTTGGTGTGGATGGCTGCTGATGTGGCTGACTTGGCAGAAGCCTCTGCTCAGCTCGACGTATCCTCTCCTTTTCTGAAAGGGCACTTTCGTCTGGTAATTCTGGAGGAGGTATGTAGTGCGGTGCGGATGGCTGTGGCGGTTCCCGATGTCCACCGGTCCAGTAAGGGTACTGCGTGACGGGTTCAGGCGGAAATGGCTGATATTCGTGTTGATATACGTCTTCGGCGCCGTGACCTTCATCTTCTTGGGCCCCGAGCCACTGTCCATTTTCACCGTAGGCCCCGCTGTCGTAATGTTTTATATGTGCCGTTGGTGCTGGTCCCACTGTCTTGCCTCGCCTGCTGCTGTCAGTCGTTCCAACGACAACCTCAAACGAGTCAAAGATGACGCCTTTTTCGCGCTTCACAGTATCCGTGTTGACGAGGCTGCCGTCGAAAGATGCAACACCCGCATTCAGGTCTCTTGTTGTGGCCGAGAGGCCACCTCCGGCACCGACCCTCGTATGCTGCCCGATCTGTATTGCATTCGACAACTTGCCGCCGAGATCCACGATCACCTCTAATCGATACTTGAAGCTGATCATCTCCCCCGGGACGCCTTTGATAGAAGGAAAAGCATTCTCGGGCACCCGAACGGACGTGTTGATGCTTGTAGTGAAAGTACCCGGGTCCACGATCAATGGGCTGAACGACTGCGACAAATCTTTTCGAAACACGCTGCACGACCCAGCTGATGTTAGTGAAAGACCACCGAGTCCCGTCTTTGACTTGGGATAGTATTCCTCCTTTTCTAACTTGCGCATCTCCTGTTTAGACAAATGCTTGAAAAGTGACGCGGGCGGCGCTGAATCCACTCGCCCTTGTCGATATAAGGTGACAATGACGCCGTGCATGCTCCTGATGGGTTTCGTATGCTGGATGTTGACCCTGATGGGCAGTGTATCGCCCGGCAAACAGCCTCCCTTCATGAGCTCGATGGTCGCCACGATTGTCTTCTCACCAGACGCGGTCTTCTTGCCCCCGTTCGCCGGGCCGGTGCCCAAGCTGGCCACCTGGCTCAGCTCTGCCCCCCTGGAACCGTTGCTCACGGCACTGTCCCCGCTGACCTCGCTCCTCAGGTCGCTGTGCACCGGACTTCTGGGGTTCTGTTGGACGTCCTGACTTGCTTCCTCCGCCCCATTAGACCCGTCTGTCGATGATTCTACCGCACGCGTGGAGTCGAGATCCGAAGAGGTCTCGGCGGGGCCATTTTCGTACGCGGGATTATTCTGTTGTCTGTCGGATACCGTAGAAGCGGTGGGTTTCTTCCTCTTGGCCTTCTTCGAGATGGGCTCGAGGTAGATGGTTCGCGGCTGAGGAGGAAGGAGAGGTCCCACGTCCACCTGTTGCACCAGGTCCACCTTGCGCTCACAGGTTGTGGTCGGATTGATCGCGGCAGGCCTGGTAAGGGT
This sequence comes from Cryphonectria japonica, assembly GCA_014851275.1. NCBI lineage: Eukaryota > Fungi > Ascomycota > Sordariomycetes > Diaporthales > Cryphonectriaceae > Cryphonectria > Cryphonectria japonica. The sequence continues at coordinate 2,567,572 of JACWTT010000001.1, read as the reverse complement.
AGCTGTAATGTTGTACGCTATCGTCCCTCGTTCGAACTACATATCAAGGTTGTATCACAGTCAGCTCTGGACGAACGCTCACCTGCAGTTGCACAGATAGGTTCGGGGATGTGTCGCACGAGGCAAGAAAGCAGGCTCGCCTACCTCTATGCTGCTGGGCAGCCCGTGGCCCGGAAAGACCAGCTCGAATCCAAACTCGTACTTTCCAGCGGGTAACGATCCATCTGCACAGAGGACCTGTTCGTCCTGGAATAGCGAGGCATAGCCATTGCCGAGGAATCTGAACTGAGAAACGCCGTCTGAGGCGAGATCGACGTTGCTGATGGATTCGTTGGCGGCATTCGCGTTCTTGTAGACACGGACGGAGCCGCGCAAGGCGACGGTGAGATGGGTGACGTCGATGGCCTTGACGACAGCCAGGATAACGGCGCCCCTCACAGCATCGCCTGCATTGTATTTCCGATGGGGTTCGGTGGGTCGGATGTAGAATTCGACAATGTTCCGCGCGTTTCTCGACCGGATGGGGAGCGCAAATCGGGAGAAGAACGATCGAGAGGATGATTGGTCCTCGAGAGCGATCCGGGGGTCACCGTCGCCAGGGAGGGGGACCATCTGGCCAGCGATGTTGTTGCACACGGGGGACCTCGCAACGAGTCGGCCTCGTCGTCCCCGCTGCCGTGTCTTTTCGAAATGCGTCTTGGTAGCTATCCACACGGCGGCCTGGGCCGTCTCGGGTACCGGCCTGGGTTTGTTGTCGTCAATGGGTGTTCTCGTGCCGAGTTCCGAGACTCCTTGGAGGATGTGGGAGGCCTCCGGTTGTGACGGCAGCTTGTTTTGGCAGTCTTCTTGAGGCAGATCGTAAGAGCTCTCACCAGAGAGAACCGAACGGGCAGCACCGCCCTTGCCCACCAGCCCTCCACAGGCTTCTTGGCTGCGCCCTCAGCCACCCTAGGGAGACGCGGCCAGGGCCAAAGCCACGGCTACGTCTGCGCCAGGAGCCAGGTGAGGAGGCTCCCGGATGGAGGCGCAACAGCAGATGGGCGTCGCCTCGAAGAGAGCAGCCCGCCGAGCCGGCCACTTCTAACACCTCGGGCTCGGGGGGCCGTGTTGGACGAGAAGGGGGTAACCAACAAATACTTGTCTTTCGAGTCCTGACGAGGAGGACGACTGAAGGTCGGTGATCGGGAATAGTGATGGTTCGCGCGATTGCATGTGCCAAGGAGGGACAAGTTGGGGGGAGGGGGGAAGATGGCTTGGCTTGCCAAGAAGGGATCAGAAAGATGACGGGAAGAGCGGCGGCGGCAGGGAGATAGAGAATGAATCAGGAAGCGCGACGTATCAAGGTGGGAGTGAAACGCGAGGGTGGTCTCTTAGGGGAGTAAAGTAGTATGGCTGGCCCTGCGTATGAGAAGGGATAGAGGGGAGGAGGGGTCGAAACTGGGAGCGATGATGGAATGAAACGCGCAATTTTGCGAGAAGGGATTAGGCCTGACCAGAGACTCTAGAACAATTGCTGTGGTATGGTAATAAGAAGGTTTGGCATTACAACGACGTCTAAGTCCCAGACCCAAAGGTAAAGAGATGCTGTCGTGCAGAAGGCAAGGCACAAAAGGCAGAGGCAAGGAAACGGACTCGGGCAGACGGAGAAGGTAAACCGTTGAGGAGACTTTCTCTAGGCTGGTGGCGGGCTGCTTAAGCCTGTTCATAGTCCCAGGTATTTAGTGCTCAGTAGCCGTGTGCTCTGGCACTACTGCGGAATGGCAAGCACGCGCTGCTGTCACGGGCTGCCGAGGAGCGCACCTTCCCCAGAAGGATAAAACTGGCCTTAGGTGTGGGGTACATTTGGATACCCTTCGTACCTTCTTATCTATGGTGCTTCTCCTTTGTCCTTTCCTTTTGTCTCTTCTCCAAGTTGAGTTCTCATTTCCTAGACATCATGCCTTCAGGACAAGATACTGGGTTATTTTTTATTATTAAGAAAATTCCAACTGTTCCCAGACTTCTTGTGTCATGATGTTTCCACACCCACAAACCTCGTCACTCAAAAGAGATGGTTTTAAATCCTCGCTTCACCTTCCCAAGTGAGCCTGATAAATATAGCTTCCTCCCTCTACTCCTCCTCTGTCACCTGTCCTGGCTGGCAGGCTGACATGAGTATCACAAAGTGTGACGGGTCCCCAATTTTTCCAGCCTCGTCTACAGTGGCGATTCCCTGGTTGCTAGCCTCGCCCAACGAGACCAGTGCTCCCCCCCCCACCCCCTTCCATTCCCGTAGGGCTGGGGCCACTAGACGGTTGCAGCCTTGGCAAGTTGCTATTTCTGTCCGCCGCGGGGCCTGACACCGTCGACGCCCACGTGTCTCCAGAGCCTTGGTATAGATTGGGTTTCGCCGGCCTGGATTCCTTCATCTGCCCGGTGGCTAGAAGTATTGTAGCTGACAGTACAGGTCCACACACACATACACATTATGGCCGTCCGTCTGGGGACTTGTGCCCCACCAGATCTGCGCGGTTCACATCAGCTGATGTTTGATATTTGTATCAGCAATCCGTCTGGCTTGCTAACACATGTTTCTGGGCTAACAACGCTGCAGGCATGTGTCACATCGCCGGAACCCTCCGTCTTGAAGAACATTCCCAGTGGCTGATCTTTTGACTGCCAGGGATCAGTTTGGCAGCAAGGAAGGTGGGGAAACGCGGGTGTCATCGACGAACGACAGACATGCAGGCGCGTCCCGGAGGGCAGGCCTCGCCGTGAGAAAGCTACTGCGGCTGTATGTCTCTTGCGGTACCATCACGCAAGGCTATACGAGTGGACAGAGCGTTTCCCCCTCCCCTGTTTGCGAGATGGATTTTGACCTGCGGAGCTCTGGGCTGTTGCGCTGCGGCCGCCTGAAGTTCTTTACTATCCTCCCGGCCGTTCACCACTTAACGATGGCGGATGACGATGACGATCTGAGTGGAATTTATCTTGGACTTTGAATGAGAGGGTTGGCAAGTGCCTCACCCCACTGGCCTTCTCTGTCCCTCTCGCACAGTCACCTCGTCTCGAATGCGACTGCCCAACAGACAGACCAAGATGCTTCTGAATAGAGAACCGGTCAAAGTCACTGGCATTTGCCATGGGAGGACAGATGCATTTCTCGCCATACTTATTAAGCTACGAATCTTGAACTATGAGCAGGTCCTCTGCACAGCATATTTTACTCAAAAGAACAACCCTGAAGAGTGTAAAGCACCAGACAGCCGACAACAGGCATACATACATACATACATACACACACACGGTAATCTACTACCGAAAGACCACAGAGGGAACCAGAACATACCGTGAGCATTTCGACCCCCGAGGACAGCAGCCCACGATGTGTTTTGTCTATTACAAGATCCATCACTGCTCCTATTGCCATATGCAGATATTCGAAGAACCCAATCCTGACCGTTACGTGGCCTGCGCCAGCGCGCAGGCCACCGGCTCCGGCCAGCTCGGGGACTGTGCCGAGCAAAATATCCAGCGCATCAATATCAGGCTCTACGACGCCTGCTGTGTGGCTTGTAACGCGGAAGAGCTTGGAAACCAGGACCACCACGGGGGAGGCGGAGGCGGGGAAAGCGAGGTAAGTATTTGTAGTCAGGAGAGGAGGAGGAGGGAAGAACGAAGGCTTTGGGATTATTTCAAGCTGACAAGTACGAAGCGCAGGAGGAAGAGTAAGAAGAAAGATAAAGGGGGCAACAAGCACAGCCGAAATAGCGGAGGTGCCTCGTGCCGCATTTGGTGATGCTCTGCGGAGATGCCTGAAAAGGATATTTTGTAAGTCGATGAATGGCACAGTCCGTGGAGTTGCCTTGTGTGGGCCAGCGGCGACAATGATGATGATCAACACCACCATCACCATCTTTATACCCGGGAGAAGATGGTGGGAGGTGGGGGGTTGGGCACAAGTAAGTACATCGTGAAAACCAGCCAGCGGATCGCCGCACAGCACACTAGGGGGAGGTGCTCTGTTCAATTGCCAGTAGATTCGGGCAAGCCGTTCGAGTTGAAGACTGCACGGTAGATGGCAGTCTTGATCCTCTCGGCTATGCTACAGCCTCTACAGCACGGAATACGTATTGATAAAATTAGGAAAAGAGCATACAAAAATTCTCCTCTTCGTTCAACACAGACATTCTTTGCTCATACATTGATTGCTCGCTCTTTCTTTGCCCAGTAAGTATCCAGACAATCTTCTACCTGGCTCGTCCGTCTCATCACAATGCCACTATGTATTACGATATAGTATTGCTGCGCGCCATGTCTGTCTGGCGTGTATCTTCGAGATATGCACCTTCTCTGCTGATCGTCGCTCCTATGGTTTTTGTTTTTTTGGTGTTTCCTTACTCTGAAGTCCATGAAATAAATCCCCGCTGCCGTGCTGCCTTGCAGTTTAAAAACCTACCCAATCCGAAATTACCCAAAACCCTGTCCTGGTCATGCACGCTGCTGTTGAGATGCTGTGCTCCTTTTTCCCCTTGAAGAAAGATGAGGAAAAGAAAAGAAACTTTGGCCCAATTCGGGCCCAATCCTGGAGACCACAAACGTCGGTAGCCAGTGGAAGGTGTGCATGGACGATGTCCTCTCCTACTTGCTCCTACTCGTACGTAGTGCTTCACGTGGCGCGACGCGTCTCCTCCCGCGATCCTCGCCAGCTGAGTCTGCTCTCGCTGAGACTCCTCAAGTGCAGCGGGCGCTTGGGTGGCAGCCTTTTCCCATCCACGCTCTTAGCCCTTTCGTACTCGTCCCCTTTATTCTCCTTGTCCTCTCGGCCGCCTGAGCCGAACGCAGCCTCGCCGACCTCGGAAAGAGACTCCAGGCCCCCCTAGAGCCCGAACTTCTTCTTGGGTGGCTTCTTGCTTCCGTCCTTCTGGTTGCTCATATCCTTGAGGATATCGTCAAAGGTGCTGCTTGCGTTCCGAATATGGCTCGCACTGTTGGGCGTGGCGCTCCGCGGCGTGGGTGGGCCCCGGACCGGACTCTCATTTCTCAGGTGGTTCGAGCTGCGCACGCTCCGCAGGCTACCGGGCCCAGAGGCGCCGCCGCCCCCTGCGCTCTGTGGTCGTGGCGTGAGGGAATCGGAGCGCGCGTGCATCTGCGAGCCATACACACGGCTGGAGCGTCTGTCGACAGGCGTGTGTGCTGGGCTGGGAAGCATTTCCAGCCCCACTACGCCGGCGAAACTCGAGCGGTATTGCGAGCCCGTGCTTCGTCCCTGGGCAAGGCCGCTGCCGGGAGCGGGAACCCGCTTCAGTGGGCCTGACGCAGGTGATCCGGGGGTAGAGCTGGCGGGCGAGGCGCCGTTGCTGCTGTGGTAGCCGACTGGATCCATGTCCTCAAACACGGCGCCAGGAGGCTGGAGCGGTGAGAGGGGCAGCTCTGATCCCGAAAACGGGCCGTTTGGTGGGGGTGGAAGGCCAAGCAAATCGGCATTCTCACCGTTCATCTTGGCCTCGTCCCAGAGCTTAGCGACTTCCCAGCAGTGGGACCGCTCGTATGTGCCCTCGACGGAGAACATGACCACGTCCGCAGAAAGCTCGACCTTGACAGAGCTGCCAGGGATCTGGTACCAGGCCTTCCGTGTCGCACCAGCATCTTCGATCCACGGGGCGTTGCCCATTGGTGGCTGGCAGAGGAAGTACTCAACGCCCTCGGTGAACTGCAGGTCGGGTGCATCGATGACCAGGAGGGGGAGAGACTGGATCACCACATAGAGGAAGAGCCAGATGCCCATGCGGTTGTCGGCCATCTCGCTCGAGTTCTTGCCTCGGGCCATATCGAAATCGAAGTCCTTGAATTGTTCGAGGAAAGACGTGGCAACGCTGTCCGTATCGAAATTATACGACTTGTGCAGGACCAGTTGGACTTCATGCTCCTTGATCTTGCGGTCGAACTTGGCGCGGTCCTTCTCCTTCATCTCGTCATACTTTGCCAACACGGACTTCATGGTCGGCACCTTGGGAATGTCGAAAGGTATTGGCGGCAGAACAGGCGGAGACGATTGGTCGAACTCGGACAACATCCTCCTCAAGGCCTTGATGTTCTGGTCGGCTTCCTTGTCGGGCACCTCTTCTGGTGCCTGATCAATGACGCGTGGCGTGAGAGAGTCGCGGTCCACCAACAGGTCATACAAAGAACACAAGTCCGCATACAACGCCTTGAGCACCAATCTGTTGAGGCCATTCTCCGAGAAGGGGTTCTTCTTGCTCCTTGCCTTGGGCGGCCAGCTCCCGAATAGACCCTTGTAGTAATCCTGAGTAAAGCTCTTCATCCGCATGAAGGCCGTCTTCCACTTATTGAAACGAATGTCTCTAAACTCTGAAGAGCCCGCCACGCCAGCGAAGAGCGCCGGGAATTCGAAGTCTTCCAATCGCGAGTTCACGCTATCCTGCCGGTTGCGCAGATCTATGTTGGCCCGCTCGAGGCGTCGCCGGACCTCTGAAGAGATGTACTGCGTCCAGGGCGAGTTCAGAGAGACGATGGCCTGCCATTTGCCGACCGCGTGGGTGTATGCCTCATTGTACAGCTCCCAGCACTTCATCCGCTCGCCCAAGATGATAGCCTCGACCGTCTTCTCGCGACTGTGGCGCACGTCGGCGAGAGCCAGCTGGGCCGTGTAGAAACCAAAGCTCATATCGACCGCCTCGCCCCAGGTCGTCCCGTCCATGCTCATGAAGTCGAATTCCTTCAGCAGTGACGATATCTGCAGGAATGCGGAAAAGATGGTCGGATATGCCTTGGTCCCCACAAGCGGCTGGCCAGTCAAGAAGGCAAAGAGATTCCGCACTGCTATCAGCCGCTGCAGATCCGGCTGGCCCGCGTCGCCTTGATGGTGCGCGCCTTCGTGGTGTGGCATGGGAGGAGGGATGTACAGACGGACCTCGCCCGACATGAGCTCTGGCATGGCGAGATTCTGGGGCAGGCGGGTGGCGTCCTCCGCCATCAGGCTATCGCGGCCAGTGAAACTTGTGCTTCTTGTACGCTGATGTCTGCTGCTCTCCAGTTCTCCCTGAATCAGCTCGTGGAACACTATCGAGGCCTCTATCGACTGTGCAGGAATTTTGAAGGAGGGCCCTCTTCCGCTGCCTTTGGGATAAAGATGAACAAGGATGCGTCCGTTCTCATTCCAGAGCTCGGGAACCTACACATTATCAGTATGTTCTCCCAGAAAGAAGAAAGAAAAACACCATAGACACTCGATAATTCCAGGTTCTTATTTACCTTGTCGCCGTTGAGTAGAAAAGAAGTGTTATAGTCTGCATGGCTGTCGGCCGCCATGATCCACGCCTTGTTTGGCGACATCTTCTTGAGATCTTTCGAGACGGAGCCAGACCTCGACCTGCCCCCGGGCATCCAGGTCCGCCTCAGCCTTCCGCGGCCGTCACCATCATTGGAGTTCCTTGATGGTGGCCTGGGCTCCACGGGCGAGGACACAGCTCGAGAGCTGTCGAACGTCGAGGACCGACTTGTAGGCGGGTGCGCCGAGCTGCTCCTTACGCGCGGTAATTGGGCTGGTGGTGAAGGACGCCTCTTGCCCAGCTTGGAGCGGCCGTCTTGTTGGCTGTTGGATGGCGGGGGGTTGGCTGAGCTGCTCCTCCTCTCGCTGCCTCTCGATTTGGGTGGCGATGCAGAATAAGTTGGTGATGCGTTCGGGCGTGCATATTCAAGCCCTTGTGGCATGGGTATCTTGGGAGGTAGGCGGGATGGCTGTTGGGCAGCGCCACCCGGAGAGGACTGAACCCTCTGGTGTTTTTGGACGACGGTCGGCATGTCGTGGTCGTCGTTGTCGTTGGTGTGGTAGTTGCCGTCTTGGTGTTGTGTCCGATGGCCGCCCGTGGCGTCAGCGGCTTCGGGGGACTCTGTGCGCTGGAAGCCAAAGTCGAAGTCAGAGACCTGTGTTGCTGGTGTGGGGGTGTTTAGTCCAAAGACTTCTGAAGAGTGATCGCCGGTGGTGGAGAGCGAGTCGTGGGGGTTAGAGGATGTATTAGAGCTCTCTTCGAAGGAGTGCTGCCCGTTGGTCTCGACCGCCGAAGCCACAGGTTTCCTGGTAACAGGCTTCTCTCTGACTTGCGACCGAGATGCTGTTTCGTCAGCGGTCTTTGGGCGAAGACGGTCGGTCGCCGCGGCCGTGGACTTCTTCAACGAGCCAGCAGAGCTTGTGGGCGAGAAAAATGATGTCAGCACGTTCAGCTTGGACTTTCTCCTCCGTGGTCTCGTGGTGGCCTCGTCCTCTTCGACTATGCTCACAGGATCCGACACCTTCACCGGCTGCCCTAGAGACGACTCGACGTGCTCTCTATCCCGGCGTGAACCGGTGGCGCGCAGGTTGGTGACGGACCTGGAGGGCATGGCAAGGATAGAGCCCTTGCTGCTCTTGGAGGAGCGGGACGACTTGCTCAACGGCATATTGAGCAGTGAAGAATCAAGGCTCAGGCTCGCTCATGAGGCACGTTCTGGATATGTGAAGGGGAGAGGAGAGAGGAAGACGGCCAGCTTGCCTAGTGAGCTCACTCACTGGGGAGAAGAAAACGAGACAACAAACTAACCCAGTGGTCTAAAGGCAGAGAGCGAGAGCCCACACTGCCAGGTACTATGTATAATGGGGCCAGGATGGCACGCCCTGGCCAACTGGAGGTCAGGATGGCACGGTACGGTAACTGTTGACTGTTGGTTGTGACCCCCCTGGATCAGTCCCTGAGGGTGTGAGCGTGTGAGCACAAGGGACTATGCCTGATGTTGGTGGCGGAGGGGTCACTCGGTGAGACTCTGGGGCTCCAAGGTCGTGCGCCTTCGGTACGGCACTCAAGCCAGGGAAACGGATTTGTGAAAGAGGTGGAAAGGGGGGGGGGCGCAACCCAGAATCTGTCAGGAGGCTGGAACGTGTGGTCAGGCTCGGGTTGTACGAGAGGGCCCTCAGGTGGAGTAATTGTATGTGTAACAGAAATGCGAGAAACGCTTGAAAGGACCCCTGCAAGGTATGGTGATGGGTACTGTGGCACAGTGGTACAGTGAGCGTATACAACAGGCCGCTGCAGAGCAGAAGAAGAAGAAGGGAGGAGGGAGGAGTGGGCGTCGATGTCGTCCTGTACAGGGCTGTGGAGGTGGGGGAGGATGCTGGGCCTGGTTTGCGGGATGGGACCGAAGAACTGGGAGAACATCCAGAAAACTGATGATGATCCGATCCACTCTTTCGAAAGAGCAAAGGGAAAAAAAAAAGACAGGCCCCACTCGGATTCGCCAGCTGTTGGACAGGGATGGACGGAGGCGACAAGACAGGTTGATCAGGGTGTGCAAGGGTCAGGGCGAGTTGCAAAATAGCTCAAGACGTAGGCAGAGAGATTCGATGGTTGAAGGTCTCGGTCTTTGGTTGCGCCATGGAGGACCCTGATGGGGTTTGTTTTAATGCTTCTCGGTGGATCGATCGCCTTTCGCAAATGCTATGGGATTCTGACCTGCCCTGCTCTGCTGTCTTGGCGAAAGAACAGACGTCATGCATCAGCCTCAGCCTCAACAAGAACAAATTAGCATGCACAATGAGTAGCCGCTCCGAGCCGCTCCAAGCCTGCTGTTGTCTGTGTTGCATGCCTGCGTGTTCATGTGGAGAGAAGAAAGAAAGAGAGGTCAAGTACGGTGGCGGACTTTTGATTTGTGATGTGACCTCAACATATTTTCTTTCAGGGTGTTAGGCGCTGCGACCCGTATTCGGCCGGTCGCCTAAAGTCTGCACAATGATGGATGGGCGCAGAGTCGACAGGCACATTACCGGATCTGCCCCAGGACCAGCAAGGTAACTTGAACTTGCGTGTATACTCCATTCTGTGGGGGAGCACAGCCCTGCCAAGACCTGCATCGTGCGGCCGAGTCGGCTGGCAGGTCGTAGTATTGTTGCAAAGTTGCCCGGCGGGTGGTTGTTGTTGTCCGTCTGTCGGTCTTTCTGTCTGGGTTCGATTGAAGTGAGGGACTGAAGTGAGGTGAGATGAGCGAGGTTGGTCGGTTGGTAGGCTGTGGAAATTGTCATAACCGTGAAGATCTCATGCACTAGGATAGTACACAAGAAGATCCTCGTGTCAACATCTGCAGAACTTTTGATGACGATTTTCTAGGGTCAACGTACGCTACGGATGCGCTAAAGGAGAGGTACCGTGTGGGTAGCTACTCTAGTACCTACCTGCTAGGGGTCCAATGAGGGAAGGAGATGTGGTTGCACCTGAGAGAAAGAAAGAAAGACAACCTAACTTTAGGCTTACCCTTCTTTTCAGCTGGCAGGTACTCAAGGTACCATACATGGGAAGGAGCACTTGAATTACATTTGAGGATTTGGCGGCTTTGAAACCTACCTTTCTCTCCTTCCTGACCCCCCCCCCTCCTGGCGCCCCGGTTCTCCTTCGACTTAATCCGTGAGCAGCCTCGCAAACATACACAGTATGTAGTCACTCGTGTGCTCGTGTCGGGCCGTCTCTTGTTTCTGATTTCGAGACTTTGACACGCATCCAAGCCGTATTGAATGCTAGCTCCGTTTTAGCAGCCCCAAAGTGCCGGTACCCGCCTTGCCGCCCTACTGTCGGGTCTATCGATTGCTCAACGTCGTGCTAAATCCTAAAGGCCACGCCACCCACGCGGTCTACTACAGCATGGCACTATACCTTTCATGGCACTGATACTATTGCAGTATAATACTGTAACCACTCTGGACAAGTAACTAACAACATGTGAGTGGCAGGAGAGATCATGGATGGGCCCCAGCCTTTTAGGGTTTTGGCTTTCGATGCTGCCCCATCTTCATGCCCGCCCCCATCATCTCCACATAACCACAAGGTGGTGGCGCTGATGTGTGCCCCTCTGGGAGCATTTCCCAGCAGTCTCTGCTGTCTGCTTCTCAAAGTCTGTATACGAGGTCGTCGAGGTGGTGGTGAGACAGCTCACGTCTCCGGTTTACGCAGCCAGCGGCGCAAGGCCCGCGGGACGGAGGGACCACCTGGTTTTTGCGGTAGGTACCTGCGAAGAATTTTTACTAATAGGCTCTTCAGTGGTCCCGTCCTCTTCCTTACTGAGACAGGCCCTCGCTAATTATAGCATCATCCAGGCACCAAACCCATGACTCGAGCCCTCTTTCCAGACCCCTCTGCAAGTCATTGTGCTCTTCCCGTTCCACCCGACCTCCTTTGTGTCTCCATCGTGGCCCTAAAGGGAGGGCCGTGTACAGAACTTTACAAAAACCAATCCGAACCGCGTATCGCGAATCTCGAACGGAAGACGCGGGATAAGCATCCCGCACCCCGTGCATCCACAAGGTGCCTCCCTATAAGCTGCATACGGCATCCTATACCATGTTACCTACCCAATACCACCTTTGCTGCAACCCCCAGCCCAGGTCGATCATCCTGCACAGGGATAGACTTTTCCGTCAACAGCCACACCACACCACCATGGATGGCGTCGTCTGCACCTCGACGTTCCACATTGTAAGGTACACTACTACATTGCTACAGTATCTCCGAGCCATGTTGGGCTGGTTCGTACGGCGCCGTGGGTGTCATGCTCTCTCTGTGGATTATTCCGGGACCCAGGTGGATAGAATCCCCACCCGAATCGGCAGATCGGAAGGGGCCTGGAGAGGGTGACTTGCAGAACACACTTCTCTAGGCAGCATCACCTCCTTTCCCAGCGTCAATTTTGTTTCCCTCCATCTCGCGCCCGTCGCATCGCCCATGTAAGGAGACCATCTTGCAAGCACGGCCAATCTTCTCGGCACGTTCGCCGAACCCTGCCAGCCCTGTCCGCGACTTACCGAAATAAACGTCGTGGGAGTCCAATTTGGCCACTTGCAGACGTGGAGGATTTCAAGGACAGACACCGTCGCTCGGGAATCCATTCCTTCCACTCTCCAATGGCCCCGGCGAACTCAGACGTATATTCGAAAAAAGAACTCTCGGGTGTCTAGGGATCAGTCGAATGTCAAATTGATCCAAAGCAGGGACCTCGGCGATTCCGCAAGCCACATAAGCCCATCGGAACTTTCTTCAGTGCCGGTGGCGCCTCCTGCAGTCCGCTACTGCGAGGCCAGCCTGGCCGGGCAAGACAAACACCCTCTCTGGTTCGTGCAGTGTCGCAGGGCCGGCCCGATGGCCTCGTGTGTGTTGAGACAGACACTCTCATGGATGATTTAGCAGAGACACAGATATGTATTGGCTGTTGAATCGTTCCTTGGGCTGGCCTGGGCCTGTTTCCGCAGCCCTGGCCTAGGTCAACCCTTGATTGCGGTCTCTGCCGAATACCACGACCGACACGCGGCTCTTGGTTGAGCACATGCCATCGCAGGCTCCTGGTTGTCTCCAGACCCTCGTCTCCCTGTGTGCGTCTTGCTTGGATTATCATCGTTCGAGCTGAGACGGCATCTTTTGCGCTCGCTGTTTTGGTGCGATTCTCACCTGGTCGGTTAACACACATCTACTTCTACGCAGTGACATTTCCTTGACAACGTACAGTCGCTTGAGGGCACCGAGTGACGAGAAAGCACATATCCACGGTGCTCCGCCTAGACGCAGCAGAGGGGACGGGCCTCTACTTCCCAGAAAGCCAGAGAATGCTCCTGAAATATTTACTAGTTGTTCATGCCCAGGGTGCCCGAGATCTATTGAATATTAGCTGCTTGGTATCAGCTGCACGGAATAGAATTCTGTGAGGCGAGCATAGGCTTGAAGCCCGCCCCAGAGAGTTGACCCGGTCAGCATTTGCTCTGCCACCAGACGGAAAGCACATAGCAGCGAACGGGCGCACTATGCGGCTGACGGGGGAAATGAGCGAGCTGTCTCTTACCATGGATACTGACCTGTGCAGCTCACCACTAACGCAGCTCACCCCAAGTGGCCGACGCTTTTCCCTGACGCAACAGACATGAGCAGAAGTCTGGCGCTGCAGACATCAGCAGAGCACGATAGCCGTCCCTCACGCAGAGCCTGGTGGGACTCCCCAATCTCTTATGACATCTTTTTCTGGAGCTGACAACGCTCGCACCCATCGTCATGGGGTAGCCGTCGTGTCCCGTGCGTAGAATGTATGCGTTGTCCATGCAGTGCAACTATCGCTGCTTGCTAAGCCTGGAAGCTCAGCCTCCATCTAGTGTCCTGTCCTCGAAGTCTTGCCGCCCAGGCGGAGCTGCGCGGAGTGTCTTTATACGTAGCCGGCCACAGCATCTCCGCCTAATAGCAACGAGCCTCGGAGGGCGATCGGCGAGGAATGTGCAGGTTCTTGTTGGCTGCGACCAAGGCGGACCTGCATGCCAGGGGCACACGTGATGAAAACATTGTTGCACATTTTCTCGGTGTAGCAGAGGCTCTGCGCAGCCTTCGAGTCCTACAGGGCTTTCCAACGAATAAGAACAGCACAACTCAGGGTTTACAGGATCGCAAGACAATGGCCCCGCCCATTCAGACTGTTGCGTCGACACACTCTAAAGACCAGGAAGCCCTTCTCTACGGATCAACACAAACCATTCCCTCTTCTCTTTCATGAATACGAGTAAAAAGCACACCCTCAACACACCTCGTTTCAGCATCACCTACGTCTCACAGGCCCTCGTGTTTTAGACTGCTGAATCGGCCGCCCCGCAGCCTTATCTCGCCACCATGGAACCCGTATTCGACGACTATCAATTCGAGGAGATCGACCGCATCATCGGAGAGCTGGAGGGCACCGCTGAGAATAGTCCGTGGAACCAGAATGCTTTCAGCTCGGGGCTTCTGCCCACATATCTCGGGCCCCCGACTGCAGACGGCTACAACGAATCCATCTCCGAGAACCATGAGCCAGCCTTGACTCTGTCCACGACGGACGTGTCTTCCTATCGGCCTCATACAGTCCATTCTCTTGGCCCTCCGCGCAGGGATCCTGGGCCACACCAGCATGGCTCCGATGCGACGCAGCCCAAGACCAGCTTTGAGGCCTTGAGAGCGCCACAGGTCGATCTTTTGCAATACATCGGAGAGGCACCCGAAATCTTTGTCGAAGGACAGCCGGCACGCCCGCCGGATCTTACTCAGGAGGCCGATCTACCAGATAGTTTGTGGCATACCGCCGCACATCACGGCCATCGGGCATCTCGCCCCAGAAACCTGTCCGTCGATGTATCGCCGCCCATACTTTCAGCCCTCGGCGACGCTTCCGCCGTGGGCAACACTGTCGATGTTCCGCTCTCTGCTACCTCCATGAAGAGAGATGAGAGCAGGAGAAGCGGACGAAGCCGTCCCCTCCCTGAAGATCAGCGCTCTAAAGTAGCTGGGATGCGAAAGACAGGCGCCTGCCATCGGTGCCGGATCCTCAAAAGAGAGGTGAGAACTCGCCAGCCACCCCTGTGATCATTTAGAACCAGTCAAACTGACGCCTTTTTCTCTTTGTATATCCAGTGTGACCAAGGCTCGCCCTGCGCGCTTTGCGACAGAGATATACATGGCCACCCGGAGGTATGTGACCGCATGAGGATGGCCGAGCTACTGCCGGGTGAAGATCAACCAAGTAAGGCACATTAAGCCATCTCAACACACTTCCAGCTGCATCTTTGTACAAGCCTCTGACGATACCCCCAATAGGTGTCTGGCAGGCAGAACTAGCCGAGACAATGCTGCCCATGTACAACTATCCGACAAGTAGTGCTTCTATGCCCATCAGCGTCGGCTTCAACCCTGATCCTAGTGACTCAGCCGATTTGATCCTCTCCCTCCAACAGTACAGCCTTGGCACGAGCTCGTTCTCGCCTGCCAGCTGGAGTCCTGAGCAGTACTACGGACCCCCCTCGACAACTTTTCCTGCCGTGCCCTTGACGACAGCAGGAAACTGGCCGGGGATTTTCCCGGGACCTCGGTCACTGCAGGCCGCTGCGCCGTTCGGCGGCCCGCAGCCACTGTGGCTCGGCGGCAGCTGGCCGGGCGGCTACTCCTTACCCGAAATATACTACCGGCTCTGTCCTCAGGCACCACCCTCCGCCAACATACTTCTTGCCTGGGCCGAGAAGCAGGTCAGGCAGGATCTCACACGGCACCAGACATTCGAGGCCGCCATCGGTGCTTTCACCTTTGCACTGCTAGATCGCCCGTTGTCAGTACCTCCTCCACCCGAGAGGGCCGGCCGGAGCAAGAGCAAACCCACACCGCTCTCGCCTCGGGTCCTGTTGCGCAATGTATGCGACATGACGAGTTGGCTCCGAATCTTGCGATCTCAGACGCTCTACGTGCGGCATACGCCCGGCCCGGGATCATATGGGAGTGCCGGAGGGGGCGCCAGCACCTCGTACTTGCTGGACGGCGTGCTCTTGGAGCTCAAGTGGCTGGCGGTCGCCGAGCTCGTCGCTGCCGAGAAGCGCGCGATAGAAAACCTGGACATGTTTCTCAACACGGGCATCAAGGGCGTCGAGGTACAGGTGCTAGCTTGTCTCTGGCAGATGATATTAATCTATCGGCAGCAGATTGCGGTGTTCACCGCATCGAGCAGTATGCATTCTGACAGTAAGATCTTTTCTCAACCTCAAATTTCCTTGTTCTTGTTGCTGTTGCTGTTGCTGTTGCTGTTGCTGTTGCTGTTGCTGTTGCTGTTGCTGTTGCTGTTGCTGTTCTGGCCGTCTGCTCAAATGCAATACAATGCGCGTGCATCTTCTCATATCGAATAACGGGCTTTCTTGCTAATTGACTTGATTTTTCTTAGCCGTCGCCACTGCCCTCGACATTCTATATCAGCTCCAACGTATCCTCCTCGTCAAGTATGGGGCCTATTTCCGCTCCTCGTCGCCCTTCTACCCACGGCGCGGCCAGCCACCCACAATGGACCGGCTCCAGGGCGACTCGCGGCTCAGGAGGGCATGGCAAAACGTATTGACAAGCCGAAAAGACTTTGGTAGGTGTCGGTTCAAACTTCTCATCTTCTCACCGCCCTTACTCCTTTCTCTTTTTTTTCCCGCCTTCTTCTTTCCCCCCCCCCCCCCCTCTTCTTTTTCTCTCTTTCACTTATCCATAAGTGTGGATGTGCGAGAAAAAGACATGTTTTCCTTTCCACTCTTTGAAGCAGGAACAACCTTCGTTCTCTCTATCTCTCTCTCTCTCTCGGTTCCAAGCAGAAGTGTGGATGTGGGAAGGTATGAAGAAGAAAAAAAGACAGAAAGAAAGTTTGTGAACAAGAGAGAGTGGAATTGGCTGCTAATCACCATATGACACTGCCAGACCGAGAGATCTCCGCGTCGATGGCGCCCTCGGATGAACTGCTAAAGGTACTGGTCGTGGAAGTTGAACATGACCTAGGGCGTCGGCGTCTACAGAAGAGGGCCCCGGTACGCAGACCCCCGCCAGCATCATGAGAAGTAGTAGGTCACGTCAAGTCACGCTGCTGCGCTCGCCCTTCCTTCGCCCGCCTACTCGGCTTGCTGGAGTTTGGCAAAACACTCTGTATCCCCCGCCACGCATGTCATCCGCAGATAGGGCCTTCGGATGTTCCACACGAGGGGCGTTCTTCAACAATTCGCCCCCGCGTGGGATACCATGGGCACTATCTGCGATACATCGTTGAGAATATCTTGCACGACCCACGTCTCGGCCGCCCCTTGGAATTTCTCTCTCTTCTTTTCCTTTTCTTATTCTTCGTGGATTTTTACTCATGGGTGACTTAAGCGGGTGAGTGAAGGGGCGGCTCCCCAGAGGGAGGCACGGCGTGTTGTATTATATATCATTCTTGACTCTTTTATAACGGCTAAGACGATGAGGAAGAAAAGGGTATCAATTGCGGAGGAATGGGAAGCATCTTATCTTTTCAAATCTAGCCACTGAGCACCTCCTCTTACCGATCATGAACTATGCATGCGCCCTCATATGACCGCGCACAGCACACTTGGGAGTTCTTTCTATGCGCCGTAAACCACACACAAAGAAAAGGGACTTCTTGACTCTTATGCCTTGAACCGCTCGATGCTTCCGGCCATATCGTCCTGCGCGTCCTTGACCAAGAAACTATTCAATTCAGTCAGCACATAGGACATATATCTGTTTTCTCCACCTTTCTTCGCCGCAGGGAGGGGAGGAGAAGAAGAAGAAGAAGAAGAAGAAAAGAAATGAAAAGATGAAAACCCACTTGTACAGCAAGACAGTGGGCCCGACGGTGCCCAGATGCCACAAGCAGTGGGCATCGACGCTCCCCCCAAGGACGGGAGGAAAATCAAACAGCTCCAGGCTCATGGCCAGGACGACCCAGGCAACGCACAGGCCGGGCCACGTAGCCCAGCTGCGGCGGGAGCTCCTGTACTTGACCCAGCTGTACCGGGTCCACAGGGCGTTGGAGACGAGGCCGCAGGCGACGTTGGCGGCCATGTTGTAGGTGTAGTCCCAGCGCCAGAGCAGGAGGTAGGCGGCGTGCGCGAGGTAGGCGGCGGCGCAGAGCAGGGTCCAGGCGTGCAGCAGGGACGAGGACGGGCGGCGGCGGCGGTCGAGGCGGAAGTGGTGGATGGTGGTGTAGTACAGGCCGTAGAGGACGCTGGCGCCGGCGCCGAGGTAGTCGAGGGACTCGGTGAGCGGCAGGTCGCGGGTGTGGAAGAGGCAGCTGAGCAGCCAGCTCGCGATGCCGACGCGGGCGAGCCCTACGTAGTACGGGCGCAGCGTGTACGAGGCCGGCACGGCGGCGCGGATCTTGCGCAGGCCGTCGAGGTGCGCCCAGAGGTTGGCCGCCGAGAAGACCACCGAGAGGGGCTCCTGCGCGCCTAGCACCCGGGTGAAGGGCCACTTGCCGTGGAACTGGACGACGGGCTGCGAGGTCGCGATGCGCTGTGATGTGATGATGGTCTGGCACGTGTGGTCGCACTCGGAGGGGCAGTCCCAGAGGAGGAGGCGGTGGTGGAGCGCTGTTGATTTTTGAGGTTTTGGTCTGGTCAGCGGACTATAAACTGGAGGAGGAGGAGGAGGAGGAAGGGAGCGGGGAGGAATAACAAAAAGAAAGGAAGACTACTCACGTATGGGCGTTTGTGATTTCCCAGGACTACAGTTCTCCCGCTCGCAGACCTAAATTTCCCCCTCCCAAAACAAATCAGTCACCTTGCGCTTCTTCTTCTCCTTCGGTTGCCAGAACAAAAACGACAAAATAGACACGAACCTCAACACACTCCTTAAACTCAGGCAACCTATCCCCCACAGACGCGTCGACCACAGCGCCCAACAGCAGTGGCAGCAGCACGAGGACACAGAGTGCAGAGGCGCGCAGCCGGGCCTGGATCGTCGTCATCCCGCCCGATGCGCTGGCGATCATCGTATCGTCATCTGAATCCAAGGGTTCGTGAGGGAGGAAGGAACAGAGGAGGGTTTGAAGGGAGGAGAGAGAGAGAGAGAGAGAGAGAGAGAGAGAGAGAGAGAGAGAGAGAGAGAGAGACAGAGTAAGATCGTGGAGGGAGAGAGGAGGGGGAGGGTGGTGGAGGACGTTGGTGGGGGGAGGAGGAGGAGGAGGAGAGCGTAGGAAGATGAGATGACATTGACGTTGAGGAGGGGGAAGCTCCCTTCTCCTCCCTACAGGGGGGCAGGGGAGGGGAATTGAGCGGGCTTAGAAGCTTGGTCAGTGTGTCCATGCTCTGTCACTTACAGGCATGCAGCCCTGTACTGTTAGGGGGACACGGCCTGGGTCCCACAACAATTACGGGCCGCTGGGCAGATCGTTGCGGGCGCGTCCGCTGCTAAGATCGACAAGTACGTAGGTAAAAAAAGTTAAAATTCAGGAGCAGAGAATTAGAGAAGAGAGAGAGAGGGAGAGAGGAGCTTGGGAGAAGCTCATTCTTCCAAGGCTTCAGCGGTCAACATAAGGGAAAGTGAGTGTATCCTCCGAGCCAGTCTAATGTCTCGACAAAAGTTCCAAGATCGAAAAGTAGTAGCCTTGCTTGCCCTTATTCCGTCCCTCCCCCCGTTCCACCACATGCAACCCGTCATGTCACTCATGCACACCAGCAATAACAATATCATCTTCCGAGTTCAAGTTTGGTCAGGTATGTTTCTCATTTTTCTTGCTGCTCACTACTTGAACAGAAGGATTATCGTGCCCCCTCATGCCATCATCACCACCCAAAATAATAACCTGGCGATAGGACCTGTCCCGTTCATATGTACTCCAGTACCTTGAGGTTCCATGCAATATATAGAGATGAGAAGAGAATATCTGTGTCTCCCGCAGCACATCTGCGCCCTCTCTACCATCCTAGATGTCTTCTCCCCTCTCTCTGCAAAATCCATCTCGGTGATTGTATCACGCCGAGCCCAGGCTGTAAAGTCATGTGTGTGCGCCAACAAAAAGTTCATGCCCAAAACGATTGTAGGTAGAGTTATTAGGTTCCAACCACATATCGTCTCGTAATCATCGTCAAGCCCATATCACCGGATATCCATCCACACAGTGGAGGAAAAAGCCCATACAGAACCATGATTCCTCAGAACGCCTTAGTAACCAGGTTCGTGGGATTGCCCCAGAAGGGTTGTCGTTTGGTCGTCCAAGCGACCCAGATTTCGCCAAATGATAAGAACAGACGCCGTTACCTCATAATATGGAGGTTATCGTATGCAAGAAGACTCTATGTCGAGAGTTGTCTGTGTGTGTGTGTATGTGTGTGTGTGAAAGCACCTATTCAGCTGTCGAGTTGCCTTGTCCGCCGCACAAATTTGCTAACAATTCGTGGCGCACCGTTATCTCATCATGTCGTGAGAGGGAGATGAATGCGTGTGTATAAGAGCGAGTGGCTCCACGTTGCGTGGTGCGCGGGTAATATGATAAATTCCCTAGTAAAGTGGGTTCACGAGGGAGACTCCGACTGCCGGGGACTGTTATAATCCTTCAGACGCTGGTCAATGTAGGCCAGCTTCGAGGCCAGGTTGATACTGGCAGGCTCGTTGGGATGAGAGCCACTGGAAGGATGTACGGTCGAGAAGCGTCGCCCAAACATGGCAACGTCGAGGAAGCTGGGTTGGCTGAACCTGTTGGGCACGCTGAAGCTTGAGCCAGCGACCGAGAACGGCGAACCAAGCCGTCGCGGAACGTCCCTGGGGACTGTAGGCTGCTGCGGCGGCTGCTGCGGCGGCTGCTGCTGCTGGCTCGTCACCTGCGACGTGTTGATGTAGAGTTGCGGCTGAGACCGAGAGGCAAAGATGTTGTCCTCGCCATAGCTTAGGCTGAAACTCTTCTTGTGGGCGAGATGGTGGTCGCCGCGGCCGGCAGCCAAGCTCGGGTCAAGCCAGAAATCAGTGGACAGGCTAGGTCGCTTGCGTGCCTCGTGGGCCTGCCCAGTCTTCCTCTTCTGGGTCGATGATCGGCTGAGGCGTACCGGAGACTGGAGTCTCGGCCGGGGCCCGCTCACAGTCCGCGTCTGTCGCTGACAGGCGTCTGCAGGGACATCGAACACGTCACTGGCTAATGAGAAGGAGGAGCTGGGCCCATAACTCCTCGCGTTAATGGGGGAGCCAAGGCGCCGCCGCTGTTCGGCTGACGGCTCCGCATCCACATTGGGAGGTGGGATATGGTCCAGGTTCTCAGGAGGGGTCATAGCCAGCGAGTCGGACGACATGGCAGTAGAGTTGGTCAGCTGTGCGAGCGGTCCCTCCGGATTCATAGCTTCCGAGGTGGTGACTGCGAGGGATGTAGACATGGTGTGGGTCTCAAAGGCCGAGGAGGCAGCGCCGGGAGTCGATCTTGGGCCCCATCGAGCGGTAGTAGTATTAGTGAAGGGAGTTGGACTCCGGGAGAAGTAGGAGAAGCGCAGCTGTCCGCCCTCGGGGCCTCGGGCCTTTTGCCTACACAGCACCCTCAGGTGTGCGCGCGTAGCCGCACCAGTATGCGGCCATCGAATGAAAGCCCCAGACGACTCTGCTGTGGGGGTCGAGCTGCCACTCTTGGCATCGGCAGCACCAGGAGGCTTCGCGGCCGCCTTGGATCCCTTCCAGCTCCGGGCGGCTTCGCGGGCAACTCTTTTGCATACGCCCTCTGGCGGGACACCACTCTTGCCAATCTGGAACGGTGTGACGCGAGGGTCGGACAGATACATGTTATATGTCGCCCACAGGTGTGCGCCCATCGCCCTGGTCCAAGGGGCCTTCCTTGGCGCTTTGCTGCTCGCAGCACTCTGTGGGTGGAGCATGTCTGACCGAGGCTCTTCCAAGTTGTTGCTGAAGCACAGGAACTTCTCAGAGGTCGCTACATCCGGGCTGAACTGTATGTCTTCATCCGAGAAACAGGACGACAGCTGACTGAAGGAGGAGCTGCTCGTGCGTGTTGATCGTGACGTGGACGGTCGCGACTCGGGCTCTGGGCTGGACTCGCAACTGCTCATCCAGTCGATGGACCAATTTGGGTATCGGGACGGGGTAAGAGATGGAGGGTCTTCGGTCGCAGGCGTCTTGGGCGGGGTAGTCAGTGGTCCGCGAACAAGAGGAGGGTGAAGCAGTCCACCGTTGCTGCCGTCGCCGCTGATCATCTGGTCATCCATGCGCTCGGGATCACTCCAAGGAGGGAACGCTTCGGGTTCGAGATCGGCGATCGCGGGTTCCTCGATGCTCGGGATGGGTACGTCGGCGGCAGCGACAGAGGCGAGGAACTGCTGGGTGGGTGCGACGAGGTGCAGAGGGTCATGTCTTCGCTTTATCCTGAAGCGCGGTCGCGGGGTGCAGGGTGTCTGGCACTCGACTTCGTGACGGGGTTCAGGCGTCCTCGGCGCGGCGAGGCGACCTTGCGCGAACAAGGCCGCTGGATTCTGGTCTGCGCTCATGGCGTATCAATCCACTGCGCAGTCAAGCGCGGTCATCAACTCGGAGCGACGAGAAGGGTGTGAATGCGAAAGCTGCTGAGGGCTATTGAAGAGCAGCGTCGATCGGCGGTGCGAGGATGTAATATGGTATGCGCGCAAATAGAATCCGGCTCTACAAGGTTTTAGACGAGTCCAAGGAGATTGCGCGATTGATTATGGGAAAGAGGAGGTGTGTCGCAAGGTAATAAGGCGCCGATAAATGAGAAGGAAATGGGTATCGTATGTGTCGTAGTCTCGAATCCGCGGTGGCTGGATTCACCGTCTTCGATCCAATAAGAGCGCCACGTTGCTTTCTTGGGTCTCTCAGATGGGGGAGGACCAGGAGGAAGAAGAAGTGGACGAATTGGCCAATGTCCAAATATTAATGAAAAATCGAGCAAAATGATCGGTGATGGGGTGGTGGAGGAGGAGGAGGAGGGCAGCGCCGTTCGCGATCGGGAAAAGGGGGGTTAAAGAGAGGAAATCGTTGTCGTCAGAGTTCGTAGGGCAAAGAAAGGAAGAGATAGGCGACGACGGGATTGTTTGCGACCAAATCGTGGGAGAGAAGGGTCATAACAAGAGAATGGAACGATCGTTGGTGAGATGCGAATGGGTGGGGGAGGGGGGGGCAGGGTGGCGACGAGGCGGGAGTATGGATATTATGTAGGAACGACGCACACCCTGGGTTCCCTGGTCGTGGGTGGCTCTCTGAGATGGGCATAAGAGAAAAGAGGGCAGGGTGGGAAAGACGGGATGGGATGGGATGGGATGGGAAGGATTGCGGGTGGTGAAGAGGTACCGTAGCAGAAGTAGCAGCCAGCAGCAGCAGCAGCAGCAGCAGTAGCAGCAGTAGTAGCAGCAGTGGAGCCCTTGACAGGGGAGGCGGGCTGCAGGCGCTGCAGCGATCACTTTCTTTAGCCCGATCAAGGTCCTAGGTTCCTTGTCCCTCCTCCCTCTGTACCGGCGTGCTCTTCAGGGTACCACTGTACGTACCGGGTCACCTGCGTACCACTATTTCCAGCGCACCGACATACCCTGGGCGGCCCTAGCCAGGCCTCTTCTTTGCTTCTGCTTTCACCCCCCTGCAAACTCGATGAATAGAGAGGATAGGCAAATTGTTCATGAATCCCCTGATGGACGGATCCAGTCTGCTGCAGCATGTATGTATGATGTATGTGCAGGTGATGTCTGCAAGTACCCAAGGGGTGGATTGGGCCCGTCTCCTCGACGTGCGCAGCGCCTACTGCAGGTGGTGGTTGGGGTGTGGGTACCCAGGGCCCTGCACTCTAAGTAGGCGAGACGTCTCGCGATAATGAAGAGGGAGGGCCAACTAAGCGGGCGGTTCAGAAGCAATGCATTCTGGGCCACTGAGCAAGCAACACGCAACCGCAGTGCAGCGGCCAGCGCTTCGCTTTCCCGTTCCTAGACGCCGTATGCGTGTGCTTTCTCCCTCTCTCGTTCCTGGTTTTGTTCGACGGTGCAGAGGAGAGGGGAGAATTATTTCATTCTCTTTTCTCCTTTTCTATTCCTAACCTTTCCTACTCCTAATCATTTCCTCTATTTTCTGCCCCCCCCCCCCCTTCTTGATTTCTCTTTTGCCTTTTCCTATCCCAGACAGTGACACAGACTATAGACCAGGGCACTGCGGCAGGTTGCGAGATTAGGTTCTGAGGGCACGGACAGTTGACCAACGCCCCGCCAGTTCCAATTTGGCATCTGCTGAGGCTTACAGATGCAAGTAGGTACTGTAAGTAAGTGATGCAGGTAATCGGCGGGGATAAAAGCTGAGAGTGGGTGGTGGAATGGACGGATGGGGTGGTAACGTGAGCGAGGCTGTTCTGGTGGATACAGGCCCGCCGTGGGTCCCAGCTTTCGCTACCCGAAGGGTCTCTTGAGCGAGGTCTCGACTGTCGAGCCGCTGGGTGTGTGTGTAGACGCTGTCGAGGATACATCGAGGCTGGGAGGGTAGGACTGACGGGCTGACAGCTGGAACATGGTGGATTGGGGTGGAGGGGGCGGATCTGAACGTTGCAGCAGGTGGAGCCGTAGTGTGTGTGCGTGTGTCTGTGTAAGTGAGACAGGATAGCCAGATGGGCACTTGTCAGTTGCTGATCAAGAGCCAAAACCGGTATTCAGGATTGCAATGTTGATGATGACGGTGCTGTATTTGGTCCGTGTAGGATGGGATGGATGCCTTGTCTACATCTTGCCCCCCAGGCCTGGGCCCAGAACAATGGGAGACCCGTGCGCTGGACAGGCGGGTTCTGTCTACATTTAGTGGGGACCCTCCCGCTCCCAGTTACGATCTTGTTGGAAGCCAAAAAAAGACAAACAAAACAAGAGAGGCTGGAGGACGGTGTACCGAAAATATTCCCAGGATGGCAGGGAAATTAAAGTACCCAAAATACAGATGAAAGAATCCTGAATCAAAGGGAATGAGCACGAAAGGCTGGGGCAGGGCCTGTGAATCAACAACCCGAATTATCATTTTCTGAAAGACGTTGCGCACATGAGAAAGTAAAAATAAAAATAAAAAGTAAGAAAGCATACGGTGCGTGGAGGACAGATCGGGCAGACACACGAATGGACGGACGAACTATTTGATGTGGCACATGTGATGTGCATTGCAGTGCAGTATGCAGTGTAGTACATGTTGCTGCAGGTCGAGACGTATGAGGCGTCGTGCATGGATGGATGAGGGAGAACAAAGGAGGGGGCTGAGTGAAGGTACACGTAGTAGTAGTAGTAGTGCGCAGTAAACCATCAATTAGGAAGTAGCGACACCGCGTTTTTTGGCGTCTGTCACGCGTCGCCCAGACGCGTCAGCCCCACTTTTGCCCGCCTTCTCGCACCTCTCCTCTCTTCTGTCCTCGTCCGCTCCCTCTTTCTTCTTTCTTCAAGGGGCGGCCCACTTTCACCGCCCCTGCGATCAGATCTCTTGTCGGGAAATGTCATCCTGCACTACACCAGCCATGTTATTTCCTGAATCACGAGTTTCTCATCATGGGGATGGTCACTCAACCCGGCTCCGTCCATGTCCAGGTGATATCGTTCCCCATCGGCCCGTGGAGCTGGGCATG
Organism: Cryphonectria japonica; assembly: GCA_014851275.1. NCBI lineage: Eukaryota > Fungi > Ascomycota > Sordariomycetes > Diaporthales > Cryphonectriaceae > Cryphonectria > Cryphonectria japonica. Next base: position 2,542,684 of record JACWTT010000001.1, on the reverse strand, counting down.
TAAAACTTACTGGGTGGGGACTCACGGGTGTAAACTTAGAAACCCGCGTCTTATTTTATGGAGCGCACTCCTTCGTCGCTTGTTGGGTCAGGATGAGCAGCCGAACATTTCTCCTCCGACGGGCGTCAGTACGGGACAAAGACAAAGAAGTGGGGAGGAGGGGAAAAGTGGAACCGTCTCACAACAGAGCTTCATCTGGACGGGCTTCTATGTCCTAGATTACTACCGACTAGGTAAGTAAGTACTTTAGTACGTACCAGCGTGGTCGTACTATGGTGCGTCGGCCGGTTGCATGGAAGGATCCAGCACATCATATCCCTCTTTTTCCTCTCGTTCCATTCTGCTGCACCGTTCATGCGTTCTCCTTCTCTGCGTGTCTTGCACAGTAGCCAGAGCAGATCCAGATCATGCAAACAATAATGCGAGGGGCGTGCAATGCTGCGTGCCGCATCCGTATCTACAGGAGGGTAGTGAACCCATTCAGGTGAGATGGCGTCTGACCACCGTCCATGGCATATGCAACTCGTCCTGCGATGTCACGTTGGGCAGCCGCAGCCGGAAGCCGAGGGTGGGGAACCCTCCTCGCTGCACAGGTCTGGTCAAATGGTTCTCAAGAAGGAGATAGAGAGGGACTATCTCATCATGCTGGCCATGGTTGTCATTACGTGTGTCGTTTCGTGCGATACCACCGTCGCCTTCATTAGCATGCCACGGCTCTTTCTCGGGACTGGGACCAACAAAAAGCTTGCTCCGCTCCGTCCAGACCTCGAGTGCAGAGCGCATAGTCGAGGAGATGATGGTCTAAACTCTGCGAAAGGAGGGGGGGTCGGTCCGCTGGCTGTCACTGGCCGGAAGCTGTTCCGATCGAGGACTCGTGGTGCAGTCCCTGCCGATGATGTATCCTATACCATGCGCCCGCTATTATATCACCTGCAAGACACCTTCATCTCCTGGGCCAGCCAGCCAGCAGCTATGGAGCAAGCCAATTCTCTTGTTTTACGAGGTGGCTTTCGATCTGAAACTACCCAACCCGAAAGGCGCATAATGCGCAGCCTCAAAACGGTCGTCAGGTGTTCCTACATGGGCTGGAGCTGGGCGTACATTGACGCCACGGCAAACGCAACCAACATTCAGTAGGGAGGGGGTTCAACCGCTTCGAGGGCCTTTTGTGGCGGATGTACGTACGGTACTGACGGATGGACCCGCGCCGGGTATGGTTGTTGAACCTGCGCTCCACTCTCACATGTTGACCTGCGGCTGCTGTGGCTCAGGGTTGACGGCGTGATAAAAGTAAGTTGACAGCGGCACAGACAGTGGACCACATCTGTGCCTGAAGATCGGCCGACCTGCAGTGGAACTCTCGATGTCATTCTGGACCCCAATGGGGGTGGATGGGTCTGGCAACCCTTTTGGGCCAGTGGGCGAATCAAAATGGCAACCCTACTTAGGCAACTTCCAGATCACCACGGAACTGGCTGAACTGCCCGGGTCCCGTATGCATCAAGACATTGAACACTCGACGGTCAGCGAGGCTGTGTGTGTGTGTGTGTGTGCGCCTGCAGCCGGCCCAGGCCCTGTCTGTCTCCTCATGTCGTCGATTCTTGCCCTCTCCACGAGCTGGCGGGGCAGCAGGAGTGAAAATCGCCGTCGCACAGAGTCGCACCGGCAATCTCGAAGCTTGCGCAGGGGCACAAAATACAAGTGAGCACCGAGGACGCGCCAGGCCAGGAATGGTAGACCAATCCCTTGTGCTTTCATTCGGGCGTTCGTCATTTGGCGGGGACCTGTTCAGAGGGGAACCACACTTACAGCTGAATGCTATGGGCCTGTGCTTGATCTGCAGGCAACCATACATTGAAGTATGGACCAACCCATAACCAGGGGGGGGAGCGGCATTTTGGAAGAAACTGTTGTATGGCTGACAGGCCGGAGCTTCGCCGGACCCGGCCCCGGAGGCAGACCGGCCTCCCGCTCCGAGCCAGTCTCCTGGAGGGGAGGACAGTGTAAGTGACACACACTCTTCTTGTGTGTGTGTGTGTGTGTGTGTGTGTGTACATGTGTGCTTTCAGTTTGGCACATGAAAGATGAAGCCTGAAAATCGTGTCGGGTTCGACATGCCAAGACAATCTAATGGCTCTGGGGCCTCTAGCGAGGAGGGTCGTCGACTGACTAGTTCGGTCCAGCTGAGAGCCGGGTCGGGCGCCACGCGCTTCTAGAACGAAGACGGCTCCAGCTTTGCTTCATTCCAAGCAAGGGAGCACAAGCATTTTTTAGGAAGGACTTTTCCCTCCCCAGTTTGCTCCTCGTCCTGATTGTAGCTGCTAAACTCCATGATCTGGCTCATCTGCTCACTATGATGATCGGACTTTTGTCCTGCCCTACATCGTAGGCTCATCTCCTCTTTCTCCCTGTCCCCCTTCTGTTTTTCTTCTTTCCTTCTCCTTTCTCCCTCTTGCTACGAATTCGCCTTCATCCCTCCGGCACACCCGTCTCTCCTCAAGATGCCGTCCTCCCCTCGGCTCTTCAGGTACCTCCTGATCGCGGCTCTCTTCCTCCTCTTCACAGTCCCTTACCTCCGCAATCACTCGCCCACCGCCCGCGACACCTACAGCGAGATCCTCCGCAGTTTTCAGGATGAGAAGAAACTCTTCGTTGCCGACTTTCTGGAGGGTGGCGAGGTGGGCGGCGATCTGGACGGTTCCGAACTAGCGGGCTTGTGTGCAAGCAAACGCTGGTATCCTGAGGAGAAGGCCGTAATTGTGTCGTGTGAGCCTGTGCCGGGCGGGCTGGCGTCTGTCAAGAATGGGGCGTTGAACTGTGTTCGCTTTGCCATCGAGATTGGAGGTGCGTAGAAAGAAAAAAATAAGGAGGGGAAAAACGAGAGAGAACCAGAGCACAATGCACACACTCTCTCAACTCCCCTCCCCCTTCAGCAGCACTCTTTGTTTGTGTTATGTGTGGATGTGTATTGACCAGTTCCACAGCCCAACTCATCCTCCCCCGAATAGCCCTGCGCTCCGTCTCAGATATCAGCAACCTCCACGGCGCCCAGCAGAATAAAGGCGTCGGCCTGGAGTACATGTTCTCCGTGCCTCAGATCCGCTCCGCCCTCCAGGTTCACTGTCCGCAACTCAAAGTCCACGACTCCCTCGACGCCCTCTACGACAGACCCTCCCTCCTCAAGCCCTTGGACCTCGGCCTCTCCCAGCTCACGAGCGACTTTGTCAGCTACGAGGATATCCCGACCACCATCCTCGAGAAGCCCCAGAACCTTTCGTCTTACTTCAAAGATTATCTGGACTCAAGTCTGCCTCCTGAGAAGCGCCATTATCCCGTGCGCGTGCACCTGGTAGGTCGACTCGCCATCCATAATCTCTTCTTCTTCTTCTTCTTCTTCTTCTTCTTCTTCTTCTTCTTCTTCTTCTTCTTCTTCTTCTTCTTCTTCCCCTTCCCGTGGCAGTTTGTACTCTCTTTCAGACAGAAGACTCTCTGCGGGAGCTGGATCAGTAAAGTAACCTTGAGAAGAACAATACTAACAAACCCCGTCATTGGCTATATCAGGCAAACACACTCTTTGCCTGGCCCGCCCACGAGGCAGGCACCTCCAGCCTGAGATCAGACTTTGGGAAACTCCTCCGCACCCGTGACGACGTCAAGGCCCTCGCCGCCTCTGCCCTCTACAACCTCGCTAAAGTCTACTCCCTCCCCCTCCCCTCGCCGCGCGGGGACAACAAGAAGAGCAGCAGCAGCAGCAGTGCGCAGACCGCCGAAAGCCTCATAGGCATCCACCTGCGCACCGAGAAGGACGCCCGCGACACATGGGCCTTCTTCCCCGGCTACGACGACCAGACCGCCTACTTCTTCGCCCACCTGGAAAGCCTCGCCACCCCACCCCCACCCCCGGGGGCCCCGCCCGGCAAGAAGGGCCGCAAGCTGGCATACCTGGCCACAGGCCTGACCGCCACCGACGGCGACGTGGTGCGCTTCCGCGCCCGCGCCGCCGAGCTCGACACCACCGTCCTGCTGAAGCGCGACCTCCTCGACGAGACCGAGATCGCCGCCCTCAACAGGCTCTCGTGGGACCAGCGCGCCCTCGTCGACTACGAGATCCTGCTGCGCGCGGGCTCCGTGCTCGGCATCGTCGAGAGCAGTTTTGCCTGGGACGTCGCGCTGCGCAGGGCCATGGCCTATACGAGCCCCGCACAGCAGCAGGATAGCAGCGCTTCGTTCACGGCGAAACCTGGTGCTGCTGCTGCTGCTGCTGCTGGGCGGCCGTCAGCGCAGGAAGGAGGGACAGACGAGGAGAAAGAAGCAGAGTCGATGACTATGTGGTTGGACAGGTGGTCGACGCTGTTTGGCAAGGTGGACAGGGCGGTGTCGTTTTATCTGGGCACATGGCCTTGAAGAATGAACAAGAAGAAGCTATGAGTCGCCATGTTTGTATGTGGAGGTGAGAGAGAAAAGTCTTGAGTCAATGGATAGGACCAGATGTGATCTTTGGGACGGGGCGTTCGGTGGGGGTCCGGTGTTTTGGCTACAAGGGGCTTTGGGAATGCATTTTGGATTAGACTTAACTTTTTCTTTCCCTCCAGTCTAGATATCATGATAATCAATCTTACATGCATGTATCAGCTAAGAGTTGTCCATGTGTACTGGGTGAGAAGGCATTATATGCAAATTATATGCTTTCGTATTTATTAACCAGGGATTTCCTTTTTAACCTTCGTCCTATCCCGGGCATGCAGGCGGTGGGGGGCTCATTGCCTCAAGTGAAAAGAGAGCTCTGTGCTCTCCGGTCTACCCCTCTTGTAGACGTATTGCTCTCATGAGCGAAGCTCAGAAGCATACGATTCGTACTGCATTTATCGCACAACCCCCGGGTGCGACAGATCCATAACGCTGTCATCGTCTTGAAAGAATCAAGACCTTCAGTTCCTTCCGAAAAGACACTCCTTGCATTCTTTCTCACACACCACCCATCGGATCACCGCTGATCAAAGCCTACCGCCTCATATATCGTTCATCTTGGACATCTTTGGTCCGTTCTCGACCAGCTTGACCCGCAGTCTATCGAGCACAGCCTGACGTTTCTGCATCTTATCTCGAATGGCCGTTTTCTCATCTGCTGTGAACCCGCTCATCTTCTTCCGCGGCGACGGTCCGCCCCGACCACCGGTGCTGCCATTGAGCGACCGAAGCGGTGAAGGGGAATGCGTGTTGCCACTGGCCGCAGTAAGACGCCGATTGGGTGGCGGCGTCCTGAAGACCTCAGGTGTGCCTTCGCGGCTCAGGGGACCCAGGCTGCCGCTCATACGGAGCTTACGCATCTGAGACTCGAGGATATCAATCTCCCCGCTGCGCTTCTCGAAGGCCGAGGTCATCTTTGCAATGGTGCGCATGATGGCGTCGACAGTGGGCACAGCATTAGGCTTTCCGGTCAGGGTGGCCAGCTTCGTCTTGAGCATGGTCAGTGCACTCTCGGCGTCAGCCATCATCTTGGTCACCCGGGCGTACGACTGGCGAAGCTCATTCTGCTGTGCAGCCTGCTCGGTATTGAGGGGCATGATGCGAGCCGTCGCGGCCTGATCAGGGTCGAGGACATTGTCGAGCACGCGCTTGAGATCTTGCTTTCTGGCACGAAGCTTCTGTGTCTCCCGCTCCAGGTCCTGGCATGTATCCCAGGTGTCTTGGTAGTCCTGGACGCGACCGTTCTCGAGGTCTCGCGCCAGTTCGTCATCTAAAATGTGGTTGAGATCTTCCGCTTCGCAGAGAACCCAGTCATCTAGGTTCTCAAGGTCGTCCTGAGTTTTGTTCTGGCCAGTCTCACTCCCTTGGTGCCCCTGGATAAAGCCCGCCAGCGCCCGAGCATTCAGGCCCAGTGTCACAAGCATGCCGTTCATGTCGCGGTATAGAGCCTCCACTTGAGCGGCAATTGTCGAGGCATGAGCGTCTGCGGTAACACTGATGAATGCGTTGAACTCGCCGATATCCAAGGTGGCATCGACTGGGCTCTCGAGGAGTGCCTGGACTCTCTCATACTCGGCATCTTCCAGGCTATGCTGCTCCTGTTCAGCCTGCTTCTTCTGCGCCTCCTTCTGCAGCGTGACGTTGGGATCCTCCCGAGGCGGCACGCGGCTGGAAATGCTCTTGCTGAAACCAGAGCTCTGGGTTCGAGGTCCGACGCCTGGGGCACTAACCGAGCGAGATCCCTCACCGGGCAACATTCTTGGGGGCAGAGCATGGCGGATCGGACTTGGCGAGCGTGGGCTGGTAGGACCTGGCTTAGGAAACACGGGAGCACTTGAGCCGAACATGGACGGCCGAGGAGGTTGTTGCGCAACATCTGGTCGCGAGACAAGGGAAAAGGTGCTCCCGGCCATGCCTCCAAAGGAACTCTGAGGGGTCATGCCGGGAGTCCGGCCGACAACAGTCGAGCTCGGGCTCATGTCCTTGGCAACATCGACGCCACTTCCTTCGCTGCCGCCATCTTCAGCTTCCTCCTCACCGGATTCATCCTCTTCCTCGTCTTGGTCGTCGCCATCGAACTCCTCGGAAAGGTCGCTCTCGGAGCTCTCAGGAACGTTGGGAGCCGCCGAAGGGTCCACGGAGGTCAGCTTTTGGTCGGATTTCGGCTTGGTAACGAAATCCGGCGGCAAAGGCGCTTCCTCGGGAACCGATGGCTCTTCTTTGGATAAAGGAGGCGGCATGGCCTCAGCACCTAACTTTGCCTTGCTCTTCGGGGCAAGGAAGTCAGGTGGTAGAGGAGCGTCGTCGACAGACTCGTTGGGCTTCTTGAGGTCTTCTGTTGTTTTAGTGGAGGCTATGGAAGACGAGGAGCTTTCGCCAAATGGGTAAGCGGCCTTACTCGTTGCATCAGGTGGCAGTGGAGGGTCAGACGTATCGTCTGCAGTTCCTGGCGTACTCGTAGCCTGGGTCGGCGCGAATGGATTAGACTTGGTCATGCCAAACGAACTGCCGAATGCGCCGGGGCTTGGCGTAGACTGGTTCGCACTGGGCTGAGCGAATGGGTTGGGCTTGGACACGTTCGATTGTGACGATTTGGACCCGAATAGACTACTAGTCGATGCGGGCCCGCCGAAAGGATTTGGCTTGGAATTCGCGTTATCGTTCGAAGAGAAGAACCTGGCCGGAGCAGGCGTGGATGTTGGTGTCGTAGATTCCTGAGGTGTGCCGAAGAGAGACTTTGGTTTCTCTTGCTCGACCGGAGTTGCTCCGGACATGGCGTCGTCCTTCGGCTCTGAAGGGGAAGTTGATTTAGGAGCAGAATCATCTAATGACAAGCCAAACCCCCCGAGGCCGAAGCCGCCATTGCCACTTGGTTTCTCGTTGTCATTGGCAGTAGCAGGATCTGCCTTGAATGTCGTTCCAAGGACGAATGGAGAGGCGCCAAAGGCAGTAGATCCACCTTTGTCTGCTGGGCTCGAAGCTGGAAATGCCGTGCCTTTGTCCACGGATGTGTTTTGTGATCCGAATGCGCCAGAACCAAACGGCTTACCAGTACCAAAGGTGCTCTGGCTCCCTCCGCCGAACGAGTTCTGGTTTCCTCCACCGAATGCACTCTGTCCTGTGCTCGCTGCACCGAAGGGACTGGATGACGAGGACGTTTTCGAGAACAGGCTCTGGCCACTGTTGCTGCCTCCAAGACCTGCAAATCCACTCTGTCCTGCAAGTGCTGCGAAACCACCACCCGTTGAGGAACCACTGGAGGCTGCACCGCCGCCAAACACCTTTCCGCCTGTGGAACCTCCGATAGCAGGGCCTGCGGAGCTCGAAAACCCATGAGAGCCGAAAGCCGGGGATGCATTTGTAGATGCCGTGGCCCAGGGTGAAGACCTCGATCCGAGTCCGCCAGCCTGGCCAAATGCCGGCGCCGCAGGCTTGCCTCCGAGACCGGGAGTTCCGAAAGATGGCGCGCCAAAGGCTGGTGCTGCTGTTGTCGTAGAGCCTGCTCCGAAGGGATTTGAGGGTGCTGAAGAGGGCGTCAAGGCTGACGCAGTGCTGCCGAAAGCTGATGAGCCTCCGAAGGCAGAACTCGTGGATTGCGAGGCAAAGGGTGCCTTGTCAGTAGCAGGTGCGGCAGGTTGTGAAGTGGGTTCGCCCTGGAGCGCGGTCAACCCCGGATACGTGATGTTTTCTTTCACAGCATCGTAGTACACCATCCACCAACCGGCGAGGACTCCGTCCTTGTTCAGTGCACACACGGCAGGCAGGGGGCCTGGTGAGTACTCGATCTCCTCATCGGCTGGCACGGGCTTGTAAACCTTGTCTCTGCTGGACAGGTCCAACGCGAATCCGACGGGGTAAGTGTCAGTTAAATCCTCGTCTGTGGGTAAAGTCGCCCTCCTAGAGTCATCAGTAAACTCAGTGGTGACAAGAACGTTGGTGATCGAATCTGCAGGCAGGTCGGTAGCTAACGGGGCTTTGGATTTCGTGACCAGTCCCAAGTCTCCTGTCGCGGAGGATGCCACGATCAACAGCTCATTTATAGCAGGCGGGTGATCTCGAAGGCGCAGGACTGTAGGGTGAGGAGCTGCGTCCTCGAAGGAAGGAACGGGATTCACCAGCTTTCGGAATTCGAAAGACGGCGTCTGGCCTGCAGGCACGTGCCGCGTGATAGCCAGAAACTCTGAATTTGGCGGCGACCCAGTGTTCTCGTTGAAAACAGCCAGGAAAAGATGATTCTCCAGCCAAGAAATGGATGCCACATGATAGTTCTCTAGGAATGCTGGCTTGGGTATTTGTGCTTTCTCCACGCCGTCCGGTGTCATTTGGACAATATCGCCACTGGATAGGCCGGCAACCAGCTGCTTGCCTTTGGTGCTCCAGCCAGCAGACGTGACTCCGCTTCGGATGACGGGACCGTTTGATCCATTGACAAGTGACCTCTGCTTGAAGTTGGCCATCAAAAGGTTGCCATTGTCTGTCACGACAGCACAGAACTCTGCCAGCTCAGACATGGGATTGGGCACCAATGTCTTGACAGTTTCACCACTGGTACTGATCTCGAAAGCCGCCTGCCCGTTTCCCTGGGACAGCGTCTGTGTCTCATAAACAGCGAGACCACCGCCCTGCTCGGCAGACATGATCAAGTATTGCTCGTCGGGTGTGAAGGCCAGGTGTGATATCCGTATGGACATGGGTATCTTGGTCTGAGCGTTGAAGGGCCTGACTTCGGTGGCCCCATTCTTGTCGTTGCTGAATGCCTTCCGCACCGAGTCCGTCGGAGCGACGTAGATACCATCTGGACCAGCAGCAGCGACTATGCCTTGGCGCGATGCGATGGCGAGGAGCGAGGCTGTCGGTGCGGGCGGTGGTGACCACTTGGGCGTGAGCTGGACTTTCGCATCGCCAGCGAAGGGTGCGAATCCGAGGCTCTGTTTGGAAAGGGCGCGTCAGTCAGTGATTGGTGTACTCCGTATTGAGGATATTCTGGGACTCTACCTCGGTCTGTATCGCATCACTGTCGATGACCTCAACATTTTGACCGCCTCCCTGTGTAGCGTCCATGATTTTGTGCCTCGTCTGCCGTCTGGACTCAGACTGGCGCTCCGTGGCCAGTGCAAACGGTTCGCGCTTTAGGCTCTGGTCATGGACAGATCAAATCGTTGCGCGTCTAGAGAAATTCTTCTCAGTTGGGCTGGCTCGGTTCGAGTGCCGAATTATGTAAAGACTTCAAGGATGCCTCTGGTATCGCGACCAAGATGGAATACGGGAGGAGCTCGGTCGTAGAGAGAAGCGAGGAAGAGTGTACTGTCGAGGCTAAAAGAAATGTGAATGCTACCAATGCGCTGAAAGATCGCGCCTCAGTTGCAGGTAGACAAGCCTGCCCAAAAAGACCCCTGCATACTAGGAGCTTGGACCAGGCGCAGGGATCATGGATCAGCTCTCAGACCTCTGCTGGAAGGCAGACACGGCAGGCCTGCAGCCTCGTCATCCCAGCTTGCCTGTTGAGCTCTCTCTTACGCTGGCTGGCAACCGACCTCACCTCTCGACCACCAGCCAAACGCCCCAAGCCCGCAACCTTCCTTCACTACCATCAGCCCTCCACCTCGAATTCCCTCCAACCCTCCCGATATCAAGTGAACAGATCGTATCTACCGTTTGGAGAGGGAATCCGCACAGCTTGACAATACAACTGTCACCACGATGCCTGGTTTCGACTTCTCGAACTACAACCGCAACGCTGCGCTGCACGCGCGAGGCGTCCCACTTCCTAAAGCCACCAGCACAGGAACCACCATCGTGGGATGCATATTCGATGGCGGCGTGGTGGTCAGTACAAGATCTTCCCCTCCCTCCTTGAGAGTCCTCCACGTCGCGTCTCCAGTGTCTCTCCTGGCCACAGACGAACGACTACCAACCAGGTCGACGAGCCTCTACAGGCCCTAGGAGACAATAGCCCCAGCTAACCCGCACTTCCAACCGTACATATAGATTGCGGCTGATACGCGCGCTACCTCGGGCCCCATCGTTGCCGACAAGAACTGCGAGAAGTTGCACTACATCGCACCTCAGATCTGGTGCGCGGGCGCCGGTACCGCTGCCGACACCGAGTTCACGACGGCTCTCATCTCCTCTAACCTGGAGCTGCACTCCCTATCGACCGGCCGCAAGCCCCGCGTGGTGACCTGCATGACCCTTTTGAAGCAGCACCTGTTCCGACACCAGGGCCACATCGGGGCATACCTCGTCGTGGCGGGCGTCGACCCTACCGGCACGCACCTGTTTACGGTCCACGCACACGGCAGCACGGACAAGCTGCCGTACGTGACGATGGGCTCTGGCTCCCTCGCGGCCATGAGTGTGTTCGAGTCGAGTTGGAAGGCAGAGCTCACCAAGGAGGAGGCGATGGAGCTGTGCAGCCAGGCCATCCAGGCAGGTATCTTCAACGACCTGGGCTCGGGAAGCAACGTGGACGTGGCGGTCATCACAGCAGACAAGACGACGCTCCACAGAGGCTACGTCAAGCCCAACGAGAGGAGCCAGAAACTCAAGAGCTACAAGTTCCCCAAGGGCACGACGGCGGTGCTGAACGAGAAGGTCGTCAAGAAGGACGAGATCATGAAGTTTGTGAGCGTGCACGAGCTGCCGGCCGAGGGCGAGAAGATGGACGTCGACACATAGACAAGGGAACAGAAGCGGTGATGACGACAGCTACGGGTGGACGGATGTGACCACGAACAGGTCAGGTGGGACGCATCAATGGAAGAGTTGCTTCCCACGGCCAAACCCCTTTTTGTAAAACAACGTTTTGACAATGAAATAGAGCCCTGCATTTTGACGATTCTTGGAAAGCTTCCCGCCCCCATGATACTGTACAGACATTGTGATTGTGAGCTGCTCGTGGCCCCGCTACTCACGTTCGTCTTTGAATACCTACCGTCTGGAGTCGTGCCTATCTTGATCTTTGCGTGCATGCTTTTTAGACGGTCACAATGCGGTCATATATGTCGTACATTCGGCTGTGAAGGATTGTCCTGCTCTTCTTCTTCTTTCGAAAATGTCTTGTATTATACCAAGGTGATTGACTGCCAGCAAGTCTCGTCCTGGATAATCCTGCTCGCTTCACCATGCACATCCATCCAGCCCACTCTTACTTTCTGATACTCTCCCAGCCGCTCATTTTTGACCGTTCGTATAGCCAGCCCTCTCACCCGCCACCAATCCCTCTGCCTCCAAGGTGACTGATCCATCTTCTTCTCCTCCTCCTCTTCCTCCTTCTCAGCGGCCCGCGGCGAAAAGTAACCACCCAGAAAGACAACACTCAGCTCCCACTCTCGCCACTCCCCCTTCCTCGCACTATCGTCATCATCCAGATACAAATCAACCAGCCCCGTCGCGACTCCACCAGATGGTGACAACAGGCAAACCCGCATCGGAGGCGTCAGGCCCAGCTGCACCCTGTCCCGCCCGTACTGCGTCAGCTCCCCAGCCTCCTCGGGCCGCAGCGCCGCCACAGGCGCCCAGAGACGCAGCCACGCTTCGGTCAGCGCGCCGTACGGGTTGGCCGGGTTCCGCAGCGACACGTGCCAGTCCTTGGCGCGCGCGACGGGTTCCCAGTTTGCCTCGACACTTGTCGTGGGGACGCCGTCGAAGCTGGCCCAGCTCCAGCTCGGGCCGACGTACATGTTGTTATTGTTGTTGTTGTTGTCGTTATCATGGACATCATCACCGCTGCTGCTGCTCGAGTATGGCCGCCTCCCGCCGTCCAGACCGGTCCATGTGAGGCCTTCTATGAGTGCATGGCTCCACAGGCCTGCGATGTAGGTAGACCCCATCATCTGCTCAAATAGCTGTGCGAGCCCGCTCATGGCCGGCAGCCTGTCTGTGCGCTTGGTGAGCTTTCGTCGGCCGTAGGCCCAGAGCAGGTCGTTCCACCTCTTCAGCAACACTTTTTTCCTCTGTTGCTCCAATGCTGGCGACAACTTGGAATCGGGCGGCTGCTGCTGCTGCTGCTGCTGCTGCTTCGGAGAAGGAGGAGGAAACGCCATCCGCAGGTCGCAGTACCGCTCGCCCTCACGACACCCATCCTCGCCCACGACACCAGCGCCACACTCAAAATACATCTGCCTGCTACTAAAGTGCAAGACACGACGGGCCAAGACACGTTCCTGCAGACACCACCCCCGCTGCCCGAGAGGCTCATCGGCGAACGACCGCCCGCGGTCCTCGGACCACTCTGGGGCCTCGAGGCTAGGGTACAACAGCGTGGCGCAGACCACCACAGCCTCGGGAGTGTCTCCATACCGGGGCAGCGCCACCCGAGCGCAGGGGCGGCCCGCGCGGGTGTGGAAACAGCCCTCGGAGCTGTCTCTGGCGTGGCTCGCCGCGATCACCAGGTGCGCGTTGGAGTACACGCTCGCCATGCGGGACGACTCGAGCGCCCAGTCGTTGTGGTCATTCTGGCAGATGCAGAGGCTGTCGATCCAGAGATGGGGGATCTGATGACAGCGGCAGATGGCCACGGCATCGGCAAACGTCTTGGGGAGGTCGGCGAGGCGGATGCTGCTGCGGCGAGCCTGTATGGTCTCGCGGGTTGTAGTCAGGGACGCCGAGGAACCCCACTATAGCGAGAGACCAATCGGGTTGTCAAACATGCCAAAAGAAGAAGGAAAGGTCCCAAAAGCAGGAGAGAGGGGAGAGACACCGGGTTGGGAACGGTGTCGACAGAACTTACACAGTGAGACAAGCAAGCGTATTTCCCAGACCGGTCCTCCTCGCACTCTACGAGTCTGACGTCCCCTGCACCTCTGACATCAAGTACCCGTGACGGCAGTGATTGATCCCTCGGCCTGCAGGCGTCATGATGTTCGACACATTCTCTCAACCACCTAGAGGTGACCTCAAAGCTGCCTTGAGACCCAGAGTCCACATCTAGAGGCCGCTGGGGGATGGTATCTGCCAAGGGGCTGGCTAACAGTCTCAAAAAGGGTCAGCAGGAGGGGAGGCCTATGCGCATCAAGCCCGCCAAAAGCGACAGGATTGCCTTGAACAGGCTGACTGACGTACAGGCCTCAACACTTATCCCAACACCGGTGAGCAGATGCGCCCTCTGCTTGATATTCGGATCCCGGGCCAAGACAATGAACCCTTCAGCCCCGCCAATGCGTCTCGTAAGCCAGAGTCTCTCCCACGCCGGTATCGCCTCCGTAGCAGCGCGCTCGCGCCGGTACCACTGCCACAAATCACTTGCTTCCGCCCGGCGGTAGTTTGCGATCCATTCCTGCACGCCCGCGTGGACAACGGCGCAGAGGCCACACGATGCAGCCGATTCGGACAGGGCTTTGAGATGAGCATGGTATGGAAACCCTAGAGGGGCGTCATCGCGCGCTGCTGGACCCCAAGAATAAGACGGACTGAACGAGGGGAGTTCCTTGTTATTAGCTAGGCGGATCGTGTGAATTTCAGGTGCTGCAGGCAGAGATCCAAAAGGAATACCCCGGCAGGTCGTACAGAGTGCCATAAGAAGAAAACTGGTGGACTTGGTTGGCGAGATCAGAAAATCATCATCTTGAGTGCATAAATGGTGGGTTAGGCATGAACGAATGTTTGAAGTCAACGAAAGCACCAGAGGGGCCCACTCACACGGGCTACTTACAGCGCTGTACAATGTGTATTGTAGTGCAGTAATAGTAGTCGATTTGGTGACTTACCGCCCCATGTCTGACCCCCAATCCTCTGTCGGAATTCAGCATAGGAACACCGTAAGCGACCGCACGTGGAATCACTTTGCTCCTCAGCAACGCAAATACTCAAATACTGGCTCAAGGTTGCTCTCTCTCTCTGTGACACAATGTGAGCAGTTGGCGGATCAATGATTGATTGACTCTGAGCTGTGAGCTTGTGATGTATAGGGCACACTCACCTTAATAGAGCTGCTTTCCTTGAATGCGGCTGCTGTGGTATGGCCGCCTTGTACTTGGGAGCCCTCAAGCGAAAGTTGTAATGCAAGATCAAGAGCACTCTAAAAAAAACGCAGTCAAAAATTCACTTGACAACATTGAACAAGCAATGGCACATCTTCCAACGCTCATTGCCATAATGGAACCATAACTCTCTATTCTCCATTCATTAACTCTCAACTGAGCTCGATCCCGTTGCGTTCTGTAATTACCACCGTCCGATGGGCCAAACCAACACCAGGATACCAGGCAAAGGTCAGAAAGAAAGAAACCAATAAAAACATCGGGAATCAACGACCGTCGAAGTGGAAATACCACTGAACCCCGAAACATCCTCCAGTCCCGTTGATAGGACGAAATCTGACCACAGTTTAGACGCCTGTATCCCCTTTCTCATACCTGCGCCATTTCCCCCTGTAAAGTTGGACCGAGTCCCAGAATCTGAAAAGCCTTCCGTCAAAGATGAGAGAAAAGAAGCACGAATCAAAAATGTCGGGTGCAGCGAGGGAGGAGAGAACAATAATGTGGCAGACGCAAAACGATATGGATATTGACGGAGGCGACCAACGATTTTTTGGTATGAATGCTGTGAATTCAAAAGTGAAAGAAGTCCGGTAGTGAATGATCCATCATAACTCCACGCCAGTGATATGCATGATACGCGTTGAACAAAAAGAAGAAAAAAAATAATGATTAGGTGGAATCCATGAGAGAAGGTGGGGAGGGAGAGTATTGAGAATGGGGTTCTATGATGTTGAGGCAATAGGGTCCAAGTTTGCCGTCCTGGCACAGATGGCGGGATGGCAAGCCCCCTAGGCTGTCTGAGCCACACCATCGTGGTGCGGACGGTTCTCAGCCAGTGCCTTTCGTAAGCCGGCGATCTCGAGTTCCATGAAGCCGATCTTGGAGTCTCGTTGGGTCAAAGTGCTCTCTACAGAGGTAAGCCGCGCCTCCCTCGCGTTTGCGACGTTTTCGACGGACGCAAGCCGCTCGCTGAGGTCCTTGACCCTCTCCTCGAGCTGCTGCATGTACGTCCACACGGCCTGATCGCCTTGCGCGAAAAGATTCGCCGAAGACTCGCCGCTGTTGGCGTGGCTGACGGGCCCATTGGACAACCTGGCGTGCGTCGGAGCGTTGCCTGGCAGCCCTGGTGGGTG
This sequence comes from Cryphonectria japonica, assembly GCA_014851275.1. NCBI lineage: Eukaryota > Fungi > Ascomycota > Sordariomycetes > Diaporthales > Cryphonectriaceae > Cryphonectria > Cryphonectria japonica. Next base: position 2,527,104 of record JACWTT010000001.1, on the reverse strand, counting down.
CGGTTGACCTTGTGAGTTGTCAGTTGGCTGATGAAGGCGTATGACGTGGACAAGAGGGTTTATTGTACTGTGTGGTGGTGGCAGCGGTGGCAAAGGGTGTATGTCTCGCTCAGATGGGCGTCGAGCATACTGCTGCTGCTGTTGCTGCTGGTGTTGGTACTGGGAAGCCAGCCCTGGCGAGCGTTGCCGCGCCTGGTCGTGGACCGCAGGGCTCAACGGCTTGGGGCTCTCGGTGATGCCTTGATAATGCGATGGTGAGCCTCCAGCATCGTTGCTGACACGAACATGACGGAGAATGTAGGAACGGAGTGGAGGGCTTGCAGGGGAATGAAAATGGAGAAAGGGGAGCTTACCAGTAATGTTGCTCACCAAGCTTGAGGGGCCAGCAGCGGTACTATTGTTAGGCGGGTAGAGGACGCTCGGAGCTCCTGCGCGCAGGCTACCCGCGGGCGGGTAGGTGCGAGAATTAGGACCAACAGCTTCTGGGGCCAGGGCATGAGGGGCCTTGATGGCCGGCAAACTCTGCCTGCGACGCTCTTCCTCGGTCATGTCCACATCGCCATTGTCGTCGTAACTCACCCCACCCATGGATTCATCCCCCTCGTTCCGAGAGGCACCGTCATACTCACCCTGGTCGCCGTAACTTCCCATGGAGGCCCGCCGGCCAGCACAACCGCCAGCGCCTTTACTGTGACGGGCTAACGCATCACCTCGTGCGAACTTGCGACCACACTTTGAGCACTCGTGGTTCTTCTCGCCAGTGTGCAGCTTGCCATGACGCTTCAGGTCGTGGAGGCGGCGGAACCTCAGGTTACAATCCTTGCACAGGTATGGCTTCTCCTGACTGTGGGTGAGGAGGTGGCTCTTCAAGTTGTGATGGCGCGTAAACTCTGTGTCGCAGTACGGGCACTTGTGCTTCTTGGACGAGATTGGCATCGGCTCAGCACCGTGGGGGAGGCTGGCTGGCCGAGGTGGAGGCACCGGTGACTGCGCGGTACCGCTGGGCGGCAGGACGCCCGGATACGACAGAGAGGTCGCCGCCTTGTCTGCCATCTGCACGTCGGGCTGAGACGCAAAGCTCTGCCTGTCGCTGCGCTGGTCGACCTCCATGGGACCCGGACTGTTCATCAGGGCATGGCTATCGGCAGCGGCGCCTCCTCCTGGGCTCGACGCACTGTGCGGCGGGCTGATGTCTGTCCGCGCATCCGAGACGTTGGGCTGCGGTATCGTGACAGGGCCAAGGGCTTTTGTGGCCTCGGCGGCCAGTGCGATCTCGTCCATTGCTGCTGGCGCGTCCTGGGGACGACTGACTGTCATGGTGGATCCGGACATGAGGTCGCTCAGGGCCTTGTGGTTGGGATTCTCGCTAACCCCAGGCGGGTTGCGCCTCTCCTCCTCTTCCCTCCGTCGCCGCTCTTCCGCGACCGCGGCGGCGCCAGTGAGCTGAAATGGAGGGGACAACTGCGCTGTCAGGCCCAGACGAGCAACTTTGGACGGGGAGTAGTCGCGGCTAAACTGGGCGGCGGAGGTATTAGAGGTCGGCGAAATCGGGGACTCTTCACGAGGCCTCTTGTTATTGGTGTTACTAGACGGCTGTATGGGCGAATCTGGAGCGACAGGTGGTGGTGGTGGAGGAGGAGGAGGAGACGGAATGGAGGTTGTTGGAGGCAGGGCCGAGGTGGACGGTGCGACGGCGGTCGCGTGGGTGGCCGTGGCGAGGGGCGGATGTGTTGCTGTCGGTGCAGTGTCGGATGCCATGAGGCGGGATGATGCGGAAGTTGAGGGTTTGCGATCGCTGGTTTCGTGTTTCGTGTGTGTGGCGGAACTCAATTGCCGCAGGACCCCAATATTTGGTCGTCGTCGGCCCTGCACATGCCTAGAAATTATTCTTCACCTGTCGCGTCGCCTGGAGGCATTCTCCCAGGCTGGGGAGCGGACTTGGCGCGAGTGACGAAATGTCGAGGCTGTGTGGTTGTGGCGCTGGCGAGGATGGATCGTGGCGCGAGCTTTGGGTGGTGGTTTCGATTTCGTTAAGGCAGGCGAGGCGAGGCGAAGGAGACCGACCCGCGCGCAGCGACCTTTTTGTTTCGACCGTGCACTCGTCCAAATCAATGTGGGCCCGTAAGTGTCTTGAAGACAGGATCACCTCAGCCCCCAGTTGCGTTGGGAATTCTCGAAATGCTATGTGTGTGTGTTTTGTACGAGGGTGGCGCACAGCTGAAATCAAAAGGTCAGAGAGTTTGCCCAAACAACCAAGTGGAAATTATGTGTAGAATAGAATAGTTGATCTCCTGGTTCTGGGAAAGGGTGGTGTGGGGGGGGGGGGGGTGTGATTAAGCGGAGGCGAGAAAGGGACCTGGAGGGACAGGGACGAAGATCGGAAAATGTTGGATGATTCAGCTTGGGGTCGAGCAGGCGACGGGGGAAAGGTGGACGAGAGGCTTTGAGGGAGGGGCGAGTTGAGGCTCGGAATGACAAACCAGGTTTTTGGGGGCAAAGGCGGCCGGGGAATTTTGAGCTCGAGGTTGAGAGAGAGAAAAGGATATCCACACTCCCCAAAAAAGAACAATTTGAAAATGGCTAATTGTCATTGATTGTGACATGTACCCGGCCAGCTGGGTTCGATCTGGCAAGAGGAAGAAGGGAGGAGGAAGACTCGGACGGGGGGGCCAGGCATGTGTGTGGGTGGGCGGAATAAGCAGACCTGAGGGCGGATGAACGATGTGGGACGGGACGATCAAGATCACAAGCTATACAACCACGCAACTGCCGGCACAGCGTGTTCTGTTCTCAGTGGGCAGGCAGCAGGGCAGTGATGATGCAGGCGAGGTTGATGGCTTAGTAGAAGGGCCTCGTCCTATGTATGGAACAGCACAAAGTACAGGTGAGCGTGGCTGCCGGTGGTCAAGATCACCATGGTGGCAGGCCGTCTGCAGCTGCGGCTTGAGCATTTGTCGGTTGGTGATCCTGGCCCTGGAAAAGCAGGACTCGGACGGGTTCTCACAGACGTACCATACTTGACTTACTTGGTGCTCTGTCCTAAAAGTCCCGTAGTATCCGTTTTGAAGGAAGTACCTGCAGGTGGCATGTGAGGGAGGGTGGAAATGGGATGTGGGATGTGGGAGGAGGAGGAGGCTTGTGTCCGGGTCAAGCCCACCTCTGTGTGAGGCGCTGCCTGTTTTCCTTGTGCCACTTTATTCCGACAGGGGGGGAGGGGAGCCACACCTGCTAGAGGCTATTCTACGGTAATACTATGGTAGAACTCGGCGCGTGGTATTTCGGTAGTACCTGGACTACGGTACCCCTGGTACCCTAACACGACCCTCCTGGCCTGAACCTAAACCTGGCCCTGAGCCAGGCACACCAGGGTACCACCGTAAAATCGTAATCCCATGGCGCAGCAGCATAGGCCAAAGAAAAGAAAGAGGAGGAAAAAGGACGAAAGGCTGTCTGTCTGTGTTATTGTTTCTCGACACCCACGCCTCACCTACACCAGATTGTTCCAGACAATTTGTCCATCATGTCGATCGTTTTAGTCACGATGGTTTAAGATTTTTTCTCTCTCCCCATACGAGGGCTTGTGTCACAGTGATAGCACATCACAATATCCATCCTCATAACCCGCAAGGTTGGTTTTGGGTTTGGCGTGTCCTGCTGGCGGCCAATCCTTGACTGACAGGACGGCACAGGCTAAGCTACCTTGAGCCACAGGCAGCCCAGCGCTGTAACCCTGTACTGACAGGAAGGGGAAGTGAGGGGTCCACGCCAAGGCGCAATAGGCAAGCCCACTTGTACTGTTCAGGCCATGCAGCCATCATGCGCCCTCCTCTTGGGTTTAGTGGCGTTCTGCCCTCCGCCGTGGACTGACACGCGCATTGCCCCGACGCCCGGGAACAGCAAGGAAAAACGTGATGACGAGGATATTGATAGGTAAGGAGCCCCACACTCAGCGGTAAGCAGGGCAACAAGGGAAAGAACACCTTGGCACCTTGTCATCACATGTGGGAAGGAAATGGGGGGGGGGGGGGGGGGGGTGGGTTGGTGGGGGGCGCGGGGCCCGTTGTGGGGCGGGGGCGGGGGGGGGGGGGGGGGGGGGGGTGGAGGCGGGGGGGGCGCGG